>CM060917.1:37936292-38590551 GCA_030737875.1 Allium sativum | reverse complement strand
AACAACAGCGTTAAAATCGCTGTTTAAATTTTCAAAGCATTTATTATAGCAACAGCGTCATAATCGCTGTTTCCAAATATTTGATTTATAAAACATTGCTTTTAACAACAGCGTTACAATCGCTGTCTAAAATTATAGAACACTTATCATAACCATAGCGTTAAGATTGCTATTAAAACAGTTATTATAACGACAGCGTTAAAAATCGCTGTTTAGAATCTACCAACACTTAATATAACGGTAGCGTAAAATCGCTATCTAGAATTTACAAAAAACTTTTATTACAGTTACTATTCCAAATGTTGGAATAAAACTCATTGTTTTCATTTTAAACGATTATCCATTCCCCTTATTCAAAATCCAATTCGATTTCATATTTAAAATCTAAATTTCTTTTAGATATCTCGTTTGCAACATATTTGCTTTGACCATTACCCACTTTAACCGGTAATACATCAAATCCATTTGCTTTTGTCATTTAAAATCCAAATTCATCTATAACTTCTGTTTAAAATTTGTCCATAAAAAATCTCATTTCTAAGTCCTAAATATTTATAATATCGTTCACAATTTCTTTTACAACTACAAAGATTAAAACTAGTTGACAAATAACGGTTTCAAAACCTTTACTACTTTTCAATTTATCCCAATATAAATACTTCATTGAACTTTAAAATGTTGAATCATAATTTGATCCTCTCAGTTAATTGGTAAAAGCAAATTTCTATTTAAAATCACTCCTTAAAGCCTTATAGCGATTTTACATTAAATAAATAAATACCGATTTCATGTCAAATACTAGTTTCCAATAAGATTTATTTCCCTTCTTCCATAATTATCGTTTATAACTTGAACAAGTTTTCTACCTTCAAATCTATTTGAAATTCTATTTCTAATTTCGAAAATAAATTTTCTTTTTAAATTTCTTTCCTACATTTGAAAATACTTCATGGTATTAAACTCCAAAATTATAGGGCCAGTGTAATTCATCACAACAAAATCAATCACAGTATATGTGTATCACAACATGTATCATGATAAAGAATAAACAGTAATACAAATGTTGAGGAATCCAGTTGGATTCCTCCAACCTGTTTCCCTGCATCCACAGATGTTAATCACATCTATATGAAGTGTCAAAACTCATAATCGATCAACGATTGCAATCATATCAACCGATTTTATTGACTATTTCAACCAATCAACCATCAAACAGTCTAAAATAAATTTTTAAACTCGTTTATGTAAAAATATAAACGAAACAGAGTTAGTGAGTTTACTCACTTTGTTTCGCAGTTGGCGATTCTGCTTTCGCTTTGATTTAAATTCAAACGGGCGTTGAATTCTTCGACAAAGTGCCAGTAACTTCATTCTCGGCCACATTAGCTTTACAACGTAAGTCTCGTCATTACGATTCTAATGAATCCGATTTTGTCTGATTCGTTCCCCCTTCTACGTTCAAGCAGCATGCTCCTTTACTTCCCTTCCATCCCAAAACTTCACTCCATTTTCCACTCCAACGCAAATAGATCCGCTGTTGTACTCTTGGAACAAAATGAAACCACCACTCTTTCTAATACGCCGCTAAACACTACTGTTCTTCACCATAATGATCCATCTCCTTCCCATATTTGCGCACCCTTAAACACACAGGAAACGAACTCCATTGAAACCCTTACCACACGCAAACAGAACACCACCTCATATTCAACAACTTTCCACAAACCAAACAATACTGACTTCACCTCCACCCTGCTATTTTCATGTCCTCCCTTAATCAATTTCGAGACCATCAAACTCCTCCTGCATACCATCGTATACACCAAAAAGGGAACCGCACTTCCAGGCATGACACTCCACCGTCCCTTCCATTTATCTCCCTCACGCAACCCACTTGTATCACTACCCCTATTCGACGTGAGGAATCCGCAACAGGAATTCACGTATTATTCCTTTTTGTGGAGAAGTTGGATTTATCTGGATTTATTATTATTATATTTTTTTCCTTTTACAGTTAGCGTAATTGGACGAACGAGGAACAGTGTGCTTTTGAGTTGTGAACTTGGAAGTGGTTGCTTGGGTATATATATACAAACGAATGAAAAAAAATCAGATTGACGTCGTTTCAGTAGGCAGCGACTTTCTTCTTAGGCTTGCAAGGAGATGAAAACACATAGCTGTAGTACATTTCTTTTCCGTGGTAAGTAGACAGTGAAGATAATAGACTTGCTTAGATAGGTCTGCTGCAAGAAACGTTATAAAATATGATTTGATTTTTCGAGACAAGTTTTCACGGTTTCTTTTCACTGAGTGACTTAACAGTGAAGGTGGAAGTACACAGCATGAGCTATATACATAGATAGGCATGTGTGAAAACATTAGGGTTGCTGTATAAGTAAGTGCACACTGAAAAGAAATATCGAAGCAGCTTTCATTTGGTGTGGAAACATAGGTAGCTTACAGCTGTGTGAACATGTCTCTATCGAACTGAATACACATTGTTGCTGCATGTGGGTAGGATGGCAACACCTGATAGAGTAGGCTCTATTTTGATTAAAACAATTCAATGTTTCGGGGATAGGTCTGTCGTGGTTTAGTTTATAGGGTAGAGGCTGATGTAAGTTGCCTAGGGTAGTACATGTTTGATTTGAAGAGACGCAGACAGAAAATACATTAGGGTGGTTTTTGATCAAAATAGGCATGTGCATCAATTTATTTTGCTTAGTAATAGTCTGTACGAGAAAGGATTGGGCATGTTCATTCATTGTATTTTAAAGAGTGACCTTGTCTGCTTTCGATTGATAAAGGGAAAAGGCTTCATTTGTCTTTGTTGTTTTATATATCGAACAAATAATTAATTGAATATATTCTTATTTATAAATATTTTATTTTATAAAGAAACTTCACGGTGAAGTATCAAGTAAAACTAACCACAGTCGACTTCTGTTTACTGATAAAAAAAGCTAATCTTGATGTAAAAAGGTATTCTGAACCCAATGGGACAAGTTTCGTCGAATTCCGACATCGTTTGAAAAAAATTCCTTTATAGAACCAGAAATAAACACGCGTTTAAATTTTTTCACGATCACCAGATAAATCGAAACAACTTGAAACTTTCAAATTTAGCAATAATTCTTCGATACGAACCCAACGACACCAGTTTCATCGCATTCTGAGACTGTTTCCCCGGTAGGCTATTTTTAGGTGTACCGCAATGCCATTTTTGACGCCAAATTACCCGGTCTCTAAAAATAACAAACCATATAGCTTCCTAACTCTAATCGACGATACGAACTCAACGGAATTAGTTTCACGGCTTAATTCGATCGTCTGTTCAAGTTACACTCAAATAACCGTTTATTAAATTAATTACGCGTTATAGAAAATGAACGGACGTTTAAGGCTACCGTGGTCACATATGACATCAGTGTTCCACGCCATTCAACACCGTAAAAAAATTTAACGCTACGGTCCCAATGAAACTAATTGCGTCGAAATCCGAGTCCTTTTGCAAAACGGCTATTCTAACGCGTATATTTTAATAACGATTTCCACAGCGACTATTTCAAAATTTGATTTGACCATAACTAACAAATTATAACAAAAAATCTGGATTTTTCTATTTCATATGAAAATTATCATCAATACGGTTCCAACGTTTCTTATTTCACAAAAATCCGACTTACATCGAATCCTGTATTCTCAGCTGAAGTTCAAAACCAAATATTACGAACTACCGTGCCAATTCGAGCTCGTTTTATATTATATAAATTATATAACGTTCAACTTTGTTTAATTAAATAAACTCGTTATAAATTCCTATATATAATTCAAAATAAAATATTTAAGCCAATTTAAATATTCAGAGTTCAATGGCTGAAAACCCGGGTCGTTACATTCCTTCCCCCTTAAAATAATTTCGTCCTCGAAATTGCTAAGGTAGGAAAAGATGCTACATACCCTATTAACTAGGTCCAAAAATCTTTTTTTGTTTAATTCATAACTTCAGTTTAACTAGACCAATTAATTAAAATATTTATTTATTCTTACTAATGAAAATTTTCAAAAATTCTGAAAATTTTCTAACACTTTAAATTCTGAAAAATTTCGGCAGCATCTCCTCTGCACGGCTCAACGGGTACAACCACAACTCGCCTTTCTAGGTGTCTCCAGTCCAAAAGAAAATCAAAAAGCCAAGCGGCTTGCCTCATCGGCTCGTAAAATCATCAAACCCAAGTAATACTGTAAACATGTACCTTTTTGTCGGGCACAAATTCTATTTCTTGCATTTGCTTCCATTCAATATCTGCTCAGCATACACATATCCATTTCCAGTTGGCTTCAAATCAATCCAGCTTCCAACTCTAATCAACTTCTGATCAGTTCACATCCATTTTATCAATTCAAACTTGATTTCTATTTCCAAAACCAATCTACTTATCCAGCTTGGGTTCAAATTCATCACCCTTGATTCCAATTTACCACATCCAATATATATATTCAACTTGCTTATTCATATGTCGAATTCATATGAACAATTCGAGTCTCAACATCTCTCTTTATTTAATCTCATTTGGAATTATTTTTAATTCAATCCAAATTTTTATTTAACTTATCTTAACTTAAATTTCAATTCATTCGATACATTTTTACCATTTCAATCTGTTCAACTTATACAAGTTAAATTTTAATTTTAGAATTCAAATTCCCGGCTTTATTTCAAATTGGTTTGAAATCGTATATATTTATACCCATATACTTCTAATCAACCCAATTCAAAACTTTTGAATTTCTAAAACATCTTGTCATTTTCAAACAAATTTCCATTCCCAAATCACTATGGTAGCAATCCATCACTCAGAAACTTGAAAATGAATATCGATAATGTCGCGACCCATTATCAGTACTATTTTCTCGCCACTGAAGTGATTTCAATGCTTAATCGCTTTTAAAATCCATTTAAAACATTCTAATTCAAAATTTTCTTCAAATCAATGCTATATTACCTTTAAAATACTTCAAGGAATATTTTCAAATATCCGGGATTTAATTTCCAATTTATGGTTTGATCTAAATCTTGGCTTATCTCTTTTGTATACATTATCCGTATACGAATTCCATAACTATTTCAATATTCTATAGTTTCACTTGATTGTAATAACAATCAACCCATCTATATAAGATTTCAGAAATTATTCCATTTATATCAAAAATAGTTTTTGGGCAAAATTACTTCATTTACCCAATTTAAAACAATACTGTATCGAATTGCTTTGTTCGAGAGTTTAGAAACAGCTATCGATACAGTTGTACATCCTGTATCGACCAGAATTCATAAACCACTCAACAAACCAGACAACACAATATAAAACAAATTTATATCAAATCTACAAATACGCTCTCTCGTATATATACTCAAACTCAATCTAGGGTACTACTAACCCCATCTCTATTGAGTCACGCCACAGAGCCTAGGTTATCGCTTAACCTTCAGCTCTGATACCAACTGAAACGACCCGAACTTCCGTACCCTTTGAGTCGGCTAATAACACAACACGTCCAACCCAAATTGCACAGAAACACGAATCATTATTAGAAAGAATTTAGAGGATGAGAAATAGAAAGAAAGAAATATTAGAATAGAAGAAAACGAAGATCAGAAACTCACAGCGGAACGAATAAAATATATTATATCATATAACTTTTGAAATACAAACGATAAGTGTATATAAATACCATTATCAGAGCACAACGGTTATCCCTGGAACAGTTATAAACACCTGTTTCCAGATACAACATAGTACACAGCGGAAAATATGATAGTCTATAGCTAACTGGTGAAGCCTCCTGCTTCCAGCTCTTCCAGGTGAAATCTGGAAAAAAATCCCGACTACTTGACTGCCCGTACAAATTTGGGCACCCAAGAGTTTAGGGAAAACAAACAAAATAAACTCTGGGTCAGTCATGGGACTGGTGTGAGTAAACTCCAACCATTGGTTTAACTTTCAAAAATCCTTTCGAAAGAAATGATAATTGTAAGACCGATCCACACATAAACATGAATGGTTTTTACCTTATGATAACCAAAACATTTGGAAATCAATATCTTATTCTGATATTATGATAATGTCTAAATACAAATAAATAGAATCTAGCGGAACGCTTGCATCTCACGCTCCATATATAATATTAAATCAAAAACCGCAGGGCGCTTATTGGAGATTGGATTTTCAACATGACAAGGTATGGGACCACCTGCCGATAGTGTATCTCTAGAGACGAATACACTGGGTTCAACAAGAACGTCTTGCAACCCGGCCCTCACATGACCGACCACTCATTTCGCTTGAGTGTATCGAATGTATATCACCAACAGTTGGGATCAGCAACCGTCTCCCGAAAGGGACAGCATCGATAGATTAAAGAACAATTGGAATTTCTCTAGATAGGTGATTATACATCCTAATGGGTGCGACCCACAAAGCCATGCTGCCTGCCCGATTTCTGCCATTTCCCGGTTGTGAGGCTTGAGGTTTGAATTATCTTCCAGAACATCTGGCCACCATTCACTTTGAATGCCACATCGTCAGATCCATCGGAAATCACTAATTGATTCCCACAAAAAAATACTCAGATTGTTAGGCTAAAGAAGCTTCCCTTCTATGCCCCAACTTCGTATGTAACGACCCGGATTTCGAGCGACTTTGGTTATCGACGTAAGCACGACGTCGATAACCAAAACGTCGAAAAATCCTGGTAATTAGTGAAAGAAATTAGAGGGTGAGGAAAGATAAGATAGAAACTTAGAATAGAAGAAGAAGAAGAACACAATATCAGAGTAACACGAATCTCACAGCGGAACGAATAAATATATTGCATAACATAACTTTGAAATACAAATCTGTACTTGCATATACATATCATTTTCAAAGTACAGCACTTACAACACAGCGGAAATAATAATAGCTATATGATCCTGAAGCCTCCTGCTCCAGCTCTTCAATGTATCTGTAAAATCCCGACTACTTGACTGCCCGTACAAATTTAGGCACCCAAGAGTTTAGGGAAAACAACAAAGTAAACTCCGGGTCAGTCATGGGACTGGTGTGAGTAAAACAGTTTAAAAACAGTTCGAACAAGTAAAAGATATCTCATAAGACCACGCCGCATAACGGAACGGGTTTTTCCCTTATGAGAATCCAAAATATCTTTATATCAAAACCCTTTTGATATTATAATAATGTCTATCAACCACAGTATATATATAATCATCTAGCAGAAACGCTTTCATCTCACGTTCTACATATATAGTATACAATCAAAACCGCAAGCACGTATTGGGTAATGGATTTCCAACTATGACAAGGTATGGATCCACCTTTCGCTCGTGTACCTCTAGAGAGGAATACACTGGGTTCAATAAGAACATCTTGCAACCCGGCCACACATGACCGACCACTCATTTCGCTTGAGTGTATCGAATGTATATCACCAACAGTTGGGATCAGCAACCGTTTCCCGAATGGACAGCATCAACAATAGGTTTTTAGAAATGAATGAAACTCTAGATCAGGTGATTATACACCCTACTTCGGTGCGACCGACTTAGCCATGCTGCCTGCCCGATTTCTGTCATTTACCGGATGATGAGGCTAGAAGCTACGCTTTATCATCATACCAGATTCACTTTGAATGCCACATCGTCAAATCCATCAAATCACCGATTGACGTCTACAACAATACATTATGTGTTAGCTAAAGAAGTTTCCTTCTCCACTTCCACTCTTGGTACAGTTGGAGAAATCAATATACGTGATCGTCTGGACATACTCTGTCAGACATCCGTCCATACAAGTCACCCAGGAACAGGATGAACCGAAGGCACTATTCTGTAAACAGGATAGCCCTTGTATAACTCCGTCTTCAATTTCCTTTGGCATATATGATTCGCAATACTTATGCCAATACAGAGTGGTTCTTTGGATAATAATCCAACCGGTCTCTCCATATTAACAACGTTAAAATGGTCAAAACTTCGATAGTCTGTGATTTAACTATCGAATAAAACAAGTGTGCAAACAACGATATTATTTCCAAATGGAAATTTATATCGATCAAACATCATTCAACATTTATCTCTTAATTTCATAAATTTACTTATCTCCAGTTTTCCTATATTCAATATTTCTTATTTTCTAGATTTGGAAAATATACGTTATTAACAATGAAAAACATTTCCATTTCTTGTCTTCTTTATTAGAAAACATTTCGGGTTCCTTGTTTGGAAAACATTTCCAAAGCTTCTTCATTGGACTTAGACAGATGTTTAAACAAACCATCGCGATGCCAACTCAAACAATTTCCTTTACTGCCGAACCTTAACTATTCCTTAGTTAAAAACGGAGCCAATCAAGTTGGGGTAGAACTACCTCTCAGACCTTAACTGAACAACATTTCTAACTTTGAAATAGACAAAGTTCACTTTATATTTCTCTAACTAACTTCCTTACTTAACCCTCTTCGAATAGCTATATTCGATTGACTCCTTTTACTTAACTCCTTTCGATTAACCCTTATCAATTAACTTTAATGGACTAACACTATTGGATTAACTCTATTTGACTAACGCTATTTGATTTACTCATTTCACTTAACTCCTTTCGAATAAACTATATTTGATAACTCCTTTTACTTTCTTCGAATATACTATATTCGATTTACTCATTTGCTTCTATTCGAATAACTATATTCGATTTAACTCACTTGCTTCTATTCTAATCGATTAAACTAACATCGATTATCTCCTTTCAACTTTACTCTCTAATCGATTAACTAACATCGATTAACTTCTTTTTAACTTTATTCTCTAATCGATTAACTAACATCGATTAACTTCTTTTTAACTTTATTCTCTAATCGATTAACTAACATCGATTAACTTCTTTTTAACTTTATTCTCTAATCGATTAACTAACATCGATTAACTTCTTTTTAACTTTATTCTCTAATCGATTAACTAACATCGATTAACTTCTTTTTAACTTTATTCTCTAATCGATTAACTAACATCGATTAACTTCTTTTTAACTTTATTCTCTAATCGATTAACTAACATCGATTAACTTCTTTTTAACTTTATTCTCTAATCGATTAACTAACATCGATTAACTTCTTTTTAACTTTAACACAAATCGATTAACTAACATCGATTAACTTCTTTTGCTAAACTACGTTTTCCGTTACAACTATTTCCTTTTTATAACGTTTACTTACCGTTACAAATATTTCCTATTTATAACTTCTATTTACTGTTACAAATATTTCCTTTTTATAACGTTTACTTACCGTTACAAATATTTCCTATTTATAACTTCTATTTACCGTTACAAATATTTCCTATTTATAACTTCTATTTACCGTTACAAATATTTCCTATTTATAACTTCTATTTATTTTCTAAATAAATATCCCTTTTATAAAACCGTGTTCGTTTTATAAATATTTCCTTTTATAAAATCCTGTGATTTTATAAAATTCCTTTATTTCAATATACATTGAAATACTTCTTTTTACATCCCAGGGTCTTTTATGATATTTACAATATCGAATAACAATGATCAACATCATTCCAACACCCATAATCCATAACAGATTATATAACACATCATATATCACAATATATGAAAACAGAAAAATAAATGTTGAGGAATCCAGTTGGATTCCTCCAACCTGTTTCCCTGCATCACAGATGTTAAACAATATAATATAACATCACTTTCAGTTCCATATGATATATTCTGTTAAACAGAATCAATATAGAAAATTTAACTAACTGACTAGCAGTTCAATCAAACGGTCAACATACAGTAAATCAACCAATATCTAACAGTTCTAAAAATATAACATGAAATTATAAACTGTTAAGAGTTAGTGAGATTTACTCACTTTTGCAGTTCATCGTTAAAGAACGATAAACTGTTATTTGATCTGAATCAAACAGTTTATTTCGCCGTAAATTCAAAAGAGCTCCACTCCACTCCCAGTCAGTCTCATTGGGAAGCTCTCGTCCATACGATCCTGTCGGATCTTGTTTCGCTGTATTTCGATTTCGTATGAAATACATATGGTCATTACAAGTTTCTATATATTTAAAGTAAAAAAAAAACTTAAATTATATTTAAACGGGCCTTACCCATAAAGAAAAAAAAGGCCCATTCCCCTTTTTAGAAGCTGAAGCCCGCTCCCTCACCTTATACTCAACAGCCCGCTCCCTTATCCTACTCCTTCTTCCACGACGCTCTTCCAACTCCAGGAAACAAAAAAAAACGCAGTCATTAACCGATTTGTTTCCAAGCCAAACTCCGTCGTTACTCCACCAGATCACCCGAGCTCACCACCTACGAACTCCCCTCGAATTTCTCCACACCTCCATCCCCTTTTCCTCGAACTCGAGGGCTCTAGGAAGGATCTAACGTCGGCCTCCAACAGTAGCCATCGACGGAAAACGAAACCGAACTCCACCAAACTCCCCCAAACAATGTTAAATCGAACCACCACCTCAAATATCATACTCAAAATTCGAATCCATACTTGAATTCCTGTAAATCGCCATCCCTACTTCTACTGCACAACCGCGACCTCGACCAAACAGGAATCGATCTGAACGAAATCCCTACCAGATTGAAGGATAATCTCTCACCAATTCAAAGGAACTTACTTTGAATTTTATAAAATTTGTTTTGAATTTCTTCCGATTTTTCTTTCTCGTTTGTTTTTGTTTGATGAAGAAAATGATTTAAGTGACGGCTTGTGTTTGCTGAAGAAATAATGTGTTAGGTTGGTAAGGGGAAAGTCAGATATTTATATAAATTCTTGGATTTCCTGAGGTAAATTGAAAGCCACGTATATACTTATCCTTTCATTATTACGTGGGTGGTTCTGTACCCGTTTCTTTGTTCCTAAGTAACAAAATATACATGTGTTTTAATGTCGGCCTTGGGAATCATGGATTAGTTGAACTGTATATATATTGTGTCCATTTTGATTTCGCGGTTGATACGTAAATGAAATGAGCAGACAACTCCTTGGTACTTTTATTTTATTTTTCTCTTCTCGATTGGTTATATTAATGGTCAAATAATATCTGTTGCTATGTTCATATATAAGCCACAAATGACAAAAAGAAAAATGTCGTTGTGATAAAGAACGTTTCACGATCACAAAAATATGAAAATACCCGTAGGTTAGCTCATTCTGTGAAACCCCAAAATCGATGATTAATGGTGCAAAATACTCCAAATAAAAAGTTGCTTATTTAAATAATTAAAAATTTCAGTAAAATTCTAAAAATTAAATTATCGTTATGTCCCAAAAGAACCTTGTCTAAATTCCCACCCGATCTCTAGTTATAACGAATAAGCCGATACGATCGACAAATGATTCTATAGCGACTATTTTGAAATTTGATTTGGACACAACTCACAATCTACACGACGAAATCCTGATTTCTCTCTTCCACTAGAAAGATATACTCCACCAGCTTCTAACGTTTCTTGTTTCACAGTAATTCGACTTAAAACGAATCCTGTACATTCAGTTGAAGTTCGAATCGCCAATTTACGAACTGCAGCGCCATTTCGAGCTCGTTTAAAATTATATTATAAACTATGCGTTCAACTGTCGACGATTGAATATATTCGTTATTCAAATTCAATTCCAAGCTGAATTAAATATCACAGATGATCCGGTTCACACCATATCGCCATTTCAGCCAATTCTGATTATTCAGAATTAAATATATTATTTAATTTATTATTTAATTAAATATTCATCATAATTAAATACCACGACCTCTTAATTCACTATATCACCATTGATATAATCAAATAAACTAATCATAATACCCCTGCCAATGCGGGTCATTACATCGTACGTTTGAAGGAATCAACGTACGTAACCCCCTTTGGAAATACTCTGTCAGACACTCGTCCATACAAGTTGTCCTGGGTCTGGACAAACCGAAGGCACTATCCCGTAAACAGGATAACCCTTGCATAACTCCGTCTTCAATTTTCTTCAGCATAAGTTGCTTTATAACGCTTACGCCAATACGGAGTGGTTTTCAGATATCAAATCTGATCCCGGTCTCTCCATATTGACAACGGAGGTATATATAAAAAAAAACTTTGATAGTCGGTGATTTAACTATCAAAGAAACATCCATACAATCAACGGTCCTATTTCCAAATGGAAATTTTATCAATCAAGCATCAAACAACACTGGGCCCTTTTTATATTAGTTCTTTATTACATTATCATTTCCAATTCCCATTTTCCACCTTTCGTGTTCTTTCAAAGCTCTATTTTCTCTCTTGATTATTGGGAAACATTTCCAATATATATAATTCCTTTATTGAGAAAATATCTTTTACTCCAGTTAGAAAACATTTCTAAATCCTTTGAATTAACTGATGTTATAAACATCGTTATTATAACTCAAATCATAAATCATTCGTTAAATAACGATATCACTAACCAACCCTTGCTATCGAGCCTTACCCATTTCTTCGTCAATCATGCAGTCAGTCAAGTTGGGGTATAATTACCTCTCAGACCTTAACTGAATGACATTCTTAACTTTGAAATAGTCAGAGCTCACCACTTCTAACGAAAACATCCCTTACGAAATTCTTAGATTCAATCTAAGAATCAACTTCTTTTATGGAGAAACATTTATTATAACGATAGCGTCATAATCGCTGTATTTGATTTATAAAACATTAATTATAATGGTAGTATTAATATCGCTGTGAAATATTTATTATAACAACAGCGTTACAATCGCTGTTTTAGATTTACAAAACATTTACTATAACAACAGCGTTAAAATCGCTGTTTAAATTTTCAAAGCATTTATTATAGCAACAGCGTCATAATCGCTGTTTCCAAATATTTGATTTATAAAACATTGCTTTTAACAACAGCGTTACAATCGCTGTCTAAAATTATAGAACACTTATCATAATCATAGCGTTAAGATTGCTATTAAAACAGTTATTATAACGACAGCGTTAAAAATCGCTGTTTAGAATCTACCAACACTTATTATAACGGTAGCGTAAAATCGCTATCTAGAATTTACAAAAAACTTTTATTACAGTTACTATTCCAAATGTTGGAATAAAACTCATCATTTTCATTTTAAACGATTATCCATTCCCCTTATTCAAAATCCAATTCGATTTCATATTTAAAATCTAAATTTCTTTTAGATATCTCATTTGCAACATATTTGCTTTGACCATTATCCACTTTAACCGGTAATACATCAAATCCATTTGCTTTTATCATTTCAAATCCAAATTCATCTGTAACTTCTATTTAAAATTTGTCCATAGAAAATCTCATTTCTAAGTCCTAAATATTTATAATATCGTTCACAATTTCTTTTACAACTGCAAAGATTAGAACTAATTGACAAATAACGGTTTCAAAACCTTTACTACTTTTCAATTTATCCCAATATAAATACTTCATTGAACTTTAAAATGTTGAATCATAATTTGATCCTCTCAGTTAATTGGTAAAAGCAAATATCTATTTAAAATCACTCCTTAAAGCCTTATAGCGATTTTACATTCAATAAATAAATACCGATTTCATGTCAAATACTAGTTTCCAATAAGATTTATTTCCCTTCTTCCATAATTATCGTTTATAACTTGAACAAGTTTTCTACCTTCAAATCTATTTGAAATTCTATTTCTAATTTCGAAAATAAATTTTCTTTTTAAATTTCTTTCCTACATTTGAAAATACTTCATGGTATTAAACACCAAAATTATAGGGCCAGTGTAATTCATCACAACAAAATCAATCACAGTATATGTGTATCACAACATGTATCATGATAAAGAATAAACAGTAATACAAATGTTGAGGAATCCAGTTGGATTCCTCCAACCTATTTCCCTGCATCCACAGATGTTAATCACATCTATATGAAGTGTCAAAACTCATAATCGATCAACAATTGCAATCATATCAACCGATTTTATTGACTATTTCAACCAATCAACCATCAAACAGTCTAAAATAAATTTTAAACTCGTTTATGTAAAAATATAAACGAAACAGAGTTAGTGAGTTTACTCACTTTGTTTCGCAGTTGGCGATTCTGCTTTCGCTTTGATTTAAATTCAAACGGGCGTTGAATTCTTCGACAAAGTGCCAGTAACTTCATTCTCGGCCACATTAGCTTTACAACGTAAGTCTCGTCATTACGATTCTAATGAATCCGATTTTGTCTGATTCGTTCCCCCTTCTACGTTCAAGCAGCATGCTCCTTTACTTCCCTTCCATCCCAAAACTTCACTCCATTTTCCACTCCAACGCAAATAGATCTGCTGTTGTACTCTTGGAACAAAATGAAACCACCATTCTTTCTAATACGCCGCTAAACACTACTGTTCTTCACCATAATGATCCATCTCCTTCCCATATTTGCGCACCCTTAAACACACAGGAAACGAACTCCATTGAAACCCTTACCACACGCAAACAGAACACCACCTCATATTCAACAACTTTCCCCAAACCAAACAATACTGACTTCACCTCCACCCTGCTATTTTCATGTCCTCCCTTAATCAATTTCGAGACCATCAAACTCCTCCTGCATACCACCGTATACACCAAAAAGGGAACCGCACTTCCAGGCATGACACTCCACCGTCCCTTCCATTTATCTCCCTCACGCAACCCACTTGTATCACTACCCCTATTCGACGTGAGGAATCCGCAACAGGAATTCACGTATTATTCCTTTTTGTGGAGAAGTTGGATTTATCTGGATTTATTATTATTATATTTTTTTCCTTTTACAGTTAGCGTAATTGGACGAACGAGGAACAATGTGCTTTTGAGTTGTGAACTTGGAAGTGGTTGCTTGGGTATATATATACAAACGAATGAAAAAAAAAATCAGATTGACGTCGTTTCAGTAGGCAGCGACTTTTTTCTTAGGCTTGCAAGGAGATGAAAACACATAGCTGTAGTACATTTCTTTTCCGTGGTAAGTAGACAGTGAAGATAATAGACTTGCTTAGATAGGTCTGCTGCAAGAAACGTTATAAAATATGATTTGATTTTTCGAGACAAGTTTTCATGGTTTCTTTTCACTGAGTGAATTAACAGTGAAGGTGGAAGTACACAGCATGAGCTATATACAAAGATAGGCATGTGTGAAAACATTAGGGTTGCTGTATAAGTAAGTGCACACTGAAAAGAAATATCGAAGCAGCTTTCATTTGGTGTGGAAACATAGGTAGCTTACAGCTGTGTGAACATGTCTCTATCGAACTGAATACACATTGTTGCTGCATGTGGGTAGGATGGCAACACCTGATAGAGTAGGCTCTATTTTGATTAAAACAATTCAATGTTTCGGGGATAGGTCTGCCGTGGTTTAGTTTATAGGGTAGAGGCTGATGTAAGTTCCCTAGGGTAGTACATGTTTGATTTGAAGAGACGCAGACAGAAAATACATTAGGGTGGTTTTTGATCAAAATAGGCATGTGCATCAATTTATTTTGCTCAGTAATAGTCTGTACGAGAAAGGATTGGGCATGTTCATTCATTGTATTTTAAAGAGTGACCTTGTCTGCTTTCGATTGATAAAGGGAAAAGGCTTCATTTGTCTTTGTTGTTTTATATATCGAACAAATAATTAATTGAATATATTCTTATTTATAAATATTTTATTTTATAAAGAAACTTCACGGTGAAGTATCAAGTAAAACTAACCACAGTCGACTTCTGTTTACTGATAAAAAAAGCTAATCTTGATGTAAAAAGGTATTCTGAACCCAATGGGACAAGTTTCGTCGAATTCCGACATCGTTTGAAAAAAATTCCTTTATAAAACCAGAAATAAACACGCGTTTAAATTTTTTCACGATCACCAGATAAATCAAAACAACTTGAAACTTTCAAATTTAGCAATAATTCTTCGATACGAACCCAACGACACCAGTTTCGTCGCATTCTGAGACTGTTTCCCCGGTAGGCTATTTTTAGGTGTACCGCAATGCCATTTTTGACGCCAAATTACCCGGTCTCTAAAAATAACAAACCATATAGCTTCCTAACTCTAATCGACGATACGAACTCAACGGAATTAGTTTCGCGGCTTAATTCGATCGTCTGTTCAAGTTACAATCAAATAACCGTTTATTAAATTAATTACGTGTTATAGAAAATGAACGGACGTTTAAGGCTACCGTGGTCACATATGACATCAGTGTTCCACGCCATTCAACACCGTAAAAAAATTTAACGCTACGGTCCCAATGAAACTAATTGCATCGAAATCTGAGTCCGTTTGCAAAACGGCTATTCTAACGCGTATATTTTAATAACGATTTCCACAGCGACTATTTCAAAATTTGATTTGACCATAACTAACAAATTATAACAAAAAATCTGGATTTTTCTCTTTCATATGAAAATTATCATCAATACGGTTCCAACGTTTCTTGTTTCACAAAAATCCGACTTACATCGAATCCTGTATTCTCAGCTGAAGTTCAAAACCAAATATTACGAACTACCGTGCCAATTCGAGCTCGTTTTATATTATATAAATTATATAACGTTCAACTTTGTTTAATTAAATAAACTCGTTATAAATTCCTATATATAATTCAAAATAAAATATTTAAGCCAATTTAAATATTCAGTGTTCAATGGTTGAAAACCCGGGTCGTTACAATTGTAGTCCCAATAATAAAATTTTGATTTAGAAGTATACATGAATTTTATTTTGATTTGAATAAAAATTTATGAACGTTGAAATTTATACGTTGTTTAGTTAAAAATATGATGCTTTGGGTGAAACTTTTACAGACTTCGAAATTGGGTTCTACCACTAGTTTCATTGCGTCCGGAATGCGTTAAAACCCCTAAACTGACCTTTTGTTTAGCCCGTTTGGTCTGAAAACTGTATAAACATGTTTTAACTGTAAATAATATTAAAATATTCACTTGGAACCCTAATTTACATCAGCCACCATGTTTAATTTCGATGGCCATGAGAATTCGAATCTTCCTTCCTCATTTTTTTCTTCGATTCTCAACGAAATTCAAAACTTAATATATGAAATCGAAGTGCTCGGAGAGAGCTTCAAATCCATACGGTTGATTGTGGTGCTTGGGTTCTAAAATCGCCGGAATTTGATCATTAACGCTGCACGGTTTTTGATGATTTGGAGGCCGTGGGGACCATCGGAGTGGGGGCTGTCGTGGTCGATGGCGGAGCTCGCAAGGGCGCAGGCGGCAGTGCAGTTGGATCGGGTCTCGGTTGCTTGTGAGGCGGTGCGTGGTTGAAGTTCCATGGCAGATTTGGGTTCTGCGATTCACAAAGAAAGCAACGTGATTTCCAGGAAGAAAGGAAGATGGGGGTGACGTGGCAAGTGCTATTTGATTTTGGTCCATTTATTTTCGTTTTTATTTTATTTAAAATTCAAACCACTAAAACTTGCATAACATCTTCATACGAATTCAGAATGACACGCGGTTTGTTGCGTTGGAATCGTATCGAAGAGCTCTTCACGATGCCGTAGGTTTGAACTGATTCCGAGACTGTCAAATTTTGGGCCTATTTTGGAGTTTCAAACACGTTCTGAACCAAAGGTGAGTGATTTAACCCACTCATGCTTAACTAAAAGTATTCTAATATTAGTTAAATTAATGTCATGTCATAATATGATTGTATGCATTGATGTTTGACAGTTTAAATGGCATATTTATATTGATTTGCATGGATAGTGTAGTTTAATGTGATTGTTAAATTTAATTTTACAGTTAAGTTTGAAAAAAAAAATCGACATTTAATTACTATCTAAACCTGATATCTGAAAATTTGAAAATTTATATGATATTAGACTGTTTGTATATATTGATGTGATGAATTACATGAATTTGATATGTTTGACATTTTGATGTTAATTGTGTGAATTTACCTGTTATTCACATTTATTCATATACGACCATT
Source organism: Allium sativum (assembly GCA_030737875.1). Taxonomy (NCBI): domain Eukaryota; kingdom Viridiplantae; phylum Streptophyta; class Magnoliopsida; order Asparagales; family Amaryllidaceae; genus Allium; species Allium sativum. The sequence goes on along the minus strand of CM060917.1, from coordinate 38,572,499 downwards.
TGTTTGTGCTGATTAATCCCAATCATTACCCCAGATGTTACGGGCATCGAATAAACACGGGATTAATCATTAAAGTGAATTAAGAACGTAGGTTGAAATGATAAATACCTATGACCCTGATCTGGATTGAAATGATATATATCCTTTCCCAAAGTACTAAAATTAAAATTTTAAGTATCACTTGGCCATAGGATAGAAAATTTTATACGGACACCGGTTGGTTAAATAAAATTTTTGTTTTAACCATGAATTTAGAAATGTTGTTTAAAGACGATAAGGTTGGGGTTTTATAAATTGATTTCTTTTGAACATGAACTTTGAGTTTTGAAATATAAGCAAAAGATAATTAATCTAGTATTGTAACTGAAGCTATAAAAATGAAATTTAATGTGAATCAAATTTATTGAAATTGAATTGTTTCACCCACTTTTGAAATTTAGTATGAACCAACACTGATTTGAATTATATATGAATTGTGAACTCGACATTTGTTATAAATTGAAATCATTGAAAATGGGAATCTGAATTGGAATTTAACTATTTGAATTAAACTGATTGAATTGTAATGAATGTAAATTGGTAATCTAACCGGGTGAAATATTGAAATTGAGTTAATTAACTTGAAATTGAAATACGACTGCAAGTGAAATTGAAACTTTTAAAGGAACGATTCTAAATTCCAACTATAGTATTTTAAAACCATTTTATAAAGTATTTTAATAATAATAATTTTACTTTCTTTACAAACTATTTTATTTTATTACTATTTTATTTTATAAATCATTTTAAATAAATCATTTTATAATTAACTATTTATTTTCAAACTATTTCAATTCTATATCCAAAACTATTTTAAATATACTTTTAATTATTTTAATATTCAAATTATTTAAAGTTGGAATTGTTTCAAGATTTTAAATTGGTTTAAATGGAGATTTTATTGTGAATAATATTCTATCTTGAATATTAAAATGACTTTTGAAACATGATATTTTGATATGAAGTACGAACCTCTTTGAAATGTAAAAGAACTGACCGGTGTGAAAAATGTAGACGATTGGTTGTTAAAGAGACCGGGATCGGATATTGTCATACTCTCTGCCAATACCGAAAACCACTTTAACAACTGTGTACGCGGTGGAGTTCCAGAAATGGTGTTGGATGGATTTGGAGGCGATTACTGGATTCGAAGAAAGAGAACGATGATGGATATCCTTGACCTTCGGGTCATAATTAAAATGACTGAAACAGGGCTATACCGTGACCAAGTGGGGTTAGCTACCTCCATCGGCAACACTTCTTTCTTTATTACTATAGTCCCTTGGTTTGATTGATTTGATGTGCATTCGTGATTCTGGAGTGTTGTCCGAGGTAGGCGGTAGTTACGGCTATGCGTTACCACCAGTCCGGGCGTGCAACTAGTGTATTCATACTCTAGGCATTCCTCGTGTGCCTTGTCATATTATCCTGATCGAGCCCCCTACGATTTTGATTTAACGTTGTCGTATCACGGCGCATCTCTATCCGCCGACGTACTGGTGTGTTATATGCAAACAGTACGGCAACGGTATAAACGGTGTAAGGGTAATAATGGTAATCCCGCTTACATTATTTTATTATGTTATATTTAACTTTAGACATTATTATAATAGCGTATTATATTATATAGTATTAGTTTGACGGATCCTTAAGGGATGGAAATTCCCGTAACATCCCTTAAGTTATTGCACTCATATTATTACATGAAATTTGATTTAACTAATATGAGAATGATTTAGTTCTGATCCGAGTGTTTGTTGTGTTTCTTTTTTTTGCAATACGCTCGGGTCAGACCGAGTTACAGTTAGCGAAGATTCCATTATGAAGATGAAGATGGAGCTCAACAGACGTATTAAAATTATTATTCCGTTGCATATATTGGTAGGTTGTTTGTTAATTTACTCTGATAAATTGTGTAAATATAATCAAATGTATGTTTAACAGCTTCATGAACTGTTATTTATTTATTATATTTTGTCCTTTCGCTGCGAGATTCTGTATTTGTTTTCTTTTTTTCTTTTTTTCCTTATTTTTTTTTATCCCAATAACTATCCGTATTTTTGATCTGTTTATGTCGACATTAAGGATCATTGTCGAGGTGAACGGTCAAAACCCAGGATGTTACATATAATGCATGTTTTATAGCCAGACAAATTATCATAACCAATTTAGCAGAAGATTCAAATAAATATCTATGCTATATTATAATAGCCGAGTAGAGTAGGTAATGGAGAGCTCTCAGCGCTCCTCCACTGTTTAGAAATGAAACTTGGTTAGTCCCCGTGCGATGCACGGCTGAAAAAATGTACTTTAGAATAACACTTTTAGAAATATAAATATAATTAATATATTGTTTTCAATAATGATTTAAATTACTTCATTTTATATTTAATTTAGGTTACCCGTACAATTCAAAGGTAAATCGATAACACTTAATTATATAAACAAATATCAGTAGCCAAACATCTGCATATCATCGAATATAGGATCACTTGATGTGAACAATAGCAGCAACGTCATTATAAACAACCTGCAAAAATTTAACTAATAGGGAAAAGGTAATATATTAGAGCATCATAAAGATGCCAAGTAAATTGTGGTAAAGAATTTAACTAATAGGAAAACCCAACATCGACAAAATAAAAAGGGTAATTTAGAGATTTCATAAAGACGCCAAGTAAATTATGGTAAAAAATATACTTTTTTAGTAGTAGAGATAATACAGTGGAAATCTAAAGTCCAAGATTTAGGGTTAGATTTGTGTAAAATAAAATAGATTAAAAACGAAGATAAGAAAAGGTAGGGAATGAGACAGGAGAAATGGCCATCGTATGTATATCCAGTAATAATTTAGTCATACTGAATGAAAAAAGAAGACTCCGTAGTTCTCTAAAAAATACACGGTAAATAAATTAAAGAATGTATTGGGACCTAAGATAACATATGCTTTTTTTATTATTAAGATGTACCTTGGAAATCATCACATGGTAATAATTGCTGGTATTTGCACAGCTGCCTTCAATCAAACATCCTTGCAGTGCCATATCAAATAACGGGTTCAAATCGTCTGATCCCATATTCCCTAGTCTCCCTACATCAAAACAATCTGACCCATTGATCTCAGTGGACCCACTGGTCAGAATATTTTGGTCCACGAAGACCAGAGGATTTCGAACCAGGTGATTTCAACCGCTATTGCAGTACCTGTGCCAATCTGTATTTATTACGTCCTATCTTACTAAAGCACATAATTTTCAGAAGTATTTTGTTAATGATCAATATCACAGTCTGAAAAAAAAAGAAGAAAGAAAAAAGAAATAGAAATAACTTGAACAGACAAACTTACTGATATCTCTCATGATACAGCAAACGAATGCAAGTTATATGGCATTCAAAGTTGAATTCCAATATTTTCAAGCTGATTGATATGGTTAAGGCATCCTATAATTACATGTTTAATAAGGCATACTATACAGAAATTTAGAACTCTGTAAACACTTTCGAAGGGAAAAAAATGATTGTAAACCAACATAGTCGTCCCTCTAACCAAGTACAATTTTTTTCCAGTGCACACAGTAAAATTCTACTTCCCCTGTTCTACTTAGTATCAACGTAGTAACCTCATCAAGCTTATATTCAAGTGTAGCGAATGATTGCTCTCAATGTCTTTGACACCTTCGTCTCTATCTCACTAACTGGTTAGTAAAAAGCTTTTGCAAATCATGTTACTTCTTCATGCACCAACGCCTCAACTGCATCCTTTCGGCCTGATACATAATAAACAATCATGATTCTACATATTATTTGAATTATAGGCACTAATACAATTATTTTGTGATACAGTATCATTACATCTATACACCCAAACAGACCCTTCATAGGCCAGCAAGATATCTTGGTACCCAAGTAGTAAATGCATAAGAAGCAAAAGAGCATCTTCCAGAAGACCAGATAACCGTTATCAATATTTCCAACATTTTCTCTTTTCAGCAATTTCCAGTATTTCCTGTTTTTCTTTTAAATTGCAAATGGAAGTTGGTGCAGACCACTTTTGCTTTAGTAGTTAGGAATCAACGGCTAGAAATGCTTTGTATTAGCTATAAGAGTAGGCCTTGTACTTAGAAATGGTATGGAAAATATTGCTTGAAATCTCCTCTCTTGAGTCATCTTCCTCCTGCTATTGCTTTCCTCTTCTCCTAAAATCAACTACCACATCATTTTGTCAATATAACCTAATTAATATTAATTTAAAAGAACCACAAAGTTTCTTTCCCGGTCATCAAAGTTTGTTTACCCATACTTTTGGCCAATCAAGATTAAATCTTGCTTAAAGAAACATGTAACAGTGTTAATTATTTATATGAAATAGATCTGCTAAGGAAAATAAAATAATAAGTTGCATCCAAAATGCTAGTAATGTATAAATGCAAAAAAGAATGTCAATAGAATGAATTAACAATATTTGATTACAATGTTCAAATCCTTACCCTTGCTGAACCTCAGATTATATGTAGCTCCTCGCTCTTCTTCAAGGCTGCTACACTCCATCACCAAATAATATGCAAACATTAGAACATACCCACCGTCCCCGCCTGCAACCTCGCCACAACAGCCCATCCTCCTATCAAATATAAACAAACCAAACTCACCTGCTTCTACCGCACCACTTCCTCCTTCACCACAGTCGACCACTTCACCCGATAAGTATCAACGAACACCTCAGTCGACCTGTTAGGTGTCTATAGTCGTCAAGAGATCCTTTAATTTCGGGAGTAGATAAACCAAGTACTAATAAAAAATTAGAAGTGAATAAGCCGGAAGATACCAAGTGAACATGGCTACAGATTAAACATGATATTTGTTACTTACTAATCCAAATAAGTACAATCAACAAAGCTAAACATAGAACATAGCTTTCTATTTAGTATGGTAAAAATTCACTCAGATTTCAAGTATAATATCAGTTTGAAAATAGTATGCAGCAAATAAAATTTGCAGTAGGCTCAAACTATGTTTTTTGTACACTTTGTTAGTTCAAAGATATTGCAGAAGAAAACTAAGGGTTAAGAAGATGCTTACTTGTGATGCCAGGTTTCCATTGCTCGTGAATTGCTGTAAATATTACGTTTGTAAGAGGACCGAAAACCATTTACTGTAAATATTGCATGGGACTGTAAATATCAAATTTTATATAATACATTCAACTAAACTTGGTTTGTTTTTATAATTTAAACGATCAAATGGAAAATTAAGAGCAGGACAAAGATGTTAAATAAGAACAAAAAACATCCTCAACCATCTCCACTTAGATTTAAAATTCTAAGGCAACCAATCTGTAAAATTTCATATCCCATGGCTTATCACTTCCTCGTATGCACTAATAAATTTCAAATCATTAGACAGAAGTTCTTTGATTTCCCAAGTTAAAGCTAAAACAATATAATCAAAATATACATTCTCTCAAAATGCTCAAATCACTATGTAAATATGAAATAAATAGGTACCAAATTTATTTCTTCTTGATTTGCATTTTGAAACCTATGCAAATATTCATATGATTTAATACTTGGAATTAACATTGCAAATAGATGCCGTACGATATGCTAAATTAGTTAAAAGTTAATCCTATGTTCTCTTACCAAAGTAAAATATAATCAAAGGAAAACAATTAGTTAAAATATAACCAATCTGTAGGGTTATAAACTTCAGAAAAGAAGCCTCTGGTTTTATTAGCAATATCTGAGTGTTATTTATAAATGTAACAAAAGAATACAAACTAAATATAATACTAATTAATTTTTAACTGTAGAAAAATGGAGAGGAAGCAAAAAGTTCAGAGTGGTTGTATTGTTAAATTTAAGCAGTTTCTTACCATGTCACTTTACTCATCATGGCCATGCACAAGAAATTAAAATATAGTCTATGTACGGAATGTTGTTATTCCTAGACCTGGAAAGGTGCTTGGCAGCCTTTAAATCTAATGAAGTCTAAAGCTGAAAAAGAAAATATGAATTTTTTTTGGTAAGCATAGAATATAGAACCACTCTTTAAAATTTATCCAAGATGCCAGAAAACCTAGAACCAGAAAGCTTAATGTCACATATAAAAATCCAGCAGAAAGTATTCTCATTTACTTGCTTAAATTTCAAGCAACGAATATAAGATATAAAAAGTCCAGCGGAAAGCATTCTCATTTACTCGCTTAAATTTCAAGCAACAAATATAAGATATGTTCACAGGTTCAGTTCGCTCAATATATACAGTGTAAAATAAACATTAAAACGGGAATACAATATGTTTACATGGTATGACAAACAGGACATTTTAAACATATCTTTGTTGTTACGATACCGATTTTTTTATAGTTCACTATCCTAATTTTCATAACAAAGTATTGTTTCGATTATACAAACAAAGCTAACGGAACATTGGTATTCTTCCAAGCAACAATTTTATAATTACTAAAAATAAAAAACAAAGATACATGTACAAAATTAATGCAGTTTAATTGAATTAATTTTAATCGCACACTAAATCTGTATAATTCTAAAATAGAGGCAGATATCTAAATAAAAAATGGTTTCAAGCTTGAATTTTTTTACATCCTTTCATAAGAAAACCATATTCATAAAGAGTATTTTTTTTCAACTACATAATTCTAGTATGTCTGAACAATGTTAGTTTTTAGAACAATAATGAGATGTATAGAGATAAAAAATTGAAGAAAACATGACAGGTGGTGTACGTAGAAGATGCGTAGAAACTAAAAGATGAAACATCTCATATTATACAATCCTATGTAACAAATCTAAACATATTAAAACACATATAGTAGCAAGAAATATAAAGGAAATAACAATCGCGGGCTTACCTCAGTCAATGACAGATGCAATTTCTCTGTTCATGGTCCCTCTAATTCTTGAATGTGTTGCACCATAAGATGCAACAGCCGATAACGATCTTTCATTATCTAGGCAGGATGCACTCAACCTATAATTGTAACAAAAAAATTAGTTGAATGTTTTACATATTTTGGTTGGTTATTTCAAATGAATTATTTTATATAGTTTAGATGATCCACAATTTTGAATCACATTTCTGAAAAAAATATTTACATTGTTTACATTTACATTTTTTTATTTATGTTTATCGAAACCATACGCAGTATTGAAATATAATAATTTTTTATAATTATATATTTTTTCCAAAAATATTATTGTATGCACATTACACATGGCACTTGCAAAAAAAAAAAAAGACGTTCGTTGAAACCGTCTTATCAACACATATATTTGATATGAATAATTTTAAACAGTGTGGTATACAGACAATGTATAAATTGCAACTATTCTATACAAAAGTTTTCTAGGCTTCGAAGATAGCACACATGTATATGCACATAAGAATGAACATAAACATACAGACATACAGTTAAAACCAAACATAAAACTATAAAAAAGCATTGACATAATGGGTTTTTATTTCGGTACCATTAGTAGAACTTAACGACCATTTGCAAAAATCAAATTACAATAAATAAATATGCTAATTTCAATTTTTCTGTAAAAGTAAAAGGAGCAAGAGGAGCACCTTCCATGAACAGCTATTGCAGTTACTCCCATCCTTTCAATTTTTTTGTGGAAGATCAACTGTATCTCGTGACGAATCAATTAGACGAATTTTGCATGTAACTGGCGTGTTCAGATTCCTTCTTAGTGTAGTCAAAATCTAATCAGAAATTATAAACAGGAAACAAACAGAATAATAAATAAGGATACAATTGAAATAACCACTTAAATAGTATAAACCCACTTCAGAAGTAACTGGAGTACATAATGAATAACGTCAGGCTTAGAGAGTAAAGTAGCACCCATCCCTCCACTAAGAGAAAACAATCTTGGACAACCCATATTTATATCTATGGCGGCTAAATCTTTGCAACTGAAGTTACAAAATAAAATAAAATACATAAGCAATGCATACATTTCACTGTCATAATTAACCGAAGAAATCATATTTTAATTAAAAGCAGCATTTGAGGGTTAAAAATAAAGAAAAATTAAATTTTGTCTTGTAAATTCAATTCTAATAATTGAGTGAAAACGTTGAATCTAAGTCGGAAAAAAATTTCAATTTCAATTTAAAAGCTTTAACATCTTAAAAGGAAAATTTTAGGACATATAATTTAATTGCAACTTTTATAAATCGATATTTTTAAACAAAGAGTAAAGAAAGTTGGAAAAAAAAAACCGAGTGAACAAATTTGTTTCTGCCAATAGAAATCAACAACCCTTATCGAAGAAAATATGAAAATAAGAGAAGCTAACTAATCTAAACCTAGCACAGAAAATAAGTAGTAAATAGGTGCTTACTTCGGTAGAAGAGGTAGCAAGTTCACAACAGTGGAGCAAGGCTTCCCTAGGAGCAAATCTCACCGCCTTCAATTTAGGGCTAGGTTGTAGAGGGAGGGTATAGATGGCAGAAAGTAACGTGAAAAGATGAAGGGAAAGAGGAACGATTTGGATAATTATCGCAATTAGGGCAGAGAGGTAGATTGTGAAAGTGGAAGGACCGATGCCTGTTTTCGCCTTCGATTTATCAGGGTAGAGAGGCAATTGTGAAAAGGAAAGAAGACTCCGTAGTTCTCCAGAAAACGCAGTAAATAAATTAAAAAGATGCATTGGGACCTGAGATAGCATGTGTTTTTTATTATTAAAATGGCTGTTCATCTTGAAAATCAAAGATAGTAATAATTGTAGGTGTTTTCTATTTATTAAAAAAAAAATCTAGTGTAATGATTATAGGTGTTTTTGAAGAGAATGCATTTTGAAGGGAATTGGAGGGTTTTTTTTATTTATTCTCTGACATGTTAGAGGGAAAAAAGGGCTAGTTTTGGAGGAAAAAGTGTCGTTGAAGGTTTTTATTTATTTATTTATTTAGTGGTGTTGTGGAGGGAAAAGGGTCAGTTTTGGAGGGAAAGTTGGCCTTGCTTTAGTAAGAAGTAAGAAGTCGCAAATTCGGAAATTTTCACACTTTTTTCAGTCATCGTTTCATACTTTTGTTTTAACAGCGCACAAGCGTCCAGGCATTTTTCGGAACTGAACAATCATGAATTTTTCACTTCGCACCATCTCTCCGCTTCCTTCTCCTTCAAGCCCTGAAAATTTATGCTCCTTCTCTGTTCTGATCCCTCTTCAAGCCTTATTTCTTATCCAAAATCAACCTATCCATCATAACTCGGATCTCTTATTTTCAACTCTAACTCGCTTTTGCCTACCGATCTTGACCGTCGTCTCTCCTACTCAACCAAATAAACCGGCAAAAAAAATTGTCTCATTTTTATTGTTTTTGTCATTGATTTCTCAATCAGGTTAAACATCGAAGAAGCAAACGGTGTTTCGTGGTAGCTAACTGTGGAATCTCCCAAATCGTTTTTCATGCACCTCTTCTGCCTTCGCTCTGGCTGGTTCGCTCAGGCCCTAAATGCTTGATTTGAGGTAAAACCCTACCTTCAGTTCATTTGTCTTAATTTTTTATTCCCTATTGTTCATATTGTGTTTTGACATTTCTGTGTTTTGGCTGCCATTATAGCAGCAGTTGCATCCATTTTTACGTGTTTTGCTTTTGATCAGTGTAATTCTTTGAAAATATCTAAGCTGTAAGATCAAACCGTGGCTCCTATTTGTGCAATTTTCCTATCTTCTTGGCATTTGTTTGTTCTTTTTTATTATTTATGTTGTTCTTTTAATTTTGGATGGAGTAGAATCTAATTTCATGTTCTCTTTAACATCCTTGATTTTGAAAGACTGAAAGGCCAATTTCATTGATGTTTAAAACATGAAGTTTTGCCGAAATAAATACAACCACTGTTTTGATCAAGTATGTTTTATGAATGTGATAAAAATATAGCCTTTTAGTTTTTATCAGCAGTGAGCAAGAAAAAAAAGCCTAATTGTATATTTCAATCAAAGATTGAAATTAGCAATTTAAGTAATAACAAATGATTTCAATTCTGAAGCATGTTTAGCTGTGGCTTTAAAACCATTTCTTGGGCTTAAAATGTCTAGCATGTATAATTTTTTTTATTAATAGTTGTTTGGTAGTGATGCGATTGGAAATGTAGTATATGACAACCAATTTGTTGGTGCCTTGTTACATAATTTCGGGGAATTTCTATTTAATATGTTTTTGTTTAAATAATTACTTATTAGAATATCGGAATTGCATAAAATTTAGTAAATTGACATTATAAATATACACTTCTATGTTAAATGGATTTCGTATGTGTATGTTTATTACTGATTTGTCTGCCTTACTTTATTGAAATATACATGTATTTCAGCATTGGTTGGAACTGATCATTATAGCTCTACTTGGACATGTTATATAAGTATGAGATGGTTAGAAAACATTGTTATTTTCTTTAGAAACCTAAGGTCCTTAATTAGTAAGGCTTTTTTTGTCATGACAAAAAATTTGTGATTTTGGGTTGTCAGTTGTAAGATTATTATATGATCTTAGCGTAATGATTATGTAATGACCCGGATATTCTGTCGGTTAGATTTGAATATTTAATACAGTTTTAAATATTGGGTGGATAAATATAAATGGAATTTTTATATTTAGTTATCAATTTAATTATCAGTTTCGATTTAATATCGAATATATCAAGTTATCAGAATACGAAGTGAATTGAATTAAAATTTAAGTCTGAATTAAATTACAATTCAATCGATCAATAGAAAATTCTGTTTGAATTAGAAGAATAATATTAATTTATTTTCGAAGAATAAATTGTCTGAAATTAATTTATATTGGTTTAAAATTAATATCTCCTTCAGATGATCGAATGGGACTACGTGACCTTTCCCAGTGTGTCCGGAATAGGGGTATTACCCTAGAATTGACAGTTGTTGGGTTCAGTAAGGAGTTCAGAACCAACGAAGTAATTTAAATTTAAGGATACCTTTTTTTTTAAAGAATTTAAAAATAAAGTAAATAAATCTGTTGTATGGACCAGAAACAAAAGGGGCGGTGCCTCCCTTATCTTCCACAAATCAAACATCACGGTGCCTCCCTTGTCTTCCACAAATCAAAGCACCACCGTGCCTTCTCTCCCTACCACTAACCAAAGGAAACCGTGCTTCCTTTATTTGCCACAAATTAAAATCTGAAGCCTCAATATAAATGGCCGCCCCTTCTTTCTAATTCAGTCTTCGGGAATTCAATTCACAAACTTCAAATAAAATTAGGGGAATCGAGTTGGAATCATTGGAGCGTGTAATTCATTTCGATTTCAGGCAGTCGCCTTTGTTCGAACTCGAAAGGATCGAGTTAGCTTCAGCCAAATTTCAAGTAATTGTGATCGCAATATGAAGTGTCGATTCCCAGAGCTCAACGCAGCACTCGCAACTGAAGCAAGGTGAAAGACTGGTGTCGTTCGACAGCTTTGTCGAGTTAGGGTTCATTGGCGCTAACTGTAGGGGGTGTGCGATTACAGATGGCGATGAATTTTTGGAGGATTTGGGGGCTGGTGAACTTCGAAATCACCGCAATCTCTGGAGTTCGACAGTCAGGAGGGTCACGATGGTTTTGGGTACTACTCGGACTAGGTAGCGCGATGCATGGTGATGATGAACTATGGTTCGGCAGTGATGTATTGAGGAAGAAGAAAGAATTTAACAAGATTAAGGTATTTTTCTTTTTAATTTTAGTTTTTATTTATTTGGAAAACAAATAAGGCAGATAGAAATTCATCATGAGGGATTAGTTATGTAAAGAGCAAATAAACTTATATAATTAGTTTATAGAAAATGAATAAGTTAGTTTTTGTTTCTTTTATTTAAAACTATATTAGTTTGATTCAATTTCAAACTCAAAATAAATAAAAGAAGTTGGACATTTAATTAAAAACAATTTGATGATTTAATTAAATGAGAAATGGGATATATATATAAGACATTTATTTATTCGTTAGTTGAAATGTTAACCGTTAAACAAACATTCGTAGGAGCACGATAAAACTCATTCGAGGCGATTCGAAGCCGTAAGATTTGAATTTCCACAAGATATTCAGCAAAGAAAATCTCGGTGAGTAAATCTCACTCACCTGTTTGTTTAGAATTATCTTTACATCGTTAAAAATAATTGTTATGCTTGTTTGAATGCTGTCTGATTGATTTAAAATATATATTAGTTATTTAGGACTATTATATATATATATATTGGGTTGATGATTGGTTGGATTCCCGCAGTTTCATTAGCGGATGCCCGCGGTACCATAGCGGATGATTACCCTATACGCCCCACGCTATGATTAGTGGATGACCTTCTATACCGCGATATCCTGCCTCGAAGCAGGATGGGTATTATTTATGTGCTAACGTCTGTGGATGCAGGGAAACAGGTTGGAGGAATCCAACTGGATTCCTCAAAAATATATATTATCTGTTGTTTGTTTGATTCCATATATATATTCATATATGATGTGTAAAAAAAATCAAATGCTTGAAAATTGGCTGATTTGATTGTTTAAATATCACTGGGGCTTGGGATATTGATTTATAAAAATATCGGAAAGGGTATTTGATATTTAAAAAAGGAAATTCTATTTTTATAAATAGAATTTGAATTCTAAATAAAACTATAGAAAACATTAACTTGTTTTGAATATATATGAACGAATATTGAATTTATAAACTTTGTTTATAAATGAAAAGATGAGATTTGAATTGAAGTTATAAACGTTGTTTATAAATAATGCAGAGAATTCAAATGGACTTTAAACGATAGAATTTGAATATAGAATTCAAATAGACTTTGACGATAGAATTTGAATATAGAAATTCAAATGGACTTTAAAACTATAGAAAATATTAACTTGTTTTGAAGGTATATAAAACAAGTGATCGAATTTATAAACGTTGTTTATAAATAGAAAGATGGGATTTGAATCGAATTTATAAACGTTGTTTATAAATGGAAAGGTGGGATTTGAATTGAAGTTATAAACGTTGTTTATAAGTAATGAAGAGAATTCAAATAGATTTGAATATAGTATTTCAAATGGAATTTGAAAAGAGAAATTCAAATAGACTTTGAATATAAGGAATTGAAATAGAGATTTGAATATAGTATTCAAATGGACTTTAACTATAGAATTTGAATAGAGAAATTCAAATGGACTTTAACAATAGAATTTGAATATAGAATTCAAATGGACTTTAAACTATGGAATTTGAATAATAGAAGCGAATTGGAGTTTGAATATAGAATTCAAATATTTAAAGAGAAATGGACTAAAGAGATAATTAACAAATTGAGTTAAAACGATTTGGTATAGTTAAATAGATTGGGCAGGTATAGATACAGGAGACAGGTTTGGAATAAAGTATAGAAGTGAAATAAATAGAATGCCCGACAAAAAGGTACGTATTTAATTTCCATATGAGATTTTATGCGCCGTATCGGCTAGCCGCTTGGCTTTTTCTTTTTCTTTTTGAGATAAGAAGGACCGGGAAAGCTATTTGAAATTTCCCGATGCTCCCGGTACAAAGGAGGTTATGGCGAATTTTTCCGGGAATTTAAGGAGATAGAATATTTTTAAGATAATTTGATAGTTAGAAATCAACATATCAAATTATATAGAAGTCGATAAGGAAACGAACTTAGAAATAGAATAGTATAATAAAAAAGGAAGTATAAGAATAAAATCTCGTAGAAATAGAAAGAGAAAATGTATATGTGTTAAAAGGTGAATAATCAGTTGTATGGTATTGATTATTCGAGTAAGTAGTCTTGTCTGTTTTGACGTTAAATGTTATTCAGTCAAGGTCTGAGAGGTAATTATACCCCAACTTGGTTGATTTCATGATATACCGATAAGTAGCAAGATTCAGACTCGAAGATCAATGTGGAATGAGAATTAGTTAAATACTGTATTTGGGTTGTCGTAACGATGTTTTACACAACATCTGTTTTAACCCAAATATGTGCAAAGCTTGGAAATAGAATAATGAATATTTCTAAAGTTAGAAATAAAGGAAGGCGATATATGGAAATGTTTTCCAAAGAACGTATAAGGCCAATATGGTTATTGAAAATATTTGGTTAACAAATATTGATAAAGAAATAGAAAAGAGATTTAATTAATGGAATATTAATTAAAGGTTCAGTGATTGTTGGATGTTTGGATGAACACTTGTTTTATTCGATAGTTAAATCATCGACTATCGAAACACTTGTTTTTATTCGATAGTTAAATCACAGACTATCGAAGTTTTGACCATCGTTGTCAATATGGAGAGACCGGTTGGATTATTATCCGAAGAACCACTCCGTATCGGCAGTAGTGTGCGAATCAGATTATATAAAGATAATCGAAGGCGGAGTAGAGTGCAAGGACTTTTTCTATTAATAGAAGTAGTGCCTTCAGTTCATCCTGTTCCTGAGTGACTTGTATGGATGAATGTCTGACAGGGTATTTCCAGAATGGTCACGTACATTGATTTCTTCAACCGTACCAAGAGTGGAAGCGGAGAAGGAAACTTCTTTTAGCTAACACATAATGTATTGTTGTAGACGTCAATCAGTGATTTGATGGATTTGACGATGTGGCATTCGAAGTGAATCTGGTGTGATGATAAAGCGTAGCTTCTAGCCTCATCATCCGGTAAATGACAGAAATCGGGCAGGAAACATGGCTAAGTCGGTCGCACCGAAGTAGGGTGTATAATCACCTGATCTAGAGTTTCATTTACTTCTAAAAATCTATTGTTGATGCTGTCCCATTCGGGAAACGGTTGCTGATCCCAACTGTTGGTGATATACATTCGATACACTCAAGCGAAATGAGTGGTCGGTCATGTGTGGCCGGGTTGCAAGATGTTCTTGTTGAACCCAGTGTATTCCTCTCTAGAGGTACATTAGCGAAAGGTGGTTCCATACCTTGTCATAGTTGGAAATCCATTACCCAATACGTGCTTGCGGTTTATGATTGTAATTATATATGTGGAACGTGAGATGCAAACGTTCCACTAGATTGTTATTTACTTGATTTAGACATTATAATAATATCAAAAGAGTTTTGATATAAAGATAAGTCAAGTGTTTGGATTCTCATAAGGGAAAAACCCGTTCCGTGTTATACGGCGTGGTCTTATGAGATATCATTTAGTTTTCTAAAACTGTTTTAAACTGTTTACTCATACCAGTCCCATGACTGACCCGGAGTTTACTTTGTTGTTTTCCCTAAACTCTTGGGTGCCTAAATTTGTACGGGCAGTCAAGTAGTCGGGAATTTACAGATATACTGGAAGAGCTTGGAGCAGGAGGCTTCAGGATCATATAGCTATAGTTATTTCTGCTGTGTTGTAAGTGATGTACTTTGATATTGATGTATATTCAAGTACAGATGTATATTTCAAGTTATGTTATATATATTATATGTTATTCGTTCCGCTGTGAGATTTGTGTTACTCTGATGTTGTGTTCTTCTTCTTCTTCTATTCTAAGTTTCTATCTTATCTTTCCTCACCCTCTAATTTCTTTCCCTAATTACCAGGATTTTTCGATGTTTTGGTTATCGACATCGAGCTTATGTCGATAACCAAAGTCGCTCAAAATCCGGGTCGTTACAGTTGGTATCAGAGCTTAAGTTAAGAATTACTTGGCTCTGTGGCGTGACTCGGTAGAGATAGGGTTAGTAATACCCTAGATTGAGTTTGAGTGTATATATATACGAGAGAGCGTATTTGTTATTTGATATAAAAACCGTTTTATATTGTGTTGACTAGTCTGTTGAGTGGATTATGAATTTTGGTCGAATCGTGGGACGCCACGATATCGATAGGAGTTTATAAACACTTGAGCAGAAGATTGGACACGATATTGTTTTTAAATAGTTAAGTTGATTGTTAGGATTATAATCAAATTAGATTATAAAACAGAAATAGTTATATATATAACCAATGGAATTTGTATATGAAATCAAATATACAAATGAGATAAATTGAAATTGAATTCCAACCAGAATTCAGAATTTAAAATCCTGGAGAGTTGGGAAAATATTTTTCTAAATAGAGTTTGAAAGTAATATAGTACTGAACTCATTCAGTGGCTGGAAAATAATTCTGATGATGGTCGCAACATCACCAGTGTTCATTTTCGAGTTTCTAAGTGAGGAATTGCTGCCTTAGAAAAGTTTTTGATGGAAATTTGTTTGAAAAGAAACAAGTTGTTTGAAAATTCAAATGTTTTGAATTTGGGATAGGTATAAATATATGTATATATTTATATAACTTCAAAGGAATTTTGAAATGTGAAATGGGAATATAGATTTCAAATAGAAGTAAAATAAAGGAATTTGAATATATATATAATTCAAATAGAAGTGAAATAGAATTTGAATTCAAAGGAATTCAAATGAGTTTGAATAAAGGAAAAATTCAAATAGAAATTGTATAAGAAAGATTGAAATGGAATTTGAATTCATAAGGAATTCAAAGGAATTCAAATAGAAATATATGGCTTTGTTGTTGTTGTTGTTGAATTTGAATTCAAAGAAATTCAAATGGAATTTGAATAAGGGATTTGAAATGGGTTTTGAATTAAGAAATTCAAATAGAATTTGAATAGAAGAAATTCAAATAGAAATTAAATAGAAGGAAATTCAAATATAGAGTTTGAATAAAGAAATTCAAATGGAATTTGAATATTATAGATGTAGAGGACTTGAATATTTGAAGAGAAATAGATCGGGAATATTATGTAAAATGGATTTGATATATATTGAAAATATATCAGAATGGAGTTGAATTTATTATAAACAAAGTTAAAACGTTTATATTTATAAATATAATTAAAACGAGCTCGCCATAGCGCGACAGTTCGTGAATTGGCGATTCGAACTTCAATTTAGTATACAGAACTCAATTGAAGTCGGAATTCTGTGAAACAAGAATCGTCGGGACCGGTTGAATAATAATTTTCTAATGAAAGAAAAAATCTGGATTTCGTCGTATAGATTTTGAGTTATGTCAAAATCAATTTTTTAGAAAAGCAGCGCCAGAAACCATTAAAAACCACAATGGTTAATATATATAAGTAAAAGGATTTTTAAAGTAAATAAAATCCGAATGGCCATGAGGAAAATATAGACTTGAGATATAAAATAAATATGAACTCAAGTGAAGTAAGTGAAATGATTTTTAAGACAAAAATCATATTTTAAATGGTTAAATAGAATTAACTAAATTGGAGAATAATTAGTTAAGGGAAATTTGAGTCGAAATTGGGTTTTTGATAAGTGAAAGAGATTGAGAATTTATATTCGAAATCGAATATATAACTCGAGCTGAAATATAATTAGATTAGTTATATTTAAGTTGACATACATTTGAACAAGTTATATTCAAATAAAAAGGGTGAAATAAGCAAAACGGTTAATTACCAACGAGTTAATGGGAATTTGAATGGTTGAAAATTAAATTTAACTTAGGTAAGTTAAATGGATCGAAATGAATAAATTGAGTAAAATCAATGTGAATGAAATATGAATTGGGAAATATAAAGGAAATATATTTGTAACACAAATACAAAGGAAGTTATTTGCAAACAAATAGAAGGAGAAATATTTGTAAAAACATTTACAAATAGAAAATAAAAAGGAAATATTTGTAAAACATTGACAAATAGATTAAATGGAAATATTTATTTATAGAAAATAAATAGAATGTTATAAATGAGATAAATATTGGGTAAATAAATAGAATTTAATCAAAGGAATATTCAGAAGATGAATAGAAAGTGGAAATCTATTTTTAACAGATAAATAGAAAAGATTAATTTATAAATAACAGTTTATAAATTAAATTAAATATCTGCCATTCGGTAAATGGAATATATAAGTCTGAACTTATATAGAGAAGAGATATTTGTTTTTTAACACCGATAGTTTTAAATAGATGGGGTACACAACACTTGTATAAGTGAAGTAACGTTATTAAAAAGAACAATTATAAAGTGAAAAACCGTTACTAAAAGTAAATCTTTATAAATGAATAAATGTTATCCAGTAAGAGTTATTCGAATAGGAATAAATCGATTAGAGTTGGAATAAATCGATTAGAGTAAGAATTAACCAGTTAGAGTTAATCAGTTAGGGTTAATCCGTAGAGTTAATTGAATATTAGTTATTCAATTAGAATTTATCGAATATTTGTTATTCAAATAAAGAGTTAACCAGATAAAGTTAATTGAACATAGTTAATCGAATGAGGATTTAATTGAATGTTAGTTATTCAATTAAAGTTGATCGAATATTGTTATTGAGATAGAGATTAGTCAAACAAAGTTACTCGGGATAAGTTGTCATTTCGTACGACTGCTAGCGTAATTCGCAGGGCTGCAGATAGCCTAGGGCGGTCGGATGTTTCCTGGGGGAAATCAGGCGTAACCATTGTGATCGCTGCGATCTAGAGTCAAGCGAATGGAGTTAATCGAATATAGTTATTCGAAATAGAGATTATCGAATATAGTTTATTCGAAAGGAATTATCGAATATAGTTTATTCGAAAGGAATTATCGAATTTGGTTATTCGGAAGGAGTTGTCGATTATTAGTAAATCGAAAGGAGTTATCGATTTGTTTAATCGAAATGAGTTATAGAATATTGGTTATTCGGAGGAGTTATCGAATTTAGTTATTCGATGGAGTTAATCGAAAAGAGTTGAATCCAATAGAGTTAATTGATAAGAGTAAATGGAATAGTAAATCGAATATAGTTTATTCGAAGAAAGGTTTTCGAATCTAGTTATTCGAAAGAGAGAATATCGAAAATAGTTATTCGAAGGGAGGAGTTATCAAATAGGGATTTGTTCGAAAGAGAGTTACGTAAGGAAGTTTGAAATGTTGAGTATCAAGGTTAATGGGTTTGTAGCACTTTTTCTACCTTAGCAATTTCGAGGACGAAATTATTTTAAGTGGGGAAGAATGTAATGACCCGGATATTCTGTCGGTTAGATTTGAATATTTAATACAGTTTTAAATATTGGGTGGATAAATATAAATGGAATTTTTATATTTAGTTATCAATTTAATTATCAGTTTCGATTTAATATCGAATATATCAAGTTATCAGAATACGAAGTGAATTGAATTAAAATTTAAGTCTGAATTAAATTACAATTCAATCGATCAATAGAAAATTCTGTTTGAATTAGAAGAATAATATTAATTTATTTTCGAAGAATAAATTGTCTGAAATTAATTTATATTGGTTTAAAATTAATATCTCCTTCAGATGATCGAATGGGACTACGTGACCTTTCCCAGTGTGTCCGGAATAGGGGTATTACCCTAGAATTGACAGTTGTTGGGTTCAGTAAGGAGTTCAGAACCAACGAAGTAATTTAAATTTAAGGATACCTTTTTTTTTAAAGAATTTAAAAATAAAGTAAATAAATCTGTTGTATGGACCAGAAACAAAAGGGGCGGTGCCTCCCTTATCTTCCACAAATCAAACATCACGGTGCCTCCCTTGTCTTCCACAAATCAAAGCACCACCGTGCCTTCTCTCCCTACCACTAACCAAAGGAAACCGTGCTTCCTTTATTTGCCACAAATTAAAATCTGAAGCCTCAATATAAATGGCCGCCCCTTCTTTCTAATTCAGTCTTCGGGAATTCAATTCACAAACTTCAAATAAAATTAGGGGAATCGAGTTGGAATCATTCGAGCGTGTAATTCATTTCGATTTCAGGCAGTCGCCTTTGTTCAAACTCGAAAGGATCGAGTTAGCTTCAGCCAAATTTCAAGTAATTGTGATCGCAATATGAAGTGTCGATTCCCAGAGCTCAACGCAGCACTCGCAACTGAAGCAAGGTGAAAGACTGGTGTCGTTCGACAGCTTTGTCGAGTTAGGGTTCATTGGCGCTAACTGTAGGGGGTGTGCGATTACAGATGTCGATGAATTTTTGGAGGATTTGGGGGCTGGTGAACTTCGAAATCACCGCAATCTCTGGAGTTCGACAGTCAGGAGGGTCACGATGGTTTTGGGTACTACTCGGACTAGGTAGCGCGATGCATGGTGGTGATGAACTATGGTTCGACAGTGATGTATTGAGGAAGAAGAAAGAATTTAACAAGATTAAGGTATTTTTCTTTTTAATTTTAGTTTTTATTTATTTGGAAAACAAATAAGGCAGATAGAAATTCATCATGAGGGATTAGTTATGTAAAGAGCAAATAAACTTATATAATTAGTTTATAGAAAATGAATAAGTTAGTTTTTGTTTCTTTTATTTAAAACTATATTAGTTTGATTCAATTTCAAACTCAAAATAAATAAAAGAAGTTGGACATTTAATTAAAAACAATTTGATGATTTAATTAAATGAGAAATGGGATATATATATAAGACATTTATTTATTCGTTAGTTGAAATGTTAACCGTTAAACAAACATTCGTAGGAGCACGATAAAACTCATTCGAGGCGATTCGAAGCCGTAAGATTTGAATTTCCACAAGATATTCAGCAAAGAAAATCTCGGTGAGTAAATCTCACTCACCTGTTTGTTTAGAATTATCTTTACATCGTTAAAAATAATTGTTATGCTTGTTTGAATGCTGTCTGATTGATTTAAAATATATATTAGTTATTTAGGACTATTATATATATATATTGGGTTGATGATTGGTTGGATTCCCGCAGTTTCATTAGCGGATGCCCGCGGTACCATAGCGGATGATTACCCTATACGCCCCACGCTATGATTAGTGGATGACCTTCTATACCGCGATATCCTGCCTCGAAGCAGGATGGGTATTATTTATGTGCTAACGTCTGTGGATGCAGGGAAACAGGTTGGAGGAATCCAACTGGATTCCTCAAAAATATATATTATCTGTTGTTTGTTTGATTCCATATATATATTCATATATGATGTGTAAAAAAAATCAAATGCTTGAAAATTGGCTGATTTGATTGTTTAAATATCACTGGGGCTTGGGATATTGATTTATAAAAATATCGGAAAGGGTATTTGATATTTAAAAAAGGAAATTCTATTTTTATAAATAGAATTTGAATTCTAAATAAAACTATAGAAAACATTAACTTGTTTTGAATATATATGAACGAATATTGAATTTATAAACTTTGTTTATAAATGAAAAGATGAGATTTGAATTGAAGTTATAAACGTTGTTTATAAATAATGCAGAGAATTCAAATGGACTTTAAACGATAGAATTTGAATATAGAATTCAAATAGACTTTGACGATAGAATTTGAATATAGAAATTCAAATGGACTTTAAAACTATAGAAAATATTAACTTGTTTTGAAGGTATATAAAACAAGTGATCGAATTTATAAACGTTGTTTATAAATAGAAAGATGGGATTTGAATCGAATTTATAAACGTTGTTTATAAATGGAAAGGTGGGATTTGAATTGAAGTTATAAACGTTGTTTATAAGTAATGAAGAGAATTCAAATAGATTTGAATATAGTATTTCAAATGGAATTTGAAAAGAGAAATTCAAATAGACTTTGAATATAAGGAATTGAAATAGAGATTTGAATATAGTATTCAAATGGACTTTAACTATAGAATTTGAATAGAGAAATTCAAATGGACTTTAACAATAGAATTTGAATATAGAATTCAAATGGACTTTAAACTATGGAATTTGAATAATAGAAGCGAATTGGAGTTTGAATATAGAATTCAAATATTTAAAGAGAAATGGACTAGAGAGATAATTAACAAATTGAGTTAAAACGATTTGGTATAGTTAAATAGATTGGGCAGGTATAGATACAGGAGACAGGTTTGGAATAAAGTATAGAAGTGAAATAAATAGAATGCCCGACAAAAAGGTACGTATTTAATTTCCATATGAGATTTTATGCGCCGTATCGGCTAGCCGCTTGGCTTTTTCTTTTTGAGATAAGAAGGACCGGGAAAGCTATTTGAAATTTCCCGATGCTCCCGGTACAAAGGAGGTTATGGCGAATTTTTCCGGGAATTTAAGGAGATAGAATATTTTTAAGATAATTTGATAGTTAGAAATCAACATATCAAATTATATAGAAGTCGATAAGGAAACGAACTTAGAAATAGAATAGTATACTAAAAAAGGAAGTATAAGAATAAAATCTCGTAGAAATAGAAAGAGAAAATGTATATGTGTTAAAAGGTGAATAATCAGTTGTATGGTATTGATTATTCGAGTAAGTAGTCTTGTCTGTTTTGACGTTAAATGTTATTCAGTCAAGGTCTGAGAGGTAATTATACCCCAACTTGGTTGATTTCATGATATACCGATAAGTAGCAAGATTCAGACTCGAAGATCAATGTGGAATGAGAATTAGTTAAATACTGTATTTGGGTTGTCGTAACGATGTTTTACACAACATCTGTTTTAACCCAAATATGTGCAAAGCTTGGAAATAGAATAATGAATATTTCTAAAGTTAGAAATAAAGGAAGGCGATATATGGAAATGTTTTCCAAAGAACGTATAAGGCCAATATGGTTATTGAAAAAATTTGGTTAACAAATATTGATAAAGAAATAGAAAAGAGATTTAATTAATGGAATATTAATTAAAGGTTCAGTGATTGTTGGATGTTTGGATGAACACTTGTTTTATTCGATAGTTAAATCATCGACTATCGAAACACTTGTTTTTATTCGATAGTTAAATCACAGACTATCGAAGTTTTGACCATCGTTGTCAATATGGAGAGACCGGTTGGATTATTATCCGAAGAACCACTCCGTATCGGCAGTAGCGTGCGAATCAGATTATATAAAGATAATCGAAGGCGGAGTAGAGTGCAAGCACTTTTTCTATTAATAGAAGTAGTGCCTTCAGTTCATCCTGTTCCTGGGTGACTTGTATGGATGAATGTCTGACAGGGTATTTCCAGAATGGTCACGTACATTGATTTCTTCAACCGTACCAAGAGTGGAAGCGGAGAAGGAAACTTCTTTTAGCTAACACATAATGTATTGTTGTAGACGTCAATCAGTGATTTGATGGATTTGACGATGTGGCATTCGAAGTGAATCTGGTGTGATGATAAAGCGTAGCTTCTAGCCTCATCATCCGGTAAATGACAGAAATCGGGCAGGCAGCATGGCTAAGTCGGTCGCACCGAAGTAGGGTGTATAATCACCTGATCTAGAGTTTCATTTACTTCTAAAAATCTATTGTTGATGCTGTCCCATTCGGGAAACGGTTGCTGATCCCAACTGTTGGTGATATACATTCGATACACTCAAGCGAAATGAGTGGTCGGTCATGTGTGGCCGGGTTGCAAGATGTTCTTGTTGAACCCAGTGTATTCCTCTCTAGAGGTACATTAGCGAAAGGTGGTTCCATACCTTGTCATAGTTGGAAATCCATTACCCAATACGTGCTTGCGGTTTATGATTGTAATTATATATGTGGAACGTGAGATGCAAACGTTCCACTAGATTGTTATTTACTTGATTTAGACATTATAATAATATCAAAAGAGTTTTGATATAAAGATAAGTCAAGTGTTTGGATTCTCATAAGGGAAAAACCCGTTCCGTGTTATACGGCGTGGTCTTATGAGATATCATTTAGTTTTCTAAAACTGTTTTAAACTGTTTACTCATACCAGTCCCATGACTGACCCGGAGTTTACTTTGTTGTTTTCCCTAAACTCTTGGGTGCCTAAATTTGTACGGGCAGTCAAGTAGTCGGGAATTTACAGATATACTGGAAGAGCTTGGAGCAGGAGGCTTCAGGATCATATAGCTATAGTTATTTCTGCTGTGTTGTAAGTGATGTACTTTGATATTGATGTATATTCAAGTACAGATGTGTATTTCAAGTTATGTTATATATATTATATGTTATTCGTTCCGCTGTGAGATTTGTGTTACTCTAATGTTGTGTTCTTCTTCTTCTTCTATTCTAAGTTTCTATCTTATCTTTCCTCACCCTCTAATTTCTTTCCCTAATTACCAGGATTTTTCGATGTTTTGGTTATCGACATCGAGCTTATGTCGATAACCAAAGTCGCTCAAAATCCGGGTCGTTACAGATTAACCTTGCACAACATCATCCTATTCTATAATTGACTAGTGACATTGAGGCTTCTTTGCCCTCTTATTTTTTATGGTTGCAATGGCTTTAAAAAAAAACCATTTATAGAAGGATATGCTCCATTTTTTTGCTGCTATTCAATAACATAGAAAACACCTCTATTTTTACATAGCGATCAACTTTGTTTTGTTAAATTGGATTAAACTGCAGGATCACCTGACCGATTTCACCATGCATCATCTAAGTCTGGAAGGCAAGGAACTTCCTCTGCATTCACTAATGAAATTTTCTTCTACATACTAAAGAGAAGAGCTAGAATCTATCCTTAATATTGTATACGTGAGTGCTCTATGGGTGAAAAAAACATAAGTATTGATGTTTAGATATCCGTACCCATGTTAAATATTAGGAATTAACTTTTTTATAACACATAAAATCAATTTATACACCCCTTTACTATCTATGAATTGCAGTCGGAAACTAAAGACCATTTACTAACTTGGATAGTCTGAAACAGAAACTCCTTATGTATAAAAAAGGTCATATTGCTCCTCAGTTATATATTTCTTCTTAACAATGTAAATGAATGTGTACATATGTACCATGCTTTATTTGGTACGCTTGATGGAAAATGACTTCAAAATAAGTTTTTCAAAATTGTTATATCATAAATAATGTAAGTTTCAATTTGTGGGTTCTTCGACGATCTTACCTTCAGTTTTGGAATTACCTGGGGTTTAATTTGGTAAGGTTAGACTATCAAATTTGAGAATTTACATGTCTGAAAGCATAAAAATGAAAAAAGTCTGTTGGTTGACGAATGGATTTTTACAGTTTTCTCATTATTTATTAAATTTAAGTTCATGGAGAAAAAGCTTGGTTTTTACCCCCTTCCAACATGGCGAACAACGTATTTAACTTTCTAATGTATTTTGCCTAAACTATTTCAGTTTTTAGGGTTGTTCATGTACTTCTTTGTTCATTGGTTTTCTGTAATATTACATTCAACCCATTGGAATATATTACAAGTAAGATATTTGATATTAACTGAAATGTTTTACATGTAGTTATTCATTTTCATTGAGCTCATGATAAACTACAAATTACAACATTACATGCACATCAAAGACTGAACTAGCAATTATATGACCTCTAAGCTTAAAGATAATTTTATTGTTTTGTGTTTACATCGATTAATATGACAGCATCTCTGTAAAGACCTGTAACTTCCCCGTAAAGGAAAGAGCGGATAGTTCGAGAACAAGCCACAACAGAACGAATACAAAAGAACATTTCATTGTATATTACAACAATGCATCAGATTACAAATGTGACGACCCGCAACTTCCCCGTAAAGGAAAGCGTCGGATAGTTCGAGAACAAGCCACAAACAGAACGCATACGGAAGAATATTTATTTGTTTATACTCTGTATATTCTTGTAATCTGATGCGTTGTTGTAATATACAATGAAATGTTCTTCCGTATGCGTTCTGTTTGTGGCTTGTTCTCGAACTATCCGACGCTTTCCTTTACGGGGAAGTTGCGGGTCGTCACAATCTCATATTGTTTTTTTTCCTCTTTTCTTAGATGATGAGTCAACACTTCCAGCTTCATTTGCTCTAGCAGAGGATGTTTTTAGTTGGTTGTTGTCGTGTCATTCCTTATATTAAAAAAAAGGTTCAGAATCGTAATTCTCTATTCCTACATAATGACATAATCCCTTTTTTCGCAAGATTTTTCATGTTAGAGTACATTTAAAAATAACTTTCGTGCTTACTCTACTATTTTTTTTTTAAAAAAAAATAGTTACATCATGATTATTTTCTTAATTTTATTTTTTTGAAAAGTATTAACCTCTTTATATTGATTGTAGAAATGAAACAATATAACTAACCAATGTTTATAAGTCTCCAGCACTATTAAGAATAGTATTTTTAACTGGGATAACTATTAGACAAAGACAAATTTATTATATTTGCTAAAGATATAATTAATTCTTTAACCCTACTTTATGTTCATAGCACACTAGAATAAATCAAAAACATGTATGTACTACAACCCGTGGGAAAAATAATTAAATCAATTTGGTATATATAGTAGATATTACAACTGAAAAATGTTTAGTTTTCTCTTTCAAGGTCATGACTTGATCCCAAGGCAATAAGACATTTTGAGGTCTTATAACATAACAAAATGTTGCCCTATGCGACCCTTTTTTAAGATATAAGTTTTGAGCATATAATCTCTTTGGTGAATTATCTAAAATAATTTAGTTATTCTTTTATTTAGAATAGCAAATTTACCATAAATTTACTTTTGAAGTAATTTCTTATGTTACCAAAATCATGTGGTATGTTAATTTACACTGTTCATGCTAATTTTCTACAGATTCATAATAATATAGAATAGATCTCTTTTTATATGTCTCTACATGTGAATGGAAAGTCGTTGGGACATAATAAAAGCATAGTTGGTGACCCGAATAAGCCTCAGCTAGCTGCTAGATCTTAATATATTATTTATTTATATAAAACAATATATACAAATCTCATGGTTGAAACCATTATGTGAACGACCATGGTAATATAAATTTGTAGCCACTTTCATACTCATACATGCACAAATGCATTTTTATATGTATATATCAATTATATGTTCTTTTTATAACTATAATCTATCCCGAATCCTTTTCTTTTTCATAACATTATTTCCATTTTCTATTATTTCGGCTGAATATCAACTTTGCAAATACAGAATACCAATACTTTATCATGTTTTTTTCCTTCCAGCATGGCGAACAACGTCTTTAACTTTCTAATGTATTTTTCCAAAACTATTTCAATTTTTAGAGTTGTTCATGTACTTCCTTATTCATTGGTTTTCTGTAATATTACATTCAAGCCATTGGAATATATCGCAAGTAATATATTTGATATTAATTGAAATGTTTTACGTGTAGTTATTCATTTTCATTGAGCTCATGATAAACTACAACATTACATGAACATCAAAGAATGAACTAGCAATTATATGACCTCTAAGCTTAAAGATAATTTTATTGTTTTGTGTTGACATCGATTAATATGATAGCATCCCTTATTTCTTATTGTTCTCATCTTTCCTCATGTTTGCTTATCTTCATTGTTGTTTGATTTTGAGAACTGATGTTTTTAAAATTTTGGAGCAAATGTGAAAGAAGTACAATAAAATAGAAAGAAAAAAATTGATAGAATAATAAACATAACCACATAGAAAAGGTAAGGACAGAAATGGAATAAGTGGGATGAGAAAAGTAAATGTGGGGTGAGAATTTTGTTTTTAAATATTGGGGTGGGAAAAGCAATTAGGGGAATGCGAATAGACACGGCCTTTGGCTTTCATACCTTTGATGTGGGCTTATATGTTTTCTAACGACATCATACCTTCATCTTTTCCCTTGGAATCTATCATGCATACCTCAAGTTTTCTCAGTTCCTATCTTTTAGTTGTTTCACCTGAAATTACACACCGAAAAGAGATGTGTATGAAACTATATAATTAACTGATATTGTGAAAGAAACTTGCGTTAGGTAACGGGATGCTATGAAACTATACAACTGATGATGGCAAAGCAACCTCTGCACATCAAGGGAAGAGATTTTACTTATAGGTATACCAATTTTCAGGGTACTTTTTTGTTTCAATTTCATATTAGCTAAAAGCTTGATTTTCTCCTTATCTTCACTAAATTTACATATTATTTGCTTTTGATTTTCATGTACTTAGAGCACTTGCTAACATAACAGTAATATTCATTCATTATCAATTTAATTCTTCTAAATATTAGAATTTTCGTTTTTGCAGTATTAAGAAAAAAATTTGCATGTAGGGCAGTAATCAAATTTAGTTGTCAGTGCTTTAAGTTTTTGATTAACATATCTTCAATTTACACTTTTATAGCTCACATAATATGAACAGTATATGAATACACTTTGATGAAATGATTCATTTCTTTAAAAAAGTCACTAATATGTGTATGCATGTGGCTTGGCCTCATATTTAATGAACTAAAGTAACCAAGAAAAGGAAGAAAAATGAACAACGTACTTTACTTATTTAATGATGCGTATTATTTGATGTTGTCCATGTTCAGTCTACAATTGTTTTTGAAAATAAATACTGTGTCAATTCTTTAATTTAATTGCAGATAGTCGTTGCAACTACAGCTGCGTTGATTGCAAAGTATACTGAAATTCGATGGGTTATTTGTACCCACGTTAACATTAACTTGCATTAGATATTGCAGTTGACGTAGGAAACTCATATGAAAATGAAAATATACTACATTCACTGAAATTAAAGGGAGAATAAATTCTAAATTACCTACACGACAATAGTAGTGAATGGTATATATAAGCCATAATAGTAAGAAAGTTGAAGGAGTAGGATAGTGTCTTTCCATTCAGAGTTTGTCTATTCTCACTATAAACCATGACAGGACAAGGAGTTATGCACTAACGTGTTGGATTCCACAACCGTGGATTCATAAGGCAACTTGAGGTTGTCGTATCTTTTACGGCATGGACTTTAGTTACGTACAGATAGAGCTACATGGATTCCCAAAGCCAATCAAAGATCATTTTCGCCTTTGCAGCATGGATTTCAATGATGTACACTTAGAGCTAACAGATGCAACAACCTATACTATCAGTAAACTATGATTACACTGTTATAAAAATGTATATTGAAATCTATGGAATTCTTAAAAGAGAATAATATACGCCTCCATGCATATATTACAACATCATATGTTTTATTTGTATTTTAAACAACTGTAATTTGATATAGTTTTCACAAATATCAGCAGAATAATTAAATATTTATTGTTGTGGTCGACTGACCTGAAAGATAACCGGGTAATCCAACATTTGTTACACTTTCAATCAAATACATTCATTTGTAATTGCATCCTAATCTTGGATCAACATTTATTTTTCAACAAAAAGCTTATGCATATCGTTTTCTTTGTGCATGAAGCTTTTACATGGTAGAACTAGGTAATCATAGGCATGTGTATTATCTTTAGTCATGTGAGTAGACTGGCGAGTTGGATTTCGTTGTTATTTTATTCGATCATCTTTTGTTCAAAATTTTTAATTACTAAGGAACTAACTAAAGAAGGGAGAGCTTTGTTAAGCATTCAAATTTAAAAGCTTTATGATATTAGGTTTATTGTGAAGCAGATTCTCTTTACTGTCTATGCCTTTTGATGGCAGCACATGTGTTTATTCATTCACATATTTCCATTCTTATTGAAAAATGAAAGTATAAAGAAAAGTAATGGAGATAAGGAGGAGAGATGCAGTAGAAATATGTATTATTAATTGTAACTTTTCTCATACAAGAAAGAAATACAATGCAAGAGAATATATAATAGATTGCCCAACGCTTGGATGCTAAATTTAAGGAGCAACGGTCATGCTATAATTAAGGGACTTTCCTGTAAAGACCCAATGTTCACATGCTAAATAAAGAGCTTAAATTAAGGAGCAACGGTCATGCTATAATTAAGGACTGATGTGTGGTTAAGTGTGAAACCAACATTAGCTCCCCTCAAACAAAACTAGGTTTTTTCTGTCTTCTTCATTCCGTCCCCGTCGCTCACTTTTAATTCCTTCTTTAGTCTTATAAAATTCTTTGTCGATAGCGGCTTTGTAAGCACATCAGCTCTCTGATAATATGCTGGGATGTGGCATAGCATTAACTTTCCATTTTGGGTTCGTTCTCGTACGAAATGTAGGTCTATCTCGAGGTGTTTTGATCTTGAGTGCTGAGTTGGATTGAGAGACAATGATACTGTCCCTCTATTGTCGCACCAGATGACTGATTTTCTTTTAGGAGTGCAACCTAATTCGTGTAATAGTGACTCAATCCACGAGATTTCAGCGGTGGCGCTAGCAAGAGCACGGTACTCCGCTTCAGTGCTTGACCTCGATGTGGTTGTCTGCTTCTTGGTGCACCATGAGACAAGATTTGTGCCAAGAAACACGTAGTATCCCGATACGGACCTTCTGTCATCAATGTCATTAGCCCAGTCTGCGTCACTGAATCCTTGTAAGCTCATTTCTTTATCGGCAGTTATTGTTATTCCATGGTGTCTAGTTCCTTGCAGGTATCTCAACAACCTCTTGACGACTATCCAATGTTCAGATAACGGATTTTGCATGTATTGGCTTAGTTTGTTAACGCTATAGCATATGTCTGGTCGTGTAATTGTTGCATATTGTAATGCTCCAATTATACTTCTGTATTGAGTAGCATTATTAATGGCTTCACCTTTAAATTTAGATAGGCGTGAACTGTTGGTCATTGGTGTTGGTAGAGATTTAGCTTGATGGATGTTGGCCCTTTGTAAAATTTCAGCAATATAACTCTGTTGAGATAGGAACATTTCATTTTCATTTCTTTTGATTTGAATCCCTAAGAAATAATTTAATTCGCCAAGATCTTTGATGGCAAAGCTTTGGTCGAGAACTTTTATGATCCTGTTGATTTCCTGTGTGTCATTCCCTGTTATTAGCATGTCATCCACGTATACAAGGATGTATATGACATTTTCATTATCCTTTTTCATGTATAGGGAGTTGTCAGATTTTATTTGTGAGAAACCAATTCTAGATAGGGTTAGCTTTAACTTTTCATACCATGCCCTCGATGCTTGTTTGAGGCCGTATATATCTTTGTGCAGCTTGCATACTAAATGTTTATCGCCATTGTTAACCTCATATCCCTCTGGTTGTTGCATATAGACTTCTTTAGTTAACTCGCCGTTTAGGAAAGCATTATTCACGTCTAATTGCTTGATATTCCATTTTTTACACAAAGCTATAGTCATAATGATTCTAATTGTTGTGGGTTTTATGACTGGTGAAAAAGTCTCGTTAAAATCGAATCCAAATTGTTGAGCGTATCCTTTAGCGACGAGTCTGGCCTTATATTTGTCTGTGGTCCCATCTGCCTTCCTTTTTATTTTGTATGTCCATCTGCATCCTATGACGTTCTTGTGAGTGGGTGGTGCAACCAAACTCCAAGTTTTATTTTTCATTAATGCCTCGTATTCGTCATTCATAGCTTGTTTCCACTTTTCAGATTTGGCTGCTTCACTATAATTTCCTGGTTCAACCTCATTCAATGATAGATTATATACCTTGGGTTTGAAAATCCCATGTTTAGATCTAGTCACCATATGATGTCCGGTTTGTGTTTCTTATGCTTGAGGTTGATGGTCTGCGTTGATTCTGTCACTGTTTCTTTCCTCGCTTTCATGTTCTTGCTG
Source organism: Allium sativum (assembly GCA_030737875.1). Taxonomy (NCBI): domain Eukaryota; kingdom Viridiplantae; phylum Streptophyta; class Magnoliopsida; order Asparagales; family Amaryllidaceae; genus Allium; species Allium sativum. The sequence continues at coordinate 38,541,052 of CM060917.1, read as the reverse complement.
ATTCCTGTAAGTTTCTTCATTGTTACCACCGTCTGCGTTTGTTTGAGTATTGCTTGTATGTGTGTGTATGTTGCATGTGTCATGTCCCTCTTTGTTGTTCCTTTGTAGCTTGTTTATCTGCATATGGAAAGACATTTTCATCAAATATGACATGCCTTGATATATAAATTTTTTCATTTTTAGCCAAGCATTTATAGCCCATTTGATTTTGTGGGTAACCAATAAAAATGCATGGGCATGATCTCATGCTAAGTTTGTGCGTGTTGTAGTCCTTTAGGCATGGAAAGCTGTAACATCCCGATATTTTTGACCGTTCAAATCGACAATGATCCTCAATGTCGACATAAACAAATCAAAAATAAGGATGGTTATTGGGATTTATATAAGAAAAAAAAAAAAAAGAGAAGAAGAAGAACAAATACAGAATCTCGCAGCGGAAGGACAAAATATAATAAATAAATAACAATTCATGAAGCTGTTAAAACATACATTTTATTATATTTTACAATGATTATCAGAGTAAATTAACATACAACATACCAATGCATTGCAGCGGAATAATAATAATACGTCTGTTGAGCTCCATCTTCATCTTCATAATGGAATCTTCAAAGCAATGGAATCTTCGCTAACTGCAGCTCGGTCTGACCCGAGCGTATTGCAAAAAGAAACACAACAAACACTCGGATCAGAACTAAATCATTCCCATATTAGTTAAATCAAATTTCATGTAATAATATGAGTGCAATAACTTAAGAGATGTTACGAGAATTTCCATCTCTTAAGGATCCGTCAAACTAATACTATATAATATAATACGCTATTATAATAATGTCTATGGTTAAATATAACATAATAAAATAATGTAAGCGGGATTACCATTATTACCCTTACACCGTTTATACCGTTGCCGTACAGTTTGCATATAACACACCAGTACGTCGGCGGATAGGGATGCGCCGTGATACGACAACGTTAAATCAAAATCGTAGGGGGCTCGATCAGGATAAATATGACAAGGCATCGAGGCAATACCCATCAGTAGTGATTCTACCGGATTGTTGACCCAGGCCGGTGGTAACGCATAGCCGCAACTACCGCCCACCCCAGACATACCCCAAAATCAATCAAAGGCGCCAATCAATCACAAAGTATATATATGGTATCGAAGAAGTATGCCTGCTCAGAGTAGCTAACTCAATTAACCTGGGTATGGCTCCTGTTTTAGTCATTTTAATTATGACCCGAAGGTCAAGGCTATCCATCATCGTTCTCTTTCTTCAAATCCAGTAATCGCCTCCAAATCCATCCAACACCATTTCTGGAACTCCACCGCGTACACAGTTGTTAAAGTGGTTTTCGGTATTGGCAGAGAGTATGACAATATCCGATCCCGGTCTCTTTAACAACCAAACGTTTACATTTTTCACACCGGTCGGTTCTTTTTACATTTCAAAGGGGTTCGTACTTCATATCAAAATATCACGTTTCAAAAGTCATTTAATATTCAAGCCAGAATATTATTCATACAAAATCTCCATTTAAACCAATTTAAAATCTTGAAACAATTCCAACTTTAAATAATTTGAATATTAAAATAATTAAAAGTATATTTAAAATAGTTTTAGATATAGAATTGAAATAGTTTGAAAATAAATAGTTAATTATAAAATGATTTATTTAAAATAATTTATAAAATAAAAATAGTAATAAAATAAAATAGTTTTAGAAGAAAATAAAATTATTATTATTAAAATAGTTTACAAAATGGTTTTAAAATACTATAGTTGGAATTAGAATCGTTCCTTTAAAAGTTTCAATTTCACTTGCAGTCGTATTTCAATTTCAAGTTAAACAACTCAATTTCAATATTTCACCCGATTAAATTTCCAATTTACATTCATTACAACTTAATCAGTTTAATTCAAATAGTAAAATTCCAATTCAGATTCCCAGTTTTAATGATTTCAATTTATAACAAATGTCGAGTTCACAATTCATATATAATTCAAATCAATGTTGGTTCATAATAAATTTCAAAGGTGAGTGAAACAATTCAATTTCACCAAATTCGATTTTCATTCAATTTCACTTTTATTTAGCTTCAGTTACAACACAAATTTCTTTCTTTCTTTCTTTATTTATTTCAAAATTCAAGGTTCAAGTTCAAAAGAAATCAATTCATAAAACATCAACCTTATCGTCTTTAAACAACATTTCTAAATTCATGGTTAAAACAAAATTTTTATTTAACCAACCGGTGTCCATATAAAATTTTCTATCCTATGGCCAAAAGATACTTAAAATTTAATTTTAGTACTTAGGGAAAGGATATATATCATTTCAATCCAAATCAGGGTCATAGGTATTTATCATTTCAACCTACGTTCTTAATTCATTTTAATGATTAACCCCGGGTTTATTCGATGCCCGTAACATCTAGGTTAAAATGGTTGGGATTAATCAGTACACATAACAATTCAATACCAATATATCAAGCAGGTTAATTCAAAACATCATCAAACAGATCCATCCAAACATTTCGGTATCACATCAATTTACTTGATAGACGTCGTGTTTTAGACCAGCAATTTGATTTCACATTCAACTGTATAAATTTAAATAACAGTCAAATTAAATTCCACGCTAAACGCAAGTCAACATAAATATATGTAAATTTAGCTACCAAACAACAATCAATGCAATCATACTGCAACATGATTTTAGTCTAACTAATAAGCGAATATTTTAGTTAATTGTGAGTGGGTTTAACACTCACCTGATTTTTATCGAGTCGAAATCCAAAATAAGCCTCAAAATTCAACCATCTCAGAGTCCATCCAAACCAGCGTCACATTGTTTGAAATTTCGATACGAACCTAGTGGAACAAACCGCGAGTTAATCCAAGTTTATAAGTAAAAGTTATACGCGTTTATGTGAATTGAAATTCAAATTTATACAAAAACAAAGCAAAACAATTCTCACCCCCACATTACTTTCCACATCAGCACTACTTTCCACGTCAGCCTCCAACCCAATCCTCCTCCTCTCTTTTACCACGTTCTGCTTCTTCCCTTTAAAGCACCATGGCCGATCCTTTTTGACACCACCACCAACTCAATCCTCCAAAAACCCAACGCCTGACTTCACCATTATCTTTGTCTTCGTCAAAGCTTCCACCTCCGCCCAAAAGCTTCAACCTAGTCTGCTCCTATTCACGTCGGAAAACTGTTCGAGTATCACGGTTTGGGTATAGAGCTGAAGCCCTTGTCGAGATGAACCCAATGCGATTTGTTTCATGATTTAAGGATGAATGGAAAATTTTATATTGATTTTCGAAGCACTGTTGAATGGTGGCCATTTCTGTTTTTGAACGAGAGCGAGATGTGACGGCTACAGGAAAATAAAAAGTGGGATTATGTCATAAGGAAAAAAAAAGTATTTATAGAAGAATGTTGCGTTCATTTCAGCCATGCGATTTGATTTTCACTTTTACGTAGTATGTCATTTTAGAGAGGGTTATATGGAAGCTATTTATCACTCATTCAAACACATTAAAAATTTCAAATTCAATTATTCAACCATTTTAATTGAACAATTAATCTTAATAAAGTCAATTCAATGTTAAGCCTTAATAATTTGCCATTTAATTCAATTCAATAGTTTATACATTTTTCCAAACCATAATAGAATTTAAAATAACTGTATGCATTAATCCTTCATTTACAACAAATTTCAAATCTTATTATTTACCAAAATTCAATTTGAATTACAATTATAAATGAACTAAATTGATTTTTATCCAAATATTTTAATATTAAATTCAAGTTATCAATGTTTATCAATATAAATTAAGAAATAATTTTATTTGCAATCAACTCAAGTTACTATTATCAAAATAAGTTGAATTTCATTATTTAAACAACTATATAAAGTTCATAGCATAATTTTCAAATATTCAATATTAACTTTCAAATTTCAATGAATAACAATACAAATCAAATCATGGTTTCATTTACAATTAAAGCAAATTATTATAATTAAAACAAGTTAAATTTCGTTACTAAATACATTTGGTAAGGTTTACAAATAAATTCATGAAATTAAATCTCCAATTAAAATTATAGCCCTTAAATATACAAAATCATTTCAATTATTAATCACACCAATCAATTTCATTAAATACATATTAATATGAAATTCCAATTTTCACTGTCAATCAATATAAATGATTCATGAACCTATTTGGAATCAAAACAAGTCACAATTGTCATAATAGATTGAATTTCTATACTTAAACCATTCAATTAAGTTTTCACCATAAATTTCCAAATTAAGTCATTAAAGTTTTAATTATAAATTCATTGACTCAGTTTAATTTAATTAAATAAAAATCAAATTTCAATTCTCAATAATTACAATACAAACCGGCCTATAATTTATATTGTCAATCCATATAGATAATGACATTTATTACGAGTTGATATTTATTGTACAAACAACGAATCTATGTTATTATCGTATTCAATACATATTTTTTTCAGTATATAAGAAATTCCAAAATAAGCTAATCTATTTTATATATTGTTAATTAAATATTAATTTAAATTTCAATATAAGTAACTTACCAAGCACAAGTTATTATCGTATTCAATACATTAAAAATTCTCAATATAAATATGAAATATCAAAATTTGTTATTTCATTATATACCGTAAATTCAGTATTAACTTCCAATTCCAATGTAAGTAAATTATCGAATATCGGTCATTATCATATATAGTTATAGTTATTGCAATTCATGGTTTAACAAGTCAATTTTAGTTCATACCTTATCAATATGCGACATAAATCATTAAATTTAATATTTAAACAAAATTGTTCAAAGTCACATGAAAAATAATATTTCAAATTATTGGAAAAAAAAAATCTCGGGATGTTACAATCTTCCCCACTTAAAACTTTTCGTCCTCGAAAAGGGCGAAATAAAAAGTTGTAAATTTATATATTTAATCATATAATTTCTTATTCACTTTCAATTATTTTAATCGATTCTTATTAAATAGTTTTTTTTTCAGTTACACTTAGCTTTGTTTACAACCACATAATCCAATTCCATTTACATTCAATACTCATTCCATTTGACTTCATTACTCACGTTTAGGACAATTATAATTCAAATCACGTAAAATTTCAATTACAACAAATTTCATTTATCATTTGATTTTTTTTTCACTAATATAACCAACTCTAGTTACATTCCAATATTCATTCTCATTAACCTTCATTACTTAAGTTTGAGATGATTGTGATCCAAATTCATACAAAATTTAAAATTTTACACAATTTCAATTTGCATTTCTACAGTAAACTCATATGTCATCATTTCTCTTATTTATCATTTAAGTTGCTTTTGTTTTATTAACATTTCACTCTATCTCAATTTGAATGAAGATAAATAAACATTACTTAAATTTCATTGGGTTGTATAATATATTTACATTTTCCCTCTTATCATTTGATATGTTTCTATCATGTTCTCTATAGATTCATTTTTCCTAATTCAGTATTACCTATTCAACCTTTTGAGTTTATTTACACATTATATCAATTTTCATTTCATTATTCATATATAGCTTGATTTCTATTTATACACCAATGTTCATTAACGAAATAAAATTTTCCTTAAGTTCTTACCTTTCATGATTCATTCCTACACTTATATCTTATGCACTTACTTAATCCAATAGCATTTTTACCTTCTTATATTTGGAAATGTTTTTCGTGCTATAGAAAGGAATTGATTATTACACAAGTTTAGTGTTACACTTTGTTTCAATTCGTTATATTAAATTCTTAACAGTTTTATTTTAATTATAACTCTCTTAGGTTCAAAAAATTTAGATGTTTTTAAAGTTTAAGTTTATTTCATTTCATCAATTATTTAGGATTTTGAGAATTCAATTTCGGGTTCATTTTCAAATCAATTTTGAAATAATATATATAATACTTATTTTTCAACCATATTTCAAAAGATCCAAATAAATTCGGTTTTCTCAAATCAAGATAATTTTTTTTTAAGTGGTCTCCCCCACTCAGACTCTCAAAAATAAACGTCGATGATGCGTGCACTCATCACCGAAACCATTTTCCAAAGGCAAGAGGGGAGTATACACTTATTTCAAAAATTTATTTGAAAACAATTTTTATATGAAACAACTTTTAAAAGTATAGATATATTATTTCAAACCATTTTCAAATTAATGTTACAAAATCACTCGAAATCAAATTCTCAAATTCATATTTTACTTCTTATTTCATTATCAATAAATTTTCAATATTTGATTTTTCTTAAACCAATCAACAACCAAAGTTTTAATTATTAATTAATCGAGTAATAGATGATGAAAACTTAATATTATCATCACTAAAATCAAAATTCATATAATTTCAAATAATTATATATATGCATAAAATATAATTCAAAACAATATTATGTCCATAAGTCCTATTCGAGTGTTTAGAAATCCCTATCGATACATTGGCGTCCCAAGTACCGACCAAAATTCAAAAATACTCAACAGAACAAATCAACACAAAGCAAAGTCATTTTATATCAAAATTACAAGTACGCTCTCTCATATACACTCAAACTCATTTTAGGGTATTACTACCCTATCTCTAATGAGTTAATCCCAAATAGAGCCAAGGTTTTCGCTGAACCAAAGCTCTGATACCAAATGTAACATCCCGATATTTTTGACCGTTCAAATCGACAATGATCCTCAATGTCGACATAAACAAATAAAAAATAAGGATGGTTATTGGGATTTATATAAGAAAAAAAAAGAAGAGAAGAAGAAGAACAAATACAGAATCTCGCAGCGGAAGGACAAAATATAATAAATAAATAACAATTCATGAAGCTGTTAAAACATACATTTTATTATATTTTACAATGATTATCAGAGTAAATTAACATACAACATACCAATGCATTGCAGCGGAATAATAATAATACGTCTGTTGAGCTCCATCTTCATCTTCATAATGGAATCTTCAAAGCAATGGAATCTTCGCTAACTGCAGCTCGGTCTGACCCGAGCGTATTGCAAAAAGAAACACAACAAACACTCGGATCAGAACTAAATCATTCTCATATTAGTTAAATCAAATTTCATGTAATAATATGAGTGCAATAACTTAAGAGATGTTACGAGAATTTCCATCTCTTAAGGATCCGTCAAACTAATACTATATAATATAATACGCTATTATAATAATGTCTATGGTTAAATATAACATAATAAAATAATATAAGCGGGATTACCATTATTACCCTTACACCGTTTATACCGTTGCCGTACAGTTTGCATATAACACACCAGTACGTCGGCGGATAGGGATGCGCCGTGATACGACAACGTTAAATCAAAATCGTAGGGGGCTCGATCAGGATAAATATGACAAGGCATCAAGGCAATACCCATCAGTAGTGATTCTACCGGATTGCTGACCCAGGCCGGTGGTAACGCATAGCCGCAACTACCGCCCACCCCAGACATACCCCAAAATCAATCAAAGGCGCCAATCAATCACAAAGTATATATATGGTATCGAAGAAGTATGCCTGCTCAGAGTAGCTAACTCAATTAACCTGGGTATGGCTCCTGTTTTAGTCATTTTAATTATGACCCGAAGGTCAAGGCTATCCATCATCGTTCTCTTTCTTCAAATCCAGTAATCGCCTCCAAATCCATCCAACACCATTTCTGGAACTCCACCGCATACACAGTTGTTAAAGTGGTTTTCGGTATTGGCAGAGAGTATGACAATATCCGATCCCGGTCTCTTTAACAACCAAACGTTTACATTTTTCACACCGGTCGGTTCTTTTTACATTTCAAAGGGGTTCGTACTTCATATCAAAATATCACGTTTCAAAAGTCATTTAATATTCAAGCCAGAATATTATTCATACAAAATCTCCATTTAAACCAATTTAAAATCTTGAAACAATTCCAACTTTAAATAATTTGAATATTAAAATAATTAAAAGTATATTTAAAATAGTTTTAGATATAGAATTGAAATAGTTTGAAAATAAATAGTTAATTATAAAATGATTTATTTAAAATAATTTATAAAATAAAAATAGTAATAAAATAAAATAGTTTTAGAAGAAAATAAAATTATTATTATTAAAATAGTTTACAAAATGGTTTTAAAATACTATAGTTGGAATTAGAATCGTTCCTTTAAAAGTTTCAATTTCACTTGCAGTCGTATTTCAATTTCAAGTTAAACAACTCAATTTCAATATTTCACCCGATTAAATTTCCAATTTACATTCATTACAACTTAATCAGTTTAATTCAAATAGTAAAATTCCAATTCAAATTCCCATTTTTAATGATTTCAATTTATAACAAATGTCGAGTTCACAATTCATATATAATTCAAATCAATGTTGGTTCATAATAAATTTCAAAGGTGAGTGAAACAATTCAATTTCACCAAATTCGATTTTCATTCAATTTCACTTTTATTTAGCTTCAGTTACAACACAAATTTCTTTCTTTCTTTATTTATTTCAAAATTCAAGGTTCAAGTTCAAAAGAAATCAATTCATAAAACATCAACCTTATCGTCTTTAAACAACATTTCTAAATTCATGGTTAAAACAAAATTTTTATTTAACCAACCGGTGTCCTTATAAAATTTTCTATCCTATGGCCAAGTGATACTTAAAATTTAATTTTAGTACTTAGGGAAAGGATATATATCATTTCAATCCAAATCAGGGTCATAGGTATTTATCATTTCAACCTACGTTCTTAATTCATTTTAATGATTAACCCCGGGTTTATTCGATGCCCGTAACATCTAGGTTAAAATGGTTGGGATTAATCAGTACACATAACAATTCAATACCAATATATCAAGCAGGTTAATTCAAAACATCATCAAACAGATCCATCCAAACATTTCGGTATCACATCAATTTACTTGATAGATGTCGTGTTTTAGACCAGCAATTTGATTTCACATTCAACTGTATAAATTTAAATAACAGTCAAATTAAATTCCACGCTAAACGCAAGTCAACATAAATATATGTAAATTTAGCTACCAAACAACAATCAATGCAATCATACTGCAACATGATTTTAGTCTAACTAATAAGCGAATATTTTAGTTAATTGTGAGTGGGTTTAACACTCACCTGATTTTTATCGAGTCGAAATCCAAAATAAGCCTCAAAATTCAACCATCTCAGAGTCCATCCAAACCAGCGTCACATTGTTTGAAATTTCGATACGAACCTAGTGGAACAAACCGCGAGTTAATCCAAGTTTATAAGTAAAAGTTATACGCGTTTATGTGAATTGAAATTCAAATTTATACAAAAACAAAGCAAAACAATTCTCACCCCCACATTACTTTCCACATCATCACTACTTTCCACGTCAGCCTCCAACCCAATCCTCCTCCTCTCTTTTACCACGTTCTGCTTCTTCCCTTTAAAGCACCATGGCCGATCCTTTTTGACACCACCACCAACTCAATCCTCCAAAAACCCAACGCCTGACTTCACCATTATCTTTGTCTTCGTCAAAGCTTCCACCTCCGCCCAAAAGCTTCAACCTAGTCTGCTCCTATTCACGTCGGAAAACTGTTCGAGTATCACGGTTTGGGTATAGAGCTGAAGCCCTTGTCGAGATGAACCCAATGCGATTTGTTTCATGATTTAAGGATGAATTTTATTATGTTATAAGTCATGACTACAAACACAGTTACTTCTATCTTATCATTTCATGTTGAAAATTTATACATGAACAAATTGCTCAAAGATTATTGGTAAACTGGTATTACTCGTTGAGTTAACCAAATTTTCATCATAAGTATGCCGGATCTTTTGTATCTTTTGCAAACTTCCCAAGTTTAACTTATGCTCACTAACAAACAATGTGTGTTTTCAACTTTAGATTCGTTGTCATATTTCAGTATCCTTAACGGTTAGGTATTTTTCTAAGTTTTTCAAATTTGGAGTGCTTAGAAAATATTTTGGTTTGGGCAGAGAAATAGTACTTTAGGAAATAAAATGTGGATCCAATTATTGTTCCAAAATTAGTGTACAGCCAAGAGTCGTGTGCAAAGCACTGGTTCGCACAAGTAATGAATATGAAAACCAAAGTAATTTGTAAAAAAAGATGGTCCCTATTGAGTAATGTTGATGTAAACTATTTATTTTGGTGTAGTGTTTGTTAAGCAGCCACTGGTTTACGAATAGAATTTGTTGAAAGCTAATTGTATTTTTGCAAAAACTTAGATTTGAACTTGTGACCTTATCTTTATATTAAGAAAATGTATTTTGAATGGTTTATACTTACACCAAAAAATATATTTGCTAAAGGTATAAATCATTTATTAATCATATAAATCACCAACTAGGCTTTTTTTGGCACCAATAAAGTGGTCGTGCCGGAGTGGTTATCGGGCATGACTAGAAATCATGTGGGCTTTGCCCGCGCAGGTTCGAATCCTGCCGACCACGTACTGGTTTTACTATTATCCCCCAAGGCTCTATTTGTTGAGTGTTTAGTTACATTTCACATCTATAATAACTTTTACATTCGTATGAAGTTAACTAGAGATTTCGATACATGGTCCCAAAGATTTAATGCATTTTTGTTATATTCTAACGATGCAATTTCATCAATACGTTAATGAAACTATGATTAAAAACTACGACCAAAATAACTTATGACTTACAAGCATTGGATTCAAAATGGCCAAAAATCCTACATGCATATTTCATATCTTATAAATAATTATAATGCGAATGGTCATGAGAAATTAGTCTGAAAAGACCGCTTTCGTTAATGTCTAGTTCGATTTCCCATCTACTGATGATTTTTAGACATGAAGTTAACTTGAGGACGGATTCTGAAACGCACTAGTGATTGCCAAGTTTTCATGATAATTTTGTTATGTACTGATGATGTAATCACTAGTAAATTCATTCATTAAAATTATGTTTATGAACTACAACCTAAAAAATGCATGACTTAATAACGCTAAATCTGAAGTTCCCCAAGCTCATCCACGTATATTTTATGTCATACAGATAAATATTTATAACGTGAATGGTTCCGAGATATTACTCTAAAAATTCATTTGAGCACCAGAGGTTATTGATAAGCATGACAAACACAATATTGCATTAGTGACTAGTGTAGCATAAGGAAAAAATGATAGCATGTGTATCGTAGAAAATTTAAGCCTATAAATGGGCTATAGAATAATATTATTGGGAAATAAAATAAATTGGTTCCTAAAGTAAACGTGAACATTTATTTATTTTTATTTAGTTTATACTTCTCCTGATATAAGCATGGTATAGTCAGACAAATTATCACAACCAATTTAGTAAGCTTGAAATATAATAAATAAAGTTTTATATGATCGCCTCTAGTTATCTACTGTTTGTAAGATGAAACTTAGGCTTCCATCTCTGCAATGTAGAAAAATGAAAATAATCCTAATGCTACTGAAACAATACCAATAAAATCGGCATCAAAAAAGCTTGCATCACAATAAAGTGGTTGTGCTGGAGTGGTTATCGGGCATGACTAGAAATCATGTGGGCTCTGCCCGCATAGGTTTGAATCTTGCTGACCACATATTTATTTTAATAATATCTCCGGAGACCACTCATGTTGAATGTTTGGTTATATCTCCCATTTACCGATTACTTTTACACTGATTTGAAGTTAACAAAAGCCTCTGATACATGGTTACAAAGATTTTATGCATTTTCGTTACTTTCTGACTAAGCAATTTCGACTAAATTCAATCATCAAAATTATGATTATGAATTACGACCAAAAAAATCAATGACTTAAAAGCATTGAATTCGAAATGACCAAAATTCCTACATGCATATTTGTATATTATGAACACTTATAATGCAAATGCCTCTAAGAAATTAGTCTGAAAAGACCGCTTTTGTTGAATGTTTGGTTTCATTTTCCATTTATTGATGATTTTTAGACACAAAATTATGATTACGAATTACAACCAAATGTACCGATTACTTAAAGGCGTTGAATTCAAGATAACCAAAACTGCTACATGCGTATTTTGTATATTATAAACATTTATTATGCGAATGGCTGTAAGAAATTAGTTTGAAAAGACCGCTTTTGTTTAATGTTTAATTCCATTTTTGATTTACTGATGATTTTTAGACACGAAGTTAACTTGAGGATGGATTCTGACATATACAACATGGTTGCCATGTTTTCACGATAACCTCGTTACATACTGATGATGTAATCGCTACTAAATTCATTCATCAAAATTATGATTATGAACTACGAACCGAATAATGCATGACTTAATAGCACTGAATTTGAAGTTACCAAAAATCATGCACGATTATTGTATATATTATAGATAAATATTTATAATGCGAATGGTTCTAAGAAATTAATCTGAAACTTCATTTTCACACAGGAGATTTTTGATCAAAATGGTAATCACTCTCTTGCTTTAGCGACTAGTGTAGCCTAGGGGAAAATGATAGCAAGTTTAATGTCGAAAATTTCGCCTGTAAATCGGCAACTGAACAATGATTATATTATAAGAAAATAAATTGATTCCTAACCTAAACGTGAACAATTATTTATGTTTATTTCCTTTAGGTAGCGGCTATTGGGACACAAAAATAAACACAAAATTAGAGGCATAAATTGTGGAACATTAGATTTATTTGTCTTTTTGTAGAAGATGGTCCAATGAGAGATCTAATGATTGAAATTTAGTGTCCAGTTTTGTTTCAACGTTTTGTGGTTAAATAGAGTTTCCCTTTATTTTATATTGCTCTTAATGTAATCCATGTTTTAGAGCCTGACAAATTATCATAACTAATTTAGTAGAAGCTTGAGATAAACATTAAATAAAGTAAATTTTTATATGACCGCATCTGGTTATTTATTCTTCGTAAGATAAAATTTACGCTTCCATCTCTCCAATGCAGCAAAATGGAAAAAATTCTTCTGCTATTGAAATATCACTGGTCATATCAACATCAGTTAAGCTGGCACTATAGTAAAGTGGTCGTGCCGGAGTGGTTATCGGGCATGACTCGAAATCATGTGGGCTTTGCCCGCGCAGGTTCGAATCATGCCGACCACGTATTTGTTTTGCTAATATCTCCAAAGTAGTGTTATCTATTAAATGATAGTAAAGCCAAAACCTTTTAAATCTCTCTCGTTAATTAATTTCAAGAGTTTTCTCTCTTCTCCTTAATTCTCTCCAGATATTTCTTTTTAAAATTAGTTTATCACTTTTCACTTATTTATTATTTCACTCACATTATTTTACTTCTTCTATCATTTATATTTTTATATGGACATTACAAAGTTTACACAATTATGTATTAATAGTTTGCTCATAACACTTTATATTTACGTCCACATATTTAAATTAATTACAAAATGTAAAGCTTAAGAAATTTAAATAAATTTTATTAACTAGTATTTCTTTTAAACATTAAAGACGACTAAAGTATTATTTTTTGGCTTCAAATACTTACATATAAATTTTTACAGCCATCTGAATCTCTCTCAATTATATTTTAACATTTTACATTTAGTACCACATTTTACAATTAACAATTACATAATATTAAAACTACTTAAATAGCTAACAATCTATTATCCATTGATTTCCTAATAAATCACATCTAGATTAACCATGTTCATATTAACAAAAATAAAAAATAAACAAATTTATGAGCACCTCAATCACATAACAAACATTATACGCAAAAATAACCATCACAAGTTCAAAGTTCAACTAATTTGCATCAATATATTTATCGTGTATTGTATTGTAATATTAATAACAACACCTACATTTTAAAATTTATTTAGTAACTTACAAAATACTGCACAATATCCTTTCTTTCTCTCTTTCCTTCTGCTGCCAATCTTAACATTTTTAATCACCTACTTTCCTCTTTCCATGTTCCTTTAAGATCTTCTACTCTTCTTCCGATTTCTAGCTTTCTCTTTTGTGGGTTTAAGCTCAATTGTTTCTTCCTTAACCTTGATCTGGAGTCCTCTTATTGAATTGAAATCTGTCGCTTTCTTCTCCTCATCTGTTTTCATTTCAAATCTTTTCCTCCTTCCTCACAATCTCTCCATTCTTCCTACCGTTTCTCTTTGAATTCCTCACATCCTACCTCTATGACTTTATGATTTGGCTTTACTCGACTTGCCCACTGGATTTGTCCTTATTCTCACTGAACTTCACTTCCGTTCCCACCAAAAGGCAGACAAATAGGTTGTGGATCGATCTTTTCGACGTGCTGGTTGGGTAGGTTTTCTGGTGTATTTGATGGTCGAGGGTTCGTCTGTTTTCGGGTTTTGTGTTGGTTTTTAGCTGTGGTTCGATTTCGGAAGAGGCTATTTGTTGTGTGACTTGTGTCAGTGCAACGGTGAGGGTATGGTAGTTCACTAGTTTATTTTGGTGATAAGGGGTTGTGCCTATGTCATGTTTTTTTTATTTTTTCTAGATCATCGTTTGGGGATGGCATTTTGGTGTCCTTTGTTTTCCCTCTTCCCCTGTAGTTGTGCAGCACCGACCTCATGCCACGACAATAGCTATGTTACAGTGGGCGATGGTTATTTTTGTTTGTGCACTGTAGTTACTATTTGCGTTGAACTTCTTTACGCTTGTTTTGGTTTTGTCAGAATGGATGGTCAGGATTGTTCTTGTCAGATTTCCAGCTTTTCGAGTATACTAGCGTGTTGGTTTGGATGTTAATCATATCTTATCGTTGATGGTTGGCATGGTATATATGAGTTCTCAAGTAACTTCAGCCACTCTTTAGTGTTTTCCCTTCTTAGATGAGATGTCCCCTGCGGTTCTCTGCTTTTGTCATACTACTATGTTAAATTTAGCTATGTAAATTGACATAGTTTTGTGTTATGTCCTGTTTATTTGGTATTTTTTGTACCTGTGTACTTCTTCTGTTTTATTGCTTTTCATATATTAGTGTATGAAATGACTCCCTGCATGGAGTATGGTAGTTTTAGGTTCTTTGCTTAACTCTTGTACTCTAAACTAGGATACTGTCAATGGTTGGTGCACTTTAAAAACCGAATGAAGTAGATAGACAATCTGCCTATCTCCTGTACCAATTCTATTTATTATTTGTTATAATAAAGAGTATTATATGGATCGCTATAAAACCGGTCGGCTTGCCAAAAAAATGTCTTTCTCTAGGGGCTCACAAAAATAGACCCAGGGTACATATCATGTTCTCAGCCTTAAAGAAAAACTGAGCACACAGTAAGAAAAACGGACCTGAAGACATATGTTTAAACTACTCATGAAATCTTAAATTCCAGTTGTTTGAATAACATGAGAGAGTATTTAGTCCATTTTTCTAATATCTAGCAAAAATACACATTAATTTTTTATATGCATATTCATATTAAATAAGGAACTTTTTTATGCAACTTTAAAGGTTTGTAAATCACATAACATGAACCATGAATATCAACAATAGTAACAAATTTATTTTTTACATTAGTTTGAGTCATTGATATCACAAATGTACCATATATTGTATTGTTTTTGTTAGCTATAAAACATAAATTATACACAAATAATAATAATAATTTTAATTAATAGTTTGTGTGTTTCACATCAAAATTTATCATATTGCATAACAATGTTCTAATTTTAAAATTAAAATAATAAATACTACTTTTAATAATATTATCATTTGTAACGCACGGGTTACACGCTATTTATGGCGGTAAGTCAAGTCGAGATGACTGATGTAGAGCAAGTCGATTAGTCGTAGACTGATCGTAGACTAGTCGAAAAATAAAATGTTGGCACCAATAAATTGTCAATTCTAATATATTGCTGCCAACATATATATTGTTACTGAACAAAGAAAATAAATAAACGATGCATAGAATTTAATAAAGTACAATTTGCAAGATGGCAGTAGAAAGATGGTGTTTCAGGTTTAGGTATCGATCGACTTTTGATCGAAGCTATGGTTCAATTTTTTTTTTCTGTCCCATAGTAGATACTCGAAAATTTCCAGTTCGAAATTAATATATTGTTGTCAATTCATCTAATTAATGCTAAGCGCGATGTTTTAAAATGTATACCATGTTTGTATCAAGAAAAATTGCAAAATCGGTTTTTCTTCCAAATATAAAATTAAATAAATCACATAGTTTAAACAATGTTTATAAACAGTAATAAAAATATAATATATGATACACCTATCTCAATAAATTTGTCATAAATTCAACAAAACAATTTCCGCTTTAAATACTTGCATTATAACATTTTTTATAATTATTTGCTAAATCTCCTCAATTATTTCGTGGTATTTTATATTTTAGTCTATAACTAAAAGAGAAGGTACGCCAAATCATTCTCCTTTCTTCCTCTCTTTCCTTCTGCTGCCAATCTTAACCTTTTTTAATCACCTACGTTACTCTTTCCATTTCCCCTTCAGATCTTCTACTCTTCTTCCAATTTCTATCTTTCTCTTTTATGGGTTTAAGCTCAGTTGTCTCGTCCTTAGCTCAGATCTGGAGTCCTCTTATTGAATTGAAATCTGTCGCTTTCTTCTCGTCGTCTATTTTCATTTCAAATCTTTTCCTCCTTCCTCACAACCTCTCCATTCTCCCTACCGTGTCTCTTTGAATTCCTCACATCCTACCTCTACGACTTTATGATTTGGCTTTACTCGACTTGCCCACTGGTTGGGTAGGTTTTCTGGTGTGTCCCTTGCACTTTTTGACTTTTTCACTTGTCTATTTGATGGTCGAGGGTTCGTCTCTTTTCAGGTTTTGTGTTGGTTTTTAACTGTGGTTCGATTTGGGAAGAGGCTGTCTGTTGTGTGGCTTGTGTTAGTGCAACAGTGAGGGTATGGTAGTTCGCTAGTTTCTTTGGGTAATAAGGGGTTGTGCCTATGTCATGTTTCTTTATTTTTTCTAGATCTTCATTTGGGGATGGCATTTTGGTGTCCTTTGTAGTTGTGCAGCACTGACCTCATGCCACGACAATAGCTATGTTACAGTGGGCGATGGTTATTTTTGTTTGTGCACTGTATTTACTATTTGCGTTGAACTTCTTTATGCTTGTTTTGGTTTTGTCAGAATGGGTGGTCAGGACTGTTCTTGTCAGATTTCCAGCTTTTCGAGTATACTAGCATGTTGATTTGGATGTTAATCATACCTTGTCATTGATGGTTGGCATGGTATATATGAGTTCTCGAGTAACTTCAGCCACCACTGTTTATTGTTTTCCCTTTCTGAATGAGATGTCCCCTGCGGTTCTCTGCTTTTGTCATACTATTATGTTAAATTTAGCTGCGTAAGGTAACATAGTTTTATGTTGTGTTTTGTTTAGTTGGTATTTGTTGTACATGTGTACTTCTTCTGTTTTATTGCTTTTCATATGTCAATGTATGAAATGACTCCCTGCATGGAGCATGGTAGTTTTGGGTTGGGATCACCTGGACCCAAATTCCTCTGGTCCGGTGGTCCCAACGAATTAAATCACCCCATTTTGGGGTGATTTACACATAGCCCCCTTGAATTACACCCGAATTTCAGGGGGCTATGGGTAAATCACCCCAAATGAGGTAATTTAATTGGTGCGGACCACCGGACCAGGGGATTTTGGGTTCAGGTGATCCGCACCCGGTAGTTTTAGGTTCTTTGCTTAACTCTTATACTCTAAACTAGAATACTATCAGTGGTTGGTGCACTTTAAAAACCGAATGTGGTAGATCGACAATGTGAGTATCTCCTGTACCAATTCTATTTATTATTTTTTATAATAGAAAGTATTATATGGATCGCTATAAAAACCGGTTGTCCTTGCCAAAAAAATGTCTTTTTCCAGGGGCTCAAAAAATTAGACCCAGGGTACATATCATGCTATCGGCCTTAAAGAAAAACTGAGCACACAGTAAGAAAAAAGGACCTAAAGAAATATGTTTAAACTACTCATGAAATCTTAAATTCCAATTGTTTGAATAACATGAGAGAGTATTTAGTCCATTTTTCTAATATCTAATAAAAAAATATACACTAATTTTACTATGCAAATTCATATTAAATAAGGATTTTCTTAATGCAACTTTAAAGATTTGTAAATCAGATAACATGAACCATGAATATCAACAATAGCAACAAATTTAATTTTTACGTTAGTTTGATTCATTTATATCACGAATGTACCATATATTGTATTGTTTTTGTAAGCTATAAAACATAAATTATACACAAATAATAATAATAATTTTAGTTAATAGTTTCTGTGTTTCACATCAAAATTTATCATATTACATAACAATGTTCTAATTTTAAAATTAAAATAATAAATACTACTTTTAATAATATTATCATTTGCAATGCATGGGTTACATGCTAGTTATGGCGGTAAGTCAAGTCGAGACGACTGATGTAGAGCTAGTCGATTAGTCGAAAAATAAATTTTTGGCACCAATAAATTGCCAATTCAATATATTGGTGCCAACAAATATATTGCTACTGAACAAATAAAATAAACAAAGGATGCATAGAATTTAATATAGTGCAATTTGCAAGATGGCAGTGGAAAGACGGTGTTTTAGTTCAGGTATCGATCGACTTTCGATCGAAGCTAAGATTCGAAGTTTTTTCTGTCCCATATTAGATACTCGATCATTTTCAGTTCAAAATTTTTAAATCGACTTTTAATCGATACTAGGTATCGATCTTTTTTTGTTTTTTTATTCGATACAGGTGTCAATAACTTTCGGTTTTTACTCTATTTGATGTATAGATAACTGTAAGAGGATAATTTTTATTCTTTTCTGAAACGGACCAATACCAAACCAGTCAAAATCCATAATGATCTTGTCCACTCGACTAGTCGAAAAATTTCGGCCCAAGCACACAAAAGTTATGAAAAAGCAAATCAAGGCTTCATGTCGACCACTTGATCTCGACTATTCGTCGACAAGTCAAGACTAGTCGAGTAGCATGATGACAGTGCTCAATAGACTGCTTTTCCTAAGCGATTGGTTACATTTTCCATTAACCGTTCATTTATACACTGATATGAAGTTAACAAAATCCGAAGATACATAGTTACAAATATTTTACGCATTTTTGCTACATTCTGACTACGTAGTATGGACTAAATTCATTCATCAAAATTATGATTATGAATTACAACCAAAAGAATCCATGACTTAAAAGCGTTGAATTCAAAATGACCAAAACTCCTACATGCATATTTCATATAATATAAATAATTATAATGCGAATGGCTCTGAGAAATTAGTCTGAAAAGACTGTTTTGTTGAATATTTAGTTCAAATTTCCATCTATTAATGTTTTTTAGACACGAACTTAACTTGATGACGAATTCTGAAATATACTACATGGTTGCCAGGTTTTCACAATAACTTCATTATATACTGATGACGTAATCGCTGTTAAATTCATTTATCAGAATTATAATTATGAATTACTACCCAAAAAATGCATGACTTAATAGCACTGCGTCCGAGATACCAAAACTCATGCATGATTATTTTATATCTTATAGATAAATATTTATAACATGAATGGTTTTAAGAAATTAGTCAAAAACTTCATTTCAGCACTAGACGTTTTTGATCAAAATGACAAATGCCCTCTTGCATTTGTGACTAGTGTAGCACAGGGGAAAAATGTTAGCAAGGGTAGTGCCAAAAATTTCTGCCTGTAATTCGATAACAAAACAATGATGATACGGGAAAAAAAATTGGTTCCTAACCTAAATGCAAACATTTGTTTTTATTTATTTATTTTAAGGAGTAGCTACTCGGGCATAAAAAAACACAAAATTAAAGGAAGAAATTATGGATCATTAGATTTATTTGGGTTTGGGTAGAAGGTGGAATTCAATGAGAAATCTAATGATTGGGAATTAATGTTCAATTTTGTGTCAACAATTTGTGTCCAAATAGAGTTTCCCTTTATTTTACACTGCTCTTGATATAATGCATGTTTCAGAGCCAGACAAATTATTGTAACCAATTTAGCAGAAGATTCAGATAAATATTAAATAAAGTAAATAATTATATGATCGCATCTGTTTATCTATTGTTTATAAGCTAAAACTTAGGTTTCCATCTCTCCAATGCAGCAAAATGAAAAAAATACTTCTGTTATTGAAACATCATTTGTCGAATTGGCATAAAAGAAGCTTGCACCACAATAAAGTAGTGTGTCGGGTGGTTAATGGGCATGATCAGATATCATGTGGGCTTTGGTCGTGTAGGTTCGAATATTGTCGACTATGTATTTGTTTTACTAATATCTCCAAAGAATTACATTTACCATTACCAATCATTTTTACGCTAAGCATCAAATACATAGTTACCTAGATTTTACGCATTTTTGTTATATTCTAATTGCGCAATCGTTCATCAAAATTATGATTATGAATTACAACCAAGAGAATCCATGACGTAAAAGCATTGAAGTCAAAATGACCAAAACTCCTACATGCATATTTTGTAAATTATAAATACTTATAATGCGAATGGCTCTCAGAAATTATTCTGAAAAGACTTGTAACAACCCAGAAAATCAGTACCAATTTAAAATTTCTATTTAGGCAATTTTTAATGAATTTTGAATATTTAAAATGATTTATTTTAAATAATAACGATGAGAAATTTATTTTGAATAGAATTAGAATGTATATATTTATTTGAATCGAAGTTAGATTATAAATATTTATTTTAATTATAAAAGGAATTGGAAATGGTGCGGTAATTTTAAAATTCAATTTCAAATTTCAATTTCAAATTTCAAATGAATGTACATGATTCAAAATAAAACAGATTTTAGCGAAACCAAAAATATTAGAATCTATTTGAGAATATATTTCCAACGAATCCAAAAAATTGAAATTTCATAGCGGGAATAAAAAGTTATGCCCAGTTGAAAATTCAGAATAGTTGTTATGCATATATAGCCCTTAAAAATAGCGATTTTGCTAACGACCTCCGTTTTCGATGAAACAACTTTTGTTGGATCCGGGATGTCAAATTATTGTTATATTCCAATTTTCATAATTTTTGGAATCAATATGTGAGCGTGGCAAAGTTAAACGTGTTTTGACAGTTTCAGTCAATTTTAATCGACTGGAAAATGGCCATTTTTCAAACGGTCTCCAAATTTGGCGAAATTAGTTTTGTTAGGACCGTATCATCAGAACATAGCTAAGTTTATTTTTCTGGAATTTTTAGAGTCAGTATGTGGCCCCGGTAAATTAAAATGTACGTTAAAATCAATATTGTCCATTTTATTGATTTATATTTTAATTTCAGCGAAAACTGAAAAATTGGCTTGCGGAACATATCCCATTTTGTTCGGAATTGGGTAATTTGCTAGGGGCGACAGTCGTTGAGGCTCGTTTGGAGTTCAAATGGAAAGTCGACCTAGTTGGAATTAAAACAGAATAAAAATAATAATTTAATAAATTATAAATTCCCCTTTTACCTCACCCCTCTCTCTCCACTCACATTCGTTTCCAGATCTGAAAGAAAATAAAAAAAATTCCGCTCAGCTCGAACCTCGTCGCTCCCTCCCTCCACCGTCGCGGTCACCTCCACCGCACCCTCCCCCAACTACGGCGCCTCCTCCTCTTCACCCCGACCACCCCTCTCTTTGGCGGAACCCGCTCCTCCTCTGTTTAAACCCGAAAGCCCCAAAAGAACCCACCGCGCCACCAAGCTTCTACCGCCCGAAACCCTAGCCGCCGCCAGAGAAGGCGCCACCCCCTTGCACCGCTTCCGATGATCTTCAGCAACCAAGATTGAATTTATACAATAAAATGTGAGTGTTTTTGTTTTGGTGTAATTGTTTTTATCCTCATAGTTAAATTATAAATTAAGCAATGATTTTTAACAATGAAAAGAAATGATTTTGAATAATGTAAAGGTAGAATTTCTAGCATAGAAAAGTTGTGACTTTTGATAGCGAAAAGCTTTGATTTTTGAAATGCAAAAAGCTTTGATTTTTGAAATTATAAAGATTATATTTTTATATGAGGAAAGATTATATCTTTATATGAGAGATGATTCGTTTTTTATATGTGTGATAATAAAAATATGGTTTTTATATTATAGAGATAATAAAAATATGATTTTTATATTATAGAGATAATAAAAATATGATTTTTATATTATAGCGATAATAAAAATATTATTTTTATAATAGGAGTAGCGTTGTAAAAATATAATTTTTAAATATATGAAATGCCATTATAAAAACGTGATTTTAAAAATAAACATCATATTAAAAATGGGATTTTTATTTTGAACAGCGGGAAAGGATCGCATTGGAATTTTGGGCAAATCCGAACCATTCAGAAATAGAGAATTGAGGAGTGGATCCCAAAGGTGAGAACTTATCACTTTAATTTTATTTCTAGTTAAAATAAATACTAGGATGCAGACGGTGCTTAGTAGCACCCGATACCCGTCGTCCACAGACCATGGACGACTTGTTTGTTTGGTTGACCGTGTTGTGAAAATTGATTGTGTGATGTGGACTGGAATAAATATTTTATTGTTAAAAATATAATTTTTAACGTGTATATGAATAAAATAAATATTCATAAATAAATCGGATGATTTGTTTATGTACACCCATTTGACTGATATTGATTGAGACGATAAATTTTACACATCGCCCAACTGCACAAATAAAATTCATTATTTGTTGATTGAAACCCCACACAGGTATTGGGATGATATATGACATACACTAGTCCCAATAATTAGCTGTATGTCGATCAATTGATTGACAGGCTGTAGTAAGTCTTAAATATTTATATTTGATGTTTATGCAGTGTAGAATGCACTTTGGATGATGGTTGACTGTGTTTGATTGTTGTTGTATACATGTGTGTATGAAATCCATATAAATCAAATTATATGGTAATTGACTGTGTCTGATTCCAGTTTAGAAAGAATGAATATTTTAAAATAACGATTATTTTAAAATAATGAATATTTTAAAATAATATTCAGTATAAGATCAAAATATGATTTTGATGTCCGATTTGGGATGGACAAGAATATATTTAAATATATAAAGCCGTGTTGATTAGATGTGCGCCATTTTGACATGAACGATATCTATATCGATTTTATTCATTTTTATAATGAATGTCGAAAAGGAATTGATTTCAAAATCTAATGTTTTGAAAATACTATCATTTATATATCGATGATATAGAATATTCAATTTTAATTTGAAATTGAATATGAAGTTGAAATCGTTTTGAAAATGAATTTAAAACGATTTATAGAAAACGTTTTAAACAGAAATCGATGGAATATGTATAATATATATGTTTTATATATATATATATATATATATATATATATATATATATATATATATATATATATATATATAATGGCCTGAATAGAATGCGCCGCGCCACGGCAGTTCACGAATTTTGACCATTGACTTCGAACGGAAATTACGGGAGATCCGACCATCGGATTCTCCTAAAACCGGAACCTTGGGTTCGTATCGAAAAGAGATTTCTAACGAATACAAGAAATTAGAAATCTAACGGTTGGATTTGGAATTTTGTCCAAATCAAATTTAGAAAAGGTCGCTGTTAGTGCAGTTCGATGGCTGTTTATGGAAATCTACTGTACGGGCCTTGATAAAATTATTTAAAAAAACAATAATTAGTGTAAAACCTTAAGAGATGATTTGGAAAGAATTGGGATGAAAAGTTCCATATTTGAAAGGATAAAAATATATTTTTATCGAAAGGAACTAGTTATGCACTAGAATTATAATCCAATATTTTTAAATAAATAAATTGGATTTGAAATGGTTTTAAAAATAACTAGAATTTTCAATATATGAATTGGAATGGATTTGAATCAAAATTATCTTTGGAATATTTTGATTTTGGACTTCGAGATTATACAGATATTGTTATGGAAATTTGAAAGATATATTTATATCGTTATTTCCAATACGATATTTGTTGGTTGTAGTATTTAATATTGAATATAAGCCGACATATTTTCTATTCAGAGCCTTGCATTTAATATCAAATGGGATTTTGGGTTTGTCGTGAGTGGTGTCTTCATTAACACTGTTCTTGAATCCAGTTGAGAAAAGATTAAATCTTTTTATTTAGATTTAATGAAGTATACCAGTTAATTAATATTTAATTGGAACTGAATTGAAATTGGTCTTTGGGTTTATCATGAACGGTGTTTTAAATAACACTTGTTCTTTAACCCGATTAATAATGGAATGAGATTTTGGGTTGTCGTGAATGGTATCTTTAATAATACTGTTCTTAGACCCAACGAAATTAAGAAAATCAGAAACTAACTGGAGATTAGTTAAGTTAAATGGTTTCCTGGGTATTAATCTGATGTTGGTTTCGGCCTTCGGGGTTAATACTTAGGGAATTGTTCACTTGCTAATTTACGGTTAAAGGCTGATGGAATGGAATGTGATTTTGGGTTTATCGTGAACCGTGTTTTAAATGACATTTGTTCTTTAACCGTGTTAAAGACAGGATATGATTTCCTAAGTTAAACAATCATTAATATTGATTTTTGGGAAGATTTAAACCAAGTGGATTTTTAATGAATCTTTAATTAGATTGAAATGATCGAGAATGGAGTATCACCAGTTTTGCTCCAGGCGCTAGTTAAATCTTTAATTAGATTTGAACGTGGAATGGTAATTGAATTTACCGATAACATTGTGGTGTTAGATATGAAGTATTACCAGTTTTGCTTCATGGGATGAATAAGTTGGGATTGGGAAATAAAATAATTGATTACTTCAGTAAGGTTCGCTAATCCCGACTAGTTTGTATAAACCATAATTTGGTTTGACTTGATATTCAAAGGAAGATTAAAGAATAAATTTAAAGAATTTATCTTTAATAAAATTAATGGGAACCTTTCCCGAAGTATAAGAATATTTGAATAACAAAATACTCTGGATTGGAATGAGGCGAATGTTGTGTTTTTATAGCACTTGTTTATTATATACGTGAGTTATTCAGAAAAACCGGGTTTATCCCATTCTGAATAACTGATTCGACGATATGTCTAGGATGAAGACGTGGTTGAAGACCGGAGGTCTTCACATCGTTTGGATGATTACTGATGTCTTGATTGGGCTGTACACCCAAGACAAGGTAATAAGTGGTGATCGTCCTGACGTACTTGGAGTTCGACCGGATATGCGAGGACCTCTCTCCTGTATTGGACATACGGGATGAGGAATAAGGTGCCTCCGGTTTCGTTCAGACCTAGAACGAACTTGTAAATGGATGTGTGTCTGAAATCTGATTTCATTCTATGTGATTGATAGACATCGGTTGCATAGCGTGAATTGCCTATGTGGCATGCTGAGATGCAAATGATCAAGGCTTCTGTTGAAAAGCAGAGTCTTGTGGTTCATGATCAAAGCACGGCTTTAATATAGCATAGCTTTGTGAAGTGTTAATTCGCAAGCCTCACACACCGGTGTAAACCAGAAACGGTAGAGGACTACAGGGAGGGCATGCGTTTCCTTCTAGATAGGAGTGGTGTCAGTGGTTTTACACGCCCTGGCATTTTACTTATGTGGATGATGGATAGTGAGGCGGCTCAGTTATATCGGTTGTTCCGGGGCCGATAGTTTGGTCGGGATATGACTAGTATATGCCTCATAGGGCGGGGAAATGCATTGTTCTGGCATTTTAATCCAATCCGTGTGGACCGGCCCTGAAGATCCAAGGGTCGATGCGTTCTGATCCTTAGACACGGGCTAGAGCGTCTCGAAGTGGTAAGGACGATCCCTTGCCTTGGTTCACATATGAAAATCCAACTTCCAATATGACATTTTGTGGTTTTGAATGTAGAGCCTAGTATTGGCGACATGATATATGGTACCCATGTCGTCTAGGATTGATACATTTATATTTGAAGTTATTTTATACACTACGCACTTATAATTGTATCAAATGATTTGTTTTAACGTACCAAGCATGTTTGGCTATTTTAAGGGAAAACCCTATCCCCCGGCTTGCGTTGTAATGTGTGATAGGACCTGGGTCTTATAATAGCTTCATTTTTCCAAAAAGCATTGCACTGTTTTGTTATATGCACTGTTATTCTTAGGAGGAAACCCGTTTGTGTTATATGGCGTGGTCCCTTGATATATCTGATTTAAAGTAAAGTTTTAAATAACTGTTTTAGTTCTCACACCAGTCACTTGACTGACTTGGAGTTTATTGTTTTAACCTAAACTCTGGGTGCCCCTATTTTCCACATGGGCAACTTGTAGTTTTGGGTTTTGCAGATTTATATTCACAGGATCTTGGTTTACAGCTGGAATGATATTCAGAAAGCTTTGTATCCGTCTATTCCTTTCAGTTGTGTATCGTATTATTTTCCACTGCATTGTAAATCTATGATATTTTATGATGTGTAATATTTATTCATACTCTATATATTCATGTAGTCTGATGGAATTGTTGTAATAAGCAATGAAATGTTCTTCCTCTTGTGTTCTGGTTCATCTTGTTCTCAAAGCAATCCGTTCTTCCTTTTCTCTTCGGAGACAAGGGAAGTTTCAGGTTCTTACAAGACTGCTTTTGTTGAATGTTTATTTCAATTTTCCATTTATCAATGATTTTTAGACACGATGTTAACTTGAGGATGGATTCCAAGATATACTACATGGTTGCCAAATTTTCACGATAATTTAGTTAAACACTGACGAAATAAACGCTGCTAAATTCATTCATAAATTATGATTATGAACCACAACCCAAAAAGTGCAAGACTTAATACCATTGAATTTGAAGTTACCAAAACTCTTGCACGATTATTTGATACCTTATAGATAAACATTTATAATGTGAATGGTTCCAAGAAATTAATCTAAAACTTCATTTTAGCACCGGAGTTTTTTGATCAAAATGACAAACGCTCTCTTGCATTAGTCACTAGTGTAGCACATGTATTAAATGATAGCAATCATAGTGTAGAAAATTTCTGCTGGTAGATCGACAATAGGAAAAATAATGATACGAAAATAAATTGGTTCCTAATATAAATGTGAACATTTATTTATTTTTATTTGTTTTAAGGAGTGGCTATTGGGACACAAAAATAAACAAAAAATTGTAGGCAAAAATTGGGGATCATTAGATTCAGTTGTCTTTATGTAGAAGGTGGAATTCAATTAGAGATCTAATGATTGAGATTTAATATCCAATATTATGTCCAAATAGAGTTTCCCTTTATTTTATACTCCTCTTGATATAATGCATGTTTTAAAGCCAAACAAATTATCATAACCAATTCAGCAGAAGCTTGATATGAATATTAAAAAGTAAATCTCTATATCATTGCATCTGGTTATGTATTGTTTGTAACCTAAAACATAGGCTTTCCTCTCCCCAATGCAAGAAAATGAAAAAAATACCTCTTTTATTGAAACTTCATAGGTTTAATCAACGTCAAAAAAGCTTGCACCACAATTAAGTGGTGGTGTCGGAGTGGTTATCAGGCATGACTAGAAATCATATGGGCTTTTGGCCACGTAGGTTCGAATCCTACCGATCACATATTTGTTTTACTAATATCTCCAAAATTTACATTTCCCATTCACTGATTCTTTTTTACATTGATATAAAGTTAACTTAAGCCTCGAATACAAGTTTACATAGATTTTATGCATTTTTGTTATATTCGGTCTATAGAATTTCGACTAAATTCATTCACCAAAATTATGATTATGAATTACAACCAAAAGAATCCATGACTTAAAAGCATTGAATTCAAAATGACCAAAACTCCTACATGCACATTTTGTATATTATAAATACTTACATGCATATTTTGTATAATATAAATATTTATAATGTGATTGACTCTAAGAAATTAGTCTGAAAACATCCCTTTTATTGAATGTTTATTTCCATTTTCCATCTATGGATGATTTTTAGACAACATGTTAACTTGAAGACGGATTCCAAGATATACTACACGGTTGCCAAGTTTTCACGATAACTTCATTATATACTGATGATGTAACTGTTGCTAAATTCATACATCAAAATTATGTTTATAAACTACGAACCAAAAAGCACATGACTTAAATGCATTGAATCTGAAGTTACCAAAACTCATGCATGATTATTGTATACGTTACAAATAAATATCTATAATGTGAATCGTTCTAAAAAATTAATCTGAAACTTCATTTCTGCACCGAAGGGTTTTCTGATCAACAGGACAACACTGTCTTGCATTAGTGACTAGTGTAACACATGAGAAAAATGATGCAAGTTTAGTGTCGAAAATTTCCATATGTAAATCGGCAACATAATAATGATGATATCAAAAGAAAATAAATTGGTTCCTAACCGAAATGTGAATATTTATTTTAGGGAACGAGTACGGGGACACAAAAATAAACACAAAATTAGAGGCATAAATTGTGGATCGTTAGACTTATTTGTCTTTATATAGAAGGTAGAATTCAATGAGAGATCTATTGTTGGAAATATTGTAATGATTATTTGTCCCACATCGGCAAATAATTAGGAGCAATTCTACATAAATACTAATCCTTTGAATTGGATATTGTGAATTGAAATAACATGGGCTTGGAAATGATGGCTTGGGCTTGTAGGAGTTGGGCCTATAAAAATTATTATAGGTCAAAGATGGGCACTTGGGTCACGTAGACGCAGGTGCGATCGTACGACAAGGGTACGGCCATTTCAAATGGTCGAGTTTTCAAATGAACAGATGCATTAATTCGCAACCACCACTGCCAACCATCATGACTCTTCAGCCACTATATATACTCCTCATTTCTGCTTTTCCAGGCCACTTCGAAATTGCTCTTCTTTTTATGTTCTTCTGTAAACATGCTGTGTTTGTTGTATCCTGGAGGAATATAGCTTGTCTCTGCACACCAAATAGTGGGGGCGAATAATTCCTTAAGGAAAGCGTTCCATACATGCCTCAAACGTCTGTTCCCCAGATTACTGATTCATTACAGCAACTATCCATCAATCTTAAGGAATTGTAATGGCTAACACGTCTGAATCGACGTACAAAATTATGAATCAGGAGTTCGCTAAACTAGATCGTTATGATGGCACAAAATGCATCCGTTGTCAAGATAAAATTATGTTTCTCCTTACCACATTGAAGATTGCATATGTGCTTGATGATAACTTAGCGCCAATACCACTGCCAACTGATAAGGATAATGAAGATGTTAAGGCCCTGAGAAAAAAACACGAGGATGACGAAATTGTATTCAGAGGCCATATTCTCAACACACTCTCGGATCATTTGTATGATCTTTTTACTTCAGTCAAATCTCCAAAGGAAATCTGGAAGGCGCTGGAGACTAAGTATAGCAACGAAAAGCAATGCATAGATAAGTTTCTAATTTACGAATTGTTCAAATTTAAAATGCTTGACAATGCATCGGTAGTAGATCAGGTCCATGAGTTACTAGTTATTTTAAATAAATTGAAAAATGTTAAGATTGATATTCCTGAACTGCTACAAGTTGGCGCTATTATGGCCAAACTCCCTCACGGACACGCAACGGGGGATTTCTCCATGGAACAGATTCAAAAGCATCTTCGTATCGAAGAAGAAACAAGAAATCGTGAAAAGAAGATATCTGAATCTGATTCAAACATACATGCAGTTGATACCAATAAAAAGGGCATAAGGAATCTGGAAAGCGGAAAAGGGATAACAATCATAACAAGGCTAAATGGAAGGACTGTTATTTATGTGGAAAGACAAGGCATTTCAAAAGAGACTGTAGATTCTACAAAAAGGAAAAAAAGGAACAAGGACATAACTCTAACCATGGAAACAATAAATCAGATTCTGCGAATATGGTGCAACGTAAGGGATCACCGATTGTTGCAATGGTTACAGAATTGAACATGGCTGATAAAACCAAGGATACCGACTGGTGATATGATTCTGGTTCTACCTTACATGTCTGCAATAATCAGTCAATGTTTAGTTTCTATGAAAAAGTTTCTGATGACAACAAAAATTCTGATGGGCAATCATAATACATCAAATGTCATTGGAAATGGGACCGTGGAGTTGGAATTTACTTCTGGAAAGAAATTAGTACTCCTAAATGTTCTACATGTTCCAGATATGAGGAAGAACTTTGCCAAGTCTTCTTTGTAGTAAAAGTGTAAAATGTGTACTAGATGGCAACAGTCTCATATTAACAATAGGAGGAAAATTTGTTGGAAAAGGATATGCTTTTAACGGGTTGTTCAAATTAAGTATAAATAAAATGACTGAATTTGCTTATGTTCTTGGTTCTTTCGATTTATGGCATAATAGATTAGCGCATCTAAATTTTAAATCTTCAAAATTTATGTCTAAGGATGGCTTGATCTCATATGAAAATAAAGATGAATCAAAATGTGAATATGTATTAAAGCCAAAATGTGCAAAAAGCCTTTTCCCGAATCTGAAAGAAATACAAAATTACTTGAGTTAATTCACTCTGATATCAGTGAATTAAATGGTATTTTAACTAGAGGAGGGAATAGATATTTCATTAATTTTATAGATGATTATTCTAGATATTCACATGTTTACTTTCTTAGAAGAAAAGACCAAGCATTTGATATGTTTAAACTTTTCAAAACTATGGTTGAAAATCAAAAGGAAAAGAAAATTAAGATGTTGCATAGTGATAGAGAATATTTCTTTACAGAATTTTCCTCATTCTGTAAAGAAAATGGAATCTTACATCAATCAAGCACACCGTATACCCCCACAACAGAATGGTCTAGCCGAGCGTAAAAATATAACATTAGTAGAAATGACTAATGCTATGATTTTGAATGCAAAGCAAAATATAAATTTGTGGGGAGAAGCACTTTTAACAGCATGTCATTTGCATAATAGAACTCCATCAAGGAAAACAAAAATATCTCCTTACGATTTATGGAAGGGAAGAAAACCAAGTTTAAAATACTTGAGAGTTTGGGGTTGTCTAACCTTTTATAGAATAACAGATCCAAAAAGGGTTAAATTAGGACCATGGGCTTTGAAAGGTGTAATCGTAGGATACGCTACAAATTCAAAAGCACATCGGATACTAAACCTAGATTCTAATGTTATAATAGAATCAAGTAATGTAGAATTCATTGAAAATAAGTTTATATGTGATTCCAATCAAATCTCATCTCCTACTCAAGAAATTTCTAATAAAGAAAATGAGATGTCTCAACAAACTTCTTCTAACAAAAGTAAATCTTCAAATATACCAGAAGAACCTAGAAGAAGTCAAAGAGAAAGGATAGCTAAAGATTTAGGACCATATTTTATTTCACCTGATGATGTAATTCATCTAGTAATAGGTGATAGAGAGAATATTATCGATGATATTATTTATGTCCTAAATACAGAAGGTGATCCTAAAACATTTAAAGAGGAATTGGCCTATAGGGATGCGACTTTATGGAAAGAAGCTATACAAGATGAAATGGATTCAATCCTGTCTAATAATACTTGGGAATTAACAGACTTACCTTATGGATCAAAACCAATTTTATCTAAATGGGTATTTCGTAAGAAATACAATACAGATGGATCGATACAAACTTTCAAGGCAAGATTAGTTGCTAAGGGATTCAGACAAAAGAAAGGTATTTATTTCTTCGATATATATGCCCTTGTTGCAAGGCTAACATCCATTAGAGTTCTATTTTCTCTTGCTTCCATTCGCGGATTGCATGTACATCAAATGGACGTAAAGATTGCTTTTCTTAATGGAAATCTGGATGAAGAAGTACACATGGAACAACCAGAAGGTTTTGTTATGCCTGGGAATGAACACAAAGTTTGCAAACTTGTTAAGTCTTTATATGGATTAAAACAGGCCCCAAAGCAGTGGAATGAAAAGTTTGACTCTGTGATTCTGTCCAATGGTTTTAAACATAATAATGCTGATAAATGTATCTATTCAAAATTTACTGATAGATATGGTATCATTATATGTTTATATGTGGATGATTTACTCATATTTGGCACTAATATGGAAGGCATTAATGAAACAAAAAATTATCTAACTTCATGTTTTAAAATGAAGGATTTAAATGAAGTTGATACTATATTGGGAATTAAGGTAAAGAAACATAATAGTGGATATGCATTATGTTAGTCTCATTATATTGAGAAATTGCTCCTTAAATATAAACACTTAAATATTAAGGAAGCAAGCAGTCCTTATGATTCTTCCATTAAACTGTTTGCAAATTCTGAAAGGGCAGTAGCTCAATTAGAATATGCAAGAGTTATTGGAAGTATTATGTATGCAATGCATTGCACTCGTCCAGGTATTGCTTTCGCTGTGTGAAAATTATTCAGATATACGCACAAACCAAGTACTTAACATTGGAAAGCGATACGTAGAATTCTGGGTTACCTTAAAAGGACTATGGGATTAGGACTCAACTATGGAAATTTTCTAGCAGTTCTAGAAGGATATTCAGGCAAGTGGTTCAACACCTAAAAATGAAAATAGAGGAACTACTGGATGGATTTTTACACTTGAAGGCGGTGCCATATCTTGGGCCTCTAAAAAACAGACAGTTATAACACATTCTACAATGGAAGCTGAATTTGTTGCTTTAGATGCATTAGGTAAGGAGGCAGAATAGCTAATAAATTTATTGCTAGATATAGAGTTGTGGCCACAACCAATGTCAGCCATTTCTGTGTACTGTGATAATGAAGCTACACAGTCTGGAGCTTATAATAAAATCTATAATGGAAAGTCTGGACATATAAGTTTAAGACATGCATATGTCAGAGAATTAATTATAGATGGAATCATTACTATATTATTTGTTAAATCAAAAGAAAACCTAGCAGACGCACTAACCAAAGGATTACCAAGAGAAATGGTGAAAACTACTAGTAGTGCAGTGGGTCTGAAGCCATTCTAATCACCTGTAATGGAAACCAAACCCTAAATTATTCAAGGTTTAAAAGGTAAGAATAAGTTGTAGAAAAATGGTTGATAAACATTGAATATCAATGTTTGTATTGTTACGTGGTGGTGATCATTTGTCTATAGTAACAAAGATGGAAAAAAATGAACACCTATATGAACATAAGATATATTATCTAATATAGCTGGTAGAAACTTTATAAATGTTCATGAAAAACCAGGAGGAAATTAGTAACCGATATGTGGTTATGGTATTTTACAGAAGCATCATGATATTTTTGTGTTTATATATTTTGTTCCATCACAAAGGATTTTGGTTTAAGATATTAACTACCAAATATTCTATCGAAACTTAAATATATGGACTAAGAAGAAAAGTTTAAACCGAAAGGTACTTTCTTGTATGCATAAATAAATAATATTACAATATTGTGGGGGATTGTTGGAAATATTGTAATGATTATTTGTCCCACATCGGCAAATAATGAGGAGCAATTCTACATAAATACTAATCCTTTGAATTGGATATTGTGAATTGAAATAACATGGGCTTGGAAATGACGGCTTGGGCTTGTAGGAGTTAGGGCAATAAAAATTATTATTGGCCAAAGACGGACACTTGGGGCATGGGTGGGACCGTACAGAAAGGGTTCGACCATTTCAAACGGTCGAGTTTTCAAACGAATGGATGCATTAATTCGCTCGACTCCTCAGCCACTATATATAACCCTCATTTATGCTTTTCCAGACCACTTCGAAATTACTCTTCTTCTTTTTTTCTGTTCTTTTGTACACATACTGTAACAACCCGCTATTTTTGACGATTTAAATTCCGACTTAGATGGAATTTTTATTTTTATATTCTATGGTTTTTCATAATGGGAATCCGAAATTTGAAATACGTATAGTGAAATGTAGCAGCTATGAAAATTTCGTCGGAAAATTTTAATGTTGTCGATCGTGCAATTTCAGTGCAAAGCCACACATAACAGTTCAAATTTTAGCAATTTTAAAATCTCTCCGAAACAAGTTCCAACAAACATGAAAAATCTTCTATTCGTTGTCAGTAATCCAACGGGGAAATTCGTTTCGCGAAAATCGGACGTTTTGGCCTCTGTTTCACATCTGCGTTTTTACGTTAAAGGGGTTTGTAACGCGCTTTTGAATGGAGCAGCAGACATTGCAAATTATATTCCGTTGTGTCCGTATCGTCGCGCTGATTACCGAAATATATTCATTTGTCAGTTTCGGTGTTCGGTTTGCGCTGAAATTGTGAAAAAGCTTGCATAGTTCATTTTTGAAACAGATCATTTGAGTTCGATGTGTCGCTTTTACGATCTTACATATCTTTCTAAACATTTTGGGTCTGCAAAACCCATTCTTTTATTTTTCTAAATCACCTATTTACTTTTCTGTTTTCAAAATGGGCACTTTCATTCTTTTAAATTACCATTCCTTACATGCATACGCATGGACCATTTTGCATTTAATCATGGCATGCACGTCCATCCTTCTTTCTACGTGAACCATGCTTTCTTCATGACAAATGCAGGCACCTCACTTCATATTAAATGATTTGCAAAGAACACTTGATGTACATGCACCCTATAGCCTACATATTAAATGCATGTGCCATCACACTTTTTATAGCTTTAGGATGAAGTATGCTTACTCTTGGTATATATATTCTACACGCATAGGATAGAAAAGGGGACAAGATCAAATTCATTTTACTATCTTCCACCTCTTCTTTTACTAGAGACACAGAATTCATTTTTTTCATTTTTGTTTGGTTGTCATTTTCTTTCCCACTTACCCATTTCTCTTCTTTCTCTTCTAGAAATATAATAATAAGTTTTTGGCTAACATTCATTCATGCAAGCAAGCCATATTAGAAATTAAGAGACCATCTTCCTTTTCCACCATGAACACGCATGGATCCACAGAAGACACATTTTTTTTTGTATTCATACATTTTGTGACCAAGGATTCATTGACTAGAAATGGCCACAGCAAACCCTTTTCCTCATTCTTCCTTTTGTTTTCTCCTATGTCAAAAACTTTAAAATTCAATCTAACATTAGAAACATTTTCTCTTCCCTTATTTGACATTTCTTCCCGATGGTAAATGAGTTGCTCACGCAGCTCATGAAAAAAAAAGAAACAAATGTGAATTTGGCATGGAAAAGGAGGGGCTTCGAAATGCAGAATTGAACTGGTGGAGTGTTTCTGCATAGTGTGATATGAAGAGGGAAGAGTACATAATAGGTTGCATGAAAATGTGGGAATAGGAATGAAGAGGAAAGTTGTATGCATGCCTATAGTACTCAAGTTTGGCTCCTAGCCTTTTAGCATATGCATGGCCGCTGTTACTAGTGGTGCAAGGGAAGAGAGCTAACGTAGAAGGGAAGCATGGAAAAACCTATGCATGCGTATAAAACGCAAGGAGGAGATGTTGGGTGAGATTTTTATTAATTGTTTGATTTATAAATATAATAGCTTAAGTTGAGGTATGTTTATCTCACCTATACGAACACCATTTTCGACGCTAGTTTCATATTAGCAAATAAAACATGTAGCATGATGCGTTTTAGCTTGCATCTTTCCAGTAGCATAAGTTGCATGCATTTAAGCCTCTTTAAAAAAAATGATGAATGGGAACATGCGTAAATTGCATACAACTTCTCACATTCAGCTTGTCCCAATTTTTTTTTTTTTTTGTTTTTGGGTCCATTTTTAAACTATGTTCCATACATTGTTGCATATAGCCATTCAAATGCATGTTAGACTTTGTCCATTTTTCCGCATGACATTGAGCCAAAAGAAAAAAATATTGTTTTGTTTTATTAAAAAAATTATATATACCTATGACATTTGATCTGTGGATTGAAATAATATATATCCATTCCCTGAAATAAGAAAAAAATTGAAATAACTGATCACTTGGCCATAGGATAGAGAATTATTATACGGACACCGGATTGGTTAAATCTATTAATTTTAGAATTTGTGAAACCGATTTCAATAAGTGATTCTGTGTAAAATAAATAAATTGAAATCATTTAAATTGAATCATACATTGGAATTCGAATTTGAAATGTTGAAATTGAATTGTTAAAAGAATTTGTAAAAGAAAATTTTAAATTACTATTAAAGGTATGATTTGGATTTATCGAATTGGAATTATTTGAAAGGTTTAAATCTTTATTTAAACTTTGGAATTTAATTCGAATTGAAATGATCTAATTTGTTATTATGTAATTTGAACTAAAATTGGTTATAAATTGAAATCATTCCAAATTGAATTATATGGGAATGTTGAAATTGAATTGTTAAAATAATTTATAAAGGATAAAAATTTAAGTTATTATATAAGATACGATTGGATGTGCAGAAATTAAATTATTTCAAAGATTTAAATCCTTATTTAAACTTTGAAATTAAATTAGAATTAAATGGCTGAAGTAAATATTATGAACTTGAACTTGAGCTCGGATTTGATTTGAGTCGAATAGATTCAAATAATATTTTGAAATAGGAAGTTATCCTTTAAAATGAGATTGTTCTCAAATGAATTTGATTTGGGAATCAATTTGGATTGGATAATTGGAAATCGATTTAGTTTGTTTTGAGATTTGAACTTAGGTTCAGATTGATCGAAAATGAAAAGAAACAATTGATTTGAAATTATTTCCATATAAACAAATTTATATATAACTATTTTATGAAATTTATTCCTTTGATATATGGAGTACTTCATATAATTTTTTTTTCAAAAAAACCTATTCTTTATATATGTATATATATATATATATAAGTAGTTTATTTTTTAAAATATTTTAATCTACATAAAACCATTTCCAACACTCAAGCTGTTTTGATTTCCAAACTATTCGAAATCTCCCAACTATTTACAATTATTCAAAAATTTATTTAAACCCCAAAACTATTTCAAACTCATAAACTGTTTTAGAAGTGGAATTGTTTACATACAAATCTCTGATTTAAAAGTAAATATGATTATTTTGATGTTAATATCATAAATGAATTCAAAACTATTTTTGAAGTAAATTGAATGATTCGAAGGAAATGTGGTTAATTGAAGTTATAACCAATTATTGAATTTGAAATTTATCTCAAAGTGAATATGAATTTTGAAAGTAAATATTATTGTGATTAAAATAAAATGATATTTTAAAGTGAAATTTGTTTTGGTGAATATGATATTTTGATATCATAATGATTCACTTTTAAAATTAAAGTACCAATCGGTGTGTAACATGACGTTTGGTTGTTAAAGAGACCAGGGCTTATTATTGACATACTCTCTATCAATGTTGGAACCACTTTAACAACTGTGCATGCGGTGGAGTTCCGGAAATGAAGTAGGATGAATTTGGAGGCGATTACTGGATTTAAAGAAAGTGAACGATAATGGATGACCCCAACACTTGTGTCGATTTGAAATGACTAAAACAGGAGCCGTGCCAGACTAAATGAGGCTTGATTACCTCTTAGTGGACATCTGCTCTTCGATTTTCCTTGGCCTCGGGTCCATACTATTACTATCCAGTTGTTGTTGTTTTTATTGGTGTGCACCCTCGATGGGATGTATTTCCCTTTGATTCGATATGGGGTGGATGTCTACGGTGGGCCGTTAGTGGTAACCCCCAGTCTGGATCAGGAAAACTGGTAGCATACTACCTTGGGTATTGCCTCATGTGTCTTGTAATACGTTTATCCTTATGCAAGACAACTACGATTTTGATACTAGCATAGGTCTATAAGGGACTCACTGGCTACCGACGTTCTATTAGTTGTGTTACAGGACCTGCATAGACCATGTGCTTGTAAACTGTGTAAGGGTAACCAATGTAACCCCTCTTACACTATTTTTCTGACAAGTATTTTTGAATAGACACTATTATAATAGAGAAATTATATTATATATGTGACGATCCCAAAACCCCGTTACACGGTGTTAAGGATAATCATTGGAATATAACACATTAATCATCATTAGCAGATCACAGATAATAGCATAAACAGAAATTAGAATAATTTACACACATATGACAGCGGAATCATATAGATAACATCACATCAGAGAAGCACAGTACATGATACAACTTAGTGCATAATGATACATAATCAGTCACCATCGCCTGAGGCGGAATCATACATAAAGAGTACACAAAAGGAATATCAGTCTACATCGCCAGTGGCGGAATCATAATATAGATACAATAATGGCGGAGAAAATCCAAGTCAGCACGGTGTAGTCAAGCCTCGCCATGAGCCAAAAGGTGCGTCAGAAACCTGTAACTAGGCTGCCCGTGTGAAAATAAGGGCACCCGAGTTTGCAAGGTGAAACAAACTACGAGTCAGTCATGGGACTGGTATGAGAAATCTATTCAACTTATTAACAACAATAATAAGGCAAATCAAAGGACCACGCCACTTTCGCGGAACGGGTTTACTCCAATGAGTGCTAGTGCATGAAGTAAAGTAAATGTTTAAATCAACGTAATGCTTTTTCTAAAATGAAGCCATTATAAGACTCAGGTCCCATCACACAATGCAACGCAAGCCGGAGGATAGAGTTTTTACCTTATAATGGCCAAAGATGCTTCATACGAATAAAACAAAAGTGCTTGATATTATTACTAGTGCATATATGTTTCAAAAACGATTTCAATCATAAATATCAATCATAGGCGGCATAAATGACCCATACCACTATGTCGCCATACTAGTAATACAATCACATCCGCACATATCGTATTGGAAATTGGATTCCTTCATGAGTCGAGGCAAGGGGCAAGCTCCTCTCCGATTCGAGACACTCTAGCAAATGTCCCAGGACCCCACTCTGATCCTTGGATCTTCAGGGCCGGTCCTCTCTTACTTTTGAGGATTAATTATTCCTGAACACACGTTTCCCAGTCCTTACAGACCTATATCGAGGCGCCTCGCATTCCAAAAACCACACAGGTGAAAAGTATATATAATGTCAGGGCTGGTAGGTCACTGACACCACCACAGCTAGAAAGAAACGTCGTGCTCTCCCTGCAGTCACTCTCCCGTTTTTGACTCATACCGAGGTGTGAGGCTCACGAATTCACGTTATACACAAAGCTAGTCACACAGACCATGCTTTGATCATCAACCACAAGACTTTGCTTTGCAACAGAAGCCTTGATCACATGCCACTTAGGCGTGCCACACAGGCAATCCACTCCATGCGACTGATTTCTGTCAATACATAACCTCTAAGCTCGTACGTCTCAGAGAAGGGCGTTAAGCAAGAGAATAAATTCTCCGCCGCCAAACAGATATATATTTAACAGAGATCAATCAACACAGAACAAAATCCAATGTCAGACACACAGTCCATTTACAAGTCCGTTCTGGGTCTGAACGAAACCGGAGGCACCAATTCCTCGCATATCCGTACAATCAACACTATGTTTGGACGGCTACTACTTCAATTCCTTCATGGTAGCTACTCCAATCACGAGCATCAGTAGCGCCCATCCATCCAACGTGGAGATCGTCGGTCTTCAGTCGTCTTCGACTCTTCGACTTCTCAACGTCGATCGATTATTTGAAATGAGATAAACTCGGCCTTTTCAAATAACCCACGTATATTTAGATTTTTAAACCAATTAATCACAGGGTTGAACTATTCAACATTCACATTTCAGTTGTTTAGTTATAATTTTCACGTCAAATACATTCAACCATCACATATCAAGCAAACACAACAAAATTGGTTTATTTTCACTCTATATCGTCTATAGCACTTAATAACGATATATCGTCATTTTTATTTAATTTAAAACGGCCATATTTAATTAAACGACGTTTCAGGTCGTGTCGATGCACTGGCGCTGCTTTCCACTAATTTTGTTTTACACATATCTGAAAATCTAACCGTTGGATCCTCACAAATTTTACATCATTAGGAAGGTCTTTTCAAAACGAACCCAACGGTTCCAGTTTTAGGAAAATCCGACGGTCGGATCTTCCACACTAACCATTTGAAGTTACGATTTCAATTTACGAACTGCAGCGTCGTTATTCGATTTAATTTAATTTTATTTATATATATATATATAAATATAATCGTTTCTGGCGCTGTTTTTCACTAATTTTGAATTAAACATTCCAGACAATCCAACCGTCGGATCTTCACAAAGTTGGTGCCGTTGGAAAGATATTTCCAAGGCGAACCCAACGGTTGAGGTTTCGGGAAAATCCAATGGTCGGATCTTCCGCACTAATCATTTGAAATCACGGTTTCCAAAATATGAACTGCACGGCCACGTTTCGTTTTAATTATATTTATATTTATATATTTATATAAATATAGTCCATTCAATAATTTCTATATCGTTTTCACTTCAAATATTTTTCTAACACCTTAAAATTTTGGAAAATTTCGCCATAACCTCCCCTGTACCGGGGGCATCGGGAAATCGCAAATAGCGTTCCCGGTCCTTCTAATCTCAAAAAGAAAAAGCCAAGCGGCTAGCCAATAGGCTCATAAAATCATCACCCAAACAAATCAGTAAATGTGTACCTATTTGTTGGGCACAAAATTTTATTCCTCTTCTCTAGCCCCTTTTGCTTTAACCTGTTCAATAGATATGCATCCACATATATACAATTTCTAACATTTATCATTTTCTATTCAACTTCATATTTGACTTGCTTTGGTCTAAAAATACCATTCATTCTAATGTCGCATGCATAGGCTAAAATCATATCATTAGCTAGTTAATGTATATTTCAACTCATGCACGCTTATTTGAACAAGTGGATATTTTTAACACTTCATATTTCAAAGATGATAATTTTGGCGAACTAAAACAGATTTCAACACATGACTATTTTATTTAGTTCCTATGCATGTTAAAAATAATATTTCTATCACAAATATTTATTTCATCGTCTGCATATCTTTAGCATATCACACATATGATAAAAATGATATTTTTATCATTTAAAATATTTATTCAACCAACGTATGGTTTCAACACTTCATAGTTTCAATAAAAATGTAATTTTTATCGTTCCATCTTTTTATTCAACACATGAATCTTTTCCACTACACACATTCCTCAACAAATGAGCATTTCCACACATGGACAATTTATTTATGTTGTTCATATTAGAAAGATGAAATTTTGATTGTTGAAACTATTTATATAAGGCGAATATTTTTCATACTTCATATATATATAAAAATGTGATTTTTATTGTTTGTACACTTCATTCATTCACAAATGAATTTAATTTTCACACAACACTTTTCAACACATGAACATTTCCACACATGGATATAGTTTCAATATATGACTTTAATTTCAATGCATGCAAATAATTTCAACATATGAAAATAATTCTCACACAAAGATTATTCAAAATTTCGGCAGCATAACGGCAGGGTAGTTAAACCGGCACCGTCCCTAGTACGGCTCCTCGCTCTACCTTAAAACCTCGCGGTTTTTGACAATGGGAATCATGCATCTAATTCGCACGCAGGCGACATGTTTATATTTATTTCATTTCCACAAACTAATCCTATGTGGTTTCAACCAAATATTTTTCTAATCACAAACGGGTATTTTTCAACCTCAATCAATTCAATACCATCCACAAACAATCCCAAACAACCATTTGCCGTCAACCAATTTTCACAACAATTTCAACCAATAAATATCGTCCATGGTTTGTGGACGAGAGGGCGTATATATATATATATAAATATTTATATATAGCAATTCACTTTTATTTCCACACATATATATATATATATAAAGAAATTGAAGAGTCGGAATTTCTCACCAGTAGCTATCCAATAACACGACTCCTCCTTTATGGAAATCTTCGTCTATTTCGTCTTCTTGTCGCTTTCGTTTCCCGTATTCTCTACATAAGTAAAAATCGAATTTTTACTATGTTATTCAATATATAAAGATCATATTTTAAAAACAAAGATTATATTTTTAATATTCTTATGAAGTAAAAATTATATTTTTATTGCTTTAAAAATATAAGAATCATATCTTACTTCTTCTACTTAACAAAAATTCCGACTTTTCTCTTTTTAAAAATATGATCTTTATTTTTGCAAGTTCAAATCTCTTCTACTAAAAGATTAAACCTTTTTCTATTTCAAAGTTTAAACCCTTTTTTTTCTATTTTAAACCTTATAATAAAATCAGTTTTTATTTTCTTTTAAAAAATCAGTTTTAAAATTCTTTTAAAAAAAAATCAGTTTTATAAATTAAAAGAAATCAGTTTTATAAATTAAAAGAAATCAGTTTTATAAATTAAAAGAAATCAGTTTTAAAATTAAAAGAAATCAGTTTTATAAATTAAAAGAAATCAGTTTTATAAATTAAAAGAAATCAGTTTTAAAATTAAAAGAAATCAGTTTTATAAATTAAAAGAAATCAGTTTTATAAATTAAAAGAAATCAGTTTTAAAATTCTTTTTTTAAAAAAATACAGTTTTTAAAATCTAATTAAAATCAGAAATTAGTTTATAAATTCGAAAATAAAAATAAAAATAAAAATAAAATAGCTCACCGATCTTGCGAAGGGGAGGAGGCGTCGTTGGCGGCTCTGAGGCGGCGTTCGGAGGTTCGCGGCAGGGTGCGTCGTCTTCGGGGTGTCGAGGGTTGCGTTCGGAGGCGTCGGCGATGTCTGGAGGGAGGAGGTCTGGCGGTGGGGGCTTCGTCGAGGTTTTCGTCGGCGATTCGAGGGTCAGGGGGGCGGCGCGATTAGAATTAGGTTTTTTTTTTTTTTTCTGGTAAATGAATCGGGGGGGGGGGGGGGCAACGAAGAAGAATAGGAGGGAGTATGTTTTTTATTATTATTATTTTATTATTTAATTATTTAATTTTGCCCAAGGGTTGACTTTTACATACTACCTCGAAACGAGGCCCACCGCCTGTCGTCCATAGCGTTTTACCCCCATTCCGAACACAAT
This sequence comes from Allium sativum, assembly GCA_030737875.1. NCBI lineage: Eukaryota > Viridiplantae > Streptophyta > Magnoliopsida > Asparagales > Amaryllidaceae > Allium > Allium sativum. The sequence goes on along the minus strand of CM060917.1, from coordinate 38,497,930 downwards.
GGGATATGTATCGTAAGCTGGTTTGATCGTTACAATCAGTTTCCGTTGAATTTACCTTTTAAATCCTTATATTGAATTTTAAACGTACATTTCAAATTACCGGGGTCACATACTAACTAGAAAAATTCTAGAAAAATATTTTCTAGTTTCGTATTGACGATACGGTCCTAACAAAACTAGTTTCGACGAATTCTGAGACCGTTTGAAAAATGGCCAATTTCCTGTCGATTAAATTTAACAGGAACTGGTCAAACGCGTTTTCTTTTGCCACGCTCACATATTGATTCGAAAAATTATGAAATTTGAAACCTAGCAATAGTTTGACATCCCGGACCCAACAAAAGTGGTTTCGTCGAATTCCGAGGCCATATGAAAAATATCAATTTTCCACCCTATATATATTCTATATACTGACTTACTATTCTTAACTTACTATTTTATTGAAATATTCTATTTCAATGGTTCAAATTGCTTTGAAATAATCAATTTAAAATTTTTAAATTGGCTCGTATTTTCCGGGTTATTACAATCTCCCCTACTTAAAACTTTTCGTCCTCGAAAAGGAAACAACAGTAAAGTAGGAAATAAAATGTAATTGCAAAGTATGGTAAAGGTACCTTGCACCGGAGTTAGTCAGAGATATCCACTCTGCATTTGGGGTAAGCTTGCTTAATGCTTTCCTCAGTTTCCCAAGTACAGTCTCTAGGATCACTGCTCCACTGCACTTTAACCAAATGAACCTTTTTGCTTCTGAGTTCTCTAGTTTCTTTGCCAACAATTTTTAATGGCTCTCTTCTGAGTGCTAATTCTGGAGTTATCTCCACATCCTATTGTGCTGCTTCCTCTACAACAAGATCCGGATCATGCACATGTCTCCTAAGTTGAGATACGTGAAATACATTGTGCACTCCAGGCAACCAATCTGGCAATTGAACCCTATAAGCAAGAGTTCCAATTCGCTCAAGTATAGGAAAGGGACAAATAAATCTCGGTGCCAACTTCCCAGTCTTACCAAATCTGATTACTCCTCTCATCGGAGAAACCCTTAAATAAACGTGTTCACCAACAGCAAATGTCAAAACTCTCCTTCTAGAGTCTGCGTAACTTTTCTGTCGGCTTTGGGCGGTTTTCAATCGCTTCTTGATGAAGTCCACTTTATCAGATGCTTCCCTAATCATATCGGGTCCTAGTACAAGTCTGTTGCCAGGTTCTACCCAACATGCTGGAGATCTGCAGGGTCTTCCATATAATGCTTCAAAAGGTGACATCTTCAAACTTGCTTGATAGCTATTGTTATATGAGAACTCTGCCAAATGCAAATGATCTTCCCATGACCCACCAAAATCGATTATACAAGCCCGCAATAAATCTTCTAGAATTCTATTCACCCGCTCAGTTTGGCCATCTGTTTGGGGGTGATAAGCGGTGCTCATATTCAGTTTTGTCCCCAATTCTGTCTGGAAAGCCTCCCAGAACTTGCTAGTAAATAGGGGATCTCTATCACTGACTATGCTGATGGGAATTCCATGCAGCTTAACAATTTCTTTGAAATATATCTGTGCTAGACTTTGGGCAGTTCGATTGGACCTGACAGGTATAAAATGGGCAGTCTTCGTGAAGCGATCTACGATTACCCAAATACTGTCATTACCTTTCTTGGTTCGCGGCAAACCATCTATGAAATCCATGGAAATCTGTTCCCATTTCCAACCTGGGACTTCCAACGGTTGCAACAGTCCAGCTAGCTTTTGTTGGTCACTCTTGACCAATTGACAAGTAGGGCATCTGCTAACATACAAAGAAATATCTCTTTTCATGGCCTTCCACCAGAAAGTGCGTTTGATATCGTTGTACATTTTACTCACCCCAGGGTGGATGCAAAATTTGGATTTATGGCATTCATCTAGCACTTCTCTTTTAAGCTCGGGAATGTCGGGAACACATATTCTTCTATTCAGCCTCAAAACTCCTTCTGTATCCACTTGGAAACTAGAGCCTTCGCCCCTTTGAATCCTTTTTACCATCTCTTTCGCAAAATTGTCACTTTTCTGAAGAACAGATATCCTATCAATCAATCCAGGTGTAATTATAAGATGGGCAACAATTGCGGTTTTTCTACTAAGTGCATCCGCTACTACGTTAGCTTTTCCCGGCGTATACAAGATATCTAGGTCATACGCCGCAAGAAATTCTAGCCAACGCTGTTGTCTCAGATTCAGATCTTTTTGGGTATATAAATACTTCAATGATTGGTGATCTGTGTACAGTATAAATTTCTCGCCCAATAAGTAATGTCTTCAGATTTTCAAGGCAAATACGATGGCTAGCAACTCAAGATCATGAGTCACATAATTCTTCTCATGCGGTTTCAATTGGCGGCTTGCATAAGCGACTACTTGGCCTTTTTGCATTAACACTGCACCAAGACCTCTAATAGAAGCATCTGTCCAAACCTTTAAATCTTGATTGCCATCAATAATTGTTAACACTGGAGCGGTGGTCAGCTTCGATTTCAATTCCTGGAAAGCTTCTTCACAGTCGGAAGTCCACTTAAACTTCTCATGTTTCTTTGTGAGCTTCGTTAACGGACCGGATATCTTCGAAAAATCCTTAACGAACTTTCGATAATAACTAGCCAATCCCATAAAACTTCTAACTTCTGTGGGAGTAGTGGGTTGTTTCCAGTCTTGAATCGCTATTATCTTGCTTGGGTCAACAGAAATTCCTTCCCCTGACACGACATGGCCAAGAAATTTAACTTCTTCTTGCCAGAAGACACATTTAGAGAATTTGGCTTTGAAGACGTTCTTCCTTAGAATCTCCAATACTTGTTCTAAGTGTTTTTCATGCTTGGGTTTTGATTTGGAGTAGATTAAAATATCATCGATGAATACGAGGACAAATTTATTCAGAACTCCCCTGAACACTCTATTCATTAGATCGACAAAGTATGCTGGAGCGTTGCAAAGGCCAAACGGCATTACTAACCATTCATAAAATATGTTTGGGCCTCTGAAAGCGGTCAAAGGAACACACTCTTCTGCTATCCTCAATTGATGAAAACCTGTAGCTAGGTCCATTCGGGAAAATACTTTCGCCCCATTCAATTGGTCTAGCAAATCATCAATGCGGGGTAATGGATATTTGTTTTTGAGCGTCTGTTTGTTGAGGTCTCGGTAATCAACACATAATCTAAGAGTACCGTCTGACTTCGGGACAAACACAACAGCTGCACCCCAATTAGAAAAACTCGGTCTGATTAGACCTTTCCACAATAGTTGACGAGTTTGATCGCCTAATTCTTCTTTTTCTTTCGGAGTCATTCTACGAATTGGATGTACCACGGGTCTGGCATTAGGAATTAGATCGATTTGGAATTCTATTTCTCTTGGCGGAGGTAAGTTTTCAACTTCTTCAAACACATCCGCATAGTTGCTAACAATCGGAATCTTTTCTATGGAAGTGGGAATAAGTTCTAATGCTGACCAAAATTCTTCTCTATTCGGATTCGAACCATGACAGGGAACTGTAATATATCCTAGCTTCGTTCGAATTTTAACGATTCTTTCCGCACAATTCACTTCAGCTTCATATTTCGTTAACCATTCTAACCCCAGGATAACGTCGAATTCGGGAAAATCCATAACAATTAAATTAATGGGAAACTTGTAGGAAGAATAAGAGATTGGCACTCTACAACAGGAACTGAGAGTAACAGGACCCCCTATCGGGTTATGAACTTCAACCGATTCTTTAAGCTTTCGCGGTTTTAACTTTAATTTGTGCACTGTGTTTTTAGCAATAAAACTACGCGATGCACCTGTGTCAAATAATACAGAAACAGGAATATTTTTAATTGTAAGGGTACCTCCCAAAACATCGGGTTTACCTGCTCCGTCGGAAGCAGCTGGCGGGCTAGACCCGTCATAGACATGAGCTACAGTAGCTTTCTTCAGCAAAGGACAGTCTTTGACCAGATGGTCGGTCTTGCGACAGTTGAAGCACGAGCGAGGGTTCTGAGAGCCTTGGCTCGAGCCTTGAGAATTTGTTCTCTGCCTCTTCGGAGCTGTGCAGACGTTTGAGTAGTGCCCCGGCTTACCACAATTAAAGCAATTTCCTCGTGGCGGATTGCCAGTCTGAGGCTTTGAAGATGCTGCTTGGCTTGACTCGCCCTGATTTACAGTAGGCTTGCGCTTGTTTCCTGCTTGACTTCTAGCGCGATCCTGATCAAGATGCCTTTGATCAAGGTCTTCATAGTTGCATGTCATTTCCACTAGCTCGTTGAAATCCAGCTTGACATGGGCCATGGCTCTATCGTGATATTGACGTTTTAGTCCAAAGATAAACCTCTTATTTTTGGATTTCGCGGTAGCAACGAGTTCGGGAGCATAGGGCGACAACATTGTGAACTTGTTCAGATAATCTTGCACGGAAAGATCCCCTTGCTGGAGATTGGCGAAGTCATCGTGCATTCTTTCTAAAGCTTGTTCTGGGACATATTTCTCCTTGAAGAGTTCTTTGAATCCATCCCATGTTCTTCCGGCTTCTCTATTCCCGGCGGTAAGAGATTCCCACCATAATTCGGCTTGCTCCTGCATAAGCCAGGCGCCCATAGTAGCTTTGTCTTCGTCTCCTAGCCTTAGGCCTTCAAGAATTTTCTCGCATGTTTTGAGCCATGCAAGGGCCTCTATTACGGTGCCAGTTCCCGAGAAGGTCTTGCCTCCTAAGTTCTTATATCTCTTAGCTACACGGTCGAGCTCGAAGTATTGAGCTGCCGGAGGTTGTATCAAAGGTCCTTCTTGAGCTGGGATTTCTCCCCTACCTCGGCCTCGGCCGGCACGGCCTCCTCTAGCAGCGGCTCCTCTGGTAGCCATTTGTCAAATTCTGTATAAGTAACGAAAAAGTCAGTTAACAGAAATGATAGTCTATTGCATAATTAAGCAGAAATTCCTATGGAAAGATGACGATGGACTGATCAATTGTTTTTGCTATTCTGCTCCGCTCATTCTAGGACTTTACTAGTCCTATCTCTAATGAGCGACTCGCCTTAGAATACTACTGATTCTATCTTGACGAAGTGTTTAATGTGTTAGACTCCAGAACTAAGGTTAACCAAAGCTCTGATACCAGCTGTGACGATCCCAAAACCCCGTTACACGGTGTTAAGGATAATCATTGGAATATAACACATTAATCATCATTAGCAGATCACAGATAATAGCATAGACAGAAATTAGAATAATTTACACACATATGACAGCGGAATCATATAGATAACATCACATCAGAGAAGCACAGTACAGGATACAACTTAGTGCATAATGATACATAATCAGTCACCATCGCCTGAGGCGGAATCATACATAAAGAGTACACAAAAGGAATATCAGTCTACATCGCCAGTGGCGGAATCATAATATAGATACAATAATGGCGGAGAAAATCCAAGTCAGCACGGTGTAGTCAAGCCTCGCCATGAGCCAAAAGGTGCGTCAGAAACCTGTAACTAGGCTGCCCGTGTGAAAATAAGGGCACCCGAGTTTGCAAGGTGAAACAAACTACGAGTCAGTCATGGGACTGGTATGAGAAATCTATTCAACTTATTAACAACAATAATAAGGCAAATCAAAGGACCACGCCACTTTCGCGGAACGGGTTTACTCCAATGAGTGCTAGTGCATGAAGTAAAGTAAATGTTTAAATCAACGCAATGCTTTTTCTAAAATGAAGCCATTATAAGACTCAGGTCCCATCACACAATGCAACGCAAGCCGGAGGATAGAGTTTTTACCTTATAATGGCCAAAGATGCTTCATACGAATAAAACAAAAGTGCTTGATATTATTACTAGTGCATATATGTTTCAAAAACGATTTCAATCATAAATATCAATCATAGGCGGCATAAATGACCCATACCACTATGTCGCCATACTAGTAATACAATCACATCCGCACATATCGTATTGGAAATTGGATTCCTTCATGAGTCGAGGCAAGGGGCAAGCTCCTCTCCGATTCGAGACACTCTAGCAAATGTCCCAGGACCCCACTCTGATCCTTGGATCTTCAGGGCCGGTCCTCTCTTACTTTTGAGGATTAATTATTCCTGAACACACGTTTCCCAGTCCTTACAGACCTATATCGAGGCGCCTCGCATTCCAACAACCACACAGGTGAAAAGTATATATAATGTCAGGGCTGGTAGGTCACTGACACCACCACAGCTAGAAAGAAACGTCGTGCTCTCCCTGCAGTCACTCTCCCGTTTTTGACTCATACCGAGGTGTGAGGCTCACGAATTCACGTTATACACAAAGCTAGTCACACAGACCATGCTTTGATCATCAACCACAAGACTTTGCTTTGCAACAGAAGCCTTGATCACATGCCACTTAGGCGTGCCACACAGGCAATCCACTCCATGCGACTGATTTCTGTCAATACATAACCTCTAAGCTCGTACGTCTCAGAGAAGGGCGTTAAGCAAGAGAATAAATTCTCCGCCGCCAAACAGATATATATTTAACAGAGATCAATCAACACAGAACAAAATCCAATGTCAGACACACAGTCCATTTACAAGTCCGTTCTGGGTCTGAACGAAACCGGAGGCACCAATTCCTCGCATATCCGTACAATCAACACTATGTTTGGACGGCTACTACTTCAATTCCTTCATGGTAGCTACTCCAATCACGAGCATCAGTAGCGCCCATCCATCCAACGTGGAGATCGTCGGTCTTCAGTCGTCTTCGACTCTTCGACTTCTCAACGTCGATCGATTATTTGAAATGAGATAAACTCGGCCTTTTCAAATAACCCACGTATATTTAGATTTTTAAACCAATTAATCACAGGGTTGAACTATTCAACATTCACATTTCAGTTGTTTAGTTATAATTTTCACGTCAAATACATTCAACCATCACATATCAAGCAAGCACAACAAAATTGGTTTATTTTCACTCTATATCGTCTATAGCACTTAATAACGATATATCGTCATTTTTATTTAATTTAAAACGGCCATATTTAATTAAACGACGTTTCAGGTCGTGTCGATGCACTGGCGCTGCTTTCCACTAATTTTGTTTTACACATATCTGAAAATCTAACCGTTGGATCCTCACAAATTTTACATCATTAGGAAGGTCTTTTCAAAACGAACCCAACGGTTCCAGTTTTAGGAAAATCCGACGGTCGGATCTTCCACACTAACCATTTGAAGTTACGATTTCAATTTACGAACTGCAGCGTCGTTATTCGATTTAATTTAATTATATTTATATATATATATAAATATAATCGTTTCTGGCGCTGTTTTTCACTAATTTTGAATTAAACATTCCAGACAATCCAACCGTCGGATCTTCACAAAGTTGGTGCCGTTGGAAAGATATTTCCAAGGCGAACCCAACGGTTGAGGTTTCGGGAAAATCCAATGGTCGGATCTTCCGCACTAATCATTTGAAATCACGGTTTCCAAAATATGAACTGCACGGCCACGTTTCGTTTTAATTATATTTATATTTATATATTTATATAAATATAGTCCATTCAATAATTTCTATATCGTTTTCACTTCAAATATTTTTCTAACACCTTAAAATTTTGGAAAATTTCGCCATAACCTCCCCTGTACCGGGGGCATCGGGAAATCGCAAATAGCGTTCCCGGTCCTTCTAATCTCAAAAAGAAAAAGAAAAAGCCAAGCGGCTAGCCAATAGGCTCATAAAATCATCACCCAAACAAATCAGTAAATGTGTACCTATTTGTTGGGCACAAAATTTTATTCCTCTTCTCTAGCCCCTTTTGCTTTAACCTGTTCAATAGATATGCATCCACATATATACAATTTCTAACATTTATCATTTTCTATTCAACTTCATATTTGACTTGCTTTGGTCTAAAAATACCATTCATTCTAATGTCGCATGCATAGGCTAAAATCATATCATTAGCTAGTTAATGTATATTTCAACTCATGCACGCTTATTTGAACAAGTGGATATTTTTAACACTTCATATTTCAAAGATGATAATTTTGGCGAACTAAAACAGATTTCAACACATGACTATTTTATTTAGTTCCTATGCATGTTAAAAATAATATTTCTATCACAAATATTTATTTCATCGTCTGCATATCTTTAGCATATCACACATATGATAAAAATGATATTTTTATCATTTAAAATATTTATTCAACCAACGTATGGTTTCAACACTTCATAGTTTCAATAAAAATGTAATTTTTATCGTTCCATCTTTTTATTCAACACATGAATCTTTTCCACTACACACATTCCTCAACAAATGAGCATTTCCACACATGGACAATTTATTTATGTTGTTCATATTAGAAAGATGAAATTTTGATTGTTGAAACTATTTATATAAGGCGAATATTTTTCATACTTCATATATATATAAAAATGTGATTTTTATTGTTTGTACACTTCATTCATTCACAAATGAATTTAATTTTCACACAACACTTTTCAACACATGAACATTTCCACACATGGATATAGTTTCAATATATGACTTTAATTTCAATGCATGCAAATAATTTCAACATATGAAAATAATTCTCACACAAAGATTATTCAAAATTTCGGCAGCATAACGGCAGGGTAGTTAAACCGGCACCGTCCCTAGTACGGCTCCTCGCTCTACCTTAAAACCTCGCGGTTTTTGACAATGGGAATCATGCATCTAATTCGCACGCAGGCGGCATGTTTATATTTATTTCATTTCCACAAACTAATCCTATGTGGTTTCAACCAAATATTTTTCTAATCACAAACGGGTATTTTTCAACCTCAATCAATTCAATACCATCCACAAACAATCCCAAACAACCATTTGCCGTCAACCAATTTTCACAACAATTTCAACCAATAAATATCGTCCATGGTTTGTGGACGAGAGGGCGTATATATATATATATATAAATATTTATATATAGCAATTCACTTTTATTTCCACACATATATATATATAAAAAGAAATTGAAGAGTCGGAATTTCTCACCAGTAGCTATCCAATAACACGACTCCTCCTTTATGGAAATCTTCGTCTATTTCGTCTTCTTGTCGCTTTCGTTTCCCGTATTCTCTACATAAGTAAAAATCGAATTTTTACTATGTTATTCAATATATAAAGATCATATTTTAAAAACAAAGATTATATTTTTAATATTCTTATGAAGTAAAAATTATATTTTTATTGCTTTAAAAATATAAGAATCATATCTTACTTCTTCTACTTAACAAAAATTCCGACTTTTCTCTTTTTAAAAATATGATCTTTATTTTTGCAAGTTCAAATCTCTTCTACTAAAAGATTAAACCTTTTTCTATTTCAAAGTTTAAACCCTTTTTTTTCTATTTTAAACCTTAAAATAAAATCAGTTTTTATTTTCTTTTAAAAAATCAGTTTTAAAATTCTTTTAAAAAAAAATCAGTTTTATAAATTAAAAGAAATTAGTTTTATAAATTAAAAGAAATCAGTTTTATAAATTAAAAGAAATCAGTTTTAAAATTAAAAGAAATCAGTTTTATAAATTAAAAGAAATCAGTTTTATAAATTAAAAGAAATCAGTTTTAAAATTAAAAGAAATCAGTTTTATAAATTAAAAGAAATCAGTTTTATAAATTAAAAGAAATCAGTTTTAAAATTCTTTTTTTAAAAAAATACAGTTTTTAAAATCTAATTAAAATCAGAAATTAGTTTATAAATTCGAAAATAAAAATAAAAATAAAAATAAAATAGCTCACCGATCTTGCGAAGGGGAGGAGGCGTCGTTGGCGGCTCTGAGGCGGCGTTCGGAGGTTCGCGGCAGGGTGCGTCGTCTTCGGGGTGTCGAGGGTTGCGTTCGGAGGCGTCGGCGATGTCTGGAGGGAGGAGGTCTGGCGGTGGGGGCTTCGTCGAGGTTTTCGTCGGCGATTCGAGGGTCAGGGGGGCGGCGCGATTAGAATTAGGTTTTCTTCTTTTTTTTTTTTCTGGTAAATGAATCGGGGGGGGGGGGGGGGGGCAACGAAGAAGAATAGGAGGGAGTATGTTTTTTTTTTTATTATTTTATTATTTAATTATTTAATTTTGCCCAAGGGTTGACTTTTACATACTACCTCGAAACGAGGCCCACCGCCTGTCGTCCATAGCGTTTTACCCCCATTCCGAACACAATGGGATATGTATCGTAAGCTGGTTTGATCGTTACAATCAGTTTCCGTTGAATTTACCTTTTAAATCCTTATATTGAATTTTAAACGTACATTTCAAATTACCGGGGTCACATACTAACTAGAAAAATTCTAGAAAAATATTTTCTAGTTTCGTATTGACGATACGGTCCTAACAAAACTAGTTTCGATGAATTCTGAGACCGTTTGAAAAATGGCCAATTTCCTGTCGATTAAATTTAACAGGAACTGGTCAAACGCGTTTTCTTTTGCCACGCTCACATATTGATTCGAAAAATTATGAAATTTGAAACCTAGCAATAGTTTGACATCCTGGACCCAACAAAAGTGGTTTCGTCGAATTCCGAGGCCATATGAAAAATATCAATTTTCCACCCTATATATATTCTATATACTGACTTACTATTCTTAACTTACTATTTTATTGAAATATTCTATTTCAATGGTTCAAATTGCTTTGAAATAATCAATTTAAAAATTTTAAATTGGCTCGTATTTTCCGGGTTATTACAATATAGTATCTAGTTTGAAGGATCCTTAGGAGATGGAAATTCCCATAACATATCTTGAGTTATATGTGTGCATATTCATATGACGCCGATTTGACTTAGATGAGAATATTTTTTCCTAATCCGAGCTTGTTTTATTTTCATGCTTTTATGCTCGGGTCAGACTTGAGCATCCCAGTTTCAAAGGTTATCTTCTGAAGGATGAATACGAAGACGGTATACTATTATTTTTATTTCTATTGTATTCCACTACTATTCTGCTGCATTACTCTGTATTATCAATTATGTATATAAATTGTATAACTCTAATGATAATGTATAACCCTGAAAAATGTTGTAAAATGATCAAATGTTTATATTAAACAGCTTCATGAACTGTTATTTGATTATTATATTTTGTTCATTTCGTTGCGAGATTCTGTGCTTGTTTTCTTCTTTCTTTCTAAATCTAAATTAATTCCCTTGATTATCTATATTTTTGACTATAATGGTTAAAGATGTGGACCGTCATTTAACAATCTGTAAATACGTATAGTTTCGAGTTAGACGTGTGTGGATTATTGTCGATTCAAAAGGTATGGATTTCCAGGTAGTTACACATACTGTGTTTGTTGTATCTGGAGGAATTCCGCTTGTCTCTGCACTCTAAATAGTGGGGGAAAATAATTCCTTAACGAAAGCATTTCATACGTGCTTCAAACATCTGTTCCTCAGATTACTGATTCATCACCGCAAATATCCATCATCTAATGATTGAGATTTAATGTCCAATTTTGTGTCAATATTTCGTGTCCAAATAGAGTTCCCCTTTATTTTATACTGCTCTTGATATATTACATGTTTTAAAGCCAGATAAATTATCATAACCAATTTAGTTGAAGCTTGAGATAAATATTAAATAAAGTAAATTCTCATATGATCATATTTGGTTATCTATTGTTTGTAAGCTAAAAATTAGGCTTCCATCTCTCTAGTGCCACAAAATGGAAAATATTTCAGTTATTGAAGTATATTACTAATCAAATTGGCTCAAAGAAGTTTGCACATAATAATTTGGCACCTTTAAAATTTACTTGTCGTAGTATTGACTGCAGTAGCCAATAAATATATTACTATAGGATAAGGTAATTTTGACTTTTGTAATGAAAAGTTCTTTAATTTTAATGGATTGATTATTTCCATTATCCATTATTAACAATTAGGATAGGTAGTTGTGCAACTCTATTTAACCTTACATAAATGTGCTTGACGAATTTGATTAATTTAGAATGAAATATTAACTTCTAATAATAAAAAATGATTATTATAGTTTTTCGTCATTCACAAGAAGGATATGAAGGAAACTAGGATGTTTAGGTTTAATTTTAAGTCGAAGAAATTATTTCATCCTTTAACTTTAAGTTTTATGAAGAACTAATTTTGATAAATTAAGTTTTATGGAATTTTGAAATTTAATAGCTATTATTATTTTGTTTAAACTAAATTTTGAATTAGTATAAGTATTTTGTTGTGTACATAAGCATATTTTTAACAGCCTCTCCTTTTCGAGGATGAAAAGTTTTGAGGGGGCGTGGAGATTGTAGTATCCTTTAAATTCCGACCATTTACGTTGTTGAATAAAATTTAATTATTGAAATTTAAATGGTTTTTGAATAGAATTTATGATGTTATTTATTAAATTTATTAATTTTGTTGAAACATTGATTGAAAATAACATGTATATTCTTGATGAATTTTATTGACAACATACTTGTATACATCGTTGGCTATCCACTTTATTACTTTCCCTATGTATTCAAAATGTAACGTTCATTAATTTATAAATTTTTAAATGTGAATAGTTGCAGCAGTTTTCGACGCCCTTTTCTCTTCGTTGTTTCTTTAATACAGCATTCATTATTTTTCCTTCAATATATTAAAAAATTCCCTTTATTCTATTAATTTTTTTTCCTTTATTCTATTTTCACGCATCTTATTTCATTTATGTATTTTCATTCCTTAAATTTACATTTCTTTATTACTCCTTTCCCTTCATTATTTCTCTCCAAAAACAAAGGCACGTTTCGTTCATAATAAAAGGTTTCGTTGCCTCAAATAAAAAGAAATGCATGAGACATATATGTGGAAGGAAATGCATCTCCTTTATTTTCACATAATGCATGCACTTTTTAATGCATTCACTCTTTCATTCTCCTTTTTCTCTTTCTCTGACTCTTACATCTTCCTATTTTAATGCATGCATGCATTTAATACTTAAAAAAATAAATGAAAAACGTATTTAGTCTCAAATTATCAATTTGCATGTCTTGGCGATTCATTTTCAAAATCTTTTTTATAAACTCAACGCATACATGCATGGATGCATTCGTTCCTTTGTTCAATGCGTTTAATGCATGTGTTACCCATTTCTATTTCATCAATTCATTTCATTATTTTCTAGTACAAGTTTTCTTTCTTCCCTATTTATATCTTCTTCCTATCACGTTTTCTAAGCAATTTTCCTACCCTTCATTTTATTCTATCAAATTAGAAATTTTCCCCAAAATCAATTTTTTTTCTCCCCAAATCAGTAGCGCCATACTTTGAAAAAAAGGGAATGAATCGCCACCGCCACTTCGAGATTATTCATCCTACCATAAGATGAATTTTTGTAACATTAATAAAGGAAGATGTAGCTTCTTTGGTAAAATGTTGTTTGCTAATTTGTAACATTGATATTTAAGTTATTCTCTAACATTACTAGGTCAACACTTGCATCATCCTTAGGTGACCATATCTCATACACAAGCGTACCATTACTGACGATGGAAAAAGAATGCTTTTGCAGCATTGTCACCCATTGCAACTTCAACTACAAAAGTACATTGCATTTTATAATAATTTCATATTCAATGTAGCTGTTATTTGCTTTGTAATTGGGGATTTTTAAAAGGACTCCATTTTTTGTTAAGGGGAGGATAAATTTAAGGGGACTCCATCTTATTTTTTATTTATTAAGGGGGATTTGGAATTTTCAACAGTAAAATAAAATATAGACTAAAGTACCCCCCGCCTCATCATCCCTTAACCACGTCAATCAAAATTCAATCCGAGTTCGATCCAAACACGCCACGAGGTAAAAAAAAAATTAAATGTTGATAAATCCCCTTTTTGAAATTTTAGATTTTGTTGAAAAAGATGAATACAATTTGCAGAAACTGAATGAATTTCGTCTATTTGCGTGAATGATGAATACAATTCATCGTGAAAATTTTAGATTTTGTTCGAGGGTGAATACAGTGTGTTACCGTTTAGATCTTACAGTTTGATTAAAAAAACAACCTCACTGTGAGATTATTTGTTAAAAGTAATTACGTTAAAATAGTGTACATATTCCAACATTAAAACAAATGTTTATTAAGTGAATTTATGCTTGTGTTCATGCTGTGTTAAGCATATGTGTATGTTGTTACTCTTTTTTTTCATTTATGGCTGTGTTTTGTAAGTGTTTATTTGTTGTTATTGTGTTCCATGCTTACTTTGATAGTGAAAACTAAAGTAAATAATGCTTGAATATGTTATTTTCACGTGTGCGGAACGTTTATGTTTCATGTATTATTATTTTTCTGTGTGTAGAATTAAATTAGAGTTTATGTTTTAAGGTTGCATTAATGAAGAGTATAAGGTTAGTATTGGAAATTTTATTAATATGTTTAAGGGGAGGCTAATTTATTTTAACCCCCCTTAACAATTTTAAAATAAACTGAAAATGGTAATCCTCTTAACCGAAAGTGGAGTCCCTTTAACAATCCCCTTGTAATTTTCAAATTTTCTTTTTACAGTTAATTTCTCTTGCGGATGATAATCTCGCTCATTAGACATAATTTTACCTCATTTTCCTAACATTTTCTAACTTTTTAAAGATCCTTTTTGGTTTAATTTTCCACTACCAATATCAACAGAAGTGGTACCATGGCCAATGTGAAGCGACCCGAACTTCCCCGGCCTCCGAAGAGATGAGAAAGAACGAATTACTGTGAGGACAAGACAAATCAGAACGCAAACGGGAGAACATTTCATTGTATCTTACAACAATTCCATCAGAATACAAGAATATACAGAGCATAAATAAATATTACACAGAAATATCAGAGATTTAAATTACATTTAAATACATCACAACGGAAAATAATACAATACACAACTAGAAGAGATATACGGATACAAAGCTTTCCGTATATCATTCCAGCTGTAAACCAGGATCCTGTGAATATAAATCTGCAAAACCAAAACTACTAGCTGCCCGTGTCAAAATAAGGGCACCCAGAGTTTAAGTTAAAACAATAAACTCCAGGTCAGTCATGGGACTGGTGTGAGAACTAAAATAGTTATTTATCTTTATTTCCAAAGTAAGGTAAATCAAGGGACCACGCCGTATAACATGGAACGGGTTTCCTCCCAAGAATACCAGTGCATATAACAAAACAGCGCAATGCTTTTTGGAAAAAATGAAGCTATTATAAGACACAAGTCCTATCACACAACGCAACGCAAGCCGGGGGATAGGGTTTTCCCTTATAATAGCCAAACATGCTTAGTACATTTAAAACAAATCATTTGATACTACTATAAGTGCATAGCATGTAAAACAACTTCAAATCATAAGTATCAATCATAGACGGCATGGGTACCATATATCATGTCGCCATACTAGTTCTACAACTAAAACCGCAATATTGCGTATTGGAAATTGGATTTCCGTCATGGTGGCTCTTGATTCGAAAGATCGATCGCGTAATGCAATTCCCCACGGCTTATGTCCCAACAAGAGAAAACACCGTCTGCACATCCGCACTTTTGGGACCATAGTATCACCGCGGCTTACGTCCCAGCGAGAGAAAACACCGCTTACTCTATATATCCCTGAGCACTAAGCTCATCTCGGTCGACCGAATCCACGACACCACTAAGGTGCCCATCCACTAAAAAGCATACTGATCAAACCATTAGTTTACCACCATACCGAGGTGTGAGCCTCGCGAATCAACGCTATACACAAAGCCATGCTATATTAAAGCTGCGCTTTGATCATCATCCACCAAACTTTGCTTTTCAACAAAATTCTGGATCACTGCATCTCAGCATGCCACACTATCAATCCATACCGTACCACTGATTTCTGCCAATATATAACCTCTTAGCTCGTACGTCTCAGAGAAGGGCGTTAAGCAAGAGAATAAATTCCCCGCCGCCAAACAGATATATATTTAGCAGAGATCAACAAGTACAATATAAAGGAATACAATGTCAGACACACCATCCATTTACAAGTCCGTTCTAGGTCAGAACGAAACCGGAGGCACTTTCCTCGCATATCCGTCGATCTCCAAGTACGTCTGGATGACCACCAACTGATTCCTTCATCTTGGGTGTACAGCCCAATCAAGATCATCAGTAATCACCCAAATGATGTGAAGACTTTCGGTCTTCGACCACCGTCATCATCTTCGACTTATCGTCGAATCGGTTATTCAGAATGGGTATAAACCTGGCCTTTCCGAACAACCCGCGTATATTATAAACAAATGTTACACAAACATAACATACGCCCCATTCCAATTTAGCAGTCACTAACCGTAAATTAGCAAGAGAACAATTTCCCAAATATTAACCCCGAATGCCGAAACCAACATCAGATCAATACCCAGGAAACCATCCTTCTTAGCTAACCTACAGTTAGTTCCTAAATTTCACGTTCTTAGGGAAAGGTTCCCATTAATTTTATCAAAGATAAATTCTTTAAAATTTATTCTTTAATCTTCCTTTGGATATCATTTCAAACCAAATTATGGTTTTCCAAACTAGTCGGAATTAGCGAACCACACCGAAGTAATTATTTGTTTTATTTCCCAATCCCTACCTATTCATCCCATGAAGCAAAACTGGTAATACTTCGTATCTAACACCACGGGGTTATCGGTAAATTCAATTACCATTTCACGTTCAAATCTAATTAAAGATTTAACTATCGCTTTGGAGCAAAACTGGTGATACTCCATTCTCGATCTTTTCAATCTAATTAAAGATTCATTAAAACTCCACTTAGTTTTAATCTTTAACTGGGTTAAAGAATCAGTGTCATTTAAAACACGGTTCACTATAAACCCAAAATCACATTACATTTCAATCAGACCCTAACCATAAATTAGCAAGTGAGCAATTCCCTAAGTATTAACCCCGAAGGCCGAAACCAACATCAGATCAATACCCCGGAAACCATTCAACTTAACTAATCTCCAGTTAGTTTCTGATTTTCTTAACAACTTTGGATCTAAGAACAGTATTATTGAAGATACCGTTCACGACAACCCAAACCACATTTTATTAATTATCGGGTTAAAGAACAAGTGTTATTTAAAACACTGTTCACGATAAACCCAAAAATCAATATCAATTCAATTCCAATCAAATACTATTTAATTGGTACACTTCATTAAATCTAAATAAAAAGATTTAATCTTTTCTCAACTAGGCTTAAGAACAACGTTAATGAAGACGCCATTCACGACAAACCCAAAATCCCATTTGATATTAAATACAAGGCTCTGAATAGAAAATATATCGGCTTATATTCAATTTCAAATTCTAAAACCAACAAATATCGTATTGGAAATAACGATATAAATATATCTTTCAAATTTCCCATAACAATACCTGTATAATCACAAAATCCCACATCGAAATATTCCGAAGACAATTTCGATTCAAATCCATTTCCAATCTATATATTGGAAATCCTGGTTATTTTCAAAACCATTTCAAATCCACTTTATTTATTTTAAAAATAAATAAATTATTATTCTAGTTCAAAACTAGTTCATTTCGATAAAAATCTATTTTTTTCCTTTCAAATATGGAGTTTTTCATCCTAATTCTTCACAAATCATTTCTTATGATTTTACACAAATTATTATTATTTTTAATAATTTTATCAAGGCCTGTACAGTCGATTTCCATCAACGGCCATCGAACTGCACCTACAACGACCTTTTCCAAATTTGATTTAGACATAATTCCAAATCCAACCATTAGATTTCAAATTTCTAATATATGTTAGAAAGATCTTTTCGATACGAACCCAACGGTCCCGGTTTTCGGAGAATCCTACGGTCGGATCTCCCGCAATGTCCGTTCGAAGTCAATGGTCGAAATTCACGAACTGCCGCGGCGCGGCGCGTAATATTCAGGCCATTATATATAATATATATATCTATATTATATATATATATATTTCGTCGATTTCCTTTTTAAAACGAATTTTATAAATCATTTCAAATTTGTTTCAAAAACAACTTCCACCTTTATTTCAAATTTAAATCAAAATTGAATTTTCCCTTATAAATTCTTTTTACCTTCACTTCTATTTGATTTCAATTCAAATCGATTTCAATTCGTTTTCAATTGAATTCAATTCGAATTCGTTTTCTATTCAATTCAAATTCGTTTTCTATTAAATTCAATTCAAATTCGTTTTCTGTTCAATTCAATTCAATTCAATTTCGTTTTCTATTCAATTCAATTCAAATTCGTTTTCTATTCAATTCAATTCGAATTCGTTTTCTATTCAATTCAATTCGAATTCGTTTTCTATTAAATTCAATTCAAATTCAGTTTGAATTTCAATTCTTTTCAAAATATCAGATTTTGAAATCACTTTCGATATTCATTATAAAATGAATAAAATCGATATTCATTATAAAATGAATAAAATCGATATAAATATCGTTCACGTCAAAATGGCGTCAATCTAATCAACACGGCTTCATATATTTCTATTTTCAAATATTCTATTTCAAATATTTCTTTTTCAAATATTTCTATTCAAATATTTCTATTTCAAATATTTCTATTTCAAATATTTCTATTTCAAATATTTCTATTTTCAAATATTTCTATTTCAAATATTGAATGAAGCCCAATCAATTACCATATAATGTTAATTATATGGATTTTCTACAACACATGTATACAATAACAACGATGAATAATCAACCATCATCCAAAGTGCACTCTACACTGTATAAGCATCGAATATAAATATTTAACGCTTATAACAGTCTGTCAATCAATCGATCGACATACAACTAAACAATCGGGATTAGTGTACGTCAAATATCATCCCAATACCCATGTGGGGTTTCAAACAATCAAACACAGATTTTATTTGTGCAGTTGGGCGATGTGTAAAATTTATTGTCCCAATCAATATCAGTCAAATGTGTGTATATAAACAAATCGTCCGATTTGTTTATTTTTATTTCCTTTCATATATACGTTAAAAATTCCATTTTTAACTATAAAATATTTTCCACTATAAAATATTTTATTTCAACTATATAAATGTTTTATTTCATTTCACATCACATAATAAACTACACGTCAAAATAAAACAAACAAGCATACAAGCCGTCCATGGTCTGTGGACGACGGGTGTCGGGTGCTACTAAACACCGTCTGCATCCTAGTATATATTTCAACTAGAAATAAAATTAAAAAGTGAGAAATTCTCACCAAAGCCATCCCAACTCCACGACACTTCATATGTAGGAAATCTTTCCCGTCTGACACTTTCGTTGCCCGTATTCACTACATATATAAAAATCGAATTTTTACTTTGCTATTCAATATATAAAAATCGAATTTTTACTTCGCTATTCAATATGTAAAAATCGAATTTTTTACTTCGCTATATAAAAATTGAATTTTTACTTCGCTATTCAATATATAAAAATCAAATTTTTACTTCGCTATTCAATATTTAAAAATCGAATTTTTACTTCGCTATTCAATATATAAAAATCGAATTTTTACTTCACTATTCAATATATAAAAATCGAATTTTTACTTCGCTATTCAATATATAAAAATCGAATTTTCACTTTGCTATTCAATATATAAAAATCACACCTTTTATAATTAAAAATCCCAACTTTGTCTAGTGAAAAATCACTTCATCACTTCTTTGTCTTACAATTTTATTTATAATATATAATACGTTTTCAAATTTTAAAACATAAATATATTCTTCATTTTCAGTTTTTAAAACATAAATATATAATATCAGAATTCCTAAACAATGAAATATATAATTCAGTAGTAAAAACCCGATTTTTATCAAAGTTATTTAAGCTAAATTAATTAGACTAGAATAATTACAAAAGAAAAATCTCACTGTTAATCATCGAACTCAGTTCGACGTGGATTTTCCACTGCCGCTCGCCACAGACGCCATCGTTGTCGGATTGGAAGCTGCCTCGCTGGAGCTGCTCGCAGGTGGTGGGGGTTCGCACTAGTGGCCGGCGGTTGGGGGTCTGGAGCGATGGTGTTGGGTTGTCTTCGGGGCTTGGTTCGCAACCGAGAAGGAGAAGGGGGGGAGCATCGGAGGGGGGTGTCTGAGGGGGAGGCTGGCGGTTGCTCGACGAGGGTGGAGGATCGCGAGGGGGGGCTGAAGCGATTGGGCGGCAGGTTTTCTTTTTTTTCTTCTTTTTTTCTAACCCTAGGTCTGACGGGGAAGAATAATAAACGGGGTTGGGGTTTATATTATTTTTATATTATTTTTATATTAATTTTTTTAATTCCTAAAGTTGACTTTATATTCGAACTCGAAACGGGACCCAACGACTATCGTCCCTAGCTAATTACCCCTATTTCGATCACAATGGGATATGCATCGTAAGCCAGTTCAGCTGTTCCAATCAGTTTCCGTCAAATTTAAAATATAAATCTATATATTCTATTTTAAACGTACATTTTAATTTACCGGGCTCACATACTAACTCGAAAAATTCCAGAAAAATATTTTCTAGCTTCGTATTGATGATACAGTCCTAACAAAACTAATTTCGTCGAATTCTGAGACCGTTTGAAAAATGGCCATTTTCCAGTCGATTAAAATCAACTGAAACTGGTCAAACGCTTTTTCCTTTGCCACGCTCACATATTGATTCAAAAAATTATGAAAATTGAAACCTAGCAATAACCTGACATCACGGATCCAACAAAAGTGGTTTCGTCGAAATCCGAGGTTGTTTGCAAAATGGCTATTTTTAAGGGCCTGAATTCCATAGCGACTATTCAGAATTTTCAACTAGACATATCTTTTTATCGCTGCTATGAAATTTTGATTTTTTGGATTCGTTGGAAAGATATTCACAAATAGATTCTAATATTTTTGGTTTCACTAAAATCCGGTTTATTTTGCACCCGATACATTCAATTGAAGTTTGAAATCGAATTATCGAACTACAGCGCCATTTTCTTTTTATATATATAAATAAATATTTATATTCTAACGACGATCTATATAATATATATTCGTTCGAATTCTATTCAAAATAAATTTCTCGTCGTTATTATTTAAAATAATTCATTTTAAATATCCAAAATTCGCTAAAATTGCCAAAATAATTTTTTTTAAATTGGCCCAGATTTCCGGGTTATTACAATCTCCCCCACTTAAAACTTTTCGTCCCCGAAAAGGAGCGAAGCCGAAAGTTGTTTTAAATACCAACTCCACTTTCATTGTTTTGATTACGGCTTAAGTTCTTCAACTTTTCATTTTCTAAGAACTTTTCAAATTTTTCAAAAGTTTGGCTAACACCCTAAATTTTCGAAATATTTCGCCATAACCTCCCCTGCACCGGGAGCACGGGAAAATCCCGAAATTGCCATACAGGCCTTCTGATCTCAAAAAGAAAAAGAAAAAGCTAAGCGGCTAGCCAATCGGCTCATGAAATCATCATCACCCAAACAAAACAGTAAATTATGGTAAACATGTACCTATTTGTCGGTCAAACAATTTTATATCTCTACTTTAGCCTCATTGCTATGACCTATTCAATGAAAGTACATGTATGCAAGCCAATGCGATCAAATTTCCAATACAACTCACTATTTGATCAAATTGACTATATGGTTAAAATTTCAATTAATCAAAACAGTAATCAAACAACACAACCATCGATCAATTAGTTGATTAGCTTTTCAAATTCATAACTTTGATATATAGTCAAAAAATCAGATTTTTGATGCAAAATCACAACAACAAGCCCTATCTAATTTTGGTTCTCACACCAGTCTAATGGAAATATATAGAAATCTCGCTTTCGAAACTCGAATACCAATTCTGATGATGTCTAGACTATCATCAGAATCGCCTCCGGGCGACTAGTGTGTGATTCTATATCTATCCAGTATATTAAAACTTCAAATACACGTGGATCAGACGTATACGCAAAGTCTATATATACTGGACTATCCAAATTCAAACATAATAACTAATCAAATAAGAATAGTTGATTCAAATTTTCAAAACAAAATTTGTTTTCATTTTCTAAAATATACTCTTCACACTCGTTCTAGGATACTACTAATCCCATCTCTAACACGTCATTCTCGTTGGATATTACTAATCCAATTTCTGATGAATCCCTTCGTATGGTTCTAATGTGTCTTGTTCTCTGAGCTTTGTAAACCAAAGCTCTGATACCAACAAAAGCGACCCGAACTTCCCCGGCCTCCGAAGAGATGAGAAAGAACGAATTACTGTGAGGACAAGACAAATCAGAACGCAAACGGGAGAACATTTCATTGTATCTTACAACAATTCCATCAGAATACAAGAATATACAGAGCATAAATAAATATTACACAGAAATATCAGAGATTTAAATTACATTTAAATACATCACAGCGGAAAATAATACAATACACGACTAGAAGAGATATACAGATACAAAGCTTTCTGGATATCATTCCAGCTGTAAACCAGGATCTTGTGAATATAAATCTGCAAAACCAAAACTACTAGCTGCCCGTGTCAAAATAAGGGCACACAGAGTTTAGGTTAAAACAATAAACTCCAGGTCAGTCATGGGACTGGTGTGAGAACTAAAACAGTTATTTATCTTTATTTTCAAAGTAAGGTAAATCAAGGGACAACGCCGTATAACACGGAACGGGTTTCCTCCCAAGAATACCAGTGCATATAACAAAACAGCGCAATGCTTTTTGGAAAAAATGAAGCTATTATAAGACCCAGGTCCTATCACACAATGCAACGCAAGCCGGGGGATAGGGTTTTCCCTTATAATAGCCAAACATGCTTAGTACGTTTAAAACAAATCATTTGATACTACTATAAGTGCATAGCGTGTAAAACAACTTCAAATCATAAGTATCAATCATAGACGGCATGGGTACCATATATCATGTCGCCATACTAGTTCTACAATTAAAACCGCAATATTGCGTATTGGAAATTGGATTTCCGTCATGGTGGGTCCTGATTCGAAAGATCGATCGCGTAATGCAATTCGCCACGGCTTATGTCCCAACAAGAGAAAACACCGTCTGCACATCCGCACTTTTGGGACCAGAGTATCACCGCGGCTTACGTCCCAGCGAGAGAAAACATCGCTTACTCTATATACCCCTGAGCACTAAGCTCATCTCGATCAACCGAATCCACGACACCACTAAGGTGCCCATCCACTAAAAAGCATACTGATCAAACCATCAGTTTACTACCATACCGAGGTGTGAGGCTCGCGAATCAACGCTATACACAAAGCCATGCTATATTAAAGCTGCGCTTTGATCATCATCCACCAAACTTTGCTTTTCAACAAATGTCTGGATCACTGCATCTCAGCATGCTACACTATCAATCCATATCGTACCACTGATTTCTGCCAATATATAACCTCTTAGCTCGTATGTCTCAGAGAAGGGCGTTAAGCAAGAGAATAAATTCCCCGCCGCCAAACAGATATATATTAAGCAGAGATCATCGAATACAATATAAAGGAATACAATGTCAGACACACCATCCATTTACAAGTCCGTTCTAGGTCTGAACGAAACCGGAGGCACTTTCCTCGCATATCCGTCGATCTCCAAGTACGTCTGGACGACCACCAACTGATTCCCTCATCTTGGGTGTACAGCCCAATCAAGATCATCAGTAATCACCCAAACGATGTGAAGACTTTCGGTCTTCGACCACCGTCATCATCTTCGACTTATCGTCGAATCGGTTATTCAGAATGGGTATAAACCCGGCCTTTCCGAACAACCCGCGTATATTATAAACAAATGTTACACAAACACAACATATGCCCCATTCCAATTCAGCAGTCACTAACCGTAAATTAGCAAGAGAACAATTTCCCAAATATTAACCCCGAAGGCCGAAACCAACATCAGATCAATACCCAGGAAACCATCCTTCTTAGCTAACCTACAGTTAGTTCCTAAATTTCACGTTCTTAGAGAAAGGTTCCCATTAATTTTATCAAAGATAAATTCTTTAAAATTTATTCTTTAATCTTCCTTTGGATATCATTTCAAACCAAATTATGGTTTTCCAAACTAGTCGGGATTAGCGAACCACAACGAAGTAATTATTTGTTTTATTTCCCAATCCCTACCTATTCATCCCATGAATCAAAACTGGTAATACTTCATATCTAACACCACGGGGTTATCGGTAAATTCAATTACAATTTCACGTTCAAATCTAATTAAAGATTTAACTATCGCTTTGGAGCAAAACTGGTGATACTCCATTCTCGATCTTTTCAATCTAATTAAAGATTCATTAAAACTCCACTTAGTTTTAATCTTTAACTGGGTTAAAGAATCAGTGTCATTTAAAACACGGTTCACTATAAACCCAAAATCACATTACATTTCAATCAGACCCTAACCATAAATTAGCAAGTGAGCAATTCCCTAAGTATTAACCCCGAAGGCCGAAACCAACATCAGATCAATACCCCAGAAACCATTCAACTTAACTAATCTCCAGTTAGTTTCTGATTTTCTTAACTCCTTTGGATCTAAGAACAATATTATTAAAGATACCGTTCACGACAACCCAAACCACATTTTATTAATTATCGGGTTAAAGAACAAGTGTTATTTAAAACACTATTCACGATAAACCCAAAAATCAATATCAATTCAATTCCAATCAAATATTAATTAATTGGTACACTTCATTAAATCTAAATAAAAAGATTTAATCTTTTCTCAACTGGGCTTAAGAACAGCGTTAATGAAGACGCCATTCACGACAAACCCAAAATCCCATTTGATATTAAATACAAGGCTCTGAATAGAAAATATCGTCTTATATTCAATATCAAATTCTGCGACCAACAAATATCGTATTGGAAATAACGATATAAATATATCTTTCAAATTTCCCATAACAATACATGTATAATCACAAAATCCCACATCGAAATATTCCGAAGACAATTTCGATTCAAATCCATTTCCAATCTATATATTGGAAATCCTGGTTATTTTCAAAACCATTTCAAATCCACTTTATTTATTTTAAAAATAAATAAATTATTATTCTAGTTCAAAACTAGTTTATTTCGATAAAAAACTATTTTTATCCTTTCAAATATTGAGTTTTTCATCACAATTCTTCACAAATCATTTCTTATGATTTTACACAAATTATTATTATTTTTAATAATTTTATCAAGGCCTGTACAGTCGATTTCCATCAACGGCCATCGAACTGCACCTACAGCGACCTTTTCCAAATTTTATTTGGACATAATTCCAAATCCAACCGTTAGATTTCAAATTTCTAAAATTCGTTAGAAAGCTCTTTTCGATACGAACCCAATGGTCCCGGTTTTAGGTGAATCCGACGGTCGGATCTCCCGCAATGTCCGTTCGTAGTCAATGGTCGAAATTCACGAACTACCGCGGCGCGGCGCGTTCTATTCAGGCCATTATATATATAATATATATATATATATATATATATATATAGATATATATTATATATATTTCGTCGATTTCCTTTTTAAAATGAATTTTATAAATCATTTCAAATTTGTTTCAAAAACAATTTCCACCTTTATTTCAAATTTAAATCAAAATTGAATTTTCCCTTATAAATTCTTTTTACATTCACTTCTATTTGATTTCAAATCGATTTCAATTCTATTTCAATTCGTTTTCAATTGAATTCAATTCGAATTCGTTTTCTATTCAATTCAAATTCGTTTTCTATTAAATTCAATTTAAATTTGTTTTCTACTCAATTCAATTCAAATTCGTTTTCTATTCAATTCAATTCAAATTCGTTTTCTATTCAATTCAATTCGAATTCGTTTTCTATTCAATTCAATTCGAATTCGTTTTCTATTCAATTCAATTTGAATTCGTTTTCTATTAAATTCAATTCAAATTCAGTTTGAATTTCAATTCTTTTCAAAATATCAGATTTTGAAATCACTTTCGATATTCATTATAAAATGAATAAAATCTATATTCATTATAAAATGAATAAAATCGATATAAATATCGTTCACGTCAAAATGGCGTCAATCTAATCAACACGGCTTCATATATTTATATTTTCAAATATTCTATTTCAAATATTTCTTTTTCAAATATTTCTATTCAAATATTTCTATTTCAAATATTTCTATTTCAAATATTTCTATTTTCAAATATTTCTATTTCAGATATTTCTATTTTCAAATATTTCTATTTCAAATATTGAATGAAGCCCAATCAATTACCATATAATGTTAATTATATGGATTTTCTACAACACATGTATACAATAACAACGATGAATAATCAACCATCATCCAAAGTGCACTCTACACTGTATAAGCATCGAATATAAATATTTAACGCTTATAACAGTCTATCAATCAATCGATCGACATACAACTAAACAATCGGGATTAGTGTACGTCAAATATCATCCCAATACCCGTGTGGGGTTTCAAACAATCAAACACATATTTTATTTGTGCAGTTGAGCGATGTGTAAAATTTATCGTCCCAATCAATATCAGTCAAATGTGTATATAAACAAATCGTCCGATTTGTTTATTTTTATTTCCTTTCATATATACGTTCAAAATTCCATTTTTAACTATAAAATATTTTATTTCAACTATATAAATGTTTTATTTCATTTCACATCACACAATCAACTACACATCAAAATCAAACAAACAAGCATACAAGTCGTCCATGGTCTGTGGACGACGGGTGTCGGGTGCTACTAAACACCGTCTGCATCCTAGTATATATTTCAACTAGAAATAAAATTAAAAAGTGAGAAATTCTCACCAAAGCCATCCCAACTCCACGACACTTCATATGTAGGAAATCTTCGCCGTCTGACACTTTCGTTGCCCGTATTCACTACATATATAAAAATCACATTTTTACTTTGCTATTCAATATATAAAAATCGAATTTTTACTTTGCTATTCAATATATAAAAATCGAATTTTTTACTTCTCTATTCAATATATAAAAATCGAATTTTTACTTCGCTATTCAATATATAAAAATCAAAATTTTACTTCGCTATTCAATATATAAAAATCGAATTTTTACTTCGCTATTCAATATATAAAAATCGAATTTTTACTTCGTTATTCTATATATAAAAATCGAATTTTTACTTCGCTATTCAATATATAAAAATCGAATTTTCACTTTGCTATTCAATATATAAAAATCATACCTTTTATAATTAAAAAGCCCAACATTGTCTAGTGAAAAATCACTTCATCACTTCTTTGACTTACAATTTTATTTATAATATATAATACGTTTTCAAATTTTAAAACATAAATATATTCTTCATTTTCAGTTTTTAAAACACAAATATATAATTTCAGAATTCCTAAACAATGAAATATATAATTCAGTAGTAAAAACCCGATTTTTATCAAAGTTATTTAAGCTAAATTAATTAGACTAGAATAATTACTAAAGAAAAATCTCACTGTTAATCATCGAACTCAGTTCGACGTGGATTTTCCACTGCCGCTCGCCACAGATGCCATCGTTACCGGATTGGAAGCTGCCTCGCCGGAGCTGCTCGCAGGTGGTGGGGGTTCGCACTAGTGGCCGACGGTTGGGGGTCTGGAGCGATGGTGTTGGGTTGTCTTCAGGGCTTGGTTCGCAACCGAGAAGGAGAAGGGGGGAGCATCGGAGGGGGGTGTCTGAGGGGGAGGCTGGCGGTTGCTCGACGAGGGTGGAGGATCGCGAGGGGGGGCTGAAGCGATTGGGCGGAGGGTTTTTTTCTTACCCTAGGTCTGACGGCGAAGAATAATAAAGGGGGTTGGGGTTTATATTATTTCTATATTAGTTTTTATATTAATTTTTTTAATTCCCAAAGTTGACTTTATATTCGAACTCGAAACGGGACCCAACGACTATCGTCCCTTGCTAATTACCCCCATTTCGATCACAATGGGATATGCATCGTAAGCCAGTTCAGCTATTCCGATCAGTTTCCATCAAATTTAAAATATAAATCTATATATTCTATTTTAAACGTACATTTTAATTTACCGGGCTCACATACTAACTCGAAAAATTCCAGAAAAATATTTTCTAGCTTCGTATTGACGATACGGTCCTAACAAAACTAATTTCATCGAATTCTGAGACCGTTTGAAAAATGGACATTTTCCAGTCGATTAAAATCAACTGAAACTGGTCAAACGCGTTTTCCTTTGCCACGCTCACATATTGATTCGAAAAATTATGAAAATTGAAACCTAGCAATAACCTGACATCACGGATCCAACAAAAGTGGTTTCGTCGAAATCCGAGGTCGTTTGCAAAATGGCTATTTTTAAGGGCCTGAATTCCATAGCGACTGTTCAGAATTTTCAACTGGACATATCTTTTTATCCCTGCTATGAAATTTTGATTTTTCGGATTCGTTGGAAAGATATTCACAAATAGATTCTAATATTTTTGGTTTCACTAAAATCCGGTTTATTTTGCACCCGGTACATTCAATTGAAGTTTGAAATCGAATTATCGAACTACCGCGCCATTTTCAATTCCTTTTATATATATAAATAAATATTTATATTCTAACGACGATCTATATAATATATATTCGTTCGAATTCTATTCAAAATAAATTTCTCATCGTTATTATTTAAAATAATTCATTTTAAATATCCAAAATTCGCTAAAATTGCCAAAATAATTTTTTTTAAATTGGCCCAGATTTCCGGGTTATTACACAATGTCAGGTTTGAATTGTATTTGACATGCTCCTTCTTTCTTCTATATTTAAATTTGGAAAACACTGTCAGAATTACTGAGTTTTACTTCCTCTTACCTACAACATCAAATAATATACGTAAGTTGTACAATCACAATTTTGCAACTATATTTTTTAGTGCAATTCACTTTAGTTATGGTTTTCTTTCAATCCCGAAAAATCACTAGATGTTTATTACTTCATGTACCTTAATGTTGTGTGATGGAAAGGGATATCTGATTGCATTGTTAATGCGTTAGGAGCTAAAGTCATGACTCATAACATAAATATGACAATATGGGCTGCAATGGTAATGCCAGTACAGATGATCTTGGCCGCAAATATATTTGTAGGTCAAAGTTATAAGTCATGACTAAAACACAGTTACTTTTATCTTATCGTTTCATGTTGAAAATTTATACATGAACAAACTGCTCAAAGATTATTGGTATAGTGGTATTACTCACTGAGTTAACCAAATTTTCATCCTAAGTATGCCAGATCTTCTGTATCTTTTGCAAACTTCTCAAGTTTGACTTATGCTCACTAATAAACAATACATGTTTTCAACTTTAGCTTCATTGTCATATTTCAATATCCTTAATGGTTAGGTAATTTTCCAAGTTTTCCAAATTTAGGGTGCTTAGAAAATATTTTGGTTTGGGCAGAGTAATAGTACTTTAGGAAATAAAATAAGGATCCAATTATTGTTCCAAAATTAGTGTATAGCCAAGAGTCGTGTGCGAAGCACTGGTTCGCACAAGTAATGAATATGAAAACCAAAGTAATTTTTAAAAAAGATGGTCCATATTGAGTAATGTTGACGTAAACTATTTATTTTGGTGTACTGTATGTTAAGCAACAATTGGTTTATGAATAGAATTTGTTGAAAGCTAATTGAATTTTTGCAAAAACTTAGATTTGAACTTGCGACCTTATGTTTATATTAAGAAAATGTATTTTGAATGGTTTATACTTACACCAAAAAATATGTTTGCTAAAGGTATAAATCACCAACTAGGCTTTTTTCGGCACCAATAAAGTGGTCGTGTTGGAGTGGTTATCGGGAATGACTAGAAATCATGTGGGCTTTGCCCGCGCAGGTTAAAATCCTGCCGACCACGTACTGGTTTTACTATTATCTCCAAAGGCTCTATTTGTTGAGTGTTTAGTTACATTTCACATTTATAATAATTTTTACGCTCGTATGAAGTTAGCTAGAGATTTCGATACATGGTTACAAAGATTTAAGGCATTTTTGTTATATTCTAACGGTGCAATTTCATCAATACATCAATGAAATTATGATTATGAACTACGACCAAAATAACTCATGACTTACAAGCGTTTAATTCAAAATGGTTAAAAATCCTATAGGCATATTTCATATCTTATAAATACATATAATGTGAATAGTCATGAGAAATTAGTCTAAAAAAAGCGCTTCTGTTAATGTTTCGTTCGATTTCCCATCTACTAATGATTCTTAGACACGAAGTTAATTTGAGGGCGGATTCTGAAACGCACTAGTGATTGCCAAGTTTTCATGGTAATTTTGTTATGTACTGATGATGTAATCACTAGTAAATTCAATCATTAAAATTATGATTATGAACTACGATCCAAAAAATGCTTGACTTAGTAGCGCTAAGTCTGAAGTTCCCCAATCTCATCCATGTATATTATATGTCATACAGATAAATATTTATAATGTGAACGGTCCCAATATATTATTCTGAAAATTCATTTGAGCACCGAAGGTTATTGATAAGTATGACAAACACCATATTGCATTAGTGACTAGTGTAGTACAAGGAAAAAATATGATAGCATGTGTAGCGCAGAAAATTTGGGCCTATAAATGGGCTACAGAATAGTATTATAGGGAAATAAAATAAGTTGGTTCCTAAAGTAAACGTGAACATTTATTTATTTTTATTTAGTTTATACTGCTCCTGATATAAGCATGGTATAGTCAGACAAATTATCATAACCAATTTAGTAAGCTTGAAATATAATAAATGAAGTCTTATATGATTGCCTCTAGGTATCTAATGTTTGTAAGATGAAACTTAGGCTTCCGTCTCTACGATGTAGGAAAATGAAAAAATCCTAGTGCTATGAAACAATACCAATAAAATCGGCATCAAAAAAGCTTGTACCATAATAAAGTGGTTGTGCTGGAGTGGTTATTGGGAATGACTAGAAATCGTGTGGGCTCTGCCCGCGCAGGTTCGAATCCTGCGACCACATATTTATTTTAATAATATCTCTAGAGACCACTTTTGTGGAACGTTTGGTTATATCTCCCATTTACCGATTACTTTTACATAGATATGAAGTTAATAAAAGCCTCTGATACATGGTTACAAAGATTTTATGCATTTTTGTTACTTTCTGACTAAGCAATTTTGACTAAATTCAATCATCAAAATTATGACTATGAATAACGACAGAAAAATCAATGACTTAAAAGCATTGAATTCAAAATGACCAAAATTCCTACATGCATATTTGTATATTATGAACTGAGAAATTAGTCTGAAAAGACCGCTTTTGTTGAATGTTTAGTTCCATTTTCCATTTATTGATGATTTTTGGACACAAAATTGTGATTATGAATTACGACCAAAAGTGCCCATTACTTAAAAGCGTTGAATTCAAAATAACCAAAATTGCTACATGCGTATTTTGTATATTATAAACATTTATTATGCGAATGGATCTGAGAAACTAGTTTGAAAAGACCGCTTTTGTTTAATGTTTAATTCCATTTTTGATTTGCTGATGATTTTTAGACACGAAGTTAACTTGAGGACGGATTCTGAAATGTACTATATGGTTGCCATGTTTTCACGATAACTTCGTTACATACTGATGATGTAATCGCTACTAAATTCATTCATCAAAATTATAATTATGAACTACGAACCGAAAAATGCATGACTTAATAACATTGAATTTGAAGTTACCAAAAATCATGCATGATTATTGTATATCTTATAGTTAAATATTTATAATGTGAATGGTTCTAAGAAATTAATCTGAAACTTCACTTTTCACAACGGAGATTTTTGATCAAAATTGTAATCACCCTCTTGTATTAGCGACTAGTGTAGCCTAGGGGAAAATGATAGCAAGTGTAATCTCGAAATTTTTTCCGTGAATCGGCAACTAAATAATGATTATATGAAAAGAAATTAAATTGATTCCTAACCTAAATATGAACATTTATTTATGTTTATTTCCTTTAGGGAGCGGCTATTGGGACATAAAAATAAACACAAAATTAGAGGCGTAAATTGCAGAGCATTAGATTTATTTGTCTTTGTTCAGAAGACGTTCCAATGGCGGATCTAATGATTGAGATTTAGTGTCCAATTTTGTTTCAACATTTTATGACTAAATAGAGTTTCCCTTTACTTGATATTGCTCTTAATGTAATCCATGTTTTAGAGTCTGACAAATTATCATAACTAATTTAGTAGAAGCTTGAGATAAACATTAAATAAAGTAAATTCTTATATGACCGCATCTAGTTATCTATTGTTCGTAAGATAAAATTTAGGCTTCCATCTCTCCAATGCAGCAAAATGGAAAAATTCTTCTGCTATTGAAACATCACTGGTCAAATCAGCATCAGATAAGCTTGGACTACAAAAAATTAATCGTGCCAGAGTGGTTATCAGGCATGACTTGAAATCATGTGGGCTTTGCTCGCGTAGGTTCGAATCCTGCCGACCACATATTTGTTTTCCCAATATCTCCAAAGTAGTGTTATCTATTAAATAATAGTAAAGCCAAAACCTTTTAAAGCTCTCTTTAATTTCAGGAGCTTTCTGTCTTCTCCTTGATTCTCTCTAGATATTTCTTTTTAAATTTAGTTTATCACTTTACACTTGTTTATTATTTCTCTCACATTATTTTACTTCTTCTATCATTTATATTTTTATATGGACATTACAAAGTTTACACAATTATTTATTAATAGTTAGCTCATAACACTTTATATTTACGTCCACATATTTAAATTAATTACAAAATCCAAAGCTTAAGAAATTTAAATAAATATTATTAACTAGTATTTCTTTTAAACATTAAAGATGACTAAATTATTATTTTTTGGCTTTAAATACTTACATATCAATTTTTATAGCGATCTAAATCTCTCTCAATTATATTTTAATACTTTACATTTAGTACCATATTTTACAATCAGGAATTACATAATATTAAAACTATTTAAATATTAACAAACTGTAACAGCCCGCATTTTAAGTATCGGAAGATCGTAAAATATTTTTATTTTATTCCCTGAGGGTTGGATCATTCTCATCTTTTAATATGCTGCTTATGGGGATGTAAGACATGTCCATAATTTTTACCGATTTTATTTGTGACTATTTTGCCCCTGTTAGTCTTGCACAGGGAATAACTTTTGACTCAGGTTGAATTAGAGGGTGAGACATGTACCATTGGAAAGGAAATGATGATTGTCTTTCCATAGAGTGGTTACACTAAGGATTTGGCTCAGTAGTTTGGGAGGAATCACTGTTTTAAGGTTTTTCAGTTGGCTATCTAGCTTTTGGGAGCGAATTGGGCTGATTAAGGAAGGACCAATTAGGCGATTGGTGGAAACTATAAATAGGGGGTAAGGGATATGGGAAATGGTTTTAGTTTTCCATTCTCTTATTTGAGCCTTGTGCTTCTTCCTCTAACAATTTTCCACCATTTAAAACCATAATCCTAGGAGGGAAATTGAAGATCTACACAATTGGAGGATAGATCTACATCAATTGAGGCGAGGATTCATCGGATCAAAGTGTTTGGTGCAAAGTGCATGCTGTCCGGATTCATTTTCCTTTGATTTTTGCTTGTTTGGGAGAATCGGTGAGTGGTTTACATCTCTCACATGGATTCAATGAAGTGTATGAGTGATTGATCATGTCTTTCACATGTTTAAGTGTTTTAATCAAAGGTCTATGCCATATTCAGTTCATTTCCACATGAATCACTCCATGATATCATTTAGCAAGTTTAAATCATTGATTCCATGTTATTTCATATGATTATGCAAGCTAGATCTTTAGTTTTGTTCTTATGTTCATTCATAATGGTTTTTGGAGTGATTGTGTATGATTTGGGTGAAAAATATTGTTTTCATGTTGTTAGCGGATTCATACCGTATTTTCGATCATATTTAATGGATTGGACAAGTTGATTTCGTCGAATTTATCGTTTGGCGAAGTTTTGGTGGGAATGGTGAAGTGCAGGTTTTGGGTCGCACGTGGGTGGTTGTTCGCCCATGGTGCGTTTTCTTGGAGAACAAGACAGGCTCAGGTGTAACAACCCTGAATTTTGGGGCCAATTTAAAATATTTTATTTTAGAAATTTTAATGGATTTTAATATTTAAAATAATTTATTTTAAATAATAATGACGAAAATTTATTTTAATCGAAGTTAAAACGAATAAATTTAATTATAAAAGGAGTTTTAAAATAGCGCTGCAGTTTGAAAATTTGATTTTGAACTTTGACTGACTGTACAGGATGCAAAATAAATCAGAATTGAGTGAAACCAAAAATATTTAAATCTGTTTAACCATATCTTTCTAACGAATCTGAAAAACTGAAATTTCACTTTATAATTTGAAAGTTATGTCCAGTTTAAAATTTAGAAAAGTCGATGTATAATTTATATATTTTTTTATATAATATATTGGCCTTAAAAATAGTCATTTTGCAAACAACCTCGGTTTTCGACGAAACCACTTTTGTTGGAACCGAAATGTCAAATTATTGTTAAGTTTAATTTTCCAGAATTTTTCGAATTAATATGTGAGCGTGGCAAAAGAAAACGTGTTTTGTCAGTTTTAGTCAAATCAGATCGACCAAAAAAAGGCCATTTTTCAAACAATCTCAGAATTCGACGAAATTAGTCTTGTTAGAACCGTATCGTCAAAACAAAGCTAGAAATATTTTTTCTATAATTTTTAGAGTCCGTATGTGGCCCCGGTAATTTAAAATGTACGTTTGAATTTAATATATATTGATTTATATTTTAATTTAAAAGAAAAACATATCGTAACAGCCGAATTGGGTTACGAAACATATTCCATTGTGTCCGGGATGGGGTTTATTAGCTAAGGGCGACACTTGTTGGGCTGGAATTGGAGTGGTTAAGGAGTAACGGGCTTTTTCATTAATTAAAGAATTAAATAATTTAAAATATTATATATACCATGAGAAATACGGTCCAGAATACGCCAACCCTAATTTCCCTTAACCCGTAGCCGCCATGTCTGAAACAGACGGACGAAATGCTCCAATCTTCCCCATCAAAATTCTCTTAATCCAGAAAAAACCATGAATACAAATAACTACTAAATTGAAGAGCTCACTGAGGTCCTTATAATCAACGGTCGTGATTATAAATCTTGATCTGAAATTGTCGTGCTGTCCTCTCGAAATGCCGCCGTTCAGAGGCGTTTCTGGCGCCGGAGAGGAACTCGAGTTCGACGTGGTTTTGGGCGGAGGTGGCTTGTTCGACGACGGTCAGGGTGGCGAGGTTCGATTGTGGCCAGCATGTCTCGGTTGGTGGCGCTTGGAAGGAGAAAGAGGCGAGTGGCTTTAGATATTCATAACGAAGAAGAAGGACTATTAAATGGTAGCGATTTTCTTCTATGTGTTGTGGTAATTAGGAGAGTTTAATTATTTTTAATAATCGCTAATGAATCAAACGTTTAAACAATCATATCTTCTCCAATTCAAAACAGAATCAGGCGATTTCAGATCCGTTGGGATCGTGATGAAATTATCTACGACATGGGACACACAAGATCTGAAACGAAGGAGTAACATCACTGT
The DNA here is from genome assembly GCA_030737875.1 of Allium sativum. Lineage (NCBI taxonomy): Eukaryota > Viridiplantae > Streptophyta > Magnoliopsida > Asparagales > Amaryllidaceae > Allium > Allium sativum. The sequence goes on along the minus strand of CM060917.1, from coordinate 38,462,235 downwards.
GAGATTTCTGAATTTTAAAATAAAATAATTTATTATTTATTTAGATGTAAAATTTATATATGTGTGAACTGATTGTAGTGATTTGTTGGATTTACTTGGCTGTGATAGAACTTCGATATGTTAATGATAGAATTGTATACAAATAAAAGAATTTCCTTTTTATTTGTAATGTAAACATTAGAATTGTACACCAACAAGAAAATTTCCTTTTTATTAATGTTATGCTAGATTAAAGAAACAACAATTTTATTTGTAGTGCTATGCTAGATTAAAATCAACATTTCTGTTATGAAATGTTACATTAGGTAAAGAAAAAAAAACATTTTTGCTATAGAATGTAGATTAGAAATAAAGCAACATTTTTGTAATGAAATGTTATTCATTTTGTAACACCCCACCTCTGCCAGGGTGACTCTTGCAAGCACTCTGACTTTGGAGGGGCGTTTGAATCAGGTAAACATGCACAATGATATGTCAAGGCAGAACAAGAACATATGTATATATGTAAACAGAGTAAATAAGATAAGTAAAACAGCGGAAGATTTCAAACCATTTCAAAACAAGTCTGGTACAACTTAATGTCAACTTTCCAAATACACAAGTCTAGATAAAAACAACATTACTGAAAAACTGAAATACATAAGTACTATCCCCAAAATAAGTGATAACCATAGCTAGCTTCATGTCAAGACCGTACATGAGCTAAAATCCCACAAGCAAGCGATCAGAAATCCAGCTAAGCTCCAATATTCCCTCCCTGAGAACCTGGGGGGGAAACGGAAGAAAAGAGGCGAAAGAAGACAGGTCAGTCAAAAAGACTGAGTAAGCCCTACTACAATCAATGTAAACTGATAAAGTTAACTGGCATGAGCAGCAGGGATGAACATAAGGATAACAACATACTAGCATGATGATTAACTAACAAGGTAGATAAAGGTGTCATCGCATAATCAGGATTAAGGTTTTGCACCACAGGTGTACTAGCAAACTAACATGACTTGAATAAACAAGTATTGATCCCTTGGCCCAAGCTTTGGCCCAATAACATGAAGTGACCCTCATACGAGGTCTGATACCATGAAGTGACCCTAACACGAGGTCCAATAACATGAAGTGACCCAAACACGAGGTCCAATAACATGAAGTGACCCTAACACGAGGTCCAATAACATGAAGTGACCCTAACACGAGGTCCAATAACATGAAGTGACCCTAACACGAGGTCAAATCAAACGGTCTAGTCGATCGGCTCCCTATAAGCCTAACTCGTCAAGTGTTGGTGTCAATACGGCCCAAACATAATTGTAGTCGAACTGTGCCGGGTCCACCCTTCGGGTGTATCAAGCCCTAGGGTGCCAACCCCTGGACACCATAAACATGAGTGCACAGTCTCGATCTACTGGTACCCATGGGTGACTTCTCCAAATACGGACTACGTGCACGACCATAGTCCGTCCGGAACTACATCGGCGTACCACCCGACCGTCGTTTATTTGGTCGCTTACCTCCAGCCCAGTAATCGTGCCCCCTCCCTAGCCTAGTCCCTAGGGCCTTAGTGATACAAATTTTGGGATTACTGCGGAGTGGGCCCCCATTGCTAGGATTTTCTAGTGGGTTAAGTACGGTTTAACGCTCTTGATAATCATGGATTAACTTGGTTAAGTGTAACGATGAGTTCACGACTTAACCCTGACTAATCTACCAAGCCCAAATTGGTTAAGTATTAAGTGGACCATGACTTAACCCTAATCACGAGGCATTAATTAATTTAATGCGCCTTAACCTCTCACATTAGACCCTGTTGTGGTTACTAGTTAAGCCGGTCGGTTCCGGGTAGCTTTACACCACAACTTGGTCTAACCTCGGGTTCAAGGTACAACATGGCCAACTTCTCACATTGGGTCCTATTGTTTGTAGCAACTAGTTAAGCCGGTCGGTTCCGGGTAGGTTTATGCTACAAACTCAACCCAACCTCGAGTTGGTCACACTTATATTTTCTAAGTGTCATGTCCATTATGTTTCCAAAACACATTACAAGTTTTCAAGCAATTGGGTAGACCTAACTTAATAGGTAAATTCCCAATGGGTAGACCTAACTTAATAGGTAACTTCCCAAGCTTATGTCTTTATGTCTTTTTAAGTTTACCCAACCCCAAACGCAATCCCATCGCTTACATATCGCAATAGCGCATAAAGGATAGAAAGAGGGAACTTGGCATAATCGTGACATAAAGGTGTTGAAGCCACAAGTTCAACATGGTGGCATATGAAATGTACATATGTTCATATACTCGCATTAGGCCTCAAAAGCATGCATAAAACCAAACTTAGCATATTGGTGATACATGGTGATAAATGACATGTAAAAATGGCCATAAGTTCGCATCTAGCCTCACATGCAAGTTATCATAAGAGATAGGATAACTTACATGTTGCCAAAATGCAACCCTTAGCATAAAGCTTGAAGCTTTATGTTCATAAACCCAAGATAAGCTTGCATAACATGATAGCATGAACAAAATGTTCAACCCAAACTTGCATAACATACATGGCAAACTTGCATATCATAACATAGCAAACTTGCATAACATAACATGGCAAACTTGCATACAAACTTGCATATCATAACATGATAAACTTGCATATCATAACATGATAAACTTGCATAACATAACATGGCAAACTTGCATACAAACTTGCATATCATAACATGATAAACTTGCATATCATAACATGATAAACTTGCATAACATAACATGGCAAAACTTGCATATAAACTTGCATATCATAACATAGCAAACTTGCATAACATAACTTGATGAACTTGCATATCACATCATAGTAAACTTGCATAACACATCATAGTAAACTTGCATATCATGGCAAACTTGCATATCATACATTTAACTTTAGAGTTTAACTATGAAAGTAAAATAGGGCTTACAATACTTATGAAGGCACAAAAGATATGACAAAGCCCTTATGCAATCAAATAGACCCAAAATGCAAGCTCTAACATAAAAACCCTTGAGCCAAAATGATCAAAACTCTTTCTTTACGATGCAAATATAGAAACTTGACTTGAATGCAAGCTAATGATGCTCATACAAGTTTGAAAGCACTTGTATGCATGGAAAATCACTTAGAATTTTATTTAGGAATTTTATGAAGAGAGTGGAGGCCATGAGAGGATTGATTTTGCCATAGTTTAGTTACTAGAATGAATAATGATGATTTAGGGTTAGGTTAGGGCCTTATTTATAGAGATTAGGACTAGTTCTAGCCTTAGGATTAAACCCTAGTTCCAATCTCAGCCCTCAAAACCGAATCTGGCCCCCAAGCTCAACACAAACTCAAAATGGTGCACCAGGCTAAACAGCCCGGCTGGACCAAGTCGATAGCCAAGTCGACAGGGCTGTCGACTTGGGTCCAACCAAGTCGACTCCCAAGTCGACAGGGCTGTCGACTTGGGTGCTCAGGCGGGAATTTTCCCGCCTGGCCCAAACTGGCCCAAATTTTCCAAATTCAAACTTGAATTTGAAATCTGTTTTTACTTTGAATTTTTCTGAAAACTTCGTTGGGCCTTAATCGGGTCATACGGACTCCGATTTTCGAAAACTCGGACTCTATTTCGCGTATTTTTCCGAGACGAACGCAATGGGATAGCCCGTTTCCCTTGATTAAGATTTTAGAATTAAATTCTGCCTCGATTTACATCATTACAGGTTATTAAAAATACGGGTTGTTACATTCTCCCCTCCTTAAAGGATTTCGTCCCCGAAATCTTCAAGTTAGGAAGAACGTATCCTACCATCCAACATCCATCTACTCAAAACATCATCCACGAGCAATCATTGTCCTTACAAGATTCTAAATGTTGTATGAACATATGCAAAGGTGTGTGTATATGTCCTTATCTAATGCAAATATCCTCAATGCAAATTATGTTAGTGAAATGAATCCATATGTATGCAATTCCTAACATAATGTATAACATCTATATGTGTGCACATAACATACATCCATATGCAACATCCATGTGATAACACAAAAATTTTCATCTATGAATAAGCATAAACACTCATGCATATGCAATATGAGGAGTGTGTGAGCCGATCTAGTGCCTAACGTGTATAATGCATCCACGAGTAACCACTTGCAAACACTTGCAACCACTTGCAACCATCAAGCATAACATGTTTCAAACACATGTTTCATCCAAAGGGTTTCTACCTAAGGTTCTCATGACAAGATCAACATGATAAACTAGATAATCATGGATAGCAAAGATATGCTACAAAGAGATCGGGAAGAAAAGTAGGATATACTCCTTTTGGATTACAAGAAATCCCTTCCTAACCCAAACCAATCCCATAAAAGCCCAAAAGGTTTAGTCAACCTAACGGACCCCCTTCAAACCCTGACATGTATTACTAGCCAATAAGCCATACCTCCCGACTGAAATAGGACCGAGAATGGGACCGGGAGGATATACGTAAAAAGATATCATGCGAGTAAGTTCCACAGGAAAACAAGGATCAAGGATATACTCTTAAAAAGAGATATGATGCGCGTATCTAGCCTTTAATCTTCTAAGTCACGTTTCCTTGAGCTTAACTCCACTGTGCTTTGACCGTCTTTTACTTCATGATTCCTTGGCCTCTTAACTCTTATTTCCAAATATGAGTTGGAACTCATTTCATTGTCGCCTCTCGTCTTCCTTTTTCACTTACTCTTCTATCATACTTGGCTTAAACATAACTATGACCTCATGGTTTCATGCAAGCTCTCCAAAATTCACTAGTGAATCCTGGATCTCGTTTACTTACTATAAAGTATACCAATCCACGTTGCCAATTGCTCTTTCCAACGTGATTTTCTATAACCCATGCTTGAACAAAAGGAACCATCCGCCTACGAATGATAGGCCGTACTTAGATTCAGCTTCGTGCCCATAGCTTCTTGCAAGCTATTCCAGAACTGACTTGTAAAGATTGGGTCACGGTCACTGACTATACTAGAAGGGACTCCATGTAGTCTCACAATCTCACGAAGATATACAGATGCTAGCCAAGATGCGGTCCTCTTGCTCTTCACCGGAATGAAATGGGCACTCTTCGTAAGTCTATCCACAATAACCCAAATGCTCGTATTCCCTTTCCTTGACCTTGGTAGCCCATCGATAAAATCCATGGAGATACTCTCCCACTTCCATAGTGGAACGTCTAGAGGATGCAATAGCCCACCGGGCTTCTATGACTCGGCCTTTAACCTGTTGGCACAACCTGCACCTTTGGACAAACTCGGCCACCTCCTCGGGTGATGTGCATCATCAAGAACCTTCTTTCTCTCATCGCGTCTTAGCCATCCCTTGTCATCTTTAGCGAGGTGACTTATCATCTCGCCTCGAGTCATCTTGTCCATGATCTCGACTAACTGCGGGTCTTCTTTCTGTGAAGTCCCTACTTGATCCAGAAGGGTAGGTCTAAACTCAAGGGACGCTTACTAACTAACTAAACTGAGAGAACTTCTTACTTCGGTTGCATTCCTTGGATCTTCCAATCCTGAACTGCAACTACCTTAGCGGGATCCACCGCTAAGCCTTGCTTAGAAACTATGTGCCCAAGAAATCTAACTCCTTTTTCTCCAAAATGACACTTGGAGAACTTGGCCTTCAACTGATGCGCTCTAAGCATATCCATCACCTCCACGAGATGCCTTGCGTGCTCTTCCTCATCCTTAGAGAAGATCAGAATATCATCTACGAAGACTACGACAAACTCGTTCAGGAACTCCCTAGACACCCTACTTATCAAGTCCACGAAGTAGGCGGGTGCATTAGTCAAATCGAATGGCATGACCAGCCATTCTAAGAATCCATCCGGAGTTCTGAACGCAGTCTTGTCTATACTATCTTCAGCTACTCTGAGCTGATGGAACAGATGTTCCTACAAGCTGATCGAACAAATCATCAATCCTTGGCAATGGTTGTCTATTCTTCTTGTTCTACCCACGATAATCAACACACGGGCGAAGCGAACTGTCCATATTAGTAGCGAATACTACTAGAGCATCTTCCTCGGAAATGCTTCATCGAATGAAGTTCTTCTCAAGCAACTCCTTCACTTGCTTACTTAGCTCTCATCTTGCGGGGCCATGTGCCTTACCGGCCACGAAACTTTTTTGGCATTATCAACCAGATAAATGCGGAAATCAATCTCTCGTTTAGGGGTAACCCCCTTCACTTCACCCAAGATATCAGGATATTCTCGGACCACCCTCACCGATTACAAACTATCGATAGACGAGTTTGAGGGATTCAAGATAACACAACATGACGGGACTCGTAGGGTTACTAGAAATTTTTAGGGTATTACCGAGGCGAGTCATGAGCCTCACAACCCTATGCTCAAAAATCAAGGATGGCTCCAAAATTGGACAACCAATCCATGGTCAAAATCAACCCATACCCCATGAAACCGAGAATATAAGCATCACACGAGAACTCTACTCTCAAGATAGAGATTTTCAAATCCACGTAGATAATAGACAAATGGGCGGAACCCCCAATTGGATTTGAAACACACACGGGATCATTAACTAGACTAGTACTTAGGTGCAAACTATCAACAAGATCAGATGAGATAAAGCTATGCGATGCACCAGAATCAAACAAGGTACGAACTGGAAAATCAGACATATAAACAAGACTCTCAACAGAAATACTACCTTGATCGGGAACTGGAGCGACATTGAGAGCATGAACTTGCCCTCCTGAAGGTCCAGCACGCTGAGTCTGACCCTGGCCTTGCCCTTGCTTCTTCGGGCAATCCTTACTGAAATGTCCAAACTCACCACAATGAAAGCATTCGCCATCCTTCCTTTTCCTCTTCTTACAATCCTTAATAAGATGCCCAACTAAACCGCAATAATAGCACTTTCCCTTTTTGTTATTGCCCTTGTTGTTGTTCCCCTTGTTACCTTGACTTATGTTCTTGTTCTTATTGCCTTGACTGCTCTGACCACTTGGATTACCCTGATTTCCTTTCCACTGGGAATCAGTCTTCTTGGCTTGAGTATCATTCATCTTGATCTCTTTCTTGTCACTCCTATTCTCTTCATTAAGTAGGGCCATATTCACCAAACTTTCGAAAGTTGCCCCCAAGGGTATATGAGTCATGGCTAGACCATGTAATGGCTCGTTTAATCCTAGAGCAAAGTATAGGGCCTTCTTCTGAGCTGTGTTAACCAAGTCTAAACCGACCCGAGCCAGTTGATTAAACTCATCTATGTATTCCCTAATAGTCATGTCCCCTTGCTTCAGTGATAGGAACCTTAGTCCAAACTTTCCCCGAAAGTCATCCCAAGTCTCAATTGGCCTAGTAGCGATGGTGACCACCCACCAACGTGCAGCTTCTTCCTTTAGCAACCACACTGCTAATAAAACCTTCCTACGGTCATCTATATCAAAGAAGGTAAAAAGATCTTCGGTTTCTTTCAACCAATTCCTTGCCTCTACATAAGTCTCGGTTCCAATGAAATTCTTGCAACCCATCGCCTTAAAGTCTTTGCAAATCTCCGCGAAATCCTTTTGTGGATGCTGAGGGGGAGGAGGAAGAGGAACCTCAGCGACAGGAGGAGGAGGAACATCAACTACCGGAGGAGGAGTAATATTTGCGGGGCCGGCTTCGGTCGCCCTAGCCTCCAAAAGTCTCCTATACCAAACAGGTACGTGTACTCCCTCCGGAATGGCAAAGTTATTGGCCATACTGAAAACGAAGAAAAAGACAGATTCAGAATAGAGGAAAAACGAGGGAATTTTGCTAATGGCTTTTTGGGGAATAGCCTTTAAAATAAACTAGACTTTTCTTTGGAAAATACTTTATACTTTGTTTTGAAAATAGTTTTCCAAAAGTTTTCTAAAAACCTTTTTGTTCCTTCTCGTAAACCTGGCTCTGATACCAAATGTAACACCCCACCTCCGCCAGGGTGACTCTTGCAAGCACTCTGACTTTGGAGGGGCGTTTGAATCAGGTAAACATGCACAATGATATGTCAAGGCAGAACAAGAACATATGTATATATGTAAACAGAGTAAATAAGATAAGTAAAACAGCGGAAGATTTCAAACCATTTCAAAACAAGTCTGGTACAACTTAATGTCAACTTTCCAAATACACAAGTCTAGATAAAAACAACATTACTGAAAAACTGAAATACATAAGTACTATCCCCAAAATAAGTGATAACCATAGCTAGCTTCATGTCAAGACCGTACATGAGCTAAAATCCCACAAGCAAGCGATCAGAAATCCAGCTAAGCTCCAATATTCCCTCCCTGAGAACCTGGGGGGGAAACGGAAGAAAAGAGGCGAAAGAAGACAGGTCAGTCAAAAAGACTGAGTAAGCCCTACTACAATCAATGTAAACTGATAAAGTTAACTGGCATGAGCAGCAGGGATGAACATAAGGATAACAACATACTAGCATGATGATTAACTAACAAGGTAGATAAAGGTGTCATCGCATAATCAGGATTAAGGTTTTGCACCACAGGTGTACTAGCAAACTAACATGACTTAAATAAACAAGTATTGATCCCTTGGCCCAAGCTTTGGCCCAATAACATGAAGTGACCCTCATACGAGGTCCGATACCATGAAGTGACCCTAACACGAGGTCCAATAACATGAAGTGACCCAAACACGAGGTCCAATAACATGAATTGACCCTAACACGAGGTCCAATAACATGAAGTGACCCTAACACGAGGTCCAATAACATGAAGTGACCCTAACACGAGGTCAAATCAAACGGTCTAGTCGATCGGCTCCCTATAAGCCTAACTCGTCAAGTGTTGGTGTCAATACGGCCCAAACATAATTGTAGTCGAACTGTGCCGGGTCCACCCTTCGGGTGTATCAAGCCCTAGGGTGCCAACCCCTGGACACCATAAACATGAGTGCACAGTCTCGATCTACTGGTACCCATGGGTGACTTCTCCAAATACGGACTACGTGCACGACCATAGTCTGTCCGGAACTACATTGGCGTACCACCCGGCCGTCGTTTATTTGGTCGCTTACCTCCAGCCCAGTAATCGTGCCCCCTCCCTAGCCTAGTCCCTAGGGCCTTAGTGATACAAATTTTGGGATTACTGCGGAGTGGGCCCCCATTGCTAGGATTTTCTAGTGGGTTAAGTACGGTTTAACCCTCTTGATAATCATGGATTAACTTGGTTAAGTGTAACGATGAGTTCACGACTTAACCCTGACTAATCTACCAAGCCCAAATTGGTTAAGTATTAAGTGGACCATGACTTAACCCTAATCATGAGGCATTAATTAATTTAATGCGCCTTAACCTCTCACATTAGACCCTGTTGTGGTTACTAGTTAAGCCGGTCGGTTCCGGGTAGCTTTACACCACAACTTGGTCTAACCTCGGGTTCAAGGTACAACATGGCCAACTTCTCACATTGGGTCCTATTGTTTGTAGCAACTAGTTAAGCCGGTCGGTTCCGGGTAGGTTTATGCTACAAACTCAACCCAACCTCGAGTTGGTCACACTTATATTTTCTAAGTGTCATGTCCATTATGTTTCCAAAACACATTACAAGTTTTCAAGCAATTGGGTAGACCTAACTTAATAGGTAAATTCCCAATGGGTAGACCTAACTTAATAGGTAACTTCCCAAGCTTATGTCTTTATGTCTTTTTAAGTTTACCCAACCCCAAACGCAATCCCATCGCTTACATATCGCAATAGCGCATAAAGGATAGAAAGAGGGAACTTGGCATAATCGTGACATAAAGGTGTTGAAGCCACAAGTTCAACATGGTGGCATATGAAATGTACATATGTTCATATACTCGCATTAGGCCTCAAAAGCATGCATAAAACCAAACTTAGCATATTGGTGATACATGGTGATAAATGACATGTAAAAATGGCCATAAGTTCGCATCTAGCCTCACATGCAAGTTATCATAAGAGATAGGATAACTTACATGTTGCCAAAATGCAACCCTTAGCATAAAGCTTGAAGCTTTATGTTCATAAACCCAAGATAAGCTTGCATAACATGATAGCATGAACAAAATGTTCAACCCAAACTTGCATAACATACATGGCAAACTTGCATATCATAACATAGCAAACTTGCATAACATAACATGGCAAACTTGCATACAAACTTGCATATCATAACATGATAAACTTGCATATCATAACATGATAAACTTGCATAACATAACATGGCAAACTTGCATACAAACTTGCATATCATAACATGATAAACTTGCATATCATAACATGATAAACTTGCATAACATAACATGGCAAAACTTGCATATAAACTTGCATATCATAACATAGCAAACTTGCATAACATAACTTGATGAACTTGCATATCACATCATAGTAAACTTGCATAACACATCATAGTAAACTTGCATATCATGGCAAAATTGCATATCATACATTTAACTTTAGAGTTTAACTATGAAAGTAGAATAGGGCTTACAATACTTATGAAGGCACAAAAGATATGACAAAGCCCTTATGCAATCAAATAGACCCAAAATGCAAGCTCTAACATAAAAACCCTTGAGCCAAAATGATCAAAACTCTTTCTTTACGATGCAAATATAGAAACTTGACTTGAATGCAAGCTAATGATGCTCATACAAGTTTGAAAGCACTTGTATGCATGGAAAATCACTTAGAATTTTATTTAGGAATTTTATGAAGAGAGTGGAGGCCATGAGAGGATTGATTTTGCCATAGTTTAGTTACTAGAATGAATAATGATGATTTAGGGTTAGGTTAGGGCCTTATTTATAGAGATTAGGACTAGTTCTAGCCTTAGGATTAAACCCTAGTTCCAATCTCAGCCCTCAAAACCGAATCTGGCCCCCAAGCTCAACACAAACTCAAAATGGTGCACCAGGCTAAACAGCCCGGCTGGACCAAGTCGACAGCCAAGTCGACAGGGTTGTCGACTTGGGTCCAACCAAGTCGACTCCCAAGTCGACAGGGCTGTCGACTTGGGTGCTCAGGCGGGAATTTTCCCGCCTGGCCCAAACTGGCCCAAATTTTTCAAATTCAAACTTGAATTTGAAATCTGTTTTTACTTTGAATTTTTCTGACAACTTCGTTGGGCCTTAATTGGGTCATACGGACTCCGATTTTCGAAAACTCGGACTCTATTTCGCGTATTTTTCCGAAACGAACGCAATGGCATAGCCCGTTTCCCTTGATTCAGATTTTAGAATTAAATTCTGCCTCGATTTACATCATTACAGGTTATTAAAAATACGGGTTGTTACACATTTAGAACCAGGATTTGTAAATAAATCGTTATTCATTTAGAATATGTTATGTAAATAAAATGCCACATTATAAAATGTTATCGATGTTAGAAGTATCATTTTATGAAATGTTAACGATGTTAGAAATATCATTTTTATGAAATGATAGCGATGTTAGAAGTATCATTTTATGAAATGTTAGCGATGTTAGAATTAAAAATAACATTTTTATATAGAAATGTTAGATTAGATAAAAAGCGACATTTTATATTAGAAATGTTACGTTAGATGAAAAAATAACATTTTATATTAGAAAGGTTAAATTAGATAAAACGGCCACTTTTATTAGAAATGTTAAATTAGAACAAAAATATCACTTTTGTTAGTAATGAAATATTAGCAAATAAAGATGTCTTTTTAGTTAGAATGTTAAAATATCATTTTTGTTATAAATGTTAGGTTAGGTTGAAGGTGTCATTTTTGGTAAAATAATGTTTTACAAGAAATGATTATTTAAAATAAAAAGATCATCTTTATTAGAAATGTTTGAATAGCATTGTTATGTGAACAAATTATTCTTTTTATTGGTCATATGAAATTAGAAATTTGTGTACAAATAACGATCAATTTTATTCGTCAAGTTCAATTAGAGAAGTTTGTTACAAATAAAAATCCCCTTTCTTATTTGCCATTAGAATAGTAGAAAACATGTTATAAATAAAGTTATTCTTTTTATTTGCCATCAGCAATATTGAATATGTTATTAAGAATGTTTAAACATGAAAATTCACATTTTTAGTGTATGTTTTCTTCATTAAAAATGTCCATTTGTCGTATAATATGTTAATACAATAAAAATCAAATTTTTATTGTATAATTGATTCATGAAAAAGAAGCATGTTTTAAATAAAGTGTTAAAACATGAAATGTAACATTTCCATTGTATGTTTAATTCATTTAAAAGGATCATGTTTTAAATAAAAGGTTTACACATGAAAAGCTACGTTTGTATTGAATATATGATTCACCAAAAATGTACATGTTTTGAAATATGGTTGTATGTGTTAAAAATATAATTTTTAACATAAGTATTAAGTGTACAAAATTCACATGTAAAATATAAATGGTCGTTTTGTTGAATTAGAATCAACAAAATAAAAATTGTCATTTTGTTGGAATTAAGATGGTTGAAACAAAAAGGACATTTTTGTTAAATAAAAGAATTAAGCACAAATAGCATTTTTATTAACTAGATTTTGTGCTATAACAAATGTTCATCTTGTTAAAATGAAATAGACATGATTTTCACCGTCATTTGTTAAAACGAAATAGACATTATTTTGCACCGTCATGTGTTAATAATGGTATGAATATTTTCACCGTCATGTTTGTTATAAAAGAATGAAACTTAATGAAGTAATATTATTTACATTTCTATTGTAATTAAAGGAAAGTAATTAAAAGAATGAAAGCTTATGTTTTTTTTAATGAAAAATGGAATTTTAAGTTTATGTTTAAATGAATTAAAAAGAATGAAGTCATGTTACATTTTTAATGTAATAAGAAGAAATAGGACTTACGTGGTAATCTTAATTACATTTTTTATGTAATTGGTATATAAAAAGAAAAGTATACATTTTTAATGTAAATTAGATAAAAAGGAAAAATTTCATTTCCATGCAATTATATTGAAAATATGAAGCTTGCATTTTAATGAATTGGTTTTTAAAAAAAGAAAAAAAGAATAGGGATATGAAATTTATATTTTAACGAATTAGATTTTCATTAAAAAGATTAAAGATATGAAAAATTCATTTTCATGTAAATAAATTAACACACAAAATTATCGTTTTGTTTGTAATGTAAAATTATTATTTTTGTTTTGCATTGAAAGGATAACAAAGTTATCAATTTTGTTACATTGAAATAAACAAACAAAAATACTCATTCTTGTAGAAGTAAAGGTGAATGAACACAAAATATTCGTTTGTTGAAACTAAAATGAAACACAAAAATGCTCATTTTTGTTGGAATTGGTATGATAACAAAATATACATTTTGTGTAATTCGAAAGATGAAACAAGAAAATGTCCATTGTTGTGTATAAGATGTGTATGTGTATGAAAATAAAAATAAACATTATGGTGTGTACATTGTACACTAATATTGTATATGCGAATAGGAATATTGTTCGTTAGCGAAATGTAATGAAATAAAATACATTTCATTACACATTATAAACATTTCGATAGGATGTGAAACAAAACATTCACTACTTGTTATATAATTACGTTAATGAAATGGAATTTAATTATTTTTATATAAATATAAATAAAGATAAATCGTTATAAATTACTAATAACGATATGAAATGATTTCCAACTTATATATATACAAGAATTATTTGGAAAGTCCGAGTCTAGGTCATTCCAAATAATTTAAGCGACGTTAAAAATTCAAGTTTTGAAGACAACGATAGAAGACCGACGATCTTCATATCGAATGGACGACGACTGCTGATGCCCGTGATTGCAGTAGCTACCTTGAAGGGGCTACAGTGGAGGCCGTCCGGACGTATAGGTTGATTCTACGGATTTGGTTTTCGCTTAGACCCAGAGCATAAGCTTATAAATGGATTGTGTGTCTGACATTGTACTCCAGTTAATATCATGTTATTGATTTTCTGTTTAATATATAAATGTTGGTGGTGGAGAATTTATTCTTTGCTTAACACCCGTTTATATATTGATGGATGATCAATGGTGCAGTATGGATTGACAATGTGGCATGCTAAGATATTATGATCAAGGCTTTTGTTGAAAAGCAGGGCCTTGTGGTTGAAGACTATAGCGTGACTTCGCGAGCCTCACAACCCGGTTGAGTCTAAAACGGGAGAAGGGAACGCAGGGAGAGCAGCACGTTTCTTTCTAGCTAGAAGTGGTGTCGGTGCTTAAACTGGCTGATATTTACTTATGTGGATGATGGAATGTAGCGCGCCTCGGATGATAGGTCCTATAGGATCGGGAAACGTGTGTTCAGGAATTGCCAATCCACAAAGCTGTATGTGTGGACCGGCCCTGCAGATATCCAAGGGTTCACTGCGAGGGATCCTGAGACATTAGCTAGAGTGTCTCAAATCGGTAAGGAGCTCCTCCCTAGCCTTGACTCATGATGGAAATCCAAACTTCCAATACGAACCCACGGATTTGATGGTATTACTAGTATGGAAGCATAGTATTATCGTATCTATGTGTCCTAGGATTGATACATTTATTTTGAAATGTTTTTATATACACTAATAATAATATCAAATTCGTTTTATCGTACCAAGCATGTTTAATCACCATAAGGTAAAACTCTATCCTCTGGTTTGCGTTGCATTGTGTGATGGGACTTGAGTCTTATGGTGATTCCATTTTTCCAAAAGCATTGCGTTATTTTACGAATTACTTATTGTTTGTTCTATCACTTTAAATTATGCACGGCAATCCATTGGAATAAAACCTGTTCCGCGTTAGCGGCGTGGTCCTTGGATTTGCCTTATTGTTATTAGTTATATTAGTTGAGAATTCTCACACCAATCCCATGACTGACCCGTTGTTTGTTTCCACCTTTGCAAACTCGGGTGCCCTCTTTTCCACATGGGCAGTCGAGTAGTTTGTCTACAGGTTCTTATCTCGAGCAGGATGCTGGATTGAAGCTTAAAGCTATGTCTAAAGCATAGTTATCTTCCGCTGTATCTATTTTATTGTTTCCGCTGCAATGTATTAAAATATTGTAATTTATCTTCCGCTGTAATTTATCGATGTACTCTGATATTCTGTACTCTGATGTTACGTTACCATGATGTAATAAAAGTCTGCTGTTATTGCTCTGATGTTGTGTGACGAGCAGGAATTTCGCTCGGTCCGAACCAGTCGCTAAACCGACCCAGACCGTTCGAAACACCCTATCGTTTTGAGAACAAGACAAAATAGAACGTATACAGAAGAACATTTCACTGTATATTACAACAATGCATCAGATTACAAGAATATACAGAGTATAAATGAATAAATATTACACAGAAATATCAAAGATTTAAATTACATTTAAGTACATAGCAGCGGAAAAATAATACAATACACAACTAGAAGAAGATATACGGATACAAAGCTTTCCGGATATCGTTCCAGCTGTAAACCAGGATCCTGTGAATATAAATCTGCAAAACCAAAACTACTAGCTGCCCGTGTCAAAATAAGGGCACCCAGAGTTTAGGTTAAAACAATAAACTCCAGGTCAGTCATGTGACTGGTGTGAGAACTAAAACAGTTATTAATCTTTATTTTAAATCATTAGGTAAATCAAGGGACCACGCCGTATAACACGGAACGGGTTTCCTCCCAAGAATACCAGTGCATGAAACAAACAGCGCAATGCTAAATAAAGAAAAATGAAGCTGTTATAAGACCCAGGTCCCATCACACAATGCAACGCAGCCGAGGATAGGGTATTCCCTTATAACAGCCAAAGTGCTTGATACGGTTAAAACAAATCATTTGATACTATAATAAGTGTATAGTGTCAAAAACAATTTCAATCATAAATATAAATCATAGACGGCATGAGTGCCCCATCCCACTATGTCGCCATACTAGGCTCTACAAATAAAGCCGAAATACACGTATTGGAAATTGGATTTCCATCATGGTGGCTCCTGATTCGAAAGATCTATCGCGTAGTACAAATCACCGCGGCTTACGTCTCAGCGAGAGAAAACACCGCTATGCACATCCGCACTTTTGCGACTCAAGTATCACCGCGGCTTACGTCCCAGCAAGAGAAAACACCGCTTACTCTATCCCTCCGAGCACAAAGCTCAATATCGGTCGACCGAATCCACTACACTAAAAATGTATACTGATCAAACCATCAGTTTACCACCATCCCGGGCTGTGAGGCTCGCTGATTCACGTTATACACAAAGCTACGCCACACAGGCCGTGCTTTGATCATCAACCACAAGACTTTGCTTTTCAACAGAAGCCTTGATCAATTGCCACTTACGCATGCCACACTGGCAATTCACTCCATGCGACTGATGTCCATCGATATACAACCTCTGAGCTCGTACGTCTCAGAGAAGGGCGTTAAGCAAGAGAATAAATTCTCCGCCGCCAAACAGATGTATATTTAATAGAGATCAATCAACACAGAATAAAATCCAATGTCAGACACACAATCCATTTACAAGTTCGTTCTGGGTCTGAACGAAACCGGAGGCACTTTCCTCACATATCCATCCATCTCCAGGTACGTCTGGACGATCACCAACTGATTCCCTCATCCTGGGTGTACAGCCCAATCAAGATCATCAGTAATCACCCAAACGATGTGAAGACTTCCGGTCTTCAACCACCGTCTTCATCTTCGACATCTCGTCGAATCGGTTATTCAAAATGGGTATAAACCCGACCTTTCTGAATAACCCACGTATATAATAAACGAATGTTACACAAACACAACAAACGGCTCATTCCAATTCAGAATATTATCTTATCCACAAAATCACATTCTTAGGGAAAGGTTCCCATTAATTTTATCCAAGATAAATTCTTCTAAATTTATTCTTTAATCCTCCTATGGATATCATTTCAAACTAGTCGGGATTAACGAACCACACCGAAGTAATTATTTATTTTATTTCCCAATCCCAACCTATATATCCCATGGAGAAAACTGGTAATACTCCACATCTAACACCACGGTGTTATCGGTAAAATTAATTACCATTTCACGTTCAAATCTAATTAAAGATTTAACTATCGCTTTGGAGCAAAACTGGTGATACTCCACTCTCGATCACTTTTCAGATTTTGATAATTAAAATTATCAATGCACATTTTAATCTAATTAAAGATTCATTAAAACTCCACTTAGTTTTAATCTTTTCAGAAATCGATATTATGTCTTTAACTGGGTTAAAGAACCAATGTCATCTAAACACGACTCACGATAAACCCAAATCACATTTGATATTAAATACAAGGCTCTGAATAGAAAATATACCGGCTTACATTCAATATCAAATTCTGAAACCAACAAATATCGTATTGGAAATAACGATATAAAATATATCTTTCAAATCCCCATAACAATATTTGTATAGTCACGAGATCCAACATCGAAATATCCCGAAGATAATTTCGATTCAACTCCAGTCCAATCCACGTATTGGGAGTATTGATTATTTTTAAAATCACTTTCAAATTCAATTTATTTATTTCAAAAATAAATTGATTTTAATTCTAGTTCAAAACTAGTTCATTTCGATAAAAATCTATTTTTATCTTTTCAAATGTGGAGTTTTTCACCCCCGTTCTTTCCAATTCACATATTATGATTTTACACAAATTATAGATATTTTTAATAATTTTACCAAGGCCCGTACAATCGATTTCCATCTACGGCCATCGAACTGCACTTACAGCGACCTTTTTCGAATTTGATTTGGACATAACTCCAAATCCAACCGTTAGATTTCAAATTTCTAATATTCATTGGAAAGCTCTTTTCGATACGAACCCAACGGTTCCGGTTTTAGGAGAATCCGACGGTCGGATCTCCCGCAATGTCCGTTTGAAATAAATGGTCGAAATTCACGAACTGCCGCGGCGCGGCGCGTTCTATTCAGACCATTATATATATAATATATATATATTATATATATTTCGTCGATTTCCTTTTAAAACGAATTTTATAAATAGTTCTACATTCGTTTCAAAACAATTTCAACTTCCATTTCAATTCAAATCAAAATTGAATTCTTCTTTATAAATTCGTTCTAAAATTCAAATCGTTTTCAATTCAATTCATTTCGAAATCGTTTTCAATTCAATTCATTTCGAAATCGTTTTCAATTCAATTCATTTCGAAATCGTTTTCAATTCAATTCATTTCGAAATCGTTTTCAATTCAATTCATTTCGAAATCGTTTTCAATTCAATTCATTTCGAAATCGTTTTCAATTCAATTCATTTCGAAATCGTTTTCAATTCAATTCATTTCGAAATCGTTTTCAATTCAATTCATTTCGAAATCGTTTAAAATCGATATAAATATCGTTTACGTCAAAATGGCGTCAATCTAATCAACACGGCTTTATATTTTCAAAACTTCTTTATTCTATCCAACAAATGAATATTTATCCCATTCAACACATGAATCTATATTTATTTCAACACACGACTAATCTCAACACATGAGTACTGTCAACACATCACTATTTTTATATTCAACACATGAATTTTCTTTTATAATATTCATTACTTTCCCGATTGGAATGAGGCCCAATCAATCACCATATAACGTTAATTATATGGATTCCATACAACACATGTATATGATAGCAATAATAAACAATCAACCATCAACCAAAGTGCACTACACTGTATAAGCATCAAATATAGATATCTTACGCTTATAACAGCCTGTCAATCAATCGATCGACATATTTAATCAATCAGGATGAGTGAACTTCAAATTTCATCCCAACACCCGTGTGGGGTTTCAAACAATCAAACACAGATTTTTAGTTGTGCAGTTGGGCGATGTGTAAAATTTATCGACCCATTCAATATCAGTCAAATCAGTGTATATAAACAAATCGGCCGATTTGTTTATAAATATTTATTTATTCACTTTCACGTTAAAACTATATTTTTAATGATAATATATTTTATTTTAACACATGAATTTCTATTCATTTCATTTACACAATAAAAATGATATTTTTATTTTTCTAACATATTTTAGAAAATTTCGGCGGCATAACGGCACGATACTAGAAACGGGACGAGGCCTAGCCTTATCCCCGGTCTAGTGAAGGCCCACGCCATTCACACATCAATCAAATCAATTTCAATTCACCAAACAATTCAATTCAAACCAAATAATCTAACCAACTACACCACCAATCAAACAAGTCCATGGTCTGTGGACGGGTGTCGGGTGCTACTAAGCACCGTCTGCATCCTAGTATATATATATATGTAACTAGAAAAGAGATTTTGAGTGAGAAGTTCTCACCGAAAGCTATCCAATCATCTTGACTCTTCTCGCCTTTTTATCATCTTCTTGTGCCCGTAGTCACTACATATATAAAAATCAGGCATTTTTATATTTCGATGTCTTTAAAATAAAAATCACATTTTTATTTATTCACTTTCAATTTAAAAAGCATATTTTTATAATCTCTTCATATATTTAAAAATCGAATTTTTACTACGATGTTCATAGATAAAAATTATATTTTTACTTCGTTGTTCAAAGATAAAAATTATATTTTTATCACGCTATTTTCCATATAAAGATTTCGCCTTTTTAAATTTAAAGATTTCATCTTTACAAAAACCTCATTTTTATTTTCCTACACATATAAAGATTATATATTTTTTTTTTTTTGCAAGTTCAAATCTTTTTCTACTAAAAGATTAAACCTTTTTCAAATCAGTTTTTATATTCTTGTCAAATCAGTTTTTAATATTTAAAAATTCAGTTTATAATATTCTTAAAAATCAGTTTACAAATCTAATTAAAATCAGTTTAAAATGCTTTTTAAAAAAAACAGTATTAAATTCTTTAAAAAAAAAACAGTTTAAAACCCTAAAATAAAAATAAAATAAAATGCTTACTGTTACCTGCGAAGAAGGGGGGGATGCTGCTGTCGGTGGTCATCAGGCGGGGTTGGGCGTCGGAGTTGAGGTGGTGGCCAGCAGGGGCTTCGATTCGGAGCTGAACAAAGGGGGGGGGGGGAACTACGGGGTTGTCGCGCCGTGGGGGGCTTCGCTCCGTCGAGGAGGGCAGGTGAGAGAGGAGCGAGGCTGGAGGGAGGAGGCACCTGAGGGGAAGATCGGCGGCAGCTCCGCCTGTGGCGGCGGCGAAACTCTGGGGGGGCGCGATCGCCTTTTCCCCCCTTTTTTTATTTTTTTATTTTTTTTTTCTTCGAAATGAAAAGAGATCGGGGGGGGGGGCCTGGTTAAGGGAGAAGTTTAATTTTTTTTTTTATTAATTTAATTATTTTATTTTTCAAAAAGTTGACTTTCACATACGACCTCTAAACGAGGTCCACCGCCTGTCGTCCATAGCGTTTCACCCCAATTCTGAACACAATGGGATGTGCATCGTAAGCTGGTTTGATCGTTTGAATCAGTTTCCGTTAAATTTACCTTTAAATCATTGTATTGAATTTTAAACGTACATTTCAAATCACCGGGGTCACATACTAACTAGAAAAATTCCAGAAAAATATTTTCTAGCTTCGTATTGACGATACGGTCCTAAAAAAACTATTTTCGTCGAATTCTGAGACCGTTGGAAAAATGGCCATTTTCCAGTCGATTAAAATCAACTGAAACTGGTCAAACGCGTTTTCCTTTGCCACGCTTACATATTGATTCGAAAAATTATGAAATTTGGAATCTAGCAATAACTTAACATCACGGACCCAACAAAACTGGTTTCGTCGAAATCCGAGGTCGTTTGCAAAATGTCTATTTTTAAGGGCCTGAATTCCATAGCGACTATTCAGAATTTTCAACTGGACATATCTTTTGATTCCCGCCATGAAATTTTGATTTGTCGGATTCGATGGAAAGATATTATCAATTAGATCCTAATGTTTTTGGTTTCACTAAAATCCGGATTGTTTTGCACCCGGTACATTCAATTGAAGTTTGAAATCGAATTATCGAACTACCGCGCCATTTTCAATTCTATTTATAATTATATATAAATATTTATATTCTAACGACGACGTATATAATATATACGTCGGATTATGTTCAATATAAATTTCTCGCCAATTTTATTTAAAATAATTCATTTTAAATAATCAAAATTCGCCAAAATTGCCAAAATAAAAATTTCAAACTGGCTCGCATTTTCCGGGTTATTACAATCTCCCCCACTTAAAACTTTTCGTCCCCGAAAAGGAACAAAGTCGAAAGTGGTTTGATTAATCAACTCTACTTTCAATTTGGCTTCCATTCTCCAACTTTTCAGTTTCTGAGAATTTTCTAAATTTCAAAAATTTGGCTAACACCCTAAATATTCGAAATTTTTTGCCATAACCTCCCCTGCACCGGGAGCATCGGGGAATTTCAAATAGCTTCCCCGGTCCTTCAGATCTCAAAAAGAAAAAGAAAAAGCCAAGCGGCTAGCCAATAGGCTCACAAAATCATCATCACCCAAACAAAACAGGAAATTATGTAGTAAACATGTACCTATTTGTCGGGCAAACAAATTTTATTCTCTGCTCTAGCCTCCTTGCTATGACCTGTTCAATGTAAGTATATGTATATGCAAGCAAATGCGACAAATTTTCAATACAATTCAAAATTTGATTCAATTAGGCATAATGGTTAAAAATTAGCAAACAAATAAACAAACAACACAAACATCAATCAATTAGTGAATTAGAATTTCAAATCCATAAATTTGATATATATACTGAAAATCTTGTTTTTGATGTCAATTCACAACAAAGTGTTCTAACTATATTAGTTTTGGTTCTCACACCAGTCTAATGGAAATATATAGATATCACACCTTCGTCACTCGAATATAAATTCTGACGACGAGTACTCAACCATCAGAATCATCTTCGGGCCACTAGAGTATGATTCCATATCTATCAAGTATATTAAAACTTCGAATATACGTTCATGACGCGTATACGCGAAATCTATATATACTCGATTGTCCATATTGAAAATAAATAAATAATCAAATACGTATAAAGCGATTTAAATTTTCAAAACAAAATTGTTTTCATTTGAAAAGTATACTCTTCACACTCGTTCTAGGATACTACTGATCCTATCTCTAACGAGTCATTCTAATTGGATATTACTAATCCAATATCTGATGAATTCTTTCGTATGGTTCTAACGTGTCTTGTTCTCGAGCTCTGTAAACCAAAGCTCTGATACCACGTGTGACGAGCAGGAATTTCGCTCGGTCCGAACCAGTCGGTTAACCGACCCAGACCGTTCGAAACACCCTATCGTTTTGAGAACAAGACAAAATAGAACGGCTCACACTGGTCCCCCAGTTACTTGTTTTACGGCAACCCTCTCGAGTCTCGCGCCCACTGGCGAACCAACCCCCACCACAAGGGACATGTGGGGGTAAGAGTCTCCCGTTCGCCACCAAACCGCGAAGCGAGAACCCCCCATCACGACTGCAACAAGAACTGGTGATACTCCACTCTCGATCACTTTTCAGATTTTGATAATTAAAATTATCAATGCACATTTTAATCTAATTAAAGATTCATTAAAACTCCACTTAGTTTTAATCTTTTCAGAAATCGATATTATGTCTTTAACTGGGTTAAAGAACCAATGTCATCTAAACACGACTCACGATAAACCCAAATCACATTTGATATTAAATACAAGGCTCTGAATAGAAAATATACCGGCTTACATTCAATATCAAATTCTGAAACCAACAAATATCGTATTGGAAATAACGATATAAAATATATCTTTCAAATCCCCATAACAATATTTGTATAGTCACGAGATCCAACATCGAAATATCCCGAAGATAATTTCGATTCAACTCCAGTCCAATCCACGTATTGGGAGTATTGATTATTTTTAAAATCACTTTCAAATTCAATTTATTTATTTCAAAAATAAATTGATTTTAATTCTAGTTCAAAACTAGTTCATTTCGATAAAAATCTATTTTTATCTTTTCAAATGTGGAGTTTTTCACCCCCGTTCTTTCCAATTCACATATTATGATTTTACACAAATTATAGATATTTTTAATAATTTTACCAAGGCCCGTACAGTCGATTTCCATCTACGGCCATCGAACTGCACTTACAGCGACCTTTTTCGAATTTGATTTGGACATAACTCCAAATCCAACCGTTAGATTTCAAATTTCTAATATTCATTGGAAAGCTCTTTTCGATACGAACCCAACGGTTCCGGTTTTAGGAGAATCCGACGGTCGGATCTCCCGCAATGTCCGTTTGAAATAAATGGTCGAAATTCACGAACTGCCGCGGCGCGGCGCATTCTATTCAGGCCATTATATATATAATATATATATATATATTATATATATTTCGTCGATTTCCTTTTAAAACGAATTTTATAAATAGTTCTACATTCGTTTCAAAACAATTTCAACTTCCATTTCAATTCAAATCAAAATTGAATTCTTCTTTATAAATTCGTTCTAAAATTCAAATCGTTTTCAATTCAATTCATTTCGAAATCGTTTTCAATTCAATTCATTTCGAAATCGTTTTCAATTCAATTCATTTTGAAATCGTTTTCAATTCAATTCATTTCGAAATCGTTTTCAATTCAATTCATTTCGAAATCGTTTTCAATTCAATTCATTTCGAAATCGTTTTCAATTCAATTCATTTCGAAATCGTTTTCAATTCAATTCATTTCGAAATCGTTTAAAATCGATATAAATATCGTTTACGTCAAAATGGCGTCAATCTAATCAACACGGCTTTATATTTTCAAAACTTCTTTATTCTATCCAACAAATGAATATTTATCCCATTCAACACATGAATCTATATTTATTTCAACACACGACTAATCTCAACACATGAGTACTGTCAACACATCACTATTTTTATATTCAACACATGAATTTTCTTTTATAATATTCATTACTTTCCCGATTGGAATGAGGCCCAATCAATCACCATATAACGTTAATTATATGGATTCCATACAACACATGTATATGATAGCAATAATAAACAATCAACCATCAACCAAAGTGCACTACACTGTATAAGCATCAAATATAGATATCTTACGCTTATAACAGCCTGTCAATCAATCGATCGACATATTTAATCAATCAGGATGAGTGAACTTCAAATTTCATCCCAACACCCGTGTGGGGTTTCAAACAATCAAACACAGATTTTTAGTTGTGCAGTTGGGCGATGTGTAAAATTTATCGACCCATTCAATATCAGTCAAATCAGTGTATATAAACAAATCGGCCGATTTGTTTATAAATATTTATTTATTCACTTTCACGTTAAAACTATATTTTTAATGATAATATATTTTATTTTAACACATGAATTTCTATTCATTTCATTTACACAATAAAAATGATATTTTTATTTTTCTAACATATTTTAGAAAATTTCGGCGGCATAACGGCACGATACTAGAAACGGGACGAGGCCTAGCCTTATCCCCGGTCTAGTGAAGGCCCACGCCATTCACACATCAATCAAATCAATTTCAATTCACCAAACAATTCAATTCAAACCAAATAATCTAACCAACTACACCACCAATCAAACAAGTCCATGGTCTGTGGACGGGTGTCGGGTGCTACTAAGCACCGTCTGCATCCTAGTATATATATATATGTAACTAGAAAAGAGATTTTGAGTGAGAAGTTCTCACCGAAAGCTATCCAATCATCTTGACTCTTCTCGCCTTTTTATCATCTTCTTGTGCCCGTAGTCACTACATATATAAAAATCACGCATTTTTATATTTCGATGTCTTTAAAATAAAAATCACATTTTTATTTATTCACTTTCAATTTAAAAATCATATTTTTATAATCTCTTCATATATTTAAAAATCGAATTTTTACTACGATGTTCATAGATAAAAATTATATTTTTACTTCGTTGTTCAAAGATAAAAATTATATTTTTATCACGCTATTTTCCATATAAAGATTTCGCCTTTTTAAATTTAAAGATTTCATCTTTACAAAAACCTCATTTTTATTTTCCTACACATATAAAGATTATATTTTTTTTTTTTGCAAGTTCAAATCTTTTTCTACTAAAAGATTAAACCTTTTTCAAATCAGTTTTTATATTCTTATCAAATCAGTTTTTAATATTTAAAAATTCAGTTTATAATATTCTTAAAAATCAGTTTACAAATCTAATTAAAATCAGTTTAAAATGCTTTAAAAAAAAAACAGTATTAAATTCTTTAAAAAAAAAACAGTTTAAAACCCTAAAATAAAAATAAAATAAAATGCTTACTGTTACCTGCGAAGAAGGGGGGGATGCTGCTGTCGGTGGTCATCAGGCGGGGTTGGGCGTCGGAGTTGAGGTGGTGGCCAGCAGGGGCTTCGATTCGGAGCTGAACAAAGGGGGGGGGACTACGGGGTTGTCGCGCCGTGGGGGGCTTCGCTCCGTCGAGGAGGGCAGGTGAGAGAGGAGCGAGGCTGGAGTGAGGAGGCACCTGAGGGGAAGATCGGCGGCAGCTCCGCCTGTGGCGGCGGCGAAACTCTGGGGGGGCGCGATCGCCTTTCCCCCCCCCCCTTTTTTTTTTCTTCGAAATGAAAAGAGATCGGGGGGGGGGCCTGGTTAAGGGAGAAGTTTAAATTTTTTTTTTTTTTTATTTATTAATTTAATTATTTTATTTTTCAAAAAGTTGACTTTCACATACGACCTCTAAACGAGGTCCACCGCCTGTCGTCCATAGCGTTTCACCCCCATTCTGAACACAATGGGATGTGCATCGTAAGCTGGTTTGATCGTTTGAATCAGTTTCCGTTAAATTTACCTTTAAATCATTATATTGAATTTTAAACGTACATTTCAAATCACCGGGGTCACATACTAACTAGAAAAATTCCAGAAAAATATTTTCTAGCTTCGTATTGACGATACGGTCCTAACAAAACTATTTTCGTCGAATTCTGAGACCGTTGGAAAAATGGCCATTTTCCAGTCGATTAAAATCAACTGAAACTGGTCAAACGCGTTTTCCTTTGCCACGCTTACATATTGATTCGAAAAATTATGAAATTTGGAATCTAGCAATAACTTAACATCACGGACCCAACAAAACTGGTTTCGTCGAAATCCGAGGTCGTTTGCAAAATGTCTATTTTTAAGGGCCTGAATTCCATAGCGACTATTCAGAATTTTCAACTGGACATATCTTTTGATTCCCGCCATGAAATTTTGATTTGTCGGATTCGATGGAAAGATATTATCAATTAGATCCTAATGTTTTTGGTTTCACTAAAATCCGGATTGTTTTGCACCCGGTACATTCAATTGAAGTTTGAAATCGAATTATCGAACTACCGCGCCATTTTCAATTCTATTTATAATTATATATAAATATTTATATTCTAACGACGACGTATATAATATATACGTCGGATTATGTTCAATATAAATTTCTCGCCAATTTTATTTAAAATAATTCATTTTAAATAATCAAAATTCGCCAAAATTGCCAAAATAAAAATTTCAAACTGGCTCGCATTTTCCGGGTTATTACTTGTTGTATTCCCAAAGTTAACGTATGTGGATTTTGAATGGTCTTGGTCGATTTAGCGATCGATTAAGGTCGGGCAAAATGCGTGTCGTTACATCAGGAGTCGGTTGCACGTGGCAGAAGTGATCAAGGTCGGTCATGCAAGTGGAGAAAGGCCTGGGGTTTTGCCTTTAGGAAGCAGGTGGTCGGTCGCTCCTGGTGTTGGGTCGGTCGTGCATTCCTAGATGGTTGTTTGGTTCGAGCGAGCTTGGGTGATGGGTTTGAGCGAGTGTATGGGTGAATTAATCTGGTCGGTCGGTCATCTACTGGTCGTACATGGATGAGCTGGTCGGTCGTATATGTTTTAAAGCATAGATTTATGGTCCAACTAAAAGTGGTCGGTTGAGCCAAGAAGTACGGGTCGATCACACCATGTTGGGTTGGTCGATCGAGCAAGACGGGGTCAGTCACACAAGGTCATTTTCTAAAAAAGTATGTTTTCGGGTATGACTCGGATTTGAGTGAGAATGCCTGGAAAAAAAAATTCGGGGGCGATGCCCCTGAACCCATGCCACAGCGCAGTGGTGTGGTAACTTCGAAGTGAATTCCATGGGGAATGGCAAAGTGAGGTGATTTGTTCATCGGATGTGATGAATGTGAAAATGACTCAAGGAGGTATTGAGTTCGTGTGAAGTGATAGCTCTAAGGCGTTCTGAGCTGATTAATAGTCGTAATTGGTAACGACTAGAGATGCAAAGGTCGAGGAATTATCGTTGTTGTAGGTTCTAGCAGGCTCAAAATTGAGGTACAATTGAACACCGGTTATAGGTCGAGTTCCCTGAGCATCGTGTAAGGACTAGACACGTGTTGTGTATAGCGTGTGGGCTTTTGCTAGAACCGGGGCGTCGTGTATGGTCCTTAACAATTGACGGCAAGTTGTTAGCCAGTCATACGATAACGAGGGTTCCAAAGCAAGGTTGACCGTGATAGCCAGGGTCTGTCATGGATGTCTGAATGCATGTTGTGATCATAATCGAGTTGCTTTGCCATGTATGGATTGATGCTTAATTGCCTTGACTGAATTGTTATTCCTTTGGATGTACGGATCGTAAAGGCTATCAATGTCATGTAGTGGGGAAGGAAATCAAGAGTTCTTCTCTGGAGCTAGGTAGATTAGTTGTTTATTTACCCTTCTCATATACTTTATTGATGAAGTTGGTTAGCTGTTTTACTTCTCACTAAGACTGTTGTCTGAATCAAGGTTTTATGTTTCCTCTTATTACCTAGGGCTTTTCATCCGGTTGTTTGGATGGGCAGACTAGGTGGTAGGTGATTGGCAAGGTTGTTGTTCGGTAGCGAGCAGGAGGCTGGCATACTATTTTACTACTATCTAGTACCTTTGTTTTTCCGCTGTTTGCTATTTCTCTGAGTGTTGTAGTAAGGCAAATTGTACAAACACTATTGTTTTTATCCACATGTATGGGAATTACTTTCTATTTGTCATGAAGGTTTAGTGTTTTCTGCTTCACTATCACTACCTGTTGTATATGTTCAATTATATTTTATCCTTGCGCTGTGAGTTTACGACAGATCCCGCTTATATATCATACCTTGATGATCGTCCATAGCTACCTGGCACACCCTTCAGCGCATTATTCTCTTGTATAGTGCGAGGGTTGTGGGCAGTCGTCACAAAAACTATTATTCATTGATTTACTAATAAATCACATCTAGATTATCCATGTTCATATTAACAAAAATGAAAAAAAACAAATTTATTAGCACCTCAATCACGTAACAAATATTATACGCATAAATAACTATCACAAGTTCAACTCGTTTGCATCAATATATTTTGTGACGGCCGGGAATTTCGCTTGATCTGAATCAGTCATTAAACCGATCTAGACCGTTCGAAACCCCTGATCGTTTTGAGAACAGGACAAATCAGAACGCAGACGGAAGAACATTTCATTGCTATTACAACAATTCCATCAGATATAAGAATATACAGGGTATAATTGAATAAATTACATTCGATAAATATCAGAGATTACAATAAATTACATAGCAGCGGAAAATAATACAAGGCACAACTGAAGGTGATATACGGATACAGAGCTTTCCGGATATCATTCCAGCTGTAAACCAGGATTCTGTGAATATAAATCTACAAAACCAAAACTACTAGCTGCCCGTGCGGAAAATAGGGGCACCCAGAGTTTAGGTTAAAACAATAAACTCCAGGTCAGTCATGTGACTGGTGTGAGAACTAAAACAGTTATTTAAAGCTTTACTTTAAAAGAGAGTAATTCAAGGGACCACGCCGTATAACACGGAACGGGTTTCCTCCCAAGAATACTAGTGCATATCAATAAACAACGCAATGCTTTTTCGAAAAATGAAGCTATTATAACACCCAGGTCCCATCACACAATGCAACGCAAGCCGGAGGATAGGGTTTTCCCTTATAATAGCCAAACATGCTTGGTACATTTAAAACAAATCATTTGATACTATAATAAGTGTATAGTGTGAAAACAATTTCAATCATAAATATAAATCATAGGCGGCATGGGTACCATATATCATGTCGCCATACTAGTTCTACAATTAAAACCGCAATACACGTATTGGAAATTGGATTTCCGTCATGAGTCGAGGCAAGGGGCAAGATCCTCTCCGCTTCGAGACACTCTAGTAAATGCCTCGATACTACACACTCTGGGCAACCCCGGATTCGGCTGGGCCGGTCCTCACTTACGTTAGAGGATTGGCAATTCCTGAACACACGTTTCCCGGTCCTTACAGACCTATAATCGAGGCGCCTCATTCCAACAACCACAAAGGTGAAAAGTATATAAATGTCAGGGCTAGTAAGTCACTGACACCACCAAAGCTAGAAAGAAACGTCGTGCTCTCCCAGCGGTCCGTATCCCGTTTTTGACTCATACCGAGGTGTGAGGCTCGCGAATTCACGCTATACACAAAGCTGCCACGTAGGTCGTGCTTTGATCATCAACCACAAGACTTTGCTTTTCAACAGAAGCCTTGATCCAAGCAACTCAGTGTGCCATACAGGCAATTCATGCCATGCGATTGATATCTATCAATATATACCCTCTAAGCTCGTACGTCTCAGAGAAGGGCGTTAAGCAAGAGAATAAATTCTCCGCCGCCAAATAGATATATATTTAACAGAAATCAATCAACACAGAATGAAATCCAATGTCAGACACACAATCCATTTACAAGTTCGTTCTGGGTCTGAACGAAACCGGAGGCACTTTCCTCGCATATCCATCGATCTCCAAGTACGTCTGGACGACCACCAACTATTTCCATCCTCTTGGGTGTACAGCCCAATCAGGATCATCAGTAATTATCCAAACGATGTGAAGACTTCCGGTCTTCGACCACCGTCTTCATCTTCGACTTATCGTCGAATCGGTTATTCAGAATGGGTATAAACCCGGACTTTCCGAACAACCCGCGTATATTAAAAACAAATGTTACACAAACACAACATACGCCTCATTCCAATTCCACATTCTCAGGGAAAGGTTCCCATTAATTTTATCAAAGATAAATTCTTTAAATTTATTCTTTAATCTTCCTTTGGATGTCATTTCAAACCAAATTATGGTTTTCCAAACTAGTCGAGATTAGCGAACCACACCGAAGTAATTATTTGTTTTATTTCCCAATCCCAACCTATTCATCCCATGAAGCAAAACTGGTAATACTCCATATCTAATACCACGGTGTTATTGGTAAAATTAATTACCATTTCACGTTCAAATCTAATTAAAGATTTGACTATCGTTTTGGAGCAAAACTGGCGATACTCCATTCTCGCTCATTTTCTAGATTTGATAATTTAAATTATCAATTCACATTTCAATTTAATTGCAGATTCATTAAAACTCCTTTTTCTGGGTTAAAGAACCAGTGTCATTTAAAACACAGTTCACGATAACTCATGAATTAATTCTATTTAAACCCATTTCAAATTCAATTTATTTATTTAAAAATAAATGGGTTTTAATTTTAGTTCAAAATTAGTTCATTTCGATAAAAATCTATTTTTATCTTTTCAAATATGTAGTTTTTCATCCCAATTTTTCCCAAATCATTTCTTATGATTTTACACAAATTATTACTATTTTTAGTAATTTTATCAAGGCCCGTACAGTCGATTTCCATCAACGGCCATCGAACTGCACTTACAGCGACCTTTTCTGAATTTTATTTGGATGTATCTCCAAATCCAACCGTTAGATTTCAAATTTCTACTATTCGTTAGAAAGCTCTTTTCGATACGAACCCAACGGTTCCGGTTTTAGGAGAATCCGACGGTCGAATCTCCCATAATGTCCGTTCGAAGTTAATGGTCGAAATTCGCGGACTGCCGCGGCGCGGCGCGTTCTATTCAGGCCATTATATTATATATATAATATATATTTCGTTGATTCCTATTTAAAACGAATTTTATAAATAGTTTTGAATTCGTTTCAAAAACATTTCAACTTCCAATTCTAATTCAAATCAAAATTGAATTTTTCCTTAAAAATTCGTTTTATAATTCATTTCATTTCAATTCAAATTTCAATTCAATTTGAATTCGTTTTCTATCCAATTCAATTCAAATTCGTTTTCTATTCGATTCAATTCAAATTGGTTTACTATTCAATTCAATTCAAATTGGTTTTCTATTCAATTCAATTCAAATTGGTTTTCTATTCAATTCAATTCAAATTGGTTTTCTATTCAATTCAATTCAAATTGGTTTTATATTCAATTCATTTCGAAATCGTTTTATATTCAATTCATTTCGAAATCGTTTTATATTCAATTCATTTCGAAATCGTTTTCAATTCAAATCAAATTTATTTTAAATTCAAAAACGAATATAATCGATATAAATATCGTTCACGTCAAAATAGCGCATCACTAATCAACACGGCTTTATATTCAACAAATGGATCTATATTTCTTTCAATACACGACTCTATATCTTTGTCAACACACGACTAATCTCAACGAATGAGTATTGTCCACGTGTGACTATTTTTATTATTTAATATATTTTATGAAAATTAAGGTATCTATCGTTTGATATTGAATCAGACTCCAACCGTAAATTAGTAAGAGAACGATTTCCTGAATATTAACCCCGAAGGCCGAAACCAACATCAGATTAATATCCAGGAGACCACTCATCTTATCTATTTTCCAATTAGTTTCTAATTTTATATATGATAAAGATGTAAATTTTATTGTTAAAATATTTCGTTCAACACATGACTAATCTCAACGGATGAGTACAGTCAACACATGAACCTTTATTTTATATATTGATAAAGATGTAATTTTATTATTAAAATATTTCGTTCAACACATGACTAATCTCAACGGATGAGTACAGTCAACACATGAACTTTTATTTTATAATATTCTTTATTTTTCAAATTGGAATGAGGCCCAATCAATCGCCATATAATATTAATTATATGGATTTTCATACATCACACGTATATAATAGCATTGAAAAATAATCAACCATCAACCAAAGTGCACTACACTGTATAAGCGTCAAATATAGATATCTAACGCTTATAACAGCCTGTCAATCAATCGATCAACATATTTAATCAATCAGGACGAGTGAACTTCAATTTTCATCCCAACACCCGTGTGGGGTTCAAACAATCAAACACGGATTTTATTTGTGCAGTTGGGCGATGTGTAAAATTTATCGTCCCAATCAATGTCAGTCAAATCAGTGTACATAAACAAACCGTCCGGTTTGTAAATGAATATTTATTTACTCACATTCACTATATTCATATTCACGTTAAAAATTATATTTTTAACGATAAAACATTTTATTTTAACATATGAATTTCTATTCAGTTCATTCTTTAAATAAAATGATATTTTTATTTTTCTAACTTATTTTAGAAAATTTCGGCGGCATAACGGCACGATACTAGAAACGGGACAAGGCCTAGCCTTATCCCCGATCTAGTGAAGGCCCACGCCATTCACACATCAATCAAATCAATTTTATTTCACCAAACAATTCAATTCAAACCAAATAGTCTAACCAACTACACAACCAAACAATTTAACAAACAAGTCATCCATGGTCTGTGGATGACGGGTGTCGGGTGCTACTAAACACCGTCTGCATCCTAGTATATATATAACTAGAAAAAGAAATTGAAGAGTGAGAAGTTCTCACCGATAGCTATCCTAACTCCACGGCACTTCTAATGCAGGAAATCTTCACTGTTCTCGTCTCTTATCACTTTCGTTGCCCGTAGCCACTACATATATAAAAATCACATTTTTATTTCGTTATTCAATATATAAAAATCGAATTTTTACTTCGCTATTCAATATATAAAAATCGAATTTTTACTATGCTATTCAATATATAAAAATCGAATTTTTACTATTCAACTATAAAGATTTCGCCTTTTCAAATATAAAGATTTCGCCTTTTCAAATTTATCATTATAAAAATCACATTTTTATTTTGCTATACATATAAAGATGATATTTTTATATCCTATCATGTAAAAATTATATTTTTAATTCTCTACATAAACAAAAATCATATTTTTACATCTTCTATATAGTAAAGATTATATTTTTAATACTTTAAAAATATAAAAATCATATTTTTAATTCTCTACATAAACAAAAATCATATTTTTACATCTTCTATATAGTAAAGATTATATTTTTAATACTTTAAAAATATAAAAATCATATTTTTAATTCTCTACATAAACAAAAATCATATTTTTACATCTTCTATACAGTAAAGATTATATTTTTAATACTTTAAAAATATAAAAATCATATTTTTAATTCTTCTACAATATGAAAGATTATATTTTTATCCTCCTACCATATAAAAGATTATATTTTATCCTCCTACAATATAAAATTTCAGATTTTAATTAACTAAATTAATAAACTGATTAATTAAGCTGTTAATTACCTTCTTGGAAGCTCACGAATGGTTCGGACTCTTGCTCAGCGCCTAGGGTTCACTGTCTCGTGCGATTCAGGTGCTCAAGGTGGCGCGCGAGGTGTCGGGGAAGGGTTGCAGGTGGAGGCGCAGGAGAGTGGCGGCCTCCAGGGGAAACAGGCGGAGGTCGGAGGGTCGGGATGCCGGATCGGCGGCCCCCCCGCGGTGATGGAGCGATGGCCGGATTCTCGCGTTGAAGGGCTGGGGCGGGGCGCACGGGGTTCGAGAAGGGTTTGGAGGAGAAGGAGGGGGGTTCGCCTGCGTCGGGGCGGTGCTGTCGTAGGAGGCGCGGTGGCCCGCCGGGGAGAGGTGGCGTCGATCAGAGAAAATTGAAAGTGGGGAAAAGTCGGTTTTTTTCTTTTTAATTCATCTGATTCGATTAATAAGGGGGAGCCAGAGTATAAGGGGAAGAGGAGGTAAGTTAATTATTTAATATTATTTAATTATTTTATTTTTCACCAAAAAGCAACTTTTATTTTCGACCTCAAAACGAGGCCCACCGCCTGTCGTCCGTAGCGTTTTACCCCCATTCCGAACACAATGGGATATATATCGCAAGCTGATTCGATCGTTTCGATCAGTTTCCGTCAAAATCAACATATAACTCTATATATTGAATTTGAACGCGTATTTCAATTTACCGGGGTCACATACTAACTAGAAAAATTCCAGAAAAAATATTTTCTAGCTTCGTATTGACGATACGGTCCTAACAAAACTAGTTTCGTCGAATTCTGAGGCCGTTGTAAAAATGGCCAATTTCCAGTCGATTAAAATCAACTAAAACTGGTCAAACGCGTTTTCCTTTGCCACCCTCACATATTGATTCGAAAAATTATGAAGTTTGGAATCTAGCAATAATTTGACGTCACGGATCCAACAAAAGTGGTTTCGTCGAAATCCGAGGTCGTTTGCAAAATGTCTATTTTTAAGGGCCTGAATTCCATAGCGACTATTCAGAATTTTCAACTGGACATATCTTTTGATCCCCGTTATGAAATTTCGATTTGTCGGATTCGTTGGAAAGATATTATCAAATAGATCCTAATGTTTTTGATTTCACTAAAATTCGGATTGTTTTGCACCCTGTACGTTCAATTGAAGTTTGAAATCGAATTATCGAACTACAGGGCCATTTTCAATTCCTTTTATATTTTAAAATAAATATTTATATTCTAACGACGATGTATATAAATATATACGTTCGAATTATATTCAAAATAAATTTCTCGTTGTTATTATTTAAAATAATTCATTTTAAATATTCAAAATTCGCTAAAATAAAAAATTTTAACTGGTTTAGAATTTCCGGGTTATTACATATTTATCGTGTATTGTATTATAATATTAATATCAACGCCTACGTTTTTTAATTTATTAAGTAATTTACAAAATACTGCACAATATCACTTAACAATATACATTTAAGTCGATATGCTTAAATTGATCACGTGATTTTGAATTTTACAAATGAATTCAGTCAATATATTGTTGTCAATTCATCTAATTAATGCTAAGCGCGATGTTTTAAAATGTACACCATGTTCGTATCAACAAAAATTGCAAAATCAGTTTTTCTTCCAAATATAAAATTAAAAAAATCACATAGTTTAAATATTGTTTGTAAACTGTAACAAAAATATAATATATGATACACATATCTCAATAAATTTGTCATAAATTGAACAAAACAATTTCCGCTTTAAGTACCTGCATTTTATCATTTTTATAATTATTTGCTAAATCTCCTCAATTATTACGTGGTATTTTATATTTTAGTCTATAACTAAAACAGAAGGTACACCAAATCATTCTCCTTTCTTCCTCTCTTTCCTTCTGCTGCCAATCTTACCTTTTTTAATCACCTACTTTCCTCTTTCCATGTCCCCCTTCAGATCTTCTACTCTTCATCCAATTTCTAGCTTTCTCTTTTGTGGGTTTAAGCTCATTTGTCTCGTCCTTATCTCAGATCTGGAGTCCTCTTATTGAATTGAAATCTATCTCTTTCTTCTCCTCATCTGTTTTCATTTCAAATCTTTTTCTCCTTCCTCACAATATCTCCATTCTCCCTACCGTGTCTCTTTGAATTCCTCACATCCTACTTCTGTGACTTTATGATTTGGCTTTACTCGACTTGCCCACTGGATTTGTCCTTATTCTCACTGAACTTCACTTCCGTTCCCACCGAAAGGCAGGCCAATAGGTTGTGGATCAATCTTTTCGACATGCTGGTTGGGTAGGTTTTGTGGTGCGTTCCTCGCACTTGTTGACTTTTTCACTTGTGTATTTGATGGTTGAGGGTTCGTCTGTTTTCGGGTTTTGTGTTGGTTTTTAACTTTTGTTCGACTTGGGAAGAGGATGTCTGTTGTGTGGCTTGTATAGGTGCAACGGTGAGGGTATGGTAGTTCACTAGTTTCTTTGGGTGATAAGGGGTTGTGCCTATGTCATATTTCTTTATTTGTTCTCGATCTTCGTTTGGGGATGGCATTTTGGTGTCCTTTGTTTTCTCTCTTCCCCAGTAGTTGTGCAGCACCGACCTCATGCCACGACAATAGCTATGTTACAGTGGGCGATGGTTATTTTTGTTTGTGCACTGTAGGTACTATTTGCGTTGAACTTCTTTATGATTGTATTGGTTTTGTCAGAATGGATGGTCAAGATTGTTCTTGTCAGATTTTTAGCTTTGCGCGTATACTAGCGTGTTGGTTTGGATGTTAATCATACCTTGTCATTGATGGTTGGCATGGTATATATGAGTTCTCGAGTAACTTCGGTCGTTGTTTAATGTTTTCCCTTCTTGGATGAGATGTCCCCTGCGGTTCTCTGCTTTTGTCATACTACTATGTTAAATTCAGCTACGTATGGTAACATGGTTTTATGTTGTGTCTTGTTTAGTTGGTATTTATTGTACATGTGTACTTCTTCTGTTTTATTGCTTTTCATATGTCAGTGTCTGAAATGACTCACTGCATGGAGTACAATAGTTTTAGGTTCTTTGCTTAACTCTTGTACTCTAAACTAGAATACTGTTGACACCAAAAATTGGTACAACACTCAAAGTGAAGAATTATGTAGAGAACAAGTGAAGATTAACAATTATAAGCAGTACTAAAAATGGAGGGGATCACACACAAATTTATAGTGGTTTGGCGTTAATGAGCCTACGCCCACTTTATAATCTTTATATACCAATTAAGATATCAATCAGAATGATTACAACACGGAATAGAGTGGTTTAGAAATTCCCAATAAACTTCAATCTCTCCTTTTTGAACTGGAAAAAGGGGTATTTATAAGTGGTACAATACTTGGTCGTCTTCAACACGTGTCGTCAGATCCAAAGGAATAACTATGGCTGAACAAGTCAGTATCCTCTGAAGAATTGGTATTCTATTTTAAACCTTTGGTGTGAGCTGGCACGTGACTCATCTGCCTTGGGTGATTTGAACGAAAAAGATCTGTAGCGAGCTAGTCTGTAGGCTAGCTTTTCGATCTTCAATTGGACATATCATAGCTGATCATGCTTGGTTATATCGGGCTCCTTCTGGGCCGCGCCAAATGGGGGAGGTGAACTAAAATGTCGGGCTTCATTGATTTATCCAACTTGAATACTTCGGATACGAATCTGTCATATTAATACGCCTTGGTGGGCAATCCAAAAAGGCCCATCAACAAATACTGTCAGTGGTTGGTGCCCTTTAAAAACCGAATATAGTAGATAAACAATCTGCCTATCTCATGTACCAATTCTATTTATTATTTGTTATAATAAAAAGTATTATACGGATCGCTATAAAAACCGGTTGGCCTTGCCAAAAAAATGCCTTTCTCCGGGGGCTCACAAAAATAGACCCAGGGCACATATCATGCTATCGGCCTTAAAGAAAAACTGAGCAAACAGTAAGAAAAAAAGGACCTAAAGGCATATGTTTAAACTACTCATGAAATCTTAAATTCCAATTGTATGAATAACATGAGAGAGTATTTAGTCTATTTTTCTAATATCTAATAAAAATATACACTAATTTTACTATGCATATTCATATTAAATAAGGAACTTTTTATGCAACTTTAAAGATTTGTAATCACATAACATGAACCATGGATATCAACAATAGCAACAAATTTAATTTTTACATTAGTTTGATTCATTTATATCATGAATGTACTATATATTGTATTGTTTTTGTAAGCTATAAAACATAAATTATACACAAATAATAATAATAATTTTAATTAATAGTTTGTGTGCTTCACATCAAAATTTTGTCATATAGCATAACAATGTTCTAATTTTAAAATTAAAATAATAAATACTACTTTTAATGATATTATCATTTGCAACGCATGGGTTACACGCTAGTTTTGGCGGTAAGTCAAGTCGAGATGACTGATGTAGAGCTAGTCGATTAGTCGAAAAATAAAATTTTGCCACCAATAAATTGTTAATTCTAATATATTGCTGCCAACAAATATATTGCTGCTGAACAAAGAAAATAAACAAAGGATGCATAGAATTTAATAAAGTGCAATTTGCAAGATGGTAGTGGAAAGACGGTGTTTCAGGTTCAGGTATCGATCGACTTTCGATCGAAGCTAAGGTTCGAAGTTTTTGTTCCTGTCCCATAGTAGATACTCTCTTTATGAACTTTCATGGATGTAATTTGACAGCGTATTTGTTTATGGTTAAAGCTATGTGATCGGTTTCACAAAAAAATTGGTATTCAGTATATGTGAGGTAGATTATATAAAAGCTGCTAGTTTTTGTGTAGATGCAATCATAAGCCCTGCCTTTCATTCTTTTTTTTCTTTTTTTTGTCCTTACTTTGTGTTAGTTTGTACAAGTTTGTTTATTACATCATATACATCAATGTTATGTGATGGAAAGGGATATCTGATTGCATTGTTAATGCGTTAGGAGCCAAAGTCATGACTCATAACATAAATATGACAATATGGGCTGCAATGGTTATGCCAGTACAGATGATCTTGGCCGCAAATATGTGTGTAGGTCAAAGTTATAAGTCATGACTACAAACACGGTTACTTTTATCTTATCGTTTCATGTTGAAAAATTTATACATGAACAAATTGCAAAGATTATTAGTATAGTGGTATTACTCGCTGAGTTAACCAAATTTTCATCCTAAGTATGCCAGATCTACTGTATCTTTTGCAAAGTTCTCAAATTTAACTTATGCTCACTAACAAACAATACATGTATTCAACTTTAGCTTCATTGTCATATTTCAATATCCTTAATGGTTAGGTATTTTTCCAAGTTTTCCAAATTTGGGATGCTTTGAAAATGTTTTGGTTTGGGCAGAGTAATAGTACTTTAGGAAATAAAATAAGGGCCCAATTATTGTTCCAAAATTAGTGTATAGCCAAGAGTCGTGTGCGAAGCACTAGTTTGCACAAGTAATGAATATGAAAACCAAAGTAATTTGTAAAAAAGATGGTCCATATTGAGTAATGTTGATGTAAACTATTTATTTTAGTGTAGTGTTTGTTAAGCAGCCATTGGTTTATGAATAGAATTTGTTGAAAGCTAATTGTATTTTTGCAAAAAACTTAGATTTGAACTTGTGACCTTATGTTTATATTAAGAAAATATATTTTGAATGGTTTATACTTACACCAAAAATTATATTTGCTAAAGGTATAAATCATTTATTAATCATATAAATCACCAACTAGGCTTTTTTAGCACCAATAAAGTGGTCGTGCTGGAGTGGTTATCGGGCATGACTAGAAATCATGTGGGCCCTGCCCGCGCAAGTTCGAATCCTACCAACCACGTGCTAGTTTTACTATTATCTCCCGTGGCTCCATTTGTTGAGTGTTCAGTTACATTTCACATCTATAATAATTTTTACACTCATATGAAGTTAACTAGAAATTTCGATACATGGTTACAAAGATTTCAGGCATTTTTGTTATATTCTAACGATGCAATTTCATCAATACATTAATGAAATTATGATTAAAAACTACGACCAAAATAACTCGTGACATATAACCATTGAATTCAAAATGGCTAAAAATCCTACATGCATATTTCATATCTTATAAATAATTATAATGCGAATGGTCATGAGAAATTAGTCTGAAAAGACCGCTTTAATTTTGTTAATGTTTAGTTATATCTCCCATTTACCGATTACTTCTACACTGATATGAAGTTAACAAAAGCCTCTGAAACATGGTTACAAAGATTTTATGCATTTTTGTTACTTTCTGACAAAGCAATTTCGACTCAATTCAATCATCTATTCGAAATGACCAAAATTCCTACATGCATATTTGTATATTATGAACACTTATAATGCAAATGCCTCTGAGAAATTAGTCTGAAAAATACTACTTTTGTTGAATGTTTAGTTCCATTTTCCATTTATTGATGATCTTTAGATACAAAATTATGATTACGAATTACAACCAAAAGTACCCATTACTTAAAAGCATTGAATTCAAAATAACCAAAATTGCTACATGCGTATTTTGTATATTATAAACATTTATTATGCGAATGGCTCTGAGAATTTAGTTTGAAAAGACCCCTTTTGTTTAATGTTTAATTCCATTTTTGATTTACTGATGATTTTTAGACACGAAGTTAACTTGAGGACGGATTCTGTAATATACTACATGGTTGCCATGTTTTCGCGATAACTTCGTTACATACTGATGATGTAATCGCTACTAAATTCATTCATCAAAATTATGATTATGAACTACGAACCGAAAAATAAATGACTTAATAGCATTGAATTTGAAGTTACCAAAACTCATGCATGATTATTGTATATATTATAGATAAATATTTATAATGTGAATGGTTCTAAGAAATTAATCTGAAACTTCATTTTGACATAGGAGATTTTTGATCAAAATGGTAATCACCCACGTGCATTAGAGGCAAGTGTAGCCTAGGGGAAAATGATACACCTATCTCAATAAATTTGTCATAAATTCAACAAAACAATTTCCTCTTTAAATACCTGCATTATAACATTTTTATAATTATTTGCTAAATCTCCTTAATTATTTCGTGTTATTTTATATTTTAGTCTATAACTAAAATAGAAGGTACACCAAATCATTCTCCTTTCTCCCTCTCTTTGCTTCTCCTGCCAATCTTAACCTTTTTTAATCACCTACTTTATTCTTTCCATTTTCCCTTTCAGATCTTCTACTCTTCTTCCAATTTCTAGCTTTCTCTTTTGTGGGTTTAAGCTCAGTTGTCTCGTCCTTAGCTCAGATCTGGAGTAATGTGTCGGATGGTTAACGGGCGTGACCAGAAATCATGTGGGATTTGGTCGTGCAGGTTCGAATATTGTCGACCATGTAGTTGTTTTACTAATATTTCCAAAGACTTACATTTACCATTTACCAATCATTTTTACGCTACGCATCAAATACATGGTTACCAAGATTTTACGCATTTCTGTTATATTCTAACTGCGCAGTCGTTCATCAAAATTATGATTATGAATTAAACCATGAGAATCCACGAAGTAAAAGCGTTGAAATCAAAATGACCAAAACTCCTACATGCATATTTTGTAAATTATAAAGGGTGCTGCTATTCATATCCCAGTTTCCTCTCCTGGCCACCTTAATTTTTTTAATAGACATGATAATTTTTCACACACTTCCGGCCACCAAAATCTATTCATTCACTCAGCCATTAATCACTGAAAGTAATTCAAAATTTCGGATGCACATAGCCGAACAAAAATATACAAATTGCTCAACCTATTTCATCAGCATTTGGTGGTAAGGAACCGAAAAACAATCACATTCACGGTGGTACACAACCAACCAAATCACTAGAAGTGCAAACCCACTATTCAGTTACCAACTACCGAATATAAATTGAAATAACGGTTGTGAATAACCGAAAGGAACTATCAACTTTTATATTTGAATGTTTCACCAATTCGTTTTTAAGAGGCCTAAAAAAAAGACTTCGGTGGTAATTCATCGAAAATGAAGTTAGTAAACGGTGGTTATGCACTGCAGCACCGTGAAAAAAAAATTATGTATATATATATATATATAAGATGTTTCATCAGTGGTCAACAACCATATGACGAAGGTGGTTTTGACTATTTGCAACTGAACAGGGGATTTCCATTTTAATGTCGTTCTACATTGGTCTTCATAGTTGTAAACAACCGAAATTTTGTGTCAAACCACGTATTGTAGGCCAACGATCAACAAACAAAACCAGCTTTAAGGATTAAGAAAATATTGCATATATATACTACACGGTTGCCAAGTTTTCGCGATAACTTCATTATATACTGATTATGTAATCGTTGCTAAATTCATGAATTAAAATTAGGTTTATAAACTACGAACCAAAAACACATGACTTAAATGCATTAATTTGAAGTTACCAAAACTCAAGCATGATTATTGTATACGTTACAAATAAATATCTATAATGTGAATCGTTCTAAAAAATTAATCTGAAACTTCATTTCAGCAGCAAAGGGTTTTCTGATCAAAACAACAAACATTGTCTTGCATTAGTGACTATTGTAGCACAGTAGAAAAGTGATGCAAGTTTAGTGTCGAAAATTTCCATATGTAAATCAGCAACATATAATGATGATATCAAAAGAAAATAAATTGGTTCTTAGCCTAAATGTGAACATTTATTTATTTTTATTTATTTTAGGGAGCGGGTATGGGGACACAAAAATAAACACAAAATTAGAGGCATAAATTGTGAATCGTTAGACTTACTTGTCTGTATATAGAAGGTAGAATTCAATGAGAGATCTAATGATTGAGATTTAATGTCCAATTTTGCGTCAATATTTCATGTCCAAATAGAGTTCCCCTTTATTATATATTGCTCTTGATATATTACATGTTTTAAAGCCAGATAAATTATCATAACCAATTTAGTTGAAGCTTGAGATAAATATTAAATAAAGTAAATTCTCATATGACCGTATTTGGTTATCTATTGTTCGTAAGCTAAAACTTAGGCTTCCATCTCTATAGTGCTGCAAAATGGAAAATACATCTGCTATTGAAATATACTACTAATCAAATTGGCTCAAAGAAGTTTGCACATAATAATTTGGCACCTTTAAAATTTACTTGCCGTAGTATTAACTGCAGTAGTGTAACAACCCGAAAATCTGGGCCAGTTTAAAATTTTTATTTTGGCGATTTTCGCGAATTTTGATCATTTAAAATAGATTATTTTAAATAATATCGGCGAGAAATTTTATTTTGAAGATAATTCGAACGTAAATATTTATACGCGTCGTCGTTAGAATATAAATATTTATATATAATTGTAAATAGAATTGAAAATGGCGCGGTAGTTCGATAATTCGATTTCAAACTTCAATTGAATGTACCGGGTGCAAAACAATCCGGATTTTAGTGAAACCAAAAACATAGGGATCTAATTGAGAATATCTTTCCAACGAATCCGGGAAATCGAAATTTCATTGCGGGAATCAAAAGATATGTCCAGTTGAAAATTCTGAATAGTCGCTATGGAATTCAGGCCCTTAAAAATAGACATTTTGCAAACGACCTCGGATTTCGACGAAATCACTGTTGTTGGATCCGTGATGTCAATTTATTGCTAGGTTTCAAATTTCATAATTTTTCGAATCAATATGTGAGCGGGGCAAAGGAAAACGCGTTTGACCAGTTTCAGTTGATTTTAATCGACTGGAAATTGGCCATTTTTCATACGGTCTCAGAATTCGACGAAACTAGTTTTGTTAGGACAGTATCATCAATACGAAGCTAGGAAATATTTTTTGGGAATTTTTCTAGTTAGTATGTGACCCCGGTAATTTGAAATGCGCATTTAAAATTGAATATATAGATTTAAATGTAAATTTAATGATAACTGATTGTAACAGCCGAATCAGCCTACGATACCTATCCCATTGTGTTCAGAATGGGGGTAAAACGCTAGGGACGACAGTCGTTCGGTCCCGTTTCGAATTCAAATAGAAAGTCAACCTTTTGAAAATTAAAATAGAATAAAATATTAAATTATATAATAAAATCCTAACTCTAATTCCCTCCTTACATCTCTCAGCACCCCCCCCCCCCCCCCGTTGTTTTCCCAAATCGAGATCCCAAAAAGGGGGAAAAACCCGTCGCCTCCTCCTATCTCCAACGTGCGCCATCACCACAGCCTCCGCCCTCCCTTCTTCCCTTCGCGTTCTCCTCCTCCATTCGAGAAACCCGCCAGCCCCTCCTCTCGAACACGTCCAACCCTAAAAACCGCTGCTTCACCATGCTGGACCCCACCGCTCAGCTAATCCGCCGCCACAGACCCGGACGCCACCGTGAAGCACCTGACCCCCGCGCACAACCAGAGACCCCCCCGTTCACTGTAAGTTTTGTTTTATTTATTTATTTATTTATTTTCATTTATCTGTTAATTTTTATTTGATGTTAAAAACAGAATTTTTTATTTGATTTTCAAACTGATTTATATTTGATTTTAAAACTGAAAAAAAATATTTTTAAAACTGGAAATTAGTTGATATTCATAACTGAATTATATGGTTTTAAATGTGAAGTGTATGATTTTTAGAATGTGAAAATATACGATTTTTGAAAGAGAAAAGGTCGGATTTTGATTATGATAAAGTTTTGATTTTTAATAAAGGATAAAAATATGATTTTTATATTTTTTAAAGTATTAAAAATATAATCTTTACTATATAGAAGTTGTAAAAATATGATTTTTATATATTGAACATCGAAG
Organism: Allium sativum; assembly: GCA_030737875.1. Classification (NCBI taxonomy): domain Eukaryota; kingdom Viridiplantae; phylum Streptophyta; class Magnoliopsida; order Asparagales; family Amaryllidaceae; genus Allium; species Allium sativum. Next base: position 38,417,817 of record CM060917.1, on the reverse strand, counting down.
TAAAAATATGATTTTTATATATTGAACATCGAAGTAAAAATATGATTTTTATATATTGAACATCGAAGTAAAAATATGATTTTTATATATTGAACATCGAAGTAAAAATATGATTTTTATATATTGAACATCGAAGTAAAAATATGATTTTTATATATTGAACATCGAAGTAAAAATATGATTTTTATATATTGAACATCGAAGTAAAAATTCAATTTTTACATATGTAGTGGCTACGGGCAAAGAAAGTGATATCGACGAGAACAGTGAAGATTTCCTGCATTGGGAGTGCCGTGGAGTTAGGATAGCTATCGGTGAGAATTCCTCACTCTTCAATTTCTTTTCTAGTTATATATATATATATACTAGGATGCAGACGGTGCTTAGTAGCACCCGACACAATCGTCCACAGACCATGGACTTGTTTGTTTGGTTGCATAAATTAGTTAGATGATTTGATTGAAATTGAACTGTGTGGTGAAATGAATGGATTTGATTGATGTGTGAATGGCGTGGGCCTTCACTAGACCGGGGATAAGGCTAGGCCTTGTCCCGTTTCTAGTATCGTGCCGTTATGCCGCCGAAATTTTCTAAAATATGTTAGAAAAATAAAAATATCATTTTATTTAAAGAATGAACTGAATAGAAATTCATATGTTAGAATAAAATGTTTTATCGTTAAAAATATAATTTTTAACGTGAATATGAATATAGTGAATGTGAATAAATAAAATATTCATTTACAAACCGGACGGTTTGTTTATGTACACCTATTTGAAGGACATTGACTGGGTCGATAAATTTTACACATCGCCCAACTGCACAAATAAAATCTGTGTTTGATTGTTTGAAACCCCACACGGGTGTTGGGATGAAATTTGAAGTTCACTCATCTTGATTGATTAAATATGTCGATCGATTGATTGACAGGCTGTTATAAGCGTTAGATATCTATATTTGATGCTTATACAGTGTAGTGCACTTTGGTTGATGGTTGATTATTTTGCAATGCTATTATATGTGTGTAATGTATGAAAATCCATATAATTAACATTATATGGTGATTGATTGGGCCTCATTCCAATTTAGAAAATAAAGAATAATATATAATAAAGGTTCATGTGTTGACAGTACTCATCCCTTGAGATTGGTCATGTGTTGAACGAAATATTTTAGTAATAAAATTTACATCTTTATCAATATAAAATAAAGGTTCATGTGTTGACAGTACTCATCCCTTGAGATTGGTCATGTGTTGAACGAAATATTTTAGTAATAAAATTTACATCTTTATCAATATAAAATAAAGGTTCATGTGTTGACAGTACTCATCCATTGAGATTGGTCATGTGTTGAACGAAATATTCTGATAATAACAACTATTTTGAAAAAGAAATATTTGAAATAGAATATGTGAAGATAGAAATTTATGAAGCCGTGTTGATTAGATTGACGCCATTTTGACGTGAACGATATTTATATCGATTTTATTCATTTCGAAATGAATTGAATTGAAAATGATTTCGAAATAAATTGAATTGAAAACGATTTCGAAATGAATTGAATTGAAAATGATTTCGAAATGAATTGAATTGAAAATAATTTCGAAATAAATTGGATTGAAAACGATTTCGAAATGAATTAAATTGAAAATGATTTCGAAATGAATTGAATTGAAAACGATTTCAAAATGAATTGAATTGAAAATGATTTCGAAATGAATTGAATTGAAAATGATTTCGAAATAAATTGAATTGAAAACGATTTCGAAATGAATTAAATTGAAAATGATTTCGAAATGAATTAAATTGAAAACGATTTCGAAATGAATTGAATTGAAAATGATTTCGAAATAAATTGAATTGAAAACGATTTCGAAATAAATTGAATTGAAAACGATTTCGAAATGAATTAAATTGAAAATGATTTCGAAATGAATTGAATTGAAAATGATTTCGAAATAAATTGAATTGAAAACGATTTCGAAATGAAATAAATTGAATTGAAAACGATTACGAAATGAATTAAATTGAAAATGATTTCGAAATGAATTGAATTGAAAACGATTTCGAAATGAATTGAATTGAAATTGATTTCGAAATGAATTGAATTGAAAATGATTTCGAAATAAATTGAATTGAAAACGATTTCGAAATGAATTAAATTGAAAATGATTTCGAAATGAATTGAATTGAAAACGATTTCGAAATGAATTGAATTGAAAACGATTTCGAAATGAATTGAATTGAAAATGATTTCGAAATGAATTGAATTGAAAACGATTTCGAAATGAATTGAATTGAAAACGATTTCGAAAGGAATTGAATTGAAAATGAATTCAAATTGAATTGAAAGCGAATTGAAATGAATTCAAATTGAATTGAAATTTGAATTGAATAGAAATGAATTTTAAAACGAATTTATAAAGAAGAATTCAATTTTGATTTGAATTGAAAAGGAAGTTGAAATTGCTTTTGAAACGAATTTAAAACTATTTATATAATTCGTTTTAAATAGAAATCGACGAAATATATATTATATATATTATATATATAATATAATGGCCTGAATAGAACGCGCCGCGGCAGTTCATGAATTTCGACCATTTATTTCAAACGGACATTACGGGAGATCCGACCGTCGGATTCTCCTAAAACCGGAACCGTTGGGTTCGTATCGAAAAGAGCTTTCTAACGAATATTAGAAATTTGAAATCTAACGGTTGGATTTGTAGATACGTTCAAATCAAATTCGAAAAAGGTCGCTGTAAGTGCAGTTCGATAGCCGTTGATGGAAATCGACTGTACGGGCCTTGATAAAATTATTAAAAATAGTAATAATTTGTGTAAAATCATAAGAAATGATTTTAAAAGAATTGGGATGAAAAACTCCATATTTGAAAAGATAAAAATAGATTTTTATCGAAATGAACTAGTTTTGAAATAGAACTATAATTCTATTTATTTTTAAATAAATAAATTGAATATGAAAAAGGGTTTTGAAAATAACCAGAATTTCCAATGATTGCATTGGAATGGATTTGAATCGAAATTGCCTTTGGATTATTTCGATGTTGGATTTCGTGATGATACAGATTTTGTTATGGGAATTTGAAAGATATATATATATATATATCGTTATTTCCAATACGACATTTGTTAATCGTAGAATTTGATATTGAATATAAGCCGATATATTTTCTATTCAGAGCCTTGTATTGAATATCAAATGTGATTTGGGTTTGTCGTGAATGGTGTCTTCATTAACACTGTTCTTGAACCCAGTTGAGAAAAGATTAAATCTTTTTATTTAGATTTAATGAAGTGTACCAATTAAATGATATTTAATTGGAATTGAATTGATATTGATTTTTGGGTTTATCGTGAACAGTGTTTTAAATAACACTCGTTCTTTAACCCGATAATTAATGGAATGTGACTTTGGGTTTATCGCGAACCGTGTTTTTAAATGACACTGATTCTTTAACCCAGTTAACGATTAAAACTAAGTGGAGTTTTAATGAATCTTTAATTAGATTGAAAAGATCGAGAATGGAGTATCACCAGTTTTGCTCCAGACGATAGTTAAATCTTTAATTAGATTTGAACGTGAAATGGTAATTGAATTTACCGATAACACCGTGGTGTTAGATATGAAGTATTACCAGTTTTACTTCATGGGATAAATAGGTTGGGATTGGGAAATTAAAACAAATGATTACTTCGGTAAGGTTCGTTAATCCCGAATAGTTGAATCGAAATTCAAAAGAAGATTAGAGAATAAATTCAAGGAATTCATCTTGGATAAAATTAATGGGAGCCTTTCCCTATGAATGTGAAATTTAGAAACTAACTGTTGGTTAGCCAAGCAGAATGGTTTTCTGGATATTGATCTGATGTTGGTTTCGGCCTTCGGGGTTAATATTTGGGGAATTATTCTCTTGATTAATTTACGGTTAGTGACTGATGAATTGGAATGAGGCGTATGTTGTGTTTGTGTAACACTTATTTAAAATATACGCGAGTTATTCGGAAAGACCGGGTTTATCCCATTCTGAATAACTGATACGACGATAAGTCGAAGATGAAGACGATGGTCGAAGACCGGAGGTCTTCACGTCGTTTGGGTGATTACTGATGATCTTGATTGGGCTGTACACCCAAGAAGATGGAAACAGTTAGTGATCGTCCAGACGTACTTGGAGATCGATGGATATGCGGGGTACTAGGTGCCTCCGGTTTCGTTCAGACCCAGAACGGACTTGTAAATGGACTGTGTGTCTGACATTGGATTTTAGTCCGTGTGATTGATCTCTATTAAATATATATCTGTTTGGCGGCGGAGAATTTATTCTCTTGCTTAACGCCCTTCTCTGAGACGTACGAGCTCAGGGGTTATATATTGATGGATATCAAACGCATGGAGTGAATTGCCTGTGTGGCATGCCTAAGTGGCAATTGATCGAGGCTTCTGTTGAAAAGCAAAGTCTTGTGGTGGTGATCAAAGCACGGCCTTTGTGGCGTAGCTTTGTGTAACGTTTACTTCGCGAGTTTCACACCCGGTATGAACCAAAAACGGGAGATGGACCTCAGGGAGGACTTGCGTTTCTTTCTAGCTAAAAGTGGCGTCAGTGGTTTTACACGCCCCGACGAGTTTGACTTATGTGGTTGTTGCTGTTGCGAGGCGCCTCGGTTTGATCGGACGATCCGGGTCCGATGGAGTCATTCGTTGGCTCGTTTGCGCCCCAAAGGGCGGGGAGACGTATTGTTCAGGCATAATAATCCACATCGGTGGACCGGCCCTGACGATCCAGGGGGCAGTTGCGGCTGTTCCTGAGACATGGTAGGCTAGATTGTCTCGAATCGGTAGAGGACGATCCCTGGCCTCGGTTCATAGACGGAAATCCAATTTCCAAATACGTGACTTTGCGGTTTTATTTGTAAACCTATATATGGTGACATAGTGGGATGGGGCGCTCATACCGCCTATGATTGATACTTATGATTTGAAGTTACGGGTTTTCACAGTTAGTATCAGAGCTTTGGTTTACAGAGCTCGAGAACAAGACACATTAGAACCATACGAAAGAATTCAACAGATATTGGATTAGTAATATCCAATTAGAATGACTCGTTAGAGATGGGATCAGTAGTATCCTAGAACGGGTGTGAAGAGTATATTTTTTAAAATTAAAACAATTTTGTTTTGAAATTTAAATCGTTTTATACGTATTTGAATATTTATTTATTTTGAATATGGACAATCCAATATATAAAGATTTTGCATATACGCGTCATGAACGTATATTCGAAGTTTTAATATATTAGATAGATATAGGGTTACACTCTAGTCGCCCGGAGATTATATTGATGATAGCGATCGCATCATCAATATTTATGTTCGTGTTTCGAAGGTGTGATTTTCTATATATTTCCATTAGACTGGTGTGAGAACCAAAACTAATATAGCTAGAACACATTGTTGTGAATTGGCATCAAAAACATGATTTTCTGTATATGTATCAAAATTTATGAGTTTGAAACTTTAAATTCACTAATTGATTGATGTTTGTGTTGTTTGTTTATTTGTTTGATAATTTTGAACCATTATGCCTAATTTGATCAAATATTGAATTGTATTGAAAATTGGTTGCGTTTGCTTGCATATACTTGTACTTACCTTGAACAGGTCATAGCAAAGAGGCTAGAGCAGAGAATAAAATTTGTTTGCCCGACAAATAGGTACATGTTTACTACATAATTTACTGTTTTGTTTGGGTGATGATGATTTTATGAGCCTATTGGCTAGCCGCTTGGCTTTTTCTTTTTCTTTTTGAGATCTGAAGGACCGGGGAAGCTATTTGAAATTCCCCGATGCTCCCGGTGCAGGGGAGGTTATGGCGAAATTTTTCGAAAATTTAGGGTGTTAGCCAAATTTTTGAAATTTTGATAATTCTCAGAAACTGAAAAGTTGGAGAATGAAAACCAGACCGAACGTAGAGTTGAATAATCAAACCACTTTCGACTTTGTTCCTTTTCGGGGACGAAAAGTTTTAAGTGGGGGAGATTGTAACAACCCGAAAATCTGGGCCAGTTTAAAATTTTTATTTTGGCGATTTTCGCGAATTTTGATCATTTAAAATAGATTATTTTAAATAATATCGGCGAGAAATTTTATTTTGAAGATAATTCGAACGTAAATATTTATACGCGTCGTCGTTAGAATATAAATATTTATATATAATTATAAATAGAATTGAAAATGGCGCGGTAGTTCGATAATTCGATTTCAAACTTCAATTGAATGTACCGGGTGAAAAACAATCCGGATTTTAGTTAAACCAAAAACATAGGGATCTAATTGAGAATATCTTTCCAACGAATCCGGGAAATTGAAATTTCATAGCGGGAATCAAAAGATATGTCCAGTTGAAAATTCTGAATAGTCGCTATGGAATTCAGGCCCTTAAAAATAGACATTTTGCAAACGACCTCGGATTTCGACGAAATCACTGTTGTTGGATCCGTGATGTCAATTTATTGCTAGGTTTCAAATTTCATAATTTTTCGAATCAATATGTGAGCGGGGCAAAGGAAAACGCGTTTGACCAGTTTCAGTTGATTTTAATCGACTGGAAATTGGCCATTTTTCATACGGTCTCAGAATTCGACGAAACTAGTTTTGTTAGGACCGTATCGTCAATACGAAGCTAGGAAATATTTTTTAGGAATTTTTCTAGTTAGTATGTGACCCCGGTAATTTGAAATGCGCGTTTAAAATTGAATATATAGATTTAAATGTAAATTTAATGAAAACTGATTGTAACAGCCGAATCGGCCTACGATACCTGTCCCATTGTGTTCAGAATGGCGGTAAAACGCTAGGGACGATAGTCGTTCGGTCCCGTTTCGAATTCAAATAGAAAGTCAACCTTTTGAAAATTAAAATAGAATAAAATATTAAATTATATAATAAAATCCTAACTCTAATTCCCTCCTTACATCTCTCAGCACCCCCCCCGTTGTTTTCCCAAATCGAGATCCCAAAAAGGGGGAAAAACCCGTCGCCTCCCCCTATCTCCGACGTGCGCCATCACCACAGCCTCCGCCCTCCCTTCTTCCCTTCGCGTTCTCCTCCTCCATTCGAGAAACCCGCCAGCCCCTCCTCTCGAACACGTCCAACCCTAAAAACCGCTGCTTCACCATGCTGGACCCCACCGCTCAGCTAATCCGCCGCCACAGACCCGGACGCCACCGTGAAGCACCTGACCCCCACGCACAACCAGAGACCCCCCCCCCGGTTCACTGTAAGTTTTGTTTTATTTATTTATTTTCATTTATCTGTTAATTTTTATTTGATGTTAAAAACAGAATTTTTTATTTGATTTTCAAACTGATTTATATTTGATTTTAAAACTGAAAAAAATATATATTTTTAAAACTGGAAATTAGATGATATTCAAAACTGAATTATATGGTTTTAAATGTGAAGTGTATGATTTTTAGAATGTGAAAATATACGATTTTTGAAAGAGAAAAGGTCGGATTTTGATTATGATAAAGTTTTGATTTTTAATAAAGGATAAAAATATGATTTTTATATTTTTTAAAGTATTAAAAATATAATCTTTACTATATAGAAGATGTAAAAATATGATTTTTATATATTGAACATCGAAGTAAAAATATGATTTTTATATATTGAACATCGAAGTAAAAATATGATTTTTATATATTGAACATCGAAGTAAAAATATGATTTTTATATATTGAACATCGAAGTAAAAATATGATTTTTATATATTGAACATCGAAGTAAAAATATGATTTTCATATATTGAACATCGAAGTAAAAATATGATTTTTATATATTGAACATCGAATTAAAAATATGATTTTTATATATTGAACATCGAAGTAAAAATATGATTTTTATATATTGAACATCGAAGTAAAAATTCGATTTTTACATATGTAGTGGCTACGGGCAAAGAAAGTGATATCGACGAGAACAGTGAAGATTTCCTGCATTGGGAGTGCCGTGGAGTTAGGATAGCTATCGGTGAGAATTCCTCACTCTTCAATTTCTTTTCTAGTTATATATATATATACTAGGATGCAGACGGTGCTTAGTAGCACCCGACACAATCGTCCACAGACCATGGACTTGTTTGTTTGGTTGCATAAATTAGTTAGATGATTTGATTGAATTTGAACTGTGTGGTGAAATGAATGGATTTGATTGATGTGTGAATGGCGTGGGCCTTCACTAGACCGGGGATAAGGCTAGGCCTTGTCCCGTTTCTAGTATCGTGCCGTTATGCCGCCGAAATTTTCTAAAATATGTTAGAAAAATAAAAATATCATTTTATTTAAAGAATGAACTGAATAGAAATTCATATGTTAGAATAAAATGTTTTATCGTTAAAAATATAATTTTTAACGTGAATATGAATATAGTGAATGTGAATAAATAAAATATTCATTTACAAACCGGACGGTTTGTTTATGTACACCTATTTGAAGGACATTGACTGGGTCGATAAATTTTACACATCGCCCAACTGCACAAATAAAATCTGTGTTTGATTGTTTGAAACCCCACACGGGTGTTGGGATGAAATTTGAAGTTCACTCATCCTGATTGATTAAATATGTCGATCGATTGATTGACAGGCTGTTATAAGCGTTAGATATCTATATTTGATGCTTATACAGTGTAGTGCACTTTGGTTGATGGTTGATTATTTTGCAATGCTATTATATGTGTGTAATGTATGAAAATCCATATAATTAACATTATATGGTGATTGATTGGGCCTCATTCCAATTTAGAAAATAAAGAATAATATATAATAAAGGTTCATGTGTTGACAGTACTCATCCCTTGAGATTGGTCATGTGTTGAACGAAATATTTTAGTAATAAAATTTACATCTTTATCAATATAAAATAAAGGTTCATGTGTTGACAGTACTCATCCCTTGAGATTGGTCATGTGTTGAACGAAATATTTTAGTAATAAAATTTACATCTTTATCAATATAAAATAAAGGTTCATGTGTTGACAGTACTCATCCATTGAGATTGGTCATGTGTTGAACGAAATATTCTGATAATAACAACTATTTTGAAAAAGAAATATTTGAAATAGAATATGTGAAGATAGAAATTTATGAAGCCGTGTTGATTAGATTGACGCCATTTTGACGTGAACGATATTTATATCGATTTTATTCATTTCGAAATGAATTGAATTGAAAATGATTTCGAAATAAATTGAATTGAAAACGATTTCGAAATGAATTGAATTGAAAATGATTTCGAAATGAATTGAATTGAAAATGATTTCGAAATAAATTGAATTGAAAACGATTTCGAAATGAATTAAATTGAAAATGATTTCGAAATGAATTGAATTGAAAACGATTTCGAAATGAATTGAATTGAAAATGATTTCGAAATGAATTGAATTGAAAAGGATTTCGAAATAAATTGAATTGAAAACGATTTCGAAATGAATTAAATTGAAAATGATTTCGAAATGAATTAAATTGAAAACGATTTCGAAATGAATTGAATTGAAAATGATTTCGAAATAAATTGAATTGAAAACGATTTCGAAATAAATTGAATTGAAAACGATTTCGAAATGAATTAAATTGAAAATGATTTCGAAATGAATTGAATTGAAAATGATTTCGAAATAAATTGAATTGAAAACGATTTCGAAATGAAATAAATTGAATTGAAAACGATTTCGAAATGAATTAAATTGAAAATGATTTCGAAATGAATTGAATTGAAAACGATTTCGAAATGAATTGAATTGAAAATGATTTCGAAATGAATTGAATTGAAAATGATTTCGAAATAAATTGAATTGAAAACGATTTCGAAATGAATTAAATTGAAAATGATTTCGAAATGAATTGAATTGAAAACGATTTCGAAATGAATTGAATTGAAAATGATTTCGAAATGAATTGAATTGAAAACGATTTCGAAATGAATTGAATTGAAAACGATTTCGAAAGGAATTGAATTGAAAACGAATTCAAATTGAATTGAAAGCGAATTGAAATGAATTCAAATTGAATTGAAATTTGAATTGAATAGAAATGAATTTTAAAACGAATTTATAAAGAAGAATTCAATTTTGATTTGAATTGAAAAGGAAGTTGAAATTGCTTTTGAAACGAATTTAAAACTATTTATATAATTCGTTTTAAATAGAAATCGACGAAATATATATTATATATATTATATATATAATATAATGGCCTGAATAGAACGCGCCGCGCCGCGGCAGTTCATGAATTTCGACCATTTATTTCAAACGGACATTACGGGAGATCCGACCGTCGGATTCTCCTAAAACCGGAACCGTTGGGTTCGTATCGAAAAGAGCTTTCTAACGAATATTAGAAATTTCAAATCTAACGGTTGGATTTGGAGATACGTCCAAATCAAATTCGAAAAAGGTCGCTGTAAGTGCAGTTCGATAGCCGTTGATGGAAATCGACTGTACGGGCCTTGATAAAATTATTAAAAATAGTAATAATTTGTGTAAAATCATAAGAAATGATTTTAAAAGAATTGGGATGAAAAACTCCATATTTGAAAAGATAAAAATAGATTTTTATCGAAATGAACTAGTTTTGAACTAGAACTATAATTCTATTTATTTTTAAATAAATAAATTGAATTTGAAAAAGGGTTTTGAAAATAACCAGAATTTCCAATGATTGCATTGGAATGGATTTGAATCGAAATTGCCTTTGGATTATTTCGATGTTGGATTTCGTGATGATACAGATTTTGTTATGGGAATTTGAAAGATATATATATATATCGTTATTTCCAATACGACATTTGTTAATCGTAGAATTTGATATTGAATATAAGCCGATATATTTTCTATTCAGAGCCTTGTATTGAATATCAAATGTGATTTGGGTTTGTCGTGAATGGTGTCTTCATTAACACTGTTCTTGAACCCAGTTGAGAAAAGATTAAATCTTTTTATTTAGATTTAATGAAGTGTACCAATTAAATGATATTTAATTGGAATTGAATTGATATTGATTTTTGGGTTTATCGTGAACAGTGTTTTAAATAACACTCGTTCTTTAACCCGATAATTAATGGAATGTGACTTTGGGTTTATCGCGAACCGTGTTTTTAAATGACACTGATTCTTTAACCCAGTTAACGATTAAAACTAAGTGGAGTTTTAATGAATCTTTAATTAGATTGAAAAGATCGAGAATGGAGTATCACCAGTTTTGCTCCAGGCGATAGTTAAATCTTTAATTAGATTTGAACGTGAAATGGTAATTGAATTTACCGATAACACCGTGGTGTTAGATATGAAGTATTACCAGTTTTACTTCATGAGATAAATAGGTTGGGATTGGGAAATTAAAACAAATGATTACTTCGGTAAGGTTCGTTAATCCCGACTAGTTGAATCGAAATTCAAAAGAAGATTAGAGAATAAATTCAAGGAATTCGTCTTGGATAAAATTAATGGGAGCCTTTCCCTATGAATGTGAAATTTAGAAACTAACTGTCAGTTAGCCAAGCAGAATGGTTTTCTGGATATTGATCTGATGTTGGTTTCGGCCTTCGGGGTTAATATTTGGGGAATTATTCTCTTGATTAATTTACGGTTAGTGACTGATGAATTGGAATGAGGCGTATGTTGTGTTTGTGTAACACTTATTTAAAATATACGCGAGTTATTCGGAAAGACCGGGTTTATCCCATTCTGAATAACTGATACGACGATAAGTCGAAGATGAAGACGATGGTCGAAGACCGGAGGTCTTCACGTCGTTTGGGTGATTACTGATGATCTTGATTGGGCTGTACACCCAAGAAGATGGAAACAGTTAGTGATCGTCCAGACGTACTTGGAGATCGATGGATATGCGGGGTACTAGGTGCCTCCGGTTTCGTTCAGACCCAGAACGGACTTGTAAATGGACTGTGTGTCTGACATTGGATTTTAGTCCGTGTGATTGATCTCTATTAAATATATATCTGTTTGGCGGCGGAGAATTTATTCTCTTGCTTAACGCCCTTCTCTGAGACGTACGAGCTCAGGGGTTATATATTGATGGATATCAAACGCATGGAGTGAATCGCCTGTGTGGCATGCCTAAGTGGCAATTGATCGAGGCTTCTGTTGAAAAGCAAAGTCTTGTGGTGATGATCAAAGCACGGCCTTTGTGGCGTAGCTTTGTGTAACGTTTACTTCGCGAGTTTCACACCCGGTATGAACCAAAAACGGGAGATGGACCTCAGGGAGGACTTGCGTTTCTTTCTAGCTAAAAGTGGCGTCAGTGGTTTTACACGCCCTGACGAGTTTGACTTATGTGGTTGTTGCTGTTGCGAGGCGCCTCGGTTTGATCGGACGATCCGGGTCCGATGGAGTCATTCGTTGGCTCGTTTGCGCCCCAAAGGGCGGGGAGACGTATTGTTCAGGCATAATAATCCACATCGGTGGACCGGCCCTGACGATCCAGGGGGCAGTTGCGGCTGTTCTTGAGACATGGTAGGCTAGATTGTCTCGAATCGGTAGAGGACGATCCCTGGCCTCGGTTCATAGACGGAAATCCAATTTCCAAATACGTGACTTTGCGGTTTTATTTGTAAACCTATATATGGTGACATAGTGGGATGGGGCGCTCATGCCGCCTATGATTGATACTTATGATTTGAAGTTACGGGTATTCACAAGTAGCCAAATAAATATATTACTATAGGATAAGGTTATTTTGACTTTTGTAATGAAAAGTTTTTTAATTTTAATGAATTGATTATTTCCATTTTCTATTAATAACAATTAGGATATGTAGTTGTTCAGCTCTATTTAACCCTACATAAACGTGCTTGCTGAATTTGATTAATTTAGAATGAAATATTAAATTCTAATAATTAAAAAAATGATTATTGTAGTTTTCCGTCATTCACAAGAAAGATATGAAGGAAACTAGGATGTTTAGGTTTAACTTTAAGTCGAAGAAATTATTTCATCCTTTAACTTTTAGTTTTACGAAGAATTAATTTTGATAAATTATGTTTTTTGGAATTTTGAAATTTAACAGCTATTATTATTTTGTTTGAACTAAATTTTGAATTAGTATATGTATTTTGTTATATACATAAGCATTATTTTAACAACCTCTCCTTTTCGAGGACGAAAAGTTTTGAGGTGGCATGGAGATTGTAACATTCTGTAAATTCCGACCATTTACGTTGTTGAATAAAATTTATTTATTGAATTTTAAATGGTTTTTGAATAAAATTTATGATGTTATTAATGAAATTTATCAATTTTGTTGAAACATTGATTGAAAATAACGTGTATATTCTTGATGAATATTATTGACAACATACTTGTATATATCGTTGGCTGTCCACTTTATTACTTTCCCTATGTATTCAAAGTGTAATGTTCATTAATTTATAAATTTTTAAATGTGAATAGTTGCTGCAGTTTTCAATGCCGTTTTCTCTTCATTGTTTCCTTAATGCAACATTCATTATTTTTCCTTCAATATATAAAAAAAATTCCCTTTATTCTATTTTTTTTTTCCTTTATTCTATTTTCACGCATCTTATTTCATTTACGTACTTTCATTCCTTAAATTTACATTCCTTTATTACTCCTTTCCCTTCATTATTTCTCTCTAAAAACAAAGGCACGTTTTGTTCATAATAAAAGCTTTCGTTGCCTTAAATAAAAAGAAATGCATGAGACATATATGTGGAAGGTCATGCATCTCGTTTATTTTCACATAATGCATGCACTTTTCAATGCATCCACTCCTTCATTCTCCTTTTTCTCTGACTCCTACATCTTCCTATTTTAATGCATGCATACATTTTATACTAAAAAAAAATGAAAAACATATTTGGTCACAAATTATCAATTTGCAATTCTTGGCCATTCATTTTCAAAATCTCTTTTATAAACTCAATGCATACATGCATGGATGCATTTGTTCCTTTGTTTAATGCATTTAATGCATGTGTTACCCATTTCTATTTCAATTCATTTCGATATTTTCCTATACAAGTTTTCTTTCTTCCCTATTTATTTCTTCTTCCTATCAAGTTTTCTAAGCAATTTTCCTACCCTTCATTTTATTCTATCAAACTAGAAGTTTTCCCCAAAATCAATTTTTTTTCTTCCCAAATCAGTGATGCCTAAACTTTGAAAAAAAGGGAATGAATCGCCACCGCCACTTCGAGATCATCCATCCTACCATAAGATGAATTTTTGTAACATTAGTAAAGGAAGATGTAGCTTCTTTGGTAAAATGTTGTTTTGCTAATTTGCAACATTGATATTTAAGTTATTCTCTAACATTAGAAGGCCAACACTTGCATCATCTCTAGGTGACCGTATCTCATATATAAGCGGACCATTACTGATGATGGAAAAAGAATGCTTTCACAACATTGTCACCCACTGCTACTTCAACTACAAAAGTACACTGCATTTTATAATAATTTCATATTCAGTGTAGCTGTTGTTCGCTTTGAAATTTTCAAATTTTCTTTTTATAGTTAATTTCTCTTGCGGGTGATACCCTCGCTCATTAGACATAACCGTTACCTCGATTTCCTAACATTTTCTAACTTTTTAAAGATCCTTTTTTATTTTTTTTTCCTTTACCAATATCAATAGAAGTGGTACCATGACCAATGTCAGGTTTAAATTGCATTTGACATGATCCTTCTTTCTCCTATATTTAAATTAGGAAAACACTATCAGAATTACTGAGTTTTATTCCTTTTACCTACAACATCAAATTACATACGTAAGTTTGTACGATCACAATTTTGAAACTATAACTTTTAGTGCAATTCACATTAATTATGGTTTTTCTTTCAATCCCGAAAAATTACTAAATGGTTACTACATGTATGAAACTCATAATACACTTAAAAAAAGTTATGTGCTTTTTTTATATTATTATCGTGGATCAGGCTTATGCATGATCAAATAGCAATATGCATTAATTTTTCGTTGATTAAGTTAATTTTTTTATGAATTGTACATAAGCTGATGTTTAAATATGTATGCAACTATTGAAGGAGTATGAAGTCAAGCACTGTCAATTGGTAGAATTTAGATTCAAGATCTATATAGTTCTAATACTCCCAATTTTTCTAAGTTGTTTGTTTGCGTCAAAAATGACACAAACACCAAATGGTGCAAATGTGCACTTCACTGATTCAGTAAGATTAATATGTAGAACCGCGACCACAAAAATAAAAGCATAAAATTAAGAACACAAAGAGATTTTTATAGTGGTTCGATTCAATATGAATCTACGTCCACTTTTAATCAATTTTCATTATGGTGTTTGAGCTTACAACATATGGACTTTCCCTCATTACATTCATTTCTCTCTTTTTTACTCTTTTTGATATCTAATCTGTTTGAGTTCGATCAATGGATGGAAGAAATCACAAGCTTTATGATGGTGGAAGCATCAATCCTTGATCTCTTAGACGCTTTTGCGTTCTTCCATGATTCCATTTGAATTTTGAGTTAGATCCAAATTTAGAGTGGATTGGAGAAGATAATAGATTGCTTGAATGGTGTTGGAAAGAATTCCAATGTGGCTTGAACGAGATTCAAGGAGCTTTGAACTACTTAGAGAGAGCTTTCATGATCATTGAAATGGATTTGATCCACGTGAAGTTGAAGAAGTGTTGTTGAATCCATGGAAACCATTAATGAAGTTTGAATGGAGCTTGGAGGTTGAAGAAATGATTTGGCGGCCTTTCGGGGTAGAGAAAATCGATCCCCTTTAAAGTGGGGTTGGACCTCTATTTATAGGTGTGGAGCAAGTGAGGAGGAAGCCAAAAATATGTAGTGCAGGGAACCGGTCGGTCGGCCATTTATTTATAGAAGTGCCACTGAGTACAGTTGGCGATAGCTGTAAAGGGGTACCAGTCGGTCTATATATTTAGACCACCGGTCGGTCCATTTTCATGCATACTGGTCGCCTCATATATTTTATATACCGACCGCTTGCTGCTTTCCCAATTTTATTGCATCTAAGCCACTTTGTCCTTTAGTGCAAATTCTTTTCTCATGAGACACGTGGGTGTGCATTGTCATGTATTTGCAAGATTCATGGATTTGGGGTACAATATTTACATCTTTGCCATTTGTGTTTTTTAATGCATGGTTCTTCTGTGCTAATGCCACGTGCTCATGCTTTGCTTTACTCCTTTGTATGTTTTGCTGTTCCTTTTGGGGTTCAGTTATTACAAGTATGTCACTCACATTGTTTCATTTGTATTCCATCCAGCTTGTTTGCTGCACGCGCTAGCACTGACCGACGCTTGGTGGAGGAGCTGACCGACCGACTGGAGGAACTGACTGACCACCTTTGGTTCTTGCATGGTATGTGCTGACGTGGCGCTTGTATTAACGTTTTAATATATTCTGTAACGATTGCAAGAATGACCCGCATGCACATTTATTATGATTCATATGTGATCCACATTCAAGCCATATGCTTGTGATGATTTCTTCTACCACAGTGTGCCAACACATCATCACTACATGGCACTATCCTATGAACTTTAAAAGCTTTGTTGTTACTGACTGGTATACATATGTTCACAACGACCGGTTATAAGTTCCGAAACCTGTCTCTGCTAGTTCTGTGCACCGTTCGGTCCCTATATTTCAAGTAACCGACCGGTATTATATGCCTTGGCCTTCAGAAACATGCTCAGTCCACACCGGTGTTGTTGAACCAGAAATGAAGCCAAGATGATCGGTGTTGTGCTGCTGACCGAATGGTTCCAGGAGGAGCTGACCGACCGGTAGTAGGAAATGATGACCGATCGCCTTTTCATTGAAGCCGATTGGCTATATTGTTTTCATATCCGCGCGTTAACGTCAGTCTATACTTCTCAGTTTTGAACCACGTTTTAATAACGGTGTTAACACTTGCCCCTCAGAGCTTGCATTTTTCTGCTTGTGAGAAATGCGGGCTTCAAAATGAACGCCGTTGTTGACAAATTTTGCTTTGAGATCCTTTACGGAACTTGCATTTGCTCCTTGCCAATGCTATACTAGCATACGAATGATTTGATTTTGAATTCTAGAGCCTGTTGCTGACATTGTTGTACTAATGTATGATTGCCCCAGCTTTTACTCGGGCTATTTTTACCGCTACAATCTATGATTTATTTTCTGTGCTTCTTTTCGGAGAAGTTTTCAATTATTCATGCCCCTCACCTAGAAGGTCTTCGTTAGTATTA
The DNA here is from genome assembly GCA_030737875.1 of Allium sativum. Classification (NCBI taxonomy): domain Eukaryota; kingdom Viridiplantae; phylum Streptophyta; class Magnoliopsida; order Asparagales; family Amaryllidaceae; genus Allium; species Allium sativum. The sequence goes on along the minus strand of CM060917.1, from coordinate 38,400,511 downwards.
ATTATGGACAGAAACTTTATTGCTCAAAGTTCATATGATGATCAGTTTCAACGTTGGAAACTTCATTGGATGCCCCGAGTTTTGGAGAGGCCGTTTTAATCCGACGTTCAGCCTTCTCTGATTGACTGAACTGACATTATAGAGTTCACTGAATGTTGATAATCTCTGATGAGGAGAGGTTATTTTCTTTATGAAGAGGATTTTTAGATTGTTGCATTGTTTCGCAGTGCAAACTCCTGCGAGGTTTGGGTGAGGTTGCATCGATCCTCAAAGCGAACATCAGTCATCGGTCGGAGTCACTTAACTTGGTAAGTGATCGCTGCCCAACTGAGGTGCCCCGGACTCCCGCAAATTTGGTTAACGCTATACCGATCCCCGGAGCGGGCTTTAGTCACCGGTCGGAGTCACTTAACTTGATAAGTGATCGCTGCCGACTGAAGCATGTTGGACCTCCATGAACCATGAGGTAAGGTTTGTTTTGATCCATGGAGCGGGTGTCAGCCTTCTGTCGGAGCTCACTTACCTTTGGTAAGTAATCGCTGCCCGACTGAAATATCCTGGATCTCCATGAACCGTGAGGTAAGGATTAGGGTTGATCCATGAAGCGGTGTCAGCCTTCGGTCGGAGCTCACTTACCTTTGGTAAGTAATCGCTGCCCGGCTGAAACATCCTGGACCTCCACAAACCGTGAGGTAAGGATTACGGTTGATCCATGGAGCGGGTGTCAGCCTTCGGTCGAAGCTCACTTACCTTTGGTAAGCAATCGCTGCCCGGCTGAAGCATCCTGGACCTCCATGAACCATGAGGTATAGGTTAAGGTTGATCCATGGAGCGGGTGTCAGCCTTCGGTCGGAGCTCACTTACCTTTGGTAAGCAATTGCTGCCCGACTGAAGCATCCTGGACCTCCATGAACTGTGAGGTAAGGATTAGGGTTGATCCATGGAGCAGGTGTCAGCCTTCAGTCGGAGCTTACTTACCTTTGGTAAGCAATTGCTGCCCGGCTGAAGCATCTTGGACCTCCATGAACCGTGAGGTATAGGTTAAGGTTGATCCATGGAGCGGGTGTCAGCCTTCGGTCGGAGCTCGCTTACCTTTGGTAAGCAATCGTTGCCCGGCTGAAGCATCCTGGACCTCCATGAATCGTGAGGTATAGGTTAAGGTTGCATCGATCTGCAGAGCAAACGTCAGTCATCGGTCGGAGCTCACTTACCTTTGGTAAGTAATCACTGCCCGACTGACGTGCCCTAGACTCCCGTAAACCTTTGGGGGATGAGGTTTCGAATCTAGGATTGTTTGCTGCTCTATCAAGTGTTTGACTCATCGGGACTTGCTCGATCTATCATTGAATCGGTGCTATCAAGGTTGTCTCACTTAGTCAGGTTATGAGACAGAAAGCGCTCGCTGGATGGCTGTAGATATTAGATCATCATCAACGGTCATCAGGTTATTATCAGCCTTGGCATAGTGTGAGCAGAAGCTACGTTGCTTGGACCGGATTGGTCATTTGATGTCCCTTTCCCCTGGGTAGTCGCAGAAGGATTTGCATCTTGAGAATTTTTCACATACTATTGCAAACGATTCTTCTTAATTAGCTCTTCGATCAATGATCTTAGTTGTCTGCACTCGTTGGTGTTGTGGCCTGGCTGATTATGATACCGACAAAACTTCCCAGATTTGGTCAGATGGACATTCATACTTATTGGCCGAGGCTCTGGATAATATTGTGCATCCTTTGTGGCAAGGTATATGTTCTCAGGAGTGTCATTCAGAGGCGTTAGATTAGACGAGTCAAGAGGGCGAAACTTTTTATTAGCTTTGTTGTCGTTTCCGCCATTAGCTCGCTTTTGCCCCTGAGTATTCTTTTGATTAGGTTGAATAGCCGCACTCTTAGGAGCTTCAAGGAGTTGGTTTCCGCCAATGATCTGAAGAAGTATAGGATTATCATCCACTCTCATGTACTTCTCTGCTTTATTATAGAACTTGTCAAGCGTAGTCGGTTCCTTCATCTTTATCCATCTTCCGAATTCGCTCATTTTATCTATAGCATCGAGTAGAGCCATGAGGACTATACGTGGTTCCGGATTCCTTACTTCAGACAAGGCGATATTGAATCGACCAAGGAAGGTTTTGACAGTTTCCCCTGGCTTATGCTTCATTGCTGAGAGAGTTATAGCGTCCTTGGCTTTGGTAGCGTACAAGCAGAATTGCTCCTTGAACTTTTTGGTTAGGTCAGAGAATCGATCGATGGATTTGGGTGGTAGCTTTGTGAACCATGATGACACGACACCTTCTAAGTAGAGAGGAAAATACGTGCATCTCATCTCGTCGGTCGCTTTAGCTACGCTCATATGCCACTCATATTTGAATAGGAAGTAGTTGGGATCAACGAGGCCGTTGTATGGAGGCAAAGTCGTAGGATTAAATTTCTTTGGACATTCTGCTTCGAGGATCCTTTTAGTGAACGGAGTCCTATCGTGGGAGAAGTCTCATTCTCTTTCGTTGTCTTTGCTAGCTTGATTCTCTTTCATGGCTCGTTCTATCATATCCGAAATGTATTCTTCAGTGTTATGGCGCACTGTGAAACTGAGCTCTTTACCAAATGTCCGTCTAGGCATATGATCTCGATTAGAGAGCTTGGGTCCTTTGCCTTCTCGACGAGGGGGTGCCCCCATGATAGGGTTAGCGATCTTTCGAGCTTCCATTTCGGAATGATTCTTAGCTTTTGATCTCAATTCTTCGATGTTAGCTTCGTCCCTGTCACTTGCCTAATCATAATCCTCTTCCATATTGTCGCTGTGGTTATGATCAGAAGCGGGCGATTTATCATTCTTTTCGAGATCCACATGCACTTTCGGAGGGGTTGGATTTGATTGAGTGTTAAGAATGGAATCAAGTTTCTCCATCATCATTTTAGTAGAGGCATAAATTCGGCTGTTGACGTTGGCAATAGCGATTTTTAATTCATTTCTAGTCACACCGGCTCCGCTTTTCTAGTTTTCACCAACTTCAAAGCGATTTGTGAGCGGTGTTTCTTCATTAGCAACATTATCGGCTTCTACCATGGTTTTGCTAGCGGTCTTCTTGGATTTTTCCATGATCTCAGATAAGGACTTGAATTTGGAAGATAATTCGTCGAGTGGCCTAGATCTTAGATTTGCGGAATCTATGGTAGAAGTAGATTTAGAACTTCAATGTGAAGGAAGGAGATGCGAACGCGGCCCCACAGTGGGCGCCAAATGTTTGCGTAAAAAATGACACAAACACCAAATGGTGCAAATGTGCACTTCACCGATTCGGCAAGAATAATATGTAGAACCGCGACCACAAAAATAAAAGCATAAAAGTAAGAACACAAAGAGATTTTTATAGTGGTTCGATTTCAATATGAATCTACGTCCACTTTTAATCAATTCTCATTATGGTGTTTGAGCTTACAACATATGGACTTTCCCTCATTACATTCATTTCTCTCTTTTTTTACTCTTTTTGAGATCTAATCCGTTTGAGTTCGGTCAATGGATGGAAGAAATCACAAGCTTTATGATGGTGGAAGTATCAATCCTTGATCACTTAGACGCTTTTGCGTTCTTCCTTGATTCCATGTGAATTTTGAGTTAGATCCAAATTTAGAGTGGATTGGATAAGATAATAATCGCTTGAATGGTGTTGGAAAGAATTCCAATGTGGCTTGAATGAGATTCAAGGAGCTTTGATCTACTTAGAGAGAGCTTTCTTGATCATTGAAATGGATTTGATCCACATGAAGTTGAAGATGTGTTGCTAAATCCATTGAAACCATTAATGAAGTGAGAATGGAGCTTGGAGGTTGAAGAAATGATTTGGCGGCCTTTCGAGGTGGAGAAAACCAGTCCCCTTTAAAGTGGGGTTGGACCTCTATTTATAGTGTGGAGCAAGTGAGGAGGAAGCCAAAAATATGTAGTGCAAGGAACTGGTCGGTCGACCATTTATTTACAGAAATGCCACTGAGTACAATTAGCGACAGTTGTAAAGGGGTACCGGTCGGTCTATATATTTAGACCACCGGTCGGTTCATTTTCATGCATACCGGTCACCTCATATATTTTATATACCGACCGCCTGCTGCATTCCCAATTTTATTGCATCTAAGCCACTTTGTCCTTTAGTGCAAATTCTTTTCTCATGAGACATGTGGGTGTGCATTGTCATGTATTTGCAAGATTCATGGATTTGGGGTACAATATTTACATCTTTGCCATTTGTGTCTTTTAATGCATGGTTCTTCTGTGCTAATGCCACGTGCTCATGCTTTTCTTTACTCCTTTGTATGTTTTACTGTTCCTTTTGGGGTGCAGTTATTACAAGTATGCCACTCACATTGTTACATTTGTATTCCATCCAGCTTGTTTGTCTGCTGCACGCGCTAGCACCGATCGACCGATGCTTGGTGGAGGAGATGACCGACCGACTGGAGGAACTGACCGACCACCTTTGGTTCTTGCATGGTACGTGCTGACGTGGCGCTTGTATTAACGTTTTAATATATATTGTAACGATTGCAAGAATGACCCGCATGCACATTTACTATGATTCATATGTGATCCACATTCAAGCCATATGCTTGTGATGATTTCTTCTACCATGTTGTGCCAATACATCATCAATACATGACACTGTCCTATGAACTTTAAAAGCTTTGTTGCTACTGACCGGTATACATATGTTCACAACGACCGGTTATAAGTTCCGAAACCTGTCTCTGCTAGTTCTGTGCACCGTTCGGTCCCCTATATTTCAAGTAACCGACCGGTATTATATGCCTTGGCCTTCAGATACATGCTCAGTCCACACCGGTGTTATTGAAACAGAAATGAAGCCAAACTGATCGGTGTTGTGCTGCTGATCGGACGGTTCCAGGAGGAGCTGACAGACCGGTAGTAGGAAATGATGACCAATTGCCTTTTCCTTGAAGTCGATTGGCTATATTGCTTTCATATCCGCGCGTTAACGTCAGCCCACAATTCTCAGTTTTAATCGCGTTTTAATAATGGTGTTAACATTGTTGAAGTTATATATGCCAAAAAATCATGTTTGTGCATTTTGTACATTTAATTATTATACATTGATTGATATATGCTGGACTCTATTTGTGAACTTCATGGACGTAATTTGACTGGGTATTTGTTTATGGTTGAAGCTATTTGATGTTTTCACGAAAAAATTGGTATTCTGTATATGTGAGGTAGATTATATAACAGCTGCTAGTTTTTTTGTAGATGCAATCATAAGCCCCGCCTTACATTCTGTTTTTTCTTCTTCTTATTTTGTGTTAGTTTATACAAGTTTGATTATTCCTTCATGTACATTAATGTTATGTGACGGAAAGGGATATCTGATTGCATTGTTAATGCGTTAGGAGCCAAAGTCATGAGTCATAACGTAAATATGACAATATGGGTTGCAATGGTTATACCAGTACAGAAGATCTTGGCCGTAAATATGTGTGTAGGTCAAAGTTATAAGTCATGACTACAAACACAGTTACTTTTATCTTATCGTTTCATGTTGAAAATTTATACATCAACAAATTGCTCAAAGATTATTGGTATAGTGGTATTACTCGTTGAGTTAACCAAATTTTCATCATAAGTATGCCAGATCTTCTGTATCTTTTGCAAACTTCCCAAGTTGAACTTATGTTCACTAATAAACAATGTGTGTTTTCAACTTTAGATTCGTTGTCATATTTCAATATCCTTAACGATTAGGTATTTTTCCAAGTTTTCCAAATTTGGGGTGCTTAGAAAATATTTTGGTTTGGGCAGAGAAATAGTACTTTAGTAAATAAAATGTGGATCCAATTATTGTTCCAAAATTAGTGTACAGCCAAGAGTCATGTGCGAAGCACTGGTTCGCACCAGTAATGAATATGAAAACCAAAGTAATTTGTAAAAAAAGATGGTCCATATTGAGTAATGTTGATGTAAACTATTTATTTTGGTGTAGTGTTTGTTAAGCAACCATAGGTTTACGAATAGAATTTGTTGAAAGCTAATTGTATTTTTGCAAAAACTTAGATTTGAACTTGTGACCTTATGTTTATATTAAGAAAATGTATTTTGAATGGTTTATACTTACACCATTAAAAATATTTGCTAAAGGTATAAATCATTTATTTATCGTATAAATCACCAACTAGGCTTTTTTTGGCACCAATAAAGTGGTCGTGCCGGAGTGGTTATCGGGTATGACTTGAAATCATGTAGGCTTTGCCCGTGCAGGTTCGAATCCTGCCGACCACGTACCGATTTAACTATTATCCCCCAAGGCTCTATTTGTTGAGTGTTTAGTTACATTTCACATCTATAATAATTTTTACACTCATGTGAAGTTAACTAGTGATTTCGACACATGGTCACAAAGATTTAATGCATTTTGTTATATTCTAACGATGCAATTTCATCAATACATTAATGAAATTATGATTAAAAACTACGACCAAAATAACTCATGACTTACAAGCATTGGATTCAAAATGGATAAAAATCCTACATGCATATTTCATATCTTATAAATAATTATAATGCGAATGGTCATGAGAAATCAGTCTGAAAAGACCGCTTTCGTTAATGTCTAGTTCGATTTCCCATCTACTGATGATTTTTAGACACGAAGTTAACTTGAGGACGGATTCTGAAACGCACTAGTGATTGCCAAGTTTTCATGATAATTTTGTTATGTACTGATGATGTAATCACTAGTAAATTCATTCATTAAAATTATGATTATGAACTACAACCTAAAAAATGGATGACTTAATAGCGCTAAATCTAAAGTTCCCCAAGCTCATCAATGTATATTTTATGTCATACAGATAAATATTTATAACGTGAATGGTTCTGAGATATTATTCTGAAAATTCATTTGAGCACCAGAGGTTATTGATAAGTATGACAAACATCATATTGCATTAGTGACTAGTGTAGCACAAGGAAAAAAATGATAGCATGTGTAGCGCAGAAAATTTAAGCCTATAAATGGGCTACAGAATAATATTATTGGGAAATAAAATAAATTGGTTCCTAAAGTAAACGTGAACATTTATTTATTTTTATTTAGTTTATACTGCTCCTGATATAAGCATGGTATATTTAGACAAATTATCACAGCCAATTTAGTAAGCTTGAAATATAATAAATAAAGTCTTATATGATCGCCTCTAGTTATCTAATGTTCGTAAGATGAAACTTAGGCTTCCATCTCTGCAATATAGGAAAATGAAAAAAATCCTAATGCTATTGAAACAATACCAATAAAATCGGCATCAAAAAAGCTTGCATCACAATAAAGTGGTTGTGCTAGAGTGGTTACCGGGCATGACTAGAAATCATGTGGGCTCTGCCTGCGCAGGTTCAAATCCTGCTGAACACGTATTTATTTTAATAATATCTTCGAAGACCACTCTTGTTGAATGTTTGGTTATATCTCCCATTTACCAATTACTTTTACACTGATTTGAAGTTAACAAAAGCCTCCGATACATGGTTACAAAGATTTTATGCATTTTTGTTACTTTCTGACTAAGCAATTTCGACTAAATTCAATCATCAAAATTATGATTATGAATTACGACCAAAAAAATCAATGACTTAAAAGCGTTGAATTCGAAATGACCAAAATTCCTACATGCATATTTGTATATTATGAACACTTATAATGAAAATGCCTCTGAGAAATTAGTCTGAAAGGACCGCTTTTGTTGAATGTTTGGTTTCATTTTCCATTTATTGATGATTTTTAGACACCAAATTATGATTATGAATTACAACCAAAAGTTCCGTTACTTAAAGGCGTTGAATTCAAAATAACCAAAACTGCTACATGTGTATTTTGTATATTATAAACATTTATTATGTGAATGGCTGTAAGAAATTAGTAAAGACCGCTTTTGTTTAATGTTTAATTCCATTTTTGATTTACTGATGATTTTAGACACGAAGTTAAATTGAGGACGGATTCTGAAATATACTACATGGTTGCCATGTTTTCACGATAACCTCGTTACATACTGATGATGTAATTGCTACTAAATTCATTCATCAAAATTATGATTATGAACTACGAACCGAATAATGCATGACTTAATAGCATTGAATTTGAAGTTACCAAAACTCATGCACGATTATTGTATATATTATAGATAAATATTTATAATGTGAATGGTTCTAAGAAATTAACATGAAACTTCATTTTCACACAGGAGATTTTTCATCAAAATGGTAATCACCCTCTTGCTTTAGCGACTAGTGTAACCTAGGGGAAAATGATAGCAAGTGTAATGTCGAAAATTTCTCCCGTAAATCGGCAACTGAACAATGATTATATTATAAGAAAATAAATTGATTCCTAACCTAAATGTGAACATTTATTTATGTTTATTTCCTTTAGGTAGCGGCTATTGGGACACAAAAATAAACACAAAATTAGAGGCATAAATTGTGGAACATTTGATTTATTTGTCTTTTTGTAGAAGATGGTCCAATGAGAGATCTAATGATTGAGATTTAGTGTCCAGTTTTGTTTCAACATTTTGTGGCTAAATAGAGTTTCCCTTTATTTTATATTGCTCTTAATGTAATCCATGTTTTAGAGCCTGACAAATTATCATAACTAATTTAGTAGAAGCTTGAGATAAACATTAAATAAAGTAAATTTTTATATGACCGCATCTGGTTATTTATTGTTCGTAAGATGAAATTTACGCTTCCATCTCTCCAATGCAGCAAAATGGAAAAATTTCTTCTGCTATTGAAATATCACTGGTCATATCAGCATCAGTTAAGCTTGCACTACAATAAAGTGGCCATGCCAGAGTGGTTATCGGGCATGACTCGAAATCATGTGGGCTTTGCCCCGCACAGGTTCGAATCCTGCCGACCACATATTTGTTTTGCTAATATCTCCAAATTAGTGTTATCTATTAAAAAATAGTAAAGCCAAAACCTTGCTTTCAAAGCTCTCTCGTTAATTAATTTCAAGAATTTTCTCTCTTCTCCTTAATTCTCTCCAGATATTTCTTTTTAAAATTAGTTTATCACATTACACTTATTTATTATTTCTCTCACATTATTTTACTTCTTCTATCATTTATATTTTTATATGGACATTACAAAGTTTACACAATTATGTATTAATAGTTAGCTCATAACACTTTATATTTATGTCCACATATTTAAATTAATTACAAAATCGAAAGCTTAAGAAATTTAAATTAATTTTATTAACTAGTATTTCTTTTAAACATTAAAGATGACTAAAGTATTATTTTTTGGCTTCAAATACTTACATATAAATTTTTATAGCCATCCGAATCTCTTTCAATTATATTTTAACATTTTACATTTAGTACCATATTTTACAATTAATAATTACATAATATTTAAACTACTTAAATAGCTAACAATCTATTATTCATTGATTTCCTAATAAATCACATCTAGATTAACCATGTTCATATTAACAAAAATGAAAAAAAAAAAACAAATTTATGAGCACCTCAATTACATAATAAATATTATACGCAAAAATAACCATCACAAGTTCAAAGTTCAACTCATTTGCATCAATATATTTATTGTGTATTGTATTGTAATATTTATAACAACACCTACGTTTTAAAATTTATTTAGTAACTTACAAAATACTGCACAATATCCTTTCTTCCTCTCTTTCCTTCTGCTGCCAGTCTTAACGTTTTTAACCACCTACTTTCCTCTTTCCATGTTCCCTTAAGATCTTCTACTCTTCTTCCAATTTCTAGCTTTCTCTTTTGTGGGTTTAAGCTCAATTGTTTCTTCCTTAGCTCAGATCTGGAGTCCTCTTATTGAATTGAAATCTGTCGCTTTCTTCTCCTCGTCTGTTTTCATTACAAACCTTTTCCTCCTTCCTCACAATCTCTCCATTCTTCCTACCATGTCTCTTTGAATTCCTCACAATCTCTCCATTCTACTCGACTTGCCCACTGGATTTGTCCTTATTCTCACTGAACTTCACTTCCGTTCCCACCAAAAGGCAGACCAATAGGTTGTGGATCGATCTTTTCGACGTGCTTGTTGGGTAGGTTTTTTGGTGTATTTGATGGTCGAGGGTTCATCTGTTTTCGGGTTTTATGTTGGTTTTTAGCTGTGGTTCGACTTCGGAAGATGCTATTTGTTGTGTGACTTGTGTCAGTGCAACGGTGAGGGTATGGTAGTTCACTAGTTTCTTTGGGTGATAAGGGGTTGTGCCTATGTCATGTTTCTTTATTTTTTCTAGATCTTCGTTTGGGGATGGCATTTTGGTGTCCTTTGTTTTCTCTCTTCCCCTGTATTGTGCAGCACCGACCTCATGCCACGACAATAGCTATGTTACAGTGGGCGATGGTTATTTTTGTTTGCGCACTGTAGTTACTATTTGCGTTGAACTTCTTTACGCTTGTTTTGGTTTTGTCAGAATGGACGGTCAGGATTGTTCTTGTCAGATTTCCAGCTTTTCGGGTATACCAGCGTGTTGGTTTGGATGTTAATCATACCTTGTCGTTGATGGTTGGCATTGTATATATGAGTTCTCAAGTAACTTCGGCCACTGTTTTGTGTTTTCCCTTCTTGGATGAGATGTCCACTGCGGTTCTCTGCTTTTGTCATACTACTATGTTAAATTTAGCTATGTAAGGTGACATAGTTTTGTGTTGTGCCCTGTTTATTTGGTATTTGTTGTACATGTGTACTTCTTCTGTTTTGCTTTTCATATATTAGTGTATGAAATGACTCCCTGCATGGAGTATGGTAGTTTTAGGTTCTTTGCTTAACTCTTGTACTCTAAACTAGGATACTGTCAATGGTTGGTGCACTTTAAAATCCGAATGAAGTAGATAGACAATCTGCCTATCTCATGTACCAATTCTATTTATTATTTGTTATAATAAAGAGTATTATATGGATCGCTATAAAACCGGTCGGCTTGCCAAAAAAAATTCTTTCTCTAAGGGCTCACAAAAATAGACCCAGGGTACATATCATGTTATCGGCCTTAAATAAAAACTGAGCACACAATAAGAAAAACGGACCTGAAGACATATATTTAAACTACTCATGAAATATTAAATTCCAATTGGTTGAATAACATGAGAGAGTATTTAGTCCATTTTTCTAATATCTAGTAAAAATATACATTAATTTTACTATGCATATTCATATTAAATAAGGAACTTTTTTATGTAACTTTAAAGGTTTGTAAATCATATAACATGAACCATGAATATCAACAATAACAACAAATTTATTTTTTACATTAGTTTGATTCATTGATATCACAAATGTACCATATATTGTATTGTTTTTGTTAGCTATAAAACATAAATTATACATAAATAATAATAATAATTTTAATTAATAGTTTGTGTGTTTCACATCAAAATTTATCATATTGCGTAACAATGGTCTAAATTTAAAATTAAAATAATAAATACTACTTTTAATAATATTATCATTTGTAACGCACGGGTTACACGCTATTTATAGTGGTAAGTCAAGTCGAGATGGCTGATGTAGAGCTAGTCGATTAGTCGTAGACTGATCGTAGACTAGTCGAAAAATAAAATGTTGGCACCAATATGTGACGAGAAGGGATTTCGCTCGGTCCGAACCAGTCGCTAAACCGACCCAGACCGTTCGAAACGCCCTATCGTTTGAAAACACGACAAAATAGAACGCAGACGGAAGAACATTTCATTGTATATTACAACAATGCATCAGATTACAAGAATATACAGAGTATAAATGAATATTACACAGAAATATCAGAGATTTAAATTACATTTAAATACATAGCAGCGGAAAATAATACAATACACAACTAGAAGTAGATATACGGATACAAAGCTTTCCGGATATCGTTCCAGCTATAAACCAGGATCCTGTGAATATAAATCTGCAAAACCAAAACTACTAGCTGCCCGTGTCAAAATAAGGGCACCCAGAGTTTAGGTTAAAACAATAAACTCCAGGTCAGTCATGGGACTGGTGTGAGAACTAAAACAGTTATAAATCTTTATTTTAAAGTTAGGTAAATCAAGGGACCACGCCGTATAACACGGAACGGGTTTCCTCCCAAGAATACCAGTGCATAAAACAAACAGCGCAATGCTAAATAAAGAAAAATGAAGATGTTATAAGACCCAGGTCCTATCACACAATGCAACGCAAGCCGGGGGATAGGGTTTTCTCTTATAACAGCCAAAGAATGCTTGATACGTTTAAAACAAATCATTTGATACTATTATAAGTGCATAGTGTATAAAACAACTTCAAATCATAAGTATCAATCATAGGTGGCATGGGTACCATATATCATGTCGCCATACTAGGTTCTACAAATAAAACCGCAAATGTCACGTATTTGGAAATTGGATTTCCGTCTGTGAACCGAGGCAAAAGATAGTCCTCAACCGATTCGAGACTCTCTAGCCCAAGCCTCAGGATCAGAACGCATCAACCCTTTAGATCGTCAGGGCCGGTCCACCGATGTGGATTATTATGCCTGAACACTACGTTTCCCCGCACTTTGGGGCGTAAATGAGCCAACGAATGACTCCATCGGACCCGGATCGTCCGATCAAACCGAGGCGCCTCGCAACAGCAACAACCACACAGGTGAAAAGTATATAAATGTCAGGGCTGGAAGGTCACTGACACCACCCTAGCTAGAAAGAAACGCATGCCCTCCCTGAGGTCCGTCTCCCGTTTTTGGTTCACAACCGGGGTGTGAAACTCGCGAAGTAAACGTTACACAAAGCTACGCCACGAAGGCCGTGCTTCGATCATCAATCACAAGACTTTGCTTTTCAACAGAAGCCTTGCTCAATTGCCACTTAGGCATGCCACACAGGCAATTCACTCCATGCGTTTGATATCCATCAATATATAACCCCTGAGCTCGTACGTCTCAGAGAAGGGCGTTAAGCAAGAGAATAAATTCTCCGCCGCCAAACAGATATATATTTAATAGAGGTCAATCACACAGACTAAAATCCAATGTCAGACACACAGTCCATTTACAAGTCCGTTCTGGGTCTGAACGAAACCGGAGGCACCTAGTACCCCGCATATCCATCGATCTCCAAGTACGTCTGGACGATCACCAACTGTTTCCATCTTCTTGGGTGTACAGCCCAATCAAGATCATCAGTAATCACCCAAACGATGTGAAGACTTCCGGTCTTCAACCGCCGTCTTCATCTTCGACTTATCGTCGTATCAGTTATTCGGAATGGGATAAACCCGGACTTTCCGAATAACTCGCGTATATTTTAAATAAGTGTTACACAAACACAACATACGCCTCATTCCAATTCATCAGTCACTAACCGTAAATTAATCAAGAGAATAATTCCCCAAATATTAACCCCGAAGGCCGAAACCAACATCAGATCAATATCCAGAAAACCATTCTGCTTGGCTAACCGACAGTTAGTTTCTAAATTTCACATTTATAGGGAAAGGTTCCCATTAATTTTATCCAAGGTAAATTCCTTGAATTTATTCTTTAATCTTCTTTTGAATTTCGATTCAACTAGTCGGGATTAACGAACCTTACCGAAGTAATCATTTGTTTTGATTTCACAATCCCAACCTATTCATCCCATGAAGTAAAACTGGTTATACTTCATATCTAACACCACGGTGTTATCGGTAAATTCAATTATCATTTCACGTTCAAATCTAATTAAAGATTTAACTATCGCCTGGAGCAAAACTGGTGATACTCCATTTCGATTATTTCAATCTAATTAAAGATTCATTAAAACTCAACTTAGTTTTAATATTTGACTGGGTTAAAGAATCAGTGTCATTTAAAACACGGTCCACGGTAAACCCAAAATCACATTCCATTAATTATCGGGTTAAAGAACGAGTGTTATTTAAAACACTGTCCACGATAAACCCCAAAATCAATATCAATATCAATTCAATTCCAATTAGATATTATTTAATTGGTACTCTTTATTAAATCCAAATAAAAAGATTTAGTCTTTTCTCAACTGGGTTCAAGAACAGTGTTAGTGAAGACACCATTCACGACAAACCCAAATCACATTTGATATTCAATACAAGGCTCTGAATAGAAAATATATCGGCTTATATTCAATATCAAATTCTACGATTAACAAATGTCGTATTGGAAATAACGATATAAATATATATCTTTCAAATTTTCATAACAACATCTGTATAATCACGAATTCCAACATCGAAATATTCCGAAGACAATTTCGATTCAAATCCACTCCAATGCAATCATTGGAAGTTCTGGTTATTTTTAAAACCCTTTTCAAATTCAATTTATTTATTAAAAATAAATAGAATTATAATTCTAGTTCAAAACTAGTTCATTTCGATAAAAATCTATTTGTATCTTTTCAAATATGGAGTTTTCATCCCAATACTTTCTAAATCAATTCTTATGATTTTACACAAATTATTACTATTTTTAATAATTTTAACAAGGCCCGTACAGTCGATTTCCAACAACGGCCATCGAACTGCACTTACATCGACCTTTTTCAAATTTGATTTGGACGTAACTCCAAATCCAACCGTTAGATTTCAAATTTCTAATATTCGTTAGAAAGCTCTTTTCGATACGAACTCAACGGTTCCGGTTTTAGGAGAATCCGACGGTCGGATCTCCCGTAATGTCTGTTTGAAATAAATGGTCGAAATTCACGAACTGCCGCGGCGCGGCGCGTTCTATTCAGGCCATTATATTATATATATAATATATATTTCGTCGATTTCTATTTAAAACGAATTTTATAAATAGTTTTGAATTCGTTTCAAAAACATTTTCAACTTCCATTTCAAATTCAAATCAAAGTTGAATCTTTCCTTATAAGTTCGGTTTAAAATTCATTTCTATTCAACTCAAGTTTCAATTCAATTTGAATTCATTTCACTTCGTTTTAAATTCAATTCGAATTCGTTTTCAATTCAATTCGAATTGGTTTTATATTTAATTCATTTCGAAATCGTTTTATATTCTATTCATTTCAAAATCGTTTTTATATTCTATTCATTTCGAAATCGTTTTATATTCAATTCATTTCAAAATGAATAAAATCGATATAAATATCGTTCACGTCAAAATGGCGTCACTCTAATCAACACGGCTTCATATATTCCTATTTTCAAATATTCTATTTCAAATATTTCTATTTCAAATATAATTCGTTCAACACATGACTAATCTCAACGGATGAGTACTGTCAACACATGAACCTTTATTTTATATTGATAAAGATGCAAATTTTATTATTAAAATATTTCGTTCAACACATGACTAATCTCAACGGATGAGTACTGTCAACACATGAACCTTTATTTTATATTGATAAAGATGCAAATTTTATTATTAAAATATTTCGTTCAACACATGACTAATCTCAACGGATGAGTACTGTCAACACATGAACCTTTATTTTATATTATTCTTCAAATTGGAATGAGGCCCAATCAATTACCATATAAAGTTAATTATATGGATTCCATCCAACACATGTATATAATAGCATTGAAAAATAATCAACCATCAACCAAAGTGCACTACACTGTATAAGCATCAAATATAGATATCTATCGCTTATAACAGCCTGTCAATCAATCGATCGACATATTTAATCAATCAGGATGAGTGAACTTCAAATTTCATCCCAACACTCGTGTGGGGTTTCAAACAATCAAACACATATTTTATTTGTGCAGTTGGGCGATGTGTAAAATTTATCGACCCAATCAATATCAGTCAAATCAGTGTATATAAACAAATCGGTCGATTTGTCTATAAATATCTATTTATTCACTTTCACGTTAAAAATTATATTTTTAACGATAAAATATTTTATTTTAACATATGAATTTCTATTCAGTTCCTGTACAAAATAAAGATGATATTTTTATTTTTCTAACTTATTTTAGAAAATTTCGGCGGCATAACGGCACGATACTAGAAACGGGACAAGGCCTAGCCTTATCCCCGGTCTAGTGAAGGCCCACGCCATTCACACATCAATCAAATTCACCAAACAACCAATTCAAATCAAGTCATCAAATTAATTTATGCAACCAAACAAACAAGTCCATGGTCTGTGGACGGTTGTGTCGGGTGCTACTAAGCACCGTCTGCATCCTAGTATATATATATATAACTAGAAAAGAAATTGAAAGGTGAGAAATTCTCACCGAAAGCTATCCAATAATCTTGACTCTTCTTTGACAGAAATCTTCATCGTTATCGCATTTTTATCATCTTCGTTGTTGTAGCCACTACATATGTAAAAATCGAATTTTTACTTCGCTATTCAATATATAAAAATCGAATTTTTACTACGATGTTATATAAATAAAAATTATATTTTCAAAAATATAGATTTCGCCTTTATAAAAATAAAGATTATATTTTTAATGTACCACTAGTATAAAAATTATATTTTTATTTTAAAAACATCTTAATAACTAATCAAAATCAAATCTTGCCTTTAACCTGATAAAAATCTCGTCTTTAAACATGTAGAAAATCACTTCTCTCTAATGTTAAAAATCTCACCTTTTCAAATAGAAAGATTTCGCCTTTTCCAATATATCATTATAAAAATCACATTTTTATTTTTCTACACATATAAAGATGTTATTTTTAATATTCCTATCATGTAAAAATTATATTTTTAATACTTTAAAAATATAAAAATCATATTTCTACCACTTCTATATAGTAAAGATTATATTTTTAATACTTTAAAAATATAAAAATCATATTTTTATAATCGCTATATAGTAAAGACTATATTTTTAATACTTTAAAAATATAAAAATCATATTTTTAATCTTCACATCTAATAAAGATTCAATTTTTTTCGCTATTCAAATTATAAAAATCACATCTTTTATACACTAGAAGATCATAACTTCTATATTAAAACCAATCAGATTTTAAACCACGTTTAATTTTATATTAAAACCGATTTTAAACAGTGTTTATATCTAAATTTACCCTCACCTTAAGCTTAATCATCTTTACTGTAATACGCTGCTCAGAGGAACCCATCGTCGAACCCGACCCCTTGTTCATCGCACCTCCAGGAAGCCGCCAGAGTCGGATCCGCTTCCACCATGGTCTTCGCCCTCGAACGCTCCTCCAGCGCCTCCATGGGTGCAGCACTCGGTGGCCTCCCCTTTTTGATACACGAGCTCGATTTGGGAGGCATGGGGCGTGCGGTTTTTGAAGAAGGAAAGGAGCAGGGCGTCGGGAGGTCCGGCGACTGGCGAATGGGGGGGGAATCGAGGGTGGAGGGAGTTCGGCGAGGAGGCGCGGGTGTTGAGTTGGGGGACGACGGGTTTCCTCCGTCGATCGTTTTTTATATTATAAAACTGAATCGAGAATGAGGGGGGGCAGAAGAAATAAAGGAGAGAAGGGAGGTTTTTATTTTTATTTTTAGGTATTTAATTATTTTATTTTCCACCAAAAAGCAACTTTTATTTTCGACCTCTAAACGAGGCCCACCGCCTGTCGTCCATAGCTAATTACCCTCATTCCGAACACAATGGGATATGTATCGTAGGCTGATTCGACTGTTTCGATCAGTTTTCGTCAAAATCAACATATAACTCTATATATTGAATTTGAACGCGCATTTCAATTTACTGGGGCCACATACTAACTAGAAAAATTCCAGAAAAATATTTTCTAGCTTCGTATTGACGATACGGTCCTAACAAAACTAGTTTCGTCGAATTCCGAGACCGTTGGAAAAATGGTCATTTTCTAGTCGATTAAAATTAACTGAAACTGGTCAAACGCGTTTTCCTTTGCCACGCTCACATATTGATTCGAAAAATTATGAAATTTGGAAACTAGCAATAACTTTACATCACGGACCCAACAAAAGTGGTTTCGTCGAAATCCGAGGTCGTTTGCAAAATTTCCATTTCTAAGGGCCTGAATTCCATAGCGACTATTCAGAATTTTCAACTGGACATATCTTTTGATTCCCGCTATGAAATTTTGATTTTTCGGATTCGTTGGAAAGATATTATCAATTAGATCCTATTGTTTCTGGTTTCACTAAAATCCGGATTGTTTTGCACCCGGTACATTAAATTGAAGTTTGAAATCGAATTATCGAACTACCGCGCCATTTTCAATTCCTTTTATAATTATATATAATTAAATATATTCTAACGACGGCGTATATAATATATACGTTCGAATTCTATTCAAAATAAATTTCTTGTCGATATTATTTAAAATAATTCATTTTAAATAATCAAAATTCGCTAAAATTGCCAAAATAAAATTTTTAAACTGGCCCAGATTTTCGGGTTGTTACAATCTCCTCCACTTAAAACTTTTCGTCCCCGAAAAGGAACAAAGTCGAAAGTGGTTTGATCAATCAACTCTACGTTCGATCTGGCTTCCATTCTCCAACTCTTTAGTTTCTGAGAATTTTCAAAATTTCAAAAATTTGGCTAACACCCTAAATTTTTGAAATTTTTTGCCATAACCTCCCCTGCACCGGGAGCATCGGGGAATTTCAAATAGCTTCCCCGGTCCTTCTAATCTCAAAAAGAAACAAGAAAAAGCCAAGCGGCTAGCCAATAGGCTCATAAAATCATCATCACCCAAACAAAACAGTAAATTATAGTAAACATGTACCTATTTGTCGGGCAAACAAATTTTATTCTCTGCTCTAGCCTCCTTGCTATGACCTGTTCAAAGTAAGCACATGTATATGCAAGCAAATGCAACCAATTTTCAATATAATTCAATAGTTGATACAATTAGGCGTGATAGTTCAAAATTATCAAACAAATAAACAAACAACACAAACATCAATCAATTAGTGAATTAGAGTTTCAAATTCATAACTTGGATATATAGTCAAAAATCTCATTTTTGATGCCAAATCACAACAATAAGCCCTATCTAATTTTTGGTTCTCACACCAGTCAATAGGAAACATATAGATGTTACACGTTCGTCACTCGAATATAAATTCTGATGATGATATATCAATCATCAGAATCACCCCCGGGCGACTAGAGTGTAATTCTATATCTACCCAGTATATTAAAATTTCAAATACACGTTTGCAAGGCGTATATGAAAAATCTGTATATACTGGACTGTCCTAATCAATATAAATAAATAATCAAATACGAATAAGTGATTTAAATTTTCAAAACAAAAATTTGTTTTCATTTTAAAAATATACTCTTCACACTCGTTCTAGGATACTACTGATCCCATCTCTAACGAGTCATTCCCATTGGATATTACTAATCCAATACCTGATGAATTCTTTCGTACGGTTCTAATTTTCCTTGTTCTCTAAGCTGTGTAAACCAAAGCTCTGATACCAACTGTGACGAGAAGGGATTTCGCTCGGTCCGAACCAGTCGCAAAACCGACCCAGACCGTGCGAAACGCCCTATCGTTTGAGAACACGACAAAATAGAACGCAGACGGAAGAACATTTCATTGTATATTACAACAATGCATCAGATTACAAGAATATACAGAGTATAAATGAATATTACACAGAAATATCAGAGATTTAAATTACATTTAAATACATAGAAGCGGAAAAAAATACAATACACAACTAGAAGTAGATATACGGATACAAAGCTTTCCGGATATCGTTCCAGCTGTAAACCAGGATCCTGTGAATATAAATCTGCAAAACCAAAACTACTAGCTGCCCGTGTCAAAATAAGGGCACCCAGAGTTTAGGTTAAAACAATAAACTCCAGGTCAGTCATGGGACTGGTGTGAGAACTAAAACAGTTATAAATCTTTATTTTAAAGTTAGGTAAATCAAGGGACCACGCCGTATAACACGGAACGGGTTTCCTCCCAAGAATACCAGTGCATAAAACAAACAACGCAATGCTAAATAAAGAAAAATGAAGCTGTTATAAGACCCAGGTCCTATCACACAATGCAACGCAAGCCGGGGGATTTGGTTTTCTCTTATAACAGCCAAAGAATGCTTGATACGTTTAAAACAAATCATTTGATACTATTATAAGTGCATAGTGTATAAAACAACTTCAAATCATAAGTATCAATCATACGCGGCATGGGTACCATATATCATGTCGCCATACTAGGTTCTACAAATAAAACCGCAAATGTCACGTATTTGGAAATTGGATTTTCGTCTGTGAACCGAGGAAAAAGATAGTCCTCAACCGATTCGAGACTCTCTAGCCCGAGCCTCAGGATCAGAACGTATCAACCCTTTAGATCGTCAGGGCCGGTCCACCGATGTGGATTATTATGCCTTAACACTACGTTTCCCCGCCCTTTGGGGCGTAAATGAGCCAACGAATGACTCCATCGGACCCGGATCGTCCGATCAAACCGAGGCGCCTCGCAACAGCAACAACCACACAGGTGAAAAGTATATAAATGTCAGGGCTGGAAGGTCACTGACACCCCCTTAGCTAGAAAGAAACGCATGCCCTCCCTGAGGTCCGTCTCCCGTTTTTGGTTCACAACCGGGGTGTGAAACTCGCGAAGTAAACGTTACACAAAGCTACGCCACGAAGGCCGTGCTTCGATCATCAATCACAAGACTTTGCTTTTCAACAGAAGCCTTGATCAATTGCCACTTAGGCATGCCACACAGGCAATTCACTCCATGCGTTTGATATCCATCAATATATAACCCTTGAGCTCGTACGTCTCAGAGAAGGGCGTTAAGCAAGAGAATAAATTCTCCACCGCCAAACAGATATATATTTAATAGAGGTCAATCACACAGACTAAAATCCAATGTCAGACACACAGTCCATTTACAAGTCCGTCCTGGGTCTGAACGAAACCGGAGGCACCTAGTACCCCGCATATCCATCGATCTCCAAGTACGTTTGGACGATCACCAACTGTTTCCATCTTCTTGGGTGTACAGCCCAATCAAGATCATCAGTAATGCGACGACCTGAAATCCCGTTTTGACGGAAACAAGGGTTATCTTTGGAATATAACATAGAAACAGATAATAGCAGAACAGAATTAAATAAATACACCAGATAATGAACAATATAATATACTGGATAAAAGTAATCATCAGAGTTACACAGTATACAGGATCTTACTTAGTACAAATACAGTTCAGCTATACATAAATGTCTACAGCGGAAAACAAACAAAATATGTACAATAGGAGCTGAACAGCATAAAAGGAGATAAATGATAGAATCCATCTTCAGCTCCAGCTATCCAGAAAGAACTAGCTAAACCTGAATACAAGGCTGCCCGTGTAGAAAAGGGGGCACCCGAGTTTGAAAGTGAAACAAACTACGAGTCAGTCATGGGACTGGTATGAGAAATCTACTCAACACCTATATAATTTGGCTAATCACAGGACCACGCCACTTTCGTGGAACGGGTTTACTCCATTGGATTGCCAGTGCTTTAAAACAAATCTTTCTTTTAAACATCGCTATGCTTTTTATAAAAATGAAGTCGTTATAAGACTCAGTTCCCATCACACAATGCAACGCAAACCGGAGGATAGAGTTTTTACCTTATAACGGCCAAAATATGCTTGATACGAATAAAACAAAGGCATTTGATATTAGTGCTAGTGTTTATAGGTTTTGAAAGCAATTTCAAATCATAACTATCAATCATAGACGGCATTAATGCCCCATACCACTATGTCGCCATATATAGGTATACAATCAAAACCGCACAGTCACGTAGTTGGAAATTGGATTTCCGTCATGAACCAAGGCAAAAGATAGTCCTTACCGAATTCGTGACTCTCTAGCCCGAGCCACAGGCAAGTACTCAGTCAAGCCTTCGGAGCGACAGGGCCGGTCCACCGATGTGGATTAAAATGCCTGAACACTACGTTTCCCCGCCCTTTGGGGCGTAAACGAGCCAACGAATGACTCCATCGGACCCGGATCGTCCGATCAAACCGAGGTGCCTCGCAACAGCAACAACCACATAGGTGAAAAGTATATAAATGTCAGGGCTGGTAGGTCACCGACACCACCCTAGCTAGAAAGAAACGCATGCCCTCCCTGAGGTCCTTCTCCCGTTTTAGGTTCATACCGGGATGTGAGGCTCGCGAATTCACGTTATACACAAAGCTACGCCACACAGGCGGTGCTTTGATCATCACCACAAGGCTTTGCTTTTCAACAGAAGCCCTAATCACTGCATCTTAGCATGCCACACAGGCAATTCATGCCATGCGACTGATGTCCATCCATATACAACCTCTGAGCTCGTGCGTCTCAGAGAAGGGCGTTAAGCAAAAGAATAAATTCTCCGCCGCCAAACAGATGTATATTTAACAGAAATCAATCAACACAGAATAAACTCCAATGTCAGACACACAGTCCATTTACAAGTCCGTTCTGGGTCTGAACGAAACCGGAGGCACTAAATACCTCGCAAACCCATCGATCACCACGTACGTCTGGACGATCACCACTCATTATCCATATTTCGGGATGCCTCCCAATCAGGACCTCGGTTACCATCCAAACGAGGTGAAGATCTCCGGTCTTCGACCACCGTCTTCATCTTCGAATTTCAAACGTCGGTCAATTATTTGAAATGAGAATTAACTCGGTCTTTTCAAATAATTCACGTATATTTAGTATTTCAAATCAATTTATTTCAATGGTTAAATCATTCAACAACACTAATTTTGTTCTTTAATGTAATTTTCACACCAAACACATTCAACCATCACATACCACATAAATCGAGCAAATTCAGTTTATTTCCACTCCATATTGTTTATGGTATTTTATGACGATTTATCGCTATTTTTATTTATTTTAAAATAGCCCATATATTCAAAACGACGCTTCGGGCCATAACGCGGCCGTGGCGCTGTTTTTCTCCAGATTTGATTTGCACATATATGAAAATCTAACCGTTGGATCTTCACAAAATTTACATCATTAGAAAGGTCTTTTCAAAACGAATCCAACGGTCCCAGTTTCGGGAAAATCCGACGGTCGGATCTCCCAGTACAATCGTTTGAATTTTCGATTTCAAAATACGAACTGCAGCGTCGTTATTCGATTAAATATATAATTATATTTATATATATATAAATATAATCGCTTCTGGTGCTGTTTTTCATCAGATTTGAATTAAACATTCCAGACAATCCAACCGTTGGATTTATACAAGGTTGGTGCCGTTGGGAAGATATTTCCAAGGTGAACCCGACGGTTGAGGTTTCGGGAAAATCCAATGGTCGGATTTCCCGCACTAGTTGTTTGAAATCATGGTTTCAAAATGCGAACTGCACGACTACGTTTCGTTTTAATTTTATTTATATTTATATATTTATATAAATATAGTTCATTCAATGATTTCAATATCGTTTTCACTTCAAATATTTCACTAACGCCTTAAAATTTTGGAAAATTTCGCCATAACCTCCCCTGCACCGGGAGCATCGGGAAATCGCAAATAGCTTTCCCGGTCCTTCTAATCTCAAAAAGAAAAAGGAAAAGCCAAGTGGCTAGCCAACAGGCTCATAAAATCATCACCCAAACAAAACAGTAAATGTGTACCTATTTGTCGGGCACAAAATTTTATTCCTCTTCTCTAGCCCCTTTGCTATAACCTGTTCAATGAATATGCATGTACATATATACAATTCTTATCATTTATCATTTTCTATTCAACTTCATATTTGATTTCTATTTGGTTTAAAAACACCATTCATTTTAATGTTACATACATAGGTACAAATCATATCATTAGCTAATTAATGAATATTTCAACTCATATATATTTATTTGAACAAGTGGCTATTTTTAACACTTCACATTTCAACGATTCATGCATACAATAAAAATGTAATTTTTATTGTAAAACAATTCATTTCAAAACACTATTTTTCTATATAGTTCACATAGGTGATAAAAATAGGATTTTTATCATAAAACAATTTCTTTTAAAACGAGATTATTTTACACAGTTCATATAGTCGATAAAAGGTGATTTTTATTATCAAACAATTTATTTCAAAATATGAATACCATTCAACACATGAATTTCAAATCAACGAATGAATATCGATTCAACACATGAAGGTTTTCTATAGTTTCTATATATAGATAAAAATGTGATTTTTATATTTAAAACGCGAATACCATTCAACACATGAATTTCTAATCAACGAATGAATATCAATTCAACACATGAAGGTTTTCTATTGTTTCTATATATAGATAAAAATGTGATTTTTATAATCAAAACGCGAATACCATTCAACACATGAATTTCTAATCAACGAATGAATATCAATTCAACACATGAAGGTTTTCTATACAATGAATAAATATAGTTTAAGCAGATGAAAATAATTCAAACACACGAATATTATTCAAAATTTCGGCAGCATAACGGCAGGGTAGTTAAAACCGGGACCGTCCCTAGTACGGCTCCTCGCTCTACCTTAAAACCTCGCGGTTTTTGACAATGGGGATCATGCATCTAGTTCGCACGCAGGCGGCATGTATATATTTATTTCATTTTCACAAACTAATCCTATGTGGTTTCAACCAAATATTTCACAACCACAAATGGGTATTTTTCAACCACAATCAATCAATATCAACCACAAACAATCCCAAACAACCATTCGCTATCAATCAATTTTCACAACAATTTCAATCAATAAATATCGTCCATGGTTTGTGGACGAGGGGCGTGTATATATATATATATATATATATTATAGCAATTCACTTTTATTTCAACACATATATATATAGAAAAAGAAATTGAAGAGTGAGAAATTCTCACCAATAGCTATCCAATGCCACGACTCTTCCTTTATAGAAATCTTCGCCAATCTCGCCTTTTGTCGCTTTCGTTGCCCGTATTCTCTACATATGTAAAAATCGAATTTTTACTATGCTATTCAATATATAAAAATCGAATTTTTACTTCGTTATTCCATATATAAAAAATCATATTTTTATTATGCTTCGATGTTCAATATATAAAAATCATATCTTACATCTTCTACTTAATAAAAATTCCGTCTTTTCTATTTTAAAGATCTGATCTATTCTATTCTAAAAATCTGATCTTTCTATCCAAGTTCAAATCTTTTTCTTTTTAAAGTTCAAATCTTTTTCTTTTTAAAGTTTAAATCTTTTTCTTTTTATATCTTAAATCTTTTTCTTTTTATATCTTAAAATAAAATCAGTTTTTAAACCTTTTAAAAATCAGTTTTTAAACCTTTTAAAAATCAGTTTTAAACCTTTTAAAAATCAGAATTAAACCTTTTAAAAATCAGTTTTTAAACCTTTTTTTTTTTTAAAAATCAGAATTTTCAGAATTAAAATAAAATAAAACAACTTACTGTCCTCTGCGAAGAAGGGGGGTCGTCAGGGTCGGCGGCAGGAGGAGGAGCAGGCGGTGGCTTCAATGGTCTCGAACTGGGGGGCTCGCGAATTGGGCGTCGCGATGGCTTCAGGGGGGGGGGGGGGGGGGGCGATGTCACTGGCGGGATCGACGGACGAGGGGGAGGGGGATGCGGTGAGCGACGGGGGGGGCGACGACGTGAGGGGTTCCATCGATCTCGATTTAGGGCTTAGGTTTTTTTTTTTTTTCGAACGGTATGAAGAAAGTGAGGAGAGAGAGAGAGTAAAGGATTTATATAAATATTTATTATTTTTAATTTCAAAAGGTTGACCTTTTTATTCGACCCCTAAACGAGGCCCACCGCCTGTCGTCCATAGCGTTTTACCCCCATTCCGAACACAATGGGATATGTATCGCAAGCTGATTTGATCCTTACAATCAGTTTCCATTGAATTTACATTTGAATCACTATATTGAATTTTAAACGTACATTTCAAATTACCGGGGTCACATACTAACTCTAAAAATTCCAGAAAAATATTTTCTAGCTTCGTATTGACGATACGGTCCTAACAAAAGTGGTTTCGTCGAATTCTGAGACCGTTTGAAAAATGGCTAATTTCCAGTCGATTAAAATCAATAGAAACCGGTCAAACGCGTTTTCCTTTTCCACGCTCACATATTGAATCGAAAAATTATGAAATTTGGAATTTAGCAATATCTTCACATCCCGGACCCAACAAAAGTGGTTTCGTCGAAATCCGAGGTCGTTTGCAAAATGTCCATTTTTAAGGGCCTGAATTCCATAGCGACTATTCAGAATTTTCAATTGGACATATCTTTTGATTCCCGCTATGAAATTTCAATTTTTCAGATTCGTTAGAAAGATATTACCAATTAGATCCTAATGTTTTTGGTTTCGCTAAAATCCGGATTGTTTTGCACCCGGTATAGTCCGACAAAGTTTGAATTCGATTTTTGAAACTACAGCGCCCTCTCAGGCCTTGTTTTTAATTATAATTAATTATATTCGTTTTCAATTGTTGATTCAAACTCAGTTTTCATCGCCATTATTGAAAATATTTATTTTTAATATTTAAAATCCATTATTTTAGCCAATTTAAAATTTTTAAATTGGTTCAGATTTTCTGGGTCGTTACAATCTCCCCCACTTAAAACTTTTCGTCCCCGAAAAGGAACAAAGTCGAAAGTGGTTTGATAATTCTACAATCACTCAACACAACAACCAATCCAATTGTTTTTAACCTTCAAAAATATACTAATCAAATCCTATACCCTTTAGAAATCATTCAGACTATATAATTAAAAGTGCACATCTATGAAAAGAAAATAACAATAGAGTAGAGAATTGAACGGTAGTGCAAAGTTGGGTAAATGTACCTTGCACCGGAGTCAATCATAGATATCTACTCGGCATCTAGGATAAGCTTTCTGAATGCTCTCCTCAGTTTCCCAAGTACAATCTCGCGGATCTCCACTCCATTGCACTTTGACTAAGCGAACCTTCTTGTCCCTCAGCTCTTTGGTTTCTTTGTCTATTATCTTTAGCGGTTCTCTTCTCACAGCTAATTCTGGAGTAATTTCAATGTCCTGTTGAGCTGCTTCTTCCACGATCAAGTCTGGATCATGAACGTGTTTTCGAAGTTGAGATATATGAAATACATCATGAACTCCAGGCAACCAATCAGGCAGTTTGACCCTATAAGCGAGAGTTCCGATCCGTTCCAGAATAGGAAACGGACCAATAAATTTGGGCGCTAACTTTCCAGTTTTACCGAACCGGATAACTCCTCTCATCGGCGATACTTTCAAATATACATAGTCGCCAACTTCAAAGGATATATCTCTTCTTCTTCTATCGGCATAGCTCTTTTGTCGGCTTTGAGCGGCGAGTAATCGCTTCTTAATAAAATCGACTTTGTCGGCAGCTTCGCGAATCATATCAGGACCCAACACAAGTCTATTTCCTGGCTCGACCCAACAAGCAGGAGATCGGCACGGTCTACCATACAATGCTTCGAATGGCGACATTGTCAGACTCGCCTGGTAGCTGTTGTTATAAGAGAATTCAGCCAAATGCAGATTGTCTTCCCATGATCCACCGAAATCTATAACACAAGCCCGCAATAGATCTTCTAAAATGCGATTCACCCTCTCAGTCTGACCGTCTGTCTGAGGATGATAAGCGGTGCTCAAGTTTAACTTCGTTCCGAGCTCGACTTGAAATGCTTCCCAGAATTTGCTAGTGAATATTGTATCTCTATCACTGACTATGCTGAGCGGCACTCCATGTAGTCTAACTATTTCCCTGAAGTATATCTGCGCCAGACTCTGAGCAGTTCTGTTTGATCTGACAGGTATGAAATGGGCGGTCTTCGTGAAGCGATCTACGATCACCCAAATACTGTCATTTCCTTTTCTTGTTCAGGGCAAACCATCAATGAAATCCATAGAAATATGTTCCCACTTCCAACCAGGAACTTCTAGTGGTTGTAACAATCCAGCCAATTTCTGTTGGTCGCTTTTAACTAGCTGGCAAGTAGGGCATCGGCTAACGTATATTGAAACGTCTCTTTTCATAGCCTTCCACCAGAATGTTCTCTTGAGATCGTTATACATTTTGGCCACACCAGGATGGATACTCAGCTTGGACTTGTGACACTCGTCTAACACTTCCCTTTTTAGCTCAGGAACGTCAGGAACACAAATCCTTCCTTTTAACCTCAAGGTCTCGTCGTTATCTATTTGAAAACACGAGGGTTCGCCTTTCTGAATCCTTTTGATCATTTCCTTAATAAAGTTATCCTCCTTCTGAAGAATAGATATTTTATCAATCAAGGAAGTCGTGATAATAAAGCTGGCGATCATTACATTCTTTCTGCTCAGCGCATCGGCCACGACATTGGCTTTCCCTGGAGTATATATAATTTCAAAGTCATATGCTGCAAGAAACTCCAGCCAACGCTGCTGCCTCAAATTTAAGTCCTTCTGAGTGAACAGATACTTTAATGACTAGTGATCTGTAAACAGTTCAAATCTCTCACCCAGAAGATAGTGTCTCCAGATTTTCAAAGAGAATATGATAGCCAATAACTCAAGATCATGAGTTACATAGTTTTTCTCGTGCTGCTTCAGTTGACGGCTAGCATAAGCAATCACTTGACCTCTTTGCATTAACACTGCGCCAAGGCCTTCTCTAGAAGCATCAGTCCATACTTTTAAATCCTGGTTGCCATCAATGATGGTTAACACTGGAGCTGTCGTTAGTCTTAACTTTAGCTCTTCGAAAGCCTCCTCACTTTCTGGAGTCCATTTGAATTTAGAATGCTTCTTTGTAAGCTTCGTTAAGTGACCAGATATCTTCGAAAAGTCTTTAACGAACTTCCGGTAATAGCTAGCCAATCCGAGAAAACTGCGGACTTCAGTGGGGGTACTGGGCTGTTTCCAATTTTGAATAGCCGTGATTTTACTTGGATCAACAGCGATTCCTTCTTTCGATACAACATGGCCCAGAAATTTCACTTCATCCTGCCAGAATATACATTTGGAAAACTTGGCTTTCAATACATTCCGTCTCAGAATTTCTAGAACCTGTTCCAGATGCTTTTCATGTTCGGCCTTTGATTTAGAGAAGATTAGAATATCGTCAATGAAAACCAGAACAAATTTATTCAATACTCCTCTGAATACTCTGTTCATCAGGTCGACGAAGTAAGCTGGAGCGTTACATAAGCCGAACGGCATTACTAACCACTCGTAGAATAAGTCGGGGCCTCTGAACGCTGTCATTGGAACACACTCTTCGGCAATTCGAAGTTGATGGAAACCTGTAGCTAGGTCCATTCTTGAAAATACTTGTGCTCCATTTAATCGATCTAACAAATCATCTATTCGCGGCAATGGATATTTATTCTTTATGGTCTGCTTGTTCAAATCATGATAATCCACACATAGCCGTAGAGTACCGTCAGATTTTGGGACAAATACCACTGCTGCACCCCAATCAGAGAAACTAGGCCTTATCAGACCTTTCCATACTAGCTGTCGTGTTTGATTGTCTAATTCCTCCTTCTCATTCAAGGACATTCTTCGAATAGCGTGAACTACCGGCATTGCATTGGGAATTAAAGCAATTTTGAAATCTATTTCTCTCTGCGGAGGTAAGCGAACAACTTCCTCGAACACATCCGCATAGTTCTTGACAACAGGAATGTCTTTGATGAGGTCGGGAATATTCTCCGTAACTTCAGGGATATTTTCCATTTGGGCTGGAGAAACATTCAAAGCAGCCCAGAAGTCTTTTCTATTAGAAGTCGGGCCTTCACATGGTATGGTTATATAATTCCCCAATTGTGCCTTTGCCTTAACAACCCTCTCGGCGCATCTAACCTCCGCCTCATATTTGGTTAGCCAATCCAATCCCAAAATAAGATCGAATTCATTAAAATTCATGACGATAGAGACAATGGGGAATTTATAGCAAGAAAAAGAGACGGGTACTGCACAAATCCAACTGAGATTGATGGAACCTCCAACCGGATTCTGGACAGTCATTGGCTCTTTGAGCTTCTTCATATTCAAATCCAACTTCTTGACTGCACTCTTTGCAATAAAGCTCCGTGATGCACCTGTGTCAAACAGTACTTTAACTGGAATGTTTTTGACATTGAGCGTGCCTTCTAAAACATCAGACCTCCCTTGCTTATCGGAGGGCTCAGAAGTTTCTGCTACTTCGTTTATATATACTGCCTCGGATTTCTTTGAGAGTTGACACTCCCGTGCAATATGACCTGCTTGACGACACTTATGGCATCTCCTTTCCCCATGCGGGTTCTTTTGTTTCATAGCGCGTTTATACCCACTCTCGATCTACTTCTTTAGAGATCTGCAACTTATCGAGAAATGTCCTTGCTTATTGCAGTTAGAGCAAATAGTAGTTGTCACTGGTTCTTTCCCAGACTTAGCCCTTTTCCTCTTAGCACTAAGCTTCTCATTGACCTCTGACCTCGTACTGGCTCCAGCAATATCAGTTTCCGACTCTTCTTTGTCACTACAACAAACTTCTTCTTCGTCGCGCAACATTCCTTTCTTATGGAGATCTTCATACTGATAAGCCATGTATATCATTTCAGAAAAAGGGAGCTTCACATGCCCTAATACTTTATTCTGATATTTCCTTTGAAGCCCGTAAATAAATCTCAAATTCTTTCTCCTCGTATTCTGAATTAGATGGGGAGCAAAGTGAGAAAGTTCGTTGAATTTCTTATGATATTCTGGGATGGTCATATCACCTTGTATCAAATAAGAAAATTCATCGCATAATCTCTCGGTCGCTTCGGGAGGAGTAAATCTTTCCAAGAAAATTACTTTGAATCTGTCCCAGGTGATATCACCTTCTGGATTATCTTTAATAACTGAATCCCACCAAAACAAAGCTTCTTCTTTGAGTGCCCAAGACGCCAGTAATCTTTTCTGATCGTCTCTCAGCTTTAAACCCTCAAAGATCTTCTCTGCAGAACGAATCCAAGCTTGTGTTTCCATAATGGACTCCTTGCCTAAGAATGGCGATCCACCAAGATTTCGAAATCTCTTGTATAGAACTTCTATATTGGATTCTGGCTGCGGGAGCACAACTGGCTCATTAGCTGGTCGAGCCATACGATCATTTCTTCTGTTCCTGTCACTCATTTTCTAGTACTTCTGCAAATGGCAGATCAAGTGTCAGGTCAAAGAAAATTTTCAAACATAGAAACATATACTTCAAGTGTAAATGTGTCCATCGAGGTGTAATTTCATCCTGCTTTACTCATACTAGGATATTCCTGATCCTATCTGTATGGAGTTACCCGTCCTAGAACTCTACTGGTTCTATTTCTGACGAGTTCGTTCAAATGTTATATTCCAGAACTAAGCTTAACCAAAGCTCTGATACCACGTTGCGACGACCCGAAATCCCATTTTGACGGAAACAAGGGTTATCTTTGGAATATAACATAGAAACAGATAATAGCAGAACAGAATTAAATAAATACACCAGATAATGAACAATAGAATATACTGGATAAAAGTAATCATCAGAGTTACATAGTATACAGGATCTTACTTAGTACAAATACAGTTCAGCTATACATAAATGTCTACAGCGGAAAACAAACAAAATATGTACAATAGGAGCTGAACAACATAAAAGGAGATAAATGATAGAATCCATCTTCAGCTCCAGCTATCCAGAAAGAACCAGCTAAACCTGAATACAAGGCTGCCCGTGTAGAAAAAGGGGCACCCGAGTTTGAAAGTGAAACAAACTACGAGTCAGTCATGGGACTGGTATGAGAAATCTACTCAACACCTATATAATTTGGCTAATCACAGAACCACGCCACTTTCGTGGAACGGGTTTACTCCATTGGATTGCCAGTGCTTTAAAACAAATCTTTCTTTTAAACATCGCTATGCTTTTTATAAAAATGAAGTCGTTATAAGACTCAGTTCCCATCACACAATGCAACGCAAACCGGAGGATAGAGTTTTTACCTTATAACGGCCAAAATATGCTTGATACGAATAAAACAAAGGCATTTGATATTAGTGCTAGTGTTTATAGGTTTTGAAAGCAATTTCAAATCATAACTATCAATCATAGACGACATCAATGCCCCATACCACTATGTCGCCATATATAGGTATACAATCAAAACCGCACAGTCACGTAGTTGGAAATTGGATTTCCGTCATGAACCAAGGCAAAAGATAGTCCTTACCGAATTCGTGACTCTCTAGCCCGAGCCACAGGCAAGTACTCAGTCAAGCCTTCGAAGCGACAGGGCCGGTCCACCGATGTGGATTAAAATGCCTGAACACTACGTTTCCCCGCCCTTTGGGGCGTAAACGAGCCAACGAATGACTCCATCGGACCCGGATCGTCCGATCAAACCGAGGCGCCTCGCAACAGCAACAACCACATAGGTGAAAAGTATATAAATGTCAGGGCTGGTAGGTCACTGACACCACCCTAGCTAGAAAGAAACGCATGCCCTCCCTGAGGTCCTTCTCCCGTTTTAGGTTCATACCGGGATGTGAGGCTCGCGAATTCACGTTATACACAAAGCTACGCCACACAGGCGGTGCTTTGATCATCACCACAAGGCTTTGCTTTTCAACAGAAGCCCTGATCACTGCGTCTTAGCATGCCACACAAGCAATTCATGCCATGCGACTGATGTCCATCCATATACAACCTCTGAGCTCGTGCGTCTCAGAGAAGGGCGTTAAGCAAAAGAATAAATTCTCCGCCGCCAAACAGATGTATATTTAACAGAAATCAATCAACACAGAATAAACTCCAATGTCAGACACACAGTCCATTTACAAGTCCGTTCTGGGTCTGAACGAAACCGGAGGCACTAAATACCTCGCAAACCCATCGATCACCACGTACGTCTGGACGATCACCACTCATTATCCGTATTTCGGGATGCCTCCCAATCAGGACCTCGGTTACCATCCAAACGAGGTGAAGATCTCCGGTCTTCGACCACCGTCTTCATCTTCGAATTTCAAACGTCGGTCAATTATTTGAAATGAGAATTAACTCGGCCTTTTCAAATAATTCACGTATATTTAGTATTTCAAATCAATTTATTTCAATGGTTAAATCATTCAACAACACTAATTTTGTTCTTTAATGTAATTTTCACACCAAACACATTCAACCATCACATACCACATAAATCGAGCAAATTCAGTTTATTTCCACTCCATATTGTTTATGGTATTTTATGACGATTTATCGCTATTTTTATTTATTTTAAAATAGCCCATATATTCAAAACGACGCTTCGGGCCATAACGCGGCCGTGGCGTTGTTTTTCTCCAGATTTGATTTGCACATATATGAAAATCTAACCGTTGGATCTTCACAAAATTTACATCATTAGAAAGGTCTTTTCAAAACGAATCCAACGGTCCCAGTTTCGGGAAAATCCGACGGTCGGATCTCCCGGTACAATCGTTTGAATTTTCGATTTCAAAATACGAACTGCAGCGTCGTTATTCGATTAAATATATAATTATATATATATATATATATATATATATATATATAAATATAATCGCTTCTGGCGCTGTTTTTCATCAGGTTTGAATTAAACATTCCAGACAATCCAACCGTTGGATTTATACAAGGTTGGTGCCGTTGGGAAGATATTTCCAAGGCGAACCCGACGGTTGAGGTTTCGGGAAAATCCAATGGTCGGATTTCCCGCACTAGTTGTTTGAAATCATGGTTTCAAAATGCGAACTGCACGACTACGTTTCGTTTTAATTTTATTTATATTTATATAAATATAGTTCATTCAATGATTTCAATATCGTTTTCACTTCAAATATTTCACTAACGCCTTAAAATTTTGGAAAATTTCGCCATAACCTCCCCTGCACCGGGAGCATCGGGAAATCGCAAATAGCTTTCCCGGTCCTTCTAATCTCAAAAAGAAAAAGGAAAAGCCAAGTGGCTAGCCAACAGGCTCATAAAATCATCACCCAAACAAAACAGTAAATGTGTACCTATTTGTCGGGCACAAAATTTTATTCCTCTTCTCTAGCCCCTTTGCTATAACCTGTTCAATGAATATGCATGTACATATATACAATTCTTATCATTTATCATTTTCTATTCAACTTCATATTTGATTTCTATTTGGTTTAAAAACACCATTCATTTTAATGTTACATACATAGGTACAAATCATATCATTAGCTAATTAATGAATATTTCAACTCATATATATTTATTTGAACAAGTGGCTATTTTTAACACTTCACATTTCAACGATTCATGCATACAATAAAAACGTAATTTTTATTGTAAAACAATTCATTTCAAAACACTATTTTTCTATATAGTTCACATAGGTGATAAAAATAGGATTTTTATCATAAAACAATTTCTTTTAAAACGAGATTATTTTACACAGTTCATATAGTCGATAAAAGGTGATTTTTATTATCAAACAATTTATTTCAAAATATGAATACCATTCAACACATGAATTTCAAATCAACGAATGAATATCGATTCAACACATGAAGGTTTTCTATAGTTTCTATATATAGATAAAAATGTGATTTTTATATTTAAAACGCGAATACCATTCAACACATGAATTTCTAATCAACGAATGAATATCAATTCAACACATGAAGGTTTTCTATTGTTTCTATATATAGATAAAAATGTGATTTTTATAATCAAAACGCGAATACCATTCAACACATGAATTTCTAATCAACGAATGAATATCAATTCAACACATGAAGGTTTTCTATACAATGAATAAATATAGTTTAAGCAGATGAAAATAATTCAAACACACGAATATTATTCAAAATTTCGGCAGCATAACGGCAGGGTAGTTAAAACCGGGACCGTCCCTAGTACGACTCCTCGCTCTACCTTAAAACCTCGCGGTTTTTGACAATGGGGATCATGCATCTAGTTCGCAAGCAGGCGGCATGTATATATTTATTTCATTTCCACAAACTAATCCTATGTGGTTTCAACCAAATATTTCACAACCACAAATGGGTATTTTTCAACCACAATCAATCAATATCAACCACAAACAATCCCAAACAACCATTCGCTATCAATCAATTTTCACAACAATTTCAATCAATAAATATCGTCCATGGTTTGTGGACGAGGGGCGTATATATATATATATATATTATATAGCAATTCACTTTTATTTCAACACATATATATATATAGAAAAAGAAATTGAAGAGTGAGAAATTCTCACCAATAGCTATCCAATGCCACGACTCTTCCTTTATAGAAATCTTCGCCAATCTCGCCTTTTGTCGCTTTCGTTGCCCGTATTCTCTACATATGTAAAAATCGAATTTTTACTATGCTATTCAATATATAAAAATCGAATTTTTACTTCGTTATTCCATATATAAAAAATCATATTTTTATTATGCTTCGATGTTCAATATATAAAAATCATATCTTACATCTTCTACTTAATAAAAATTCCGTCTTTTCTATTTTAAAGATCTGATCTATTCTATTCTAAAAATCTGATATTTCTATCCAAGTTCAAATCTTTTTCTTTTTAAAGTTCAAATCTTTTTCTTTTTAAAGTTTAAATCTTTTTCTTTTTATATCTTAAATCTTTTTCTTTTTATATCTTAAAATAAAATCAGTTTTTAAACCGTTTAAAAATCAGTTTTTAAACCTTTTAAAAATCAGTTTTAAACCTTTTAAAAATCAGAATTAAACCTTTTAAAAATCAGTTTTTAAACCTTTTTTTTTTTAAAATCAGAATTTTCAGAATTAAAATAAAATAAAACATCTTACTGTCCTCTGCGAAGAAGGGGGGGTCGTCAGGGTCGGCGGCAGGAGGAGGAGCAGGCGGTGGCTTCAATGGTCTCGAACTGGGGGGGCTCGCGAATTGGGCGTCGCGATGGCTTCAGGGGGGGGGGGGGCGATGTCACTGGCCGGATCGACGGACGAGGGGGAGGGGGATGCGGTGAGCGACGGGGGGGCGACGACGTGAGGGGTTCCATCGATCTCGATTTAGGGCTTAGGTTTTTTTTTTTTTTCGAACGGTATGAAGAAAGTGAGGAGAGAGAGAGAGTAAAGGATTTATATAAATATTTATTATTTTTAATTTCAAAAAGTTGACCTTTTTATTCGACCCCTAAACGAGGCCCACCGCCTGTCGTCCATAGCGTTTTACCCCCATTCCGAACACAATGGGATATGTATCGCAAGCTGATTTGATCCTTACAATCAGTTTCCGTTGAATTTACATTTGAATCACTATATTGAATTTTAAACGTACATTTCAAATTACTGGGGTCACATACTAACTCTAAAAATTCCAGAAAAATATTTTCTAGCTTCGTATTGACGATACGGTCCTAACAAAAGTGGTTTCGTCGAATTCTGAGACCGTTTGAAAAATGGCTAATTTCCAGTCGATTAAAATCAACAGAAACCGGTCAAACGCGTTTTCCTTTTCCACGCTCACATATTGAATCGAAAAATTATGAAATTTGGAATTTAGCAATAACTTCACATCCCGGACCCAACAAAAGTGGTTTCGTCGAAATCCGAGGTCGTTTGCAAAATGTCCATTTTTAAGGGCCTGAATTCCATAGCGACTATTCAGAATTTTCAATTGGACATATCTTTTGATTCCCGCTATGAAATTTCGATTTTTCGGATTCGTTAGAAAGATATTACCAATTAGATCCTAATGTTTTTGGTTTCGCTAAAATCCGGATTGTTTTGCACCCGGTATAGTCCGACAAAGTTTGAATTCGATTTTTGAAACTACAGCGCCCTCTCAGGCCTTGTTTATAATTATAATTAATTATATTCGTTTTCAATTGTTGATTCAAACTCAGTTTTCATCGCCATTATTGAAAATATTTATTTTAAATATTTAAAATCCATTATTTTAGCCAATTTAAAAATTTTAAATTGGTTCATATTTTTTGGGTCGTTACAAGTAATCACCCAAACGATGTGAAGACTTCCGGTCTTCAACCGCCGTCTTCATCTTCGACTTATCGTCGTATCAGTTATTCGGAATGGGATAAACCCGGACTTTCCGAATAACTCGCGTATATTTTAAATAAGTGTTACACAAACACAACATACGCCTCATTCCAATTCATCAATCACTAACCGTAAATTAATCAAGAGAATAATTCCCCAAATATTAACCCCGAAGGCCGAAACCAACATCAGATCAATATCCAGAAAACCATTCTGCTTGGCTTACCGACAGTTAGTTTCTAAATTTCACATTTATAGGGAAAGGTTCCCATTAATTTTATCCAAGGTAAATTCCTTGAATTTATTCTTTAATCTTCTTTTGAATTTCGATTCAACTAGTCGGGATTAACGAACCTTACCGAAGTAATCATTTGTTTTGATTTCCCAATCCCAACCTATTCATCCCATGAAGTAAAACTGGTTATACTTCATATCTAACACCACGGTGTTATCGGTAAATTCAATTACCATTTCACGTTCAAATCTAATTAAAGATTTAACTATCGCCTGGAGCAAAACTGGTGATACTCCATTTCGATTATTTCAATCTAATTAAAGATTCATTAAAACTCAACTTAGTTTTAATATTTGACTGGGTTAAAGAATCAGTGTCATTTAAAACACGGTCCACGGTAAACCCAAAATCACATTCCATTAATTATCGGGTTAAAGAACGAGTGTTATTTAAAACACTGTCCACGATAAACCCCAAAATCAATATCAATATCAATTCAATTCCAATTAGATATTATTTAATTGGTACTCTTCATTAAATCCAAATAAAAAGATTTAGTCTTTTCTCAACTGGGTTCAAGAACAGTGTTAGTGAAGACACCATTCACGACAAACCCAAATCACATTTGATATTCAATACAAGGCTCTGAATAGAAAATATATCGGCTTATATTCAATATCAAATTCTACGATTAACAAATGTCGTATTGGAAATAACGATATAAATATATATCTTTCAAATTTTCATAACAACATCTGTATAATCACGAATTCCAACATCGAAATATTCCGAAGACAATTTCGATTCAAATCCACTCCAATGCAATCATTGGAAGTTTTGGTTATTTTTAAAACCCTTTGAAAATTCAATTTATTTATTAAAAATAAATAGAATTATAATTCTAGTTCAAAACTAGTTCATTTCGATAAAAATCTATTTGTATCTTTTCAAATATGGAGTTTTCATCCCAATCCTTTCTAAATCATTTCTTATGATTTTACACAAATTATTACTATTTTTAATAATTTTAACAAGGCCCGTACAGTCGATTTCCAACAACGGCCATCGAACTGCACTTACAGCGACCTTTTTCAAATTTGATTTGGATGTAACTCCAAATCCAACCGTTAGATTTCAAATTTCTAATATTCGTTAGAAAGCTCTTTTCGATACGAACCCAACGGTTCCGGTTTTAGGAGAATCCGACGGTCGGATCTCCCGTAATGTCCGTTTGAAATAAATGGTCGAAATTCATGAACTACCTCGGCGCGGCGCGTTCTATTCAGGCCATTATATTATATATATAATATATATTTCGTCGATTTCTATTTAAAACGAATTTTATAAATAGTTTTGAATTCGTTTCAAAAACATTTTCAACTTCCATTTCAAATTCAAATCAAAGTTGAATCTTTCCTTATAAGTTCGGTTTAAAATTCATCTCTATTCAACTCAAGTTTCAATTCAATTTGAATTCATTTCACTTCGTTTTAAATTCAATTCGAATTCGTTTTCAATTCAATTCGAATTGGTTTTATATTCAATTCATTTCGAAATCGTTTTATATTCTATTCATTTCGAAATCGTTTTTATATTCTATTCATTTCGAAATCGTTTTATATTCAATTCATTTCAAAATGAATAAAATCGATATAAATATCGTTCACGTCAAAATGGCGTCACTCTAATCAACACGGCTTCATATATTCCTATTTTCAAATATTCTATTTCAAATATTTCTATTTCAAATATAATTCGTTCAACACTTGACTAATCTCAACGGATGAGTACTGTCAACACATGAGCCTTTATTTTATATTGATAAAGATGCAAATTTTATTATTAAAATATTTCGTTCAACACATGACTAATCTCAACGGATGAGTACTGTCAACACATGAACCTTTATTTTATATTGATAAAGATGCAAATTTTATTATTAAAATATTTCGTTCAACACATGACTAATCTCAACGGATGAGTACTGTCAACACATGAACCTTTATTTTATATTATTCTTCAAATTGGAATGAGGCCCAATCAATTACCATATAAAGTTAATTATATGGATTCCATCCAACACATGTATATAATAGCATTGAAACATAATCAACCATCAACCAAAGTGCACTACACTGTATAAGCATCAAATATAGATATCTATCGCTTATAACAGCCTGTCAATCAATCGATCGACATATTTAATCAATCAGGATGAGTGAACTTCAAATTTCATCCCAACACCCGTGTGGGGTTTCAAACAATCAAACACATATTTTATTTGTGCAGTTGGGCGATGTGTAAAATTTATCGACCCAATCAATATCAGTCAAATCAGTGTATATAAACAAATCGGTCGATTTGTCTATAAATATCTATTTATTCACTTTCACGTTAAAAATTATATTTTTAACGATAAAATATTTTATTTTAACATATGAACTTCTATTCAGTTCCTGTACAAAATAAAGATGATATTTTTATTTTTCTAACTTATTTTAGAAAATTTCGGCGGCATAACGGCACGATACTAGAAACGGGACAAGGCCTAGCCTTATCCCCGGTCTAGTGAAGGCCCACGCCATTCACACATCAATCAAATTCACCAAACAACCAATTCAAATCAAGTCATCAAATTAATTTATGCAACCAAACAAACAAGTCCATGGTCTGTGGACGGTTGTGTCGGGTGCTACTAAGCACCGTCTGCATCCTAGTATATATATATAACTAGAAAAGAAATTGAAAGGTGAGAAATTCTCACCGAAAGCTATCCAATAATCTTGACTCTTCTTTGACAGAAATCTTCATTGTTATCGCATTTTTATCATCTTCGTTGATGTAGCCACTACATATGTAAAAATCGAATTTTTACTTCGCTATTCAATATATAAAAATCGAATTTTTACTACGATGTTATATAGATAAAAATTATATTTTCAAAAATATAGATTTCGCCTTTATAAAAATAAAGATTATATTTTTAATGTACCACTAGTATAAAAATTATATTTTTATTTTAAAAACATCTTAATAACTAATCAAAATCAAATCTTGCCTTTAACCTGATAAAAATTTCGTCTTTAAACATGTAGAAAATCACTTCTCTCTAATGTTAAAAATCTCACCTTTTCAAATAGAAAGATTTCGCCTTTTCCAATATATCATTATAAAAATCACATTTTTATTTTTCTACACATATAAAGATGCTATTTTTAATATTCCTATCATGTAAAAATTATATTTTTAATACTTTAAAAATATAAAAATCATATTTCTACCACTTCTATATAGTAAAGATTATATTTTTAATACTTTAAAAATATAAAAATCATATTTTTATAATCGCTATATAGTAAAGACTATATTTTTAATACTTTAAAAATATAAAAATCATATTTTTAATCTTCACATCTAATAAAGATTCAATTTTTTTTCGCTATTCAAATTATAAAAATCACATCTTTTATACACTAGAAGATCATAACTTCTATATTAAAACCAATCAGATTTTAAACCACGTTTAATTTTATATTAAAACCAATTTTAAACAGTGTTTATATCTAAATGAACCCTCACCTTAAGCTTAATCATCTTTACTGTAATACGCTGCTCAGAGGAACCCATCGTCGAACCCGACCCCTTGTTCATCGCACCTCCAGGAAGCCGCCAGAGTCGGATCCGCTTCCACCATGGTCTTCGCCCTCGAACGCTCCTTCAGCGCCTCCATGGGTGCAGCATTCGGTGGCCTCCCCTTTTTGATACACGAGCTCGATTTGGGAGGCATGGGGCGTGCGGTTTTTGAAGAAGGAAAGGAGCAGGGCGTCGGGAGGTCCGGCGACTGGCGAATGGGGGGGGGGGGAATCGAGGGTGGAGGGAGTTCGGCGAGGAGGCGCGGGTGTTGAGTTGGGGGACGACGGGTTTCCTCCGTCGATCGTTTTTTTATTATTATAAAACTGAATCGAGAATGAGGGGGGGGGGCAGAAGAAATAAAGGAGAGAAGGGAGGGTTTTTTTTTTTTAGGTATTTAATTATTTTATTTTCCACAAAAAGCAACTTTTATTTTCGACCTCTAAACGAGGCCCACCGCCTGTCGTCCATAGCTAATTACCCTCATTCCAAACACAATGGGATATGTATCGTAGGCTGATTCGACTGTTTCGATCAGTTTTCGTCAAAATCAACATATAACTCTATATATTGAATTTGAACGCGCATTTCAATTTACTGGGGCCACATACTAACTAGAAAAATTCCAGAAAAATATTTTCTAGTTTCGTATTGACGATACGGTCCTAACAAAACTAGTTTCGTCGAATTCTGAGACCGCTGGAAAAATGGTCGTTTTCCAGTCGATTAAAATCAACTGAAACTGGTCAAACGCGTTTTCCTTTGCCACGCTCACATATTGATTCGAAAAATTATGAAATTTGGAACCTAGCAATAACTTTACATCACGGACCCAACAAAAGTGGTTTCGTCGAAATCCGAGGTCGTTTGCAAAATTTCCATTTCTAAGGGCTTGAATTCCATAGCGACTATTCAGAATTTTCAACTGGACATATCTTTTGATTCCCGCTATGAAATTTTGATTTTTCGGATTCGTTGGAAAGATATTATCAATTAGATCCTATTGTTTCTGGTTTCACTCAAATCCGGATTGTTTTGCACCCGGTACATTAAATTGAAGTTTGAAATCGAATTATCGAACTACCGCGCCATTTTCAATTCCTTTTATAATTATATATAATTAAATATATTCTAACGACGGCGTATATAATATATACGTTCGAATTCTATTCAAAATAAATTTCTTGTCGATATTATTTAAAATAATTCATTTTAAATAATCAAAATTCGCTAAAATTGCCAAAATAAAAATTTTAAACTGGCCCAGATTTTCGGGTTGTTACACAATAAATTATCAATTCTAATATATTGCTGCCAACAAATATATTTATGCTCCTTTCTCTTTTCTGCTCCCTCTTCAAGCCTTATTTCTTGTCCAAAATCAACCTATCCATCACAACTCGGATCTCTTATTTTCAACTCTAACTCGCTTTTGCCTACCGATCTTGACCATCATCTCTCCTACTCAACCAAATAAACCGGCAAAAAAATTGTCTCATTTTTATTGTTTTTGTCATTGATTTCTCAATCAGGTTAAACATCGAAGAAGCAAACGGTGTTTCGTGGTAGCAAACTGTGGAATCTCCCAAATCGTTTTTCATGCACCTCTTCTGTCTTCGCTCTGGCTAGTTCGCTCAGGCCCTAAATGCTTGATTTGAGGTAAAACCCTACCTTCAGTTCGTTTGTCTTAATTTTTTATTCCCTATTGTTCATATTGTGTTTTGACATTTCTGTGTTTTGGCTGCCATTATAGCAGCAGTTGCATCCATTTTTACGTGTTTTGCTTTTGATCAGTGTAATTCTTTGAAAATATCTATGCTGTAAGATCAAACTGTGGCTCCTATTTGTGCAATTTTCCTATCTTCTTGGCTGTTGTTTGTTCTTTTTTATTATTTATGTTGTTGTTTTAATTTTGGATGGAGTAAAATCTAATTTTATGTTCTCTTTAACATCCTTGATTTTGACAGACTGAAAGGCCAATTTCTTTGATGTTTAAAACATGAAGTTTTGCCGGAATAAATACAACCACTGTTTTGATCAAGTATGTTTTATGAATGTGATAAAAACATAGCCTTTTAGTTTTTATTAGTAGTGAGCAAGAAAAAAAAGCCTAATTGTATATTTCAATCAAAGATTGAAATTAGAAATTTAAGTAACAGCTAATGATTTCAATTCTGAAGCATGTTTAGCTGCGGCTTTAAAACCATTTCTTGGGCTTAAAATGCCTAGCATGTCTAACTTTTTTTTATTAATAGTTGTTTGGTAGTGATGCGATTGGAAATGTAGTATATGACAAACAATTTGTTGGTGCCCTGTTACATAATTTCGGGGAATTTCTATTTAATATGTTTTTGTTTAAATAATTACTTATTAGAATATCGGAGTTACATAAAATTTAGTAAATTGACATTCTAATTATATACTTCTATGTTAAATGGATTTCGTATGTGTATGTTTATTACTGATTTGTCTACCTTACTTTATTGAAATATACATGTATTTCAGCATTGGTTGGAACTGATCATTATAGCTCTGCTTGGACATGTTATATAAGTATGAGATGGTTAGAAAACATTGTTATTTTCTTTAGAAACCTAAGGTCCTTAATTAGGAAGGCTTTTTTTGTCATGACAAAAAATTTGTGATTTTGGGTTGTCAGTTGTAAGATTATTATATGATCTTAGCGTAATGATTAACCTTGCACAACATCATCCTATTCTATAATCGACTAGTGACATTGAGGCTTCTTTGCCCTCTTATTTTTTATGGTTGCAATGGTTTTTAAAAAAAAAACCATTTATAGAAGGATATGCTCCATTTTTTTGCTGTTATTCAATAACATAGAAAACACCTCTATTTTTACATAGCGATCAACTTTGTTTTGTTAAATTGGATTAAACTGCAGGATCACCTGACCGATTTCACCATGCATCATCTAAGTCTGGAAGGCAAGGAACTTCCTCTGCATTCACTAATGAAATTTTCTTCTACATACTAAAGAGAAGAGCTAGAATCTATCCTTAATATGGTATACGTGAGTGCTCTATGGGTGAAAAAACATAAGTATTGCATGTTTAGATATCCGTACCCATGTTAAATATTAGGAATTAACTTTTTTATAACACAAAAAATCACTTTATACCCCCCTTTACTGTCTATGAATTGCAGTCGGAAACTAAAGACCATTTACTAACTTGGACAGTATGAAACAGAAACTCCTTATGTATAAAAAAGGTCATATTACTCCTCAGTTATATATTTCTTCTTAACAATGTCAATGAATGTGTACATATGTGCCATGCTTTATTTGGTACGCTTGATGGAAAATGACTTCAAAATAAGTTTTTCAAAATTTTTATATCATAAATATTGTACATTTCAATTTATGGGTTCTTTGACGATCTTACCTTCAGTTTTGGAATTATCTGGGGTTTAATTTGGTAAGGTTAGACTATCAAATTTGAGAATTTACATGTCTGAAAGCATAAAAATGAAAAAAGTCTGTTGGTTGACAAATGGATTTTTACAGTTTTCCCATTATTTATTAAATATAAGTTAATGGAGAAAAAGCTTGGTTTTTTTTCCCTTCCAACATGGCGAACAACGTCTTTAACTTTCTAATGTATTTTGCCTAAACTATTTCAGTTTTTAGGGTTGTTCATT
Source organism: Allium sativum (assembly GCA_030737875.1). Classification (NCBI taxonomy): domain Eukaryota; kingdom Viridiplantae; phylum Streptophyta; class Magnoliopsida; order Asparagales; family Amaryllidaceae; genus Allium; species Allium sativum. The sequence goes on along the minus strand of CM060917.1, from coordinate 38,355,952 downwards.
TACTTCTTTGTTCATTGGTTTTCTGTAATATTACATTCAACCCATTGGAATATATTGCAAGTAAGATATTTGATATTAACTGAAATGTTTTACATGTAGTTATTCATTTTCATTGAGCTCATGATAAACTACAAATTACAACATTACATGCACATCAAAGAATGAACTAGCAATTATATGACCTCTAAGCTTAAAGATAATTTTATTGTTTTGTGTTTACATCGATTAATATGACAGCATCTCTTATTTCTTATTGTTTTTTTCTCTTTTCTTAGATGATGAGTCAACGATTCCAGCTTCATTTGCTCTAGCAGAGGATGTTTTTAGTTGGTTGTTGTCGTGTCATTCCTCATATTAAAAAAAGGCTCAGAATCGTAATTCTCTATTCCCACATATTGACATAATCCCTTTTTTCGCAAGATTTTTCATGTTAGATTACATTTAAAAATAACTTTCGTTCTTACTCTACTATTTTTTTTTAAAAAAATTAGTTACATTATGATTAATTTCTTAATTTTATTTTTTTAAAAGTATTAACTCTTTATATTGATTGTAGAAATGAAACAATATAACTAACCAATGTTTATAAGTCTCCAGCACTATTAAGAATATTATTTTTAACTGGGATAACTATTAGACAAAGACAAATTTATTATATTTGCTAAAGATATAATTAATTCTTTAACCCTACTTTATGTTCATAGCACACTAGAATAAATCAAAAACATGTATGTACTACAACCCGTGGGAAAAAAATTTAAATCAATTTGGTATATATAGTAGATATTACAACTGAAAAATGTTTAGTTTTCTCTTTCAAGGTCATGACTTGATCCCAAGGCAATAAGACATTTTGAGGTCTTATAACATAACAAAATGTTGCCCTATGCGACCCTTTTTTAAGATATAAGTTTTGAGCATATAATCTCTTTGGTGAATTATCTAAAATAATTTAGTTATTCTTTGATTTAGAATAGCAAATTTACCATAAATTTACTTTTGAAGTAATTTTTTATGTTACCAAAATCATTTGGTATGTTAATTTACACTGTCCATGCTAATTTTCTACAGATTCATAATAATATAGAATAGATCTCTTTTTATATGTCTCTACATGTGAATGGAAAGTCGTTGGGACATAACAAAAGCATAGTTGGTGACCCGAATAAGCCTCAACTAGCTGCTAGATCTTAATGTATTATTTAGTTATATAAAACAGTATATACAAATCTCATGGTTGAAACCATTATGTGAACGACCATGGTAATATAAATTTGTAGCCACTTTCATACTCATACATGCACAAATGCATTTTTATATGTATATATCAATTATATATTCTTTTTATAACTATAATCTATCCTGAATCCTTTTCTTTTTCATAACATTTTTTCCATTTTCTATTATTTCAGCTGAATATCAACTTTGCAAATACAGAATACCAATACTTTATCATGTTTTTTTTCTTCCAGCATGGCGAACAACGTCTTTAACTTTCTAATGTATTTTTCCTAATCTATTTCAGTTATTAGAGCTGTTCATGTACTTGTTCATTGGTTTTCTGTAATATTACATTCAACCCATTGGAATATATCGCAAGTAATATATTTGATATTAACTGAAATGTTTTACGTGTAGTTATTCATTTTCATTGAGCTCATGATAAACTACAAACTACAACATTACACGAACATCAAAGAACGAACTAGCAATTATATGACCTCTAAGCTTAAAGATAATTTTATTATTTTGTGTTGACATCGATTAATATGACAACATCTCTTATTTCTTATTGTTCTCATCTTACCTCATGTTTACTTATATTCATTGTTGTTTGATTTTGAGAACTGATGTTTTGAAAATTTTGGAGCAAATGTGAAAGAAGTATAATAAAATAGAATAAAAAATTGATAGAATAATAAACATAACCACATAGAAAAGGTAAGGACAGAAATGGAATAAGTGGGATGAGAAAAGTAAATGTGGGGTGAGAATTTTGTTTTTAAATATTGGCGTGGGAAAAGCAATTAGGGGAATGCGAATAGACACGGCCTTTTGCTTTCATACCTTTGATGTGGGCTTATATGTTTTCTATTGACATCATACATTCATCTTTTCCCTTGGAATCTATCATGCATACCTGAAGTTTTCTCAGTTCCCTTCTTTTAGTTGTTTCACCTGAAATTACACACCGAAAAGAGATGTGTATGAAACTATATAATTAACGTATATTGTGAAAGAAACTTGCGTTAGGTAACGGGATGCTATGAAACTATACAACTGATGATGGCAAAGCAATCTCTGCACATCAAGGGAAGAGATTTTACTTACAGGTATACCAATTTTCAGGGTACTTTTTAGTTTCAATTTCATATTAGCTAAAAGCTTGATTTTCTCCTTATCTTCACTAAATTTACATATTATTTGCTTTTGATTTTCATGTACTTAGAGCACTTGCTAACATAACAGTAATATTCATTCATTATCAATTTAATGCTTCTCAATGTTAGAATTTTCGTTTTTGCAGTATTAAGAAAAAAAATTGCATGTAGGGCAGTAATCAAATTTAGTTGTCAGTGCTTTTAGTTTTTGATTAACATATCTCCAATTTACACTTTTATAGCTCACATAATATGAACAGTATATGAATACACTTTGATGAAATGATTCATTTCTTTAAAAAAAATCACTAATATGTGTATGCATGTGGCTTGGCCTCATATTTAATGAACTAAAGTAACCAAGAAAAGGAAGAAAAATGAACAATGTACTTTACTTATTTAATGATGCATATTATTTGATGTTGTCCATGTTCAGTCTACAATTGTTTTTGAAAATAATACTATTTCAATTCTTTAATTTAATTGCAGATAGTCGTTGCAACTACAACTGCATTGATCGCAAAGTATACTGAAATTCAATTGGTTATTTGTACCCATGTTAACATTAACTTGCATTAGATATTGCAGTTGACGTAGGAAGCTCATATGAAAATGAAAATATACTACATTCATTGAAATTAAAGGGAGTATAAATTCTAAATTACCTACACGACAATAGTAGTGAATGGTATATATAAGCCATAATAGTAAAAAAGTTGAAGGAGTAGGATAGTGTCTTTCCATTTAGAGTTTGTCTATTCTCACTATAAACCCTGACAGGATAAGGAGTTAGGCACTAATATGTTGGATTCCACAACCGTGGATTCATAAGGCAACTTGAGGTTGTCGTATCTTTTACGGCATGGACTTTAGTTACGTACAGATAGAGCTACATGGATGCCCAAAGCCAATCAAAGACCGTTGTCGCCTTTGCAACATGGATTTCAATGATGTACACTTAGAGCTAACATGTAAGAACCCGTAACTTCCCCCTGAAGGAAAGAGCGGATACTTTGAGAACAGGACAAATCAGAACGTAGATGGAAGAACATTTCATTGTATATTACAACAATCCCATCAGATACAAGAATATACGGAGTATAAATGAGTAAATTACATTCGATAATTATCAGAGATTATAATAAATTACATTGCAGCGGAAAAATATACAAAACACAACTGAAAGTGATACACGGATACAGAGCTTTCCGAGCATCGTTCCAGCTGTAAATCAGGATCCTGTGAATATAAATATGCAAAACCAAAACTACTAGCTGCCCGTGTGGAAAATAGGGGCACCCAGAGTTTAGGTTAAAACAATAAACTCCAGGTGCCCCTATTTTCCACATGGGAAGCTATTAGTTTTGGTTTTGCAGATTTATATTCACAGGATCCTGATTTACAGCTGGAACGACACTCGGAAAGCTCTGTATCCGTGTATCACTTTCAGTTGTGTTTTGTATATTTTTCTGCTGCTATATAATTTATTGTAATCTCTGATAATTATCGAATGTAATTTATTCATTTATACTCTGTATATTCTTGTATCTAATGGGATTGTTGTAATATACAATGAAATGTTCTTCCGTCTGCGTTCTGATTTGTCCTGTTCTCAAAGTATCCGCTCTTTCCTTCAGGGCGAAGTTACGGGTTCTTACATAACAGATGCAACAACCTATACTATCAGTAAACTATGATTACACTGTTATAAAAATGTATATTGAAATCTATGGGATTCTTAAAAGAGAATAAGATATGCCTCCATGCATATATTACAACAACATATGTTTTGTTTGTATTTTAAACAACTGTAATTTGATATAGTTTTCACAAATACCAGCAGAATAATTAAATATTTATTGTTGTGGCCGACTGACCTGAAAGATAACTGGGTAATTTAACATTTGTTACACTTTCAATCAAATACATTCATTTGTAATTGCATCCTAATATTGGATCAACATTTATGTTTCAACAAAAAGCTTATGCATATCGTTTTCTTTGTGCATGAAGCTTTTACATGGTAGAACTAGGTAATCATAGGCATGTGTATTGTCTTTAGTCATGTGAGTAGACTGGCGAGTTGGATTTCACTGTTATTTATTCGATCATCTATTGTTCAAATTTTTTAATTACTAAGGAACTAACTAAAGAAGGGAGAGCTTTGTTAAGCATTCAAATTTAAAAGCTTTATGATATTAGGTTTATTGTGAAGCAGATTATCTTTACTGTCCATGCCTTTTGATGGCAGCACATGTGTTTATTCATTCACATATTTCCATTCTTATTGAATTTATCGTGTCTTTGTTATTCATTTATCACCTTATTGCTATAAACTTACACTGCAACTAAATATATCAGTCAACAATCAACCTAAGTACTATGAAAAATGAAACTATGAGAATTATCATTTGACTACCAATTGCTTTTTGATTCATGTTTCAAATTGATTAACTTTTAATTTTTAGAATTTAAACGAAATCCGTGTGCGAAGCACGGGTACGCACTTGTTAAGTAAAGTAAATTATTATATGATTGCATCTGGTTATCTATTGTTTGTAAGCTAAAACTTAGGTTTCCATCTCTCCAATGCAGCAAAATGAAAAAATACTTCTGTTATTGAAACATCATTTGTCGATTTGGCATAAAAGAAGCTTGCACCATAATAAAGTAGCGTGTCGGGTGGTTAACGGGCATGACCAGAAATCATGTGGGCTTTGGTCGTGCAGGTTCGAATATTGTCGACCATGTATTTGTTTTACTAATATTTCCAAAGACTTACATTTACCATTTACCAATCATTTTTACGCTACGCATCAAATACATGGTTACCAAGATTTTACGCATTTTTTTTATATTCTAACTGCGTAATAATTCATCAAAATTATGATTACGAATTACAACCATGAGAATCCATGACGTAAAAGCATTGAAATCAAAATGACCAAAACTCCTACATGCATATTTTGTAAATTATAAATACTTATAACGTGAATGGCTCTAAATTTTTTTCTGAAAAGACTGCTTTAGTTGAATGTTTATTTCAATTTTCCATTTATCGATAATTTTTAGACACGATGTTAACTTGAGGATGGATTCCAAGATATACTACATGGTTGCCAAATTTTCACAATAATGTAGTTAAACACTGATGAAATAAACACTGCTAAATTCATTCATAAAATTATGATTATGAACTACAACCCAAAAAAATGCAAGACTTAATACCATTGAATCTGAAGTTACCAAAACTCATGCACGATTATTTTATATCTTATAGATAAACATTTATAATGTGAATGGTTCCAAGAAATTAATCTGAAACTTCATTTTAGCACTGGAGGTTTTTGATCAAAATGACAAACGCCCTCTTGCATTAGTCACTAGTGTAGCACAGGGGTTAAATGATAGCAAGCATAGTGTAGAAAATTTCTGCTGGTAAATCGACAACAGAAAAAATAGTGGTACGAAAAGAAAATAAATTGGTTCCTAATATAAATGTGAACATTTATTTAATTTTATTTGTTTTAAGGAGTGGCTATTTGGACACAAAAATAAACAAAAAATGGGGATCATTAGATTTAGTTGTCTTTATGTAGAAGGTGGAATTCAATTAGAGATCTAATGATTGAGATTTAATGTCCAATATTGTGTCAAAATAGAGTTTCCCTTAATTTTATACTTCTCTTGATATAATGCATGTTTTAAAGCCAAACAAATTATCATAACCAATTCAGCAGAAGCTTGATATGAATATTAAATAAAGTAAATTTCTATATCATTGCATCTGGCTATGTATTGTTCGTAACCTAAAACTTAAGCATTGTCTCCCCAATGCAAAAAAATGAAATTAAATACTTCTTCTATCGAAACTTCACAAGTCTAATCAACATCAAAAAAGCTTGCACCACAATAAAGTTGTGGTGTCAGAGTGGTTATCAGGCATGACTAGAAACCATATGGGCTTTTAGCCATATAGGTTCGAATCCTACCGACTACATATTTGTTTTACTAATATCTCCAAAATTTACATTTATCATTCACTGATTATTTTTACATTGATATAAAATTAATTAAGCCTTAAATACAAGTTTGTAGAGATTTTACGCATTTTTGTTATATTCGGTCTATACAATTTCGACTAAATTCATTCACCAAAATTATGATTATGAATTACAACCAAAAGAATCCATGACTTAAAAGCATTGAATTCAAAATGACCAAAACTCCTACATGCATATTTTGTATATTATAAATACTTATAATGTGAATGACTCTGAGAAATTTGTTTGAAAATATTGCTTTTGTTGAATGTTTATTCCCACTTTCCATTTATTGATGATTTTTAGACACGATGATAACTTGAAGACGGATTCCAAGATATACTACACGGTTGCCAAGTTTTCACGATAACTCTATTATATACTGATGACGTAATCATTGCTAAATTCATGAATCAAAATTATGTTTATAAACTACGAGCCAAAAAGCACATGACTTAAATGCATTAATTTGAAGTTACCAAAACTCATGCATGATTATTGTATACGTTACAAATAAATATCTATAATGTGAATCATTCTAAAAAATTAATCTGAAACATCATTTCAGCACCGAAGGGTTTTCTGATCAAAACGATAAATACTGTCTTGCATTAGTGACTATTGTAACACAGGAAAAAAGTGATGCAAGTTTAGTGTCGAAAATTTCCATATGTACATCGGCAACATAATAATGATGATATCAAAAGAAAATAAATTAGTTCCTAGCCTAAATGTGAACATTTATTTATTTTTATTTATTTTAGGGAGCGGGTATGGGGACACAAAAATAAATACAAAATTAGAGGCATAAATTGTGGATCGTTAGACTTACTTGTCTGTATATAGAAGGTAGAATTCAATGAGAGATCTAATGATTGAGATTTAATGTCCAATTTTGTGTCAATATTTCGTGTCCAAATAGAGTTCCCCTTTATTATATATTGCTCTTGATATATTACATGTTTTAAAGCCAGATAAATTATCATTACTAATTTAGTTGAAGCTTGAGATAAATATTAAATAAAGTAAATTCTCATATGACCGTATTTGGTTATCTATTGTTCGTAAGCTAAAACTTAGGCTTCCATCTCTCTAGTGCTGCAAAATGGAAAATACATTTATTATTGAAATATATTACTAATCAAATTGTCTCAAAGAAGTTTGCACATAATAATTTGGCACCTTTAAAATTTACTTGCCGTAGTATTGACTGTAGTAGCTAAATAAATATATTACTATAGGATAAGGTAATTTTGACTTTTGTAATGAAAAGTTTAATAATTTTAATGAATTGATTATTTCCATTTTCTATTATTAACAATAAGGATATGTAGTTGTGCAGCTCTATTTAACCCTACATAAACATGCTTGCTGAATTTGATTAATTTAGAATGAAATATTAACTTCTAATAATTAAAAAAATGATTATGTAGTTTTCCGTCATTCACAAGAAGGATACAAAGGAAACTAGGATGTTTAGGTTTACCTTTAAGTCGAAGAAATTATTTCATCCTTTAACTTTAAGTTTTATGAAGAACTAATTTTGATAAATTATGTTTTATGGAATTTTGAAATTTAACAGCTATTATTATTTTGTTTAAACTAAATTTTGAATTAGTATATGTATTTTGTTGTATACATAAGCATATTTTTAACAACCTCTCCTTTTCGAGGACAAAAAGTTTTGAGGAGGCATGGAGATTGCAACATTATGTAAATTCCGACCATTTACGTTGTTGAATAAAATTTATTTATTGAATTTTAAATGGTTTTTGAATAGAATTTATGATGTTATTAATGAGATTTATTAATTTTGTTGAAACATTGATCGTTGCTTCCCTATGAACTAGAAAAGCGCGATTTATGAGATAATACTGCAAGCGCACAGATCGTGCAGTATGCAGGTCGAATAACAAGGAGGTAAATTAAATTATTTATAAAATTTCTTCGGCGAGTTAGACGAAGCTTGGGGATTGATTTTGAAAAAACAATAAAACTATTACTGAATTGAGTACAGATCTGAATATAATCAAATCTATATTTAACCCAACATGACCTAAGAACGCAATAAAAAGAACAGAATTTAAAACTGCAGAAATTGAAATAACAAACAGGAATTAAAATTAGGATTACCGTTGAATCTAATCAGATGGTCAATCACTAATGAAAATAAATGTAAAATACAACTAGTACTCTACCAAATCTAATTGTGTAGATGGCACTAGTTGCTAAGAAATAGAAAATTGCAGAAAATAAAACGAAGAAGGACTTTATTAATGGAGAAGAAATAGAAAATGGGATCGTGGCTGCAATGATATTACAAGGGTATTTATAGGAGATAACCAAACCCTAACCCTAATTACAAATGGGCATGGCTATTTCAAGTAAGTTTTAGGTCTTTTGTCATTTGGAACAAGTTCTAGGCCTTTTCTCTTTTTCTCTTGCAAGCCTCCTTTAATTTGAGATGTGCATGGCCTTTTTATAAATCATTTTCTTGTCCAACAACAACTAGATGTGAGATTTCATCTACAATTCTTCAAAATGTAAATATATAGCAATCTGATCTTCATTTCTCTACTTTTCTGGTTGCATGCGGGCTGGGTTGGAATATCTGTAAAAGTGACAAAACAATACCCAAGTAATATTTATTAGTACACAAAAGATAAGATATAAGAGCGTAAAATAAACATATTTCTATGTCAATCAAACACCCCCACACTTATCTTTTACTCGTCCTCGAGTAAAACAAAAATAAAAAACTAACTAGATAGGTCACACTTTCGTAGGAAACACGATTGCATTGAGCGTATGTAACAAGCCGTTAAACCTCTAGGTGTCCCTAGTAGGACGAGTGTTGTCTCGTGAGGGTTTTCAGCGGATACTACCCACAAAATCCAAATGCAGTATGTTATGGCTCTAATGTAACTACGTGAATGCAGAGGACTTATGCAACTGAAAACAAAAAAATGAAAACACGACCTATTTCAGGAAAGTGGTACAACAAATTAAGTTAACAATTTCTAATCCGTTGATTGTACTTTAGATACCTCAACTTGTAACAAATTTTCGATATAATTCAAGTTTTCAATGTTAAACTCTAGTCTGGCCCATTGGTTCGGTTGATAACATAGTGCAGCCATGAAATAGATTCTTAGTTTTCTTGGCATAGTTTGTAAAGTGGTATTATTATTTTCTCATGTATGGCTAGTCAAATCAATAAGGTCAAGAAGTGTTTTGGCATCATCGCTTATTCTCTATCTCTATAAAAGTTAAAATTTATGATTAAATACATACACCTAACTTAAAATACCAAGGTATACCACCCATACACTGCCTTGCGGACTGACGGAGAGTTGGGACAGAGCTTGGCGGAATGTGCAAACCGACGCTGACTTTGTCAACAACATGTCGGTAATCCTTAGGTGTCCAATCTCATAAAATGAGACCAAGATATTCCAACGCTGACTTTGTCAACAACATGTCGGATAGAGCTTGGCGGGTTTGCACACCAACGCTAGATATACAAGCAATGTTGGATACCCTTGGATTACTATTATTATTATTGAAAATATAAGCGCAAAAGAGAGTTATGCGAATTCAACTTAACACAACTTAGTTTTAAAGATTCGAAAAGCCAATATAAGTATTTTAAGTCCTCCACTAATTAAGCAAAGACTATAATTTAGAATAAACTTCATGTCCATCACCTAAGATTCTCCCTATGTACCAGTTACACTATTATCCCTCAAAATTCAACTTTTCATTATATTTCTTATTCGATCTTAGCTGAGAGAAAAAAATATACTATCAACTGATTAACAATCCTTGACTTATTTTGTTGTATCAATCTAAAATGAGTCATGTTTCAAAAAAAAAATGGAAAAAATGGCATGTTACTACGATCTAAAATGAATGATGGTCCTATATGAAAAGAAAGAAGAAAAAAAATTAAAGAAAAATAAAAGGATGTAATGCAAACCCCCCCCACACTTGGACAAAACAGTGTCCACACTGTAGCACGTTTCCTAAATTTGAATGATAAAACCTATAAATGGATTAAATGCAAAATGATTTGCAGAATGAAATGCAGCCTAACTATATGTAAGAATGGATCATATGTACAATGATATATGTGTTTACGATGCATGCGATGCAAAGAATGCCACCAACTTTTTACCCCACACTTGGTTCTAGCCCGATGAATCATATTCCCACTATGTCTAGGCATGTTTTCTAATAAGTAAAGATTTTTGAAAACCATCTCATCTTTATACCTAGATTTATAATCCAGTAGATAAATATCCAGGGTCATCCTAACATGAAGTTTTCCAACCAAGCTAACATTCCAAAAATAATTCATGTGTTCAACAAATTTATCAGTGTAATTGTTCAAAAATTTGTGATCGTATATAAACTCAGTTGTACTTGTGAAATTTAAATTCTGAGTGTTGTTCAAGACTATGTGATCACATTTCTCAATTGATAACGTATTTTTAACACTGACAATTTCATGTTCATTTGAAATTTTCTCAAAGTTAAAATTTTCGAACTCATGACTTGAATCTACTTCTTTCTCATTTGTCAACTCATCCTCATACAATCCAAAGAATTCATGTTCGTTAAAATCCTTCTCCATTTTTGAGTTGAAAAATTCAACATTTTTATTTTGTTCAATTTCTAGAATTTCAAGTTTCTCGCTGCCTGAAAGAGGAAGATTAAAATCTGAGCTTAAATCTTTTTCCTGAAAAGAATCGAAGTACAAATCATTTGTTGAATTTTGAACAACTTCATTTAGATCGTTATTCTCAATTTCTAAAGTTGTTATCTGAAAATTTTCACTATCAGTAAAGAATGGATTATTTTCTGATTCATCGCTTGTTTGAATTTGATTTTGTTGCTCTCGTTGTTTTTTCAAAGATGTCATTAAACAAAGAAGTTCATCTATCTTTCAATCTTTTTCATCAAGTTGTCTATCTTCCCTTTCTACCCCCTCTCTAAGAATGTTAAGATGATATTCTTCAGAATCGTTGATTTGAGAGCTCTCATTTTGGATTTCTTGATTCTCAAAATTATAGTCCACGTCAATTTCACAATCAATATTATTTCCAATGTGGTGGTTGTTTGAATCTTCAGAAAAATGACAATGATATTGGAAATCATTTTGATTTTGAAAATTATGTTCGTAACCAAAACTGTTGGAATTTGAGGGAAAATTGCAATTTTGGTTATTTTCAAGATGTTAATATGGGCTATAATTTTGAAAATTTTGGTTTACAAACCCATATTGATGTTGATCAAAGCTATATTGGGATTCAAAGCTGTTTTGATGAGTATGTGGCCCATAATCGAAATTATTAACATTTGAATTGAAATTACAATTTCGATCATATCAATGCTTTTGAAAACGTTGGTCATTTGGAAAATTTTGAAAATTGTTGGCATTGGGCTCATGAAATTTTGGAAAATTTTGGCTCATGAGTTGCAATTCATACTCATACTCTTCAAGAGGATGTCTACTCCGATTATTGTCCCACATTTCTCTCAATGATTTTTTTGAATCAGACATTTTAAAGAAATCACGGCAAGACAGAAATTATTCTCACTTCAAAATAGTATAAAATACTAAGTTGTGCTCTATTAATTAACTGACTCAATTAGAAGGGGGAAGAGGGTCTTATGGTCGTTCACGTATAGTATAAATACTAAGGGATACGACCAATGTTTTACGGGTAGTATGCAACCTCTTTTGCTAAAAGTTCAATAAATTGAATTAATATATATCTACGATCCAATTATACGAGACAGTCAACTTCACAAAACACCACTTTTCAATTATATTATTTCAAAAATCAAATCAAGTTTTATAATTGAAAATCGACGAGAGTGATGACTTCAGGTATGTTAATTCATGCCTCACTAAACAGATTCAAAAATTCCAATCACAGAATAATAAATTGCAGAAAATTAAAAAATTGTACAAGCAAGCCGCTGCCCCTGCAGAAGATTTTTACAAGCAATTTCTATATTTTTCAAAGCTGCAGAGCACCTGTAGAGTTTAGAAAATTTTACAGTGGGGTATGGCAGTCCAGAACGATTGAAAAACACTGGCAATTCAAATCAATTGTTTGCAGATCGATTAACTTATGTATTCCTTGTTCGCTTTTGTAACGACCCGGAGTTTTCGACTCCAAAAATCAACACTAAACTGCCATGTTGACTATTCGAACATCGAAAATACCTGATCATTTGTAATAACCCGGAAAATACGAGCCAATTTAAAATTTTTAAAATGGTTATTTCAAAGGAATTTGAGTCATTGAAATAGAATATTTCAATAAAATAGTGAATTAGAAATAGTGAGTCGGTTTGAAAATTTGAATTCAAACTTTGACTGACTGTGCAGGGTGGAAAATATAACGGATTTTAGTGAAAACAAAAATATTTAAATCTGTTATTCAATACCTTTCTAACGAATCAGAAAAATCGAAGTTTCATAACGGGAATCAAAAGTTATGGCCGAATGAATTTTCAGAAGAGTCGGTATATAGAATATATAGCCCTGGAAAATTGATATTTTGCATACGACCTCGGAATTCGACGAAACCACTTTTGTTGGGTCCGGGATGTCAAATTATTGCTAGGTTTCAAATTTCATAATTTTTGAAGCTAGTATGTGAGCGTGGCAAAAGAAAATGTGTTTGGTCAATTTCTGTTAAATTGGATCGACCAGAAAATGGCCATTTTTCAAACGACCTCAGAATTCGACGAAACTAGTTTTGTTGGGACCGTAGCATCAAAACATAGCTAGATTTATTTTTCTGGAATTTTTTGAATCAGTTTGTGGCCCTGTCAAATTGGAATGTGCGTTCAGAGTTAAAAATTAAATGTTTTATACTTTAATTTGAAAAATAACTGACTGTAACAGTCGAATTGGCCTACGAAACATATCCCATTGTGTCCGGAATGGGGGTATTTAGCTAGGGGCGACAGTCGTTGGGTTTAAAAAGGAGTTCGTTTGAGAAAACACTATTTAAAAATTTAATATAGTCCTCGGCCAATCAGAATTTTCCATTCATAAATTTTAAAAATAAAAAAAAAGAAAACCCCCCCGATCAACGGCGAAACCCGCTCCTGACCTTCTCTCCTCCACCGCCGCCGCTTCCAGCCTTCGCCACCGCCACACCTCGACGCGCCTCAGCCCCCTCTTCAAATCCGACTAACCATCGCCGCCCCTCGTCGCCTGTGCCGCCCGTATCGACGCCCCAAAGTCCCGACCTTTCCACCGCCGCCGCCGCCGATCTGGACCACCGAACGCCACCAAACCACCACCGACAGGAAGCCCTCTCTTCCCTCTTTCACGTCAGCACCCCCGATCGTCCCCACGTGCCACTGATTTCGCGAAAACTGTAAACCTAGTTTTGAAGCTTCGTGAAAGTGAGTTTTTTTTTCGATCTTTACACTTTGAAAAATCATATCTTTTTGGTGTGTTGACGAAATTCGATGAAACAGGAAACATCGGGACTGCAAGGAAGCTCTCTACCCAATAGAAGAAGCCGCGGATTTTTCTGACATCGTATCGATTTTTAGCGCTCCAAAAACCAATGTGAGAAATCTAAATTAATGTGAAATTGAATGGAAAATGTAGTGTATAATTTATATTAGCGAAATATAAATTACATACGTGTCGTATACCTCAAGTACATGCGTAGTGTAAGCTATATAAGCGAAGTATGAATTTTACATGCATAGAATAATTAATATATGTGTTGAAATGCAAGTGAAATATAGCAGTTATATATATATATATATATATACTCCCCTCGTCCACAGACCATGGACGATATTTATTGTGGTGAATTGGTGTGAAATATTGGATGAAAAATACGAATGGTTGAATAATTGTTTGTGGTTGATATTGTTTGGTTGTGGTTGAAAAATACCCATTGGTGATTGAAATTAATTGGAAATATTTGTGGAAATAAAAATAAACATGCCGCCTGCGTGCGAATTAGATGCATGAATCCCCATTGTCAAAAACCGCGAGGTTTTAAGGTAGAGCGAGGAGCCGTACTAGGGACGGTGCCGGTTTAACTACCCTGCCGTTATGCTGCCGAAATTTTGAATAATCTTTGTGTGTTAGAATTATTTTCATATGTTGAAATTATTTTTCATGCGTTGAAATTAAAGCTATATGTTGAAATTATATCCATGTGTGGAAATGTTCAGTGTTGAAAAGTGTTGTGTGAAAATTAGATTCATTTGTGAATGAATGAAGTGTTTAAACAATAAAAATCACATTTTTATATATATATGAAGTATGAAAAATATTCGCCTTATATAACTAGTTTCAACAATAAAAATCCCCTCTTTCTAATATGAACAACATAAATAAAATGTCCATGTGTGGAAATGCTCATTTGTTGAGAAGTGTGTGTAGTGGAAAAGTTCATGTGTTGAATAAAAAGATCGAACAATAAAAACTACATTTTTATTGAAACTATGAAGTGTTGAAACATCCATTTGTCGAATAAATATTTTGAATGATAAAAATATCATTTTTATCATATTTGTGATATGCTAAAGATATGCGGACGTTGAAATAAATATTTGTGAAAGAAATATTATTTTTAACATGCATAGGAACTAAATAAAATAGTCATGTGTTGAAATATATTTTAGTTCGCCAAAATTATCATCTTTGAAATGTGAAGTGTTAAAAATAGCTACTTGTTCAAATAAACGTGCATGAGTTGAAATATACATTAATTAGCTAATGATATGATTTTACCCTATGCATGCAACATTAGAATGAATGGTGTTTTTAAACCAAAGCAAATCAAATATGAAATTGAATGGAAAATGATAAATGATAGAAATTGTATATATGTACATGCATATCTATTGAACAGGTTAAAGAAAAGGGGCTAGAGAAGAGAAATAAAATTTTGCGCCCGACAAATAGGTACACATTTACTGCTTTGTTTGGGTGATGATTTTATGAGCCTGTTGGCTAGCCGCTTGGCTTTTTCTTTTTGATATGAGATGCCCGTGTGGCTATTTGGGAATTTTCCCAGACCCTCCCGTACAAAGGAGGTTATGGCGAAATTTTCCGAAATTTAAAGGCGTTAGTGAAATAATTGAAGTGGAAACGATATAGGAATTTTTGAATGAACTATATTTATATAAATATATAAATATAAATAGAATTGAAACGAAACGTGGCCGTGCAGTTCATGTTTTGAAACCGTGATTTCAAATGGCTAGTGCGGGAAATCCAACCATTGGATTTTCCCGAAACCGCAACCGTTGGGTTCGCCTTGGAAATATCTTTCCAACGGCACCAACTTTGTGAAGATCCGACGGTTGGATTGTCTGGAATGTTTAATTCAAAATTGAAGAAAAAAAGCGTCAGAAACGATTATATTTTTATATATATATAAATATAATTAAATTAATTCGAATAACGACGCTGCAGTTCGTAAATTGAAATCGTAACTTCAAATGGCTAGTGTGGAAGATCCGACTGTCGGATTTTCCCAAAACTGAAACCGTTGGATTCGTTTTGAAATGACCTTCCTAATGATGTAAAATTTGTGAAGATCCAACGGTTAGATTTTCAGATATGTGTAAAACAAAATTAGTGAAAAGCAGCGCTAGTGAATCGACACGACCTGAAACGTCGTTTAATTAGATATGGCCGTTTTAAATTAAATAAAAATGGCGAGATATCGTTATAAAATACTATAGACGATATAGAGTGGAAATAAACCAATTTTGTTGTGTTTGCTTGAGATGTGATGGTTGAATGTATTTGACATGAAAATTATAACTAAATAACTGAAATGTGAATGTTGAATAGTCCAACCATGTGATTAATTGATTTGAAAATCTAAATATACGTGGGTTATTTGAAAAGGCCGAGTTTATCTCATTTCAAATAATCGATCGACGTTGAGAAGTCGAAGAGTCGAAGACGGCTGAAGACCGACGATCTCCAAATTGGATGGAGGGGCGCTGCTGATGCTCGTGATTGGAGTAGCTACCATGAAGGAATTGAAGTAGTGGTCGTCCAAACATACTGTTGATTGTACGGATATGCGAGGAATTGGTGCCTTCGGTTTCGTTCAGACCCAGAACGGACTTGTAAATGGACTGTGTGTCTGACATTGGATTTTGTTCTGTGTTGATTGATCTCTGTTAAATATATATCTGTTTGGCGGAGGAGAATTTATTCTCTTGCTTAACGCCCTTCTCTGAGACGTACGAGCTCAGAGGTTATACATTGACAGAAATCAGTCGCATGGAGTGGATTGCCTGTGTGGCACGCCTAAGTGGCATAAGATCAAGGCTTCTGTTACAAAGCAAAGTCTTGAGATTGATGATCAAAGCATGGTCTGTGTGACGTAGCTTTGTGTATAACGTGAATTCGCGAGCCTCACACCTCGGTATGAGTCAAAAACGGGAGAGTGACTGCAGGGAGAGCACGACGTTTCTTTCTAGCTAAGGTGGTGTCAGTGACCTACCAGCCCTGACATTATATATACTTTTCACCTGTGTGGTTGTTGGAATGCGAGGCGCCTCGATATAGGTCTGTAAGGACCGGGAAACGTGTGTTCAGGAATAACTAATCCTCAAAAGTAAGAGAGGACCGGCCCTGAAGATCCAAGGATCATAGTGGGGTCCTGGGACATTTGCTAGAGTGTCTCGAATCGGAGAGGAGCTTGCCCCTTGCCTCGACTCATGAAGGAATCCAATTTCCAATATGAAACATGCGGATGTGATTGTATTACTAGTATGGCGACATAGTAGATGGTAGCTATGCCGCCTAGGATTGATATTTATGATTGAATTTGTTTTTGAAACATATATGCACTAGTAATAATATCAAGCACTTTTGTTTTATTCGTATGAAGCATCTTTTGGCCATTATAAGGTAAAAACTCTATCCTCCGGCTTGCGTTGCATTGTGTGATGGGACCTGAGTCTTATAATGGCTTCATTTTATAAAAAACATTGCGTTGATTTAATCATTTACTTTATTTCATGCACTAGCACTCATTGGAGTAAACCCGTTCCGCGAAAGCGGCGTGGTCCTTTGATTTGCCTTATTATTGTAGTTAATAAGTTGAGTAGATTTCTCATACCAGTCCCATGACTGACTCGTAGTTTGTTTCACCTTGCAAACTCGGGTGCCCTCATTTTCACACGGGCAGCCTAGTTACAGGTTTTTGACGCACCTTTTGGCTCATGGCGAGGCTTGACTACACCGTGCTGACTTGGATTTTCTCCGCCATTATTGTATCTATATTATGATTCCGCCACTGGCGATGTAGACTGATATTCTTTTTGTGTACTCTTTATGTATGATTCCGCCTCTGGCGATGGTGACTGATTATGTATCATTATGCACTAAGTTGTATCCTGTACTGTGCTTCTCTGATGTGATGATATCTATATGGTTCCGCTGTCATATGTGTGTAAATTATTCTATTTTCTGTTTATGCTATTATCTGTGATCTGCTAATGATGATTAATGTGTTATATTCCAATGATTATCCTTAACACCGTGTCACGGGGTTTTGGGATCATCACAGCTGGTATCAGAGCTTTGGTTAACCTTAGTTCTGGAGTCTAACACATTAAACACTTCGTCAAAATAGAATCAGTAGTATTCTAAGGCGAGTCGCTCATTAGAGATAGGACTAGTAAAGTCCTAGAATGAGCCGAGCAGAATAGCAAAAACAATTGATCAGTCCATCGTTATCTTTTCGTAGATTTTCTGCTTAATTATGCAATAGACTATCATTTCTGTTAGCTGACTTTTTCGTTGCTTATACAGAATTTGAAAAATGGCTACCAGAGCAGCCGCCGCTAGAGGAGGCCGTGCCG
Source organism: Allium sativum (assembly GCA_030737875.1). Lineage (NCBI taxonomy): Eukaryota > Viridiplantae > Streptophyta > Magnoliopsida > Asparagales > Amaryllidaceae > Allium > Allium sativum. The sequence goes on along the minus strand of CM060917.1, from coordinate 38,337,639 downwards.
GCCGAGGCCGAGGAAGGGGAGAAGTCCCAGCTCAAGAAGGACCTTTGATACAACCTCCGGTAGCTCAATACTTCGAGCTAGACCGTGTAGCTAAGAGATATAAGAACTTAGGAGGCAAGACCTTCTCGGGAACTGGCACCGTAATAGAGGCCCTTGCATGGCTCAAAACATGCGAGAAAATTCTTGAAGGCCTAAGGCTTGGAGACGAAGACAAAGCTATTATGGGCGCCGGGCTTATGCAGGAACAAGCTGAATTATGGTGGGAATCTCTTACCGCCGGGAATAGAGAAGCTGGGAGAACATGGGATGGATTTAAAGAACTCTTCAAAGAGAAATATGTCCCTGAACAAGCTCTAGAAAGAATGCACGATGACTTCGCCAATCTCCAGCAAGGGGATCTTTCCGTGCAAGATTATCTGAATAAATTTACAATGTTGTCGCCCTATGCTCCAGAGCTAGTCGCCACTGCGAAATCCAAAAATAAGAGGTTTATCCTTGGACTAAGACGACAATATCATGATAGGGCCATGGCCCATGTCAAGCTGGAATTCAACGAGCTGGTGGAAATGACATGCAACTATGAAGACCTTGATCAAAGGCATCTGGATCAGGATCGCGCTAGAAGCCAAGCCGGAAACAAGCGCAAGCCTGCTGTAAATCAAGGCGAGTCAAGCCAAGCAGCATCTTCAAAACCTCAGACTGGCAAGCCGCCAAGAGGAAATTGCTTTAACTGTGGTAAGCCGGGGCACTATTCAAACGTCTGCACAGCTCCGAAGAGGCAGAAAACAAACTCTCAAGGCTCGAGCCAAGGCTCTCAGAACCTTCGCTCGTGCTTCAACTGTCGCAAGACCGATCATGTGGTCAAAGACTGTCCTTTGCTGAAGAAAGCTACAGTAGCTCATGTCTATGACGGGTCGAGCCCGCCAGCTGCTTCTGACGGAGCAGGTAAACCTGATGTTTTGGGAGGTACCCTTACAATTAAAAATATTCCTGTTTCTGTATTGTTTGACACAGGTGCGTCGCGTAGTTTTATTGCTAAAAACACAGTACACAAATTAAAGTTAAAACAGCGAAAGCTCAAAGAATCGGTTGAAGTTCATAACCCGATAGGGGGTCCTATTACTCTCGGTTCATATTGTAGAGTGCCAGTCTCTTATTCTTCCTACAAGTTTCCTTTCAATTTAATCGTTATGGATTTTCCCGAATTCGATATTATTCTCGGGCTAGATTGGTTAACGAAATACGAAGCCGAAGTGAATTGTGCGGAAAGAATCGTTAAAATTCGAACGAAGCTTGGATATATTACGGTTCCCTGTCATGGTTCGAATCCGAATAGAGAAGAATTTTGGTCAGCATTGGAACTTATCCCCACTTCCATGGAAAAGATTCCGATTGTTAGAAACTATGCGGATGTGTTTGAAGAAGTTGAAAACTTACCTCCGCAAAGAGAAATAGAATTCCGAATCGATCTAATTCCCAATGCCAGACCAGTGGTACATCCAATTCGCAGAATGACTCCGAAAGAAAAAGAAGAATTCGGCGATCAAACTCGTCAACTGTTGTGGAAGGGTCTAATCAGACCGAGTTTTTCTAATTGGGGTGCAGCTGTTGTGTTTGTCCCAAAGTTAGACGGTACTCTTCGATTATGTGTTGATTTCCGAGACCTCAACAAACAGACGCTTAAAAATAAATATCCATTACCCCGCATTGATGATTTGCTGGACCAATTGAATGGGGCGAAGGTATTTTCCCGAATGGACCTAGCTACAGGTTTTCATCAATTGAGAATAGCAGAAGATTGTGTTCCTTTGACAGCTTTCAGAGGTCCAGACATATTTTATGAATGGTTAGTAATGCCGTTTGGCCTGTGTAACGCTCCAGCATACTTTGTCGATCTAATGAATAGAGTGTTCAGGGGAGTTCTGAATAAATTTGTCCTCGTATTCATCGATGATATTTTAATCTACTCCAAATCAAAACCCGAGCATGAAAAACACTTAGAACAAGTATTGGAGATTCTAAGGAAGAACGTCTTCAAAGCCAAATTCTCTAAATGTGTCTTCTGGCAAGAAGAAGTCAAATTTCTCGGCCATGTCGTGTTAGAGAAAGGAATTTCTGTTGACCCAAGCAAAATAACAGCGATTCAAGACTGGAAACAACCCACTACTCCCACAGAAGTTAGAAGTTATATGGGGTTGGCTAGTTATTATCGGAAGTTCGTTAAGGATTTTTCGAAGATATCCGGTCCGTTAACGAAGCTCACAAAGAAACATGAGAAGTTTAAGTGGACTTCCGACTGTGAAGAAGCTTTCCAGGAATTGAAATCGAAGCTGACCACCGCTCCAGTGTTAACTATTATTGATGGCAATCAGGATTTAACGGTTTGGACAGATGCTTCTATTAGAGGTCTTGGTGCAGTGTTAATGCAGAGAGGCCAAGTAGTCGCTTATGCAAGCCGCCAACTGAAACCGCATGAGAAGAATTATGTAACTCATGATCTTGAGCTGCTAGCTATCGTTTTTGCATTGAAAATCTGGAGGCATTATTTATTGGGCGAGAAATTTATACTCTACACAGATCATCAATCATTGAAGTATTTATATACCCAGAAAGATCTGAATCTGAGACAACAGCGTTGGCTAGAATTTCTTGCAGCGTATGATCTTGATATCCTGTATACGCCTGGGAAAGCTAACGTAGTAGCGGATGCGCTTAGTAGGAAAACCGCAATCATTGCCAATCTTATAATTACACGTGGATTGATTGATAGGATTTCAGTCCTTCAAAAAGACGATGAATTCATTCAGAGAATCCGTCAGAGTGTCAAGGAAGGTGAAACCACGAGTTTTCGTATTGACAATAAGGGGGTTCTCAGGTTAAATAATAGGATTTGCATTCCAAATATTCCTGGCCTTCGAAGAGAAGTGCTGGATGAATGCCATAAATCCAAATTTTGCATCCATCCTGGGGTGAGTAAAATGTACAACGATATCAAACGCACTTTCTGGTGGAAGGCAATGAAAAGAGATATTTCTTTGTATGTTAGCAGATGCCCTACTTGTCAATTGGTCAAGAGTGACCAACAGAAGCTAGCTGGACTGTTGCAACCGTTGGAAGTCCCAGGCTGGAAATGGGAACAGATTTCCATGGATTTCATAGATGGGTTGCCGCGAACCAAGAAAGGTAATGACAGCATTTGGGTAATCGTAGATCGCTTCACGAAGACTGCCCATTTTATACCTGTAAGGTCCAATAGAACTGCTCAAAGTCTAGCGCAGATATATTTCAGAGAAATTGTTAAGCTGCATGGAATTCCCATCAGCATAGTCAGTGATAGAGATCCCCTATTTACTAACAAATTCTGGGAGGCTTTCCAGACAGAATTGGGAACAAAACTGAATATGAGCACCGCTTATCATCCACAAACAGATGGCCAAACTGAGCGGGTGAATAGAATTCTAGAAGATTTATTGCGGGCTTGTATAATTGATTTTGGTGGGTCATGGGAAGATCATTTGCATTTGGCAGAGTTCTCATATAACAATAGCTATCAAGCAAGTTTGAGAATGTCGCCATTTGAAGCATTATATGGCAGACCCTGCAGATCTCCAGCATGTTGGGTAGAACCTGGAAACAGGCTTGTACTAGGACCCGATATGATTAGAGAAGCATCTGATAAAGTCGACTTCATCAAGAAGCGTTTGAAAACCGCCCAAAGCCGACAGAAAAGTTATGCAGACTCTAGAAGGAGAGATTTGACATTTACTATTGGTGATTATGTTTATTTGAAGGTTTCTCCGATGAGAGGAGTAATCAGATTTGGCAAGACTGGGAAGTTGGCACCGAGATTTATTGGTCCCTTTCCTATACTTGAACGAATTGGAACTCTTGCTTATAGGGTTCAATTACCAGATTGGTTGCCTGGAGTGCACAATGTATTTCACGTATCTCAACTTAGAAGACATGTGCATGATCCAGATCTTGTTGTAGAAGAAGCAGCGCAACGGGATGTGGAGATAACTCCAGAATTAGCACTCAGAAGAGAGCCATTAAAGATTGTTGGCAAAGAAACTAGAGAACTCAGAAGCAAAAAGGTTCATTTAGTTAAAGTGCAGTGGAGCAGTGATCCTAGAGACTGTACTTGGGAAACTGAGGAAAGCATTAAGCAAGCTTACCCCAAATGCAGAGTGGATATCTCTGACTAACTCCGGTGCAAGGTACCTTTACAATACTTTGCATTTACATTTTATTTCCTACTTTACTGTTGTTTCCTTTTCGAGGACGAAAGTTTTAAGTGGGGGAGATTGTAATAACCCGGAAAATACGAGCCAATTTAAAATTTTTAAAATGGTTATTTCAAAGGAATTTGAATCATTGAAATAGAATATTTCAATAAAATAGTGAATTAGAAATAGTGAGTCGGTTTGAAAATTTGAATTCAAACTTTGACTGACTGTGCAGGGTGGAAAATATAACGGATTTTAGCGAAACCAAAAATATTTAAATCTGTTATTCAATACCTTTCTAACGAATCTGAAAAATCGAAGTTTCATAACGGGAATCAAAAGTTATGGCCGAATGAATTTTCAGAAGGGTCGGTATATAGAATATATAGCCCTGGAAAATTGATATTTTGCATACGACCTCGGAATTCGACGAAACCACTTTTGTTGGGTCCGGGATGTCAAATTATTGCTAGGTTTCAAATTTCATAATTTTTGAAGCTAGTATGTGAGCGTGGCAAAAGAAAATGTGTTTGGTCAATTTCTGTTAAATTGGATCGACCAGAAAATGGCCATTTTTCAAACGACATCAGAATTCGACGAAACTAGTTTTGTTGGGACCGTAGCGTCAAAACATAGCTAGATTTATTTTTCTGGAATTTTTCGAATCAGTTTGTGGCCCTGGCAAATTGAAATGTGCGTTCAGAGTTAAAAATTAAATGTTTTATACTTTAATTTGAAAAATAACTGACTGTAACAGTCGAATTGGCCTACGAAACATATCCCATTGTGTCCGGAATGGGGGTATTTAGCTAGGGGCGACAGTCGTTGGGTTTAAAAAGGAGTTCGTTTGAGAAAACACTATTTAAAAATTTAATATAGTCCTCGGCCAATCAGAATTTTCCATTCATAAATTTTAAAAATAAAAAAAAAGAAACCCCCCGATCAACGGCGAAACCCGCTCCTGACCTTCTCTCCTCCACCGCCGCCGCTACAGCGGCTTCCAACCTTCGCCACCGCCACCCCTCGACGCGCCTCAGCCCCCTCTTCAAATCCGACTAACCATCGCCGCCCCTCGTCGCCTGTGCCGCCCGTATCGATGCCCCAAAGTCCCGACCTTTCCACCGCCGCCGCCGCCGATCTGGACCACCGAACGCCACCAAACCACCACCGACAGGAAGCCCTCTCTTCCCTCTTTCACGTCAGCACCCCCGATCGTCCCCACGTGCCACTGATTTCGCGAAAACTGTAAACCTAGTTTTGAAGCTTCGTGAAAGTGAGTTTTTTTTCGATCTTTACACTTTGAAAAATCATATCTTTTTGGTGTGTTGATGAAATTCGATGAAACAGGAAACATCGGGACCGCAAGGAAGCTCTCTACCCAATAGAAGAAGCCACGGATTTTTCTGACATCGTATCGATTTTTAGCGCTCCGAAAACCAATGTGAGAAATCTAAATTAATGTGAAATTGAATGGAAAATGTTGTGTATAATTTATATTAGCGAAATATAAATTACATACGTGTCGTATACCTTAAGTACATGCGTAGTGTAAGCTATATAAGCGAAGTATGAATTTTACATGCATAGAATAATTGATATATGTGTTGAAATGCAAGTGAAATATAGCAGTTATATATATATATATATATATATATATATATATACTCCCCTCGTCCACAGACCATGGACGATATTTATTGTGGTGAATTGGTGTGAAATATTGGATGAAAAATACGAATGGTTGAATAATTGTTTGTGGTTGATATTGTTTGGTTGTGGTTGAAAAATACCCATTGGTGATTGAAGTGAATTGGAAATATTTGTGGAAATAAAAATAAACATGCCGCCTGCATGCGAATTAGATGCATGAATCCCCATTGTCAAAAACCGCGAGGTTTTAAGGTAGAGCGAGGAGCCGTACTAGGGACGGTGCCGGTTTAACTACCCTGCCGTTATGCTGCCGAAATTTTGAATAATCTTTGTGTGTTAGAATTATTTTCATATGTTGAAATTATTTTTCATGCGTTGAAATTAAAGCTATATGTTGAAATTATATCCATGTGTGGAAATGTTCATGTGTTGAAAAGTGTTGTGTGAAAATTAGATTCATTTGTGAATGAATGAAGTGTTTAAACAATAAAAATCACATTTATATATATATATATATATATATATATATATATATATATATATATAAAGTATGAAAAATATTCGCCTTATATAACTAGTTTCAACAATAAAAATCCCCTCTTTCTAATATGAACAACATAAATAAAATGTCCATGTGTGGAAATGCTCATTTGTTGAGAAGTGTGTGTAGTGGAAAAGTTCATGTGTTGAATAAAAAGATCGAACAATAAAAACTACATTTTTATTGAAACTATGAAGTGTTGAAACATCCATTTGTCGAATAAATATTTTGAATGATAAAAATATCATTTTTATCATATTTGTCATATGCTAAAGATATGCGGACGTTGAAATAAATATTTGTGAAAGAAATATTATTTTTAACATGCATAGGAACTAAATAAAATAGTCATGTGTTGAAATATATTTTAGTTCGCCAAAATTATCATCTTTGAAATGTGAAGTGTTAAAAATAGCCACTTGTTCAAATAAACGTGCATGAGTTGAAATATACATTAATTAGCTAATGATATGATTTTACCCTATGCATGCAACATTAGAATGAATGGTGTTTTTAAACCAAAGCAAATCAAATATGAAATTGAATGGAAAATGATAAATGATAGAAATTGTATATATGTACATGCATATCTATTGAACAGGTTAAAGAAAAGGGGCTACAGAAGAGAAATAAAATTTTGTGCCCGACAAATAGGTACACATTTACTGCTTTGTTTGGGTGATGATTTAATGAGCCTGTTGGCTAGCCGCTTGGCTTTTTATTTTTCTTTTTGATATGAGACGCCCGTGTGGCTATTTGGGAATTTTCCCAGACCCTCCCGTACAAAGGAGGTTATGGCGAAATTTTCCGAAATTTAAAGGCGTTAGTGAAATAATTGAAGTGGAAACGATATAGGAATTTTTGAATGAACTATATTTATATAAATATATAAATATAAATAGAATTGAAACGAAACGTGGCCGTGCAGTTCATGTTTTGAAACCGTGATTTCAAATGGCTAGTGCGGGAAATCCAACCATTGGATTTTCCCGAAACCGCAACCGTTGGGTTCGCCTTGGAAATATCTTTCCAACGGCACCAACTTTGTGAAGATCCGACGGTTGGATTGTCTGGAATGTTTAATTCAAAATTGAAGAAAAACAGCGTCAAAAACGATTATATTTATATATATATATATATATATATAATTAAATTAATTCGAATAACGACGCTGCAGTTCGTAAATTGATATCGTAACTTCAAATGGCTAGTGTGGAAGATCCGACCGTCGGATTTTCCCAAAACTGAAACCATTGGATTCGTTTTGAAATGACCTTCCTAATGATGTAAAATTTGTGAAGATCCAACGGTTAGATTTTCAGATATGTGTAAAACAAAATTAGTGAAAAGCAGCGCCAGTGAATCGACACGACCTGAAACGTCGTTTAATTAGATATGGCCGTTTTAAATTAAATAAAAATGGCGAGATATCGTTATAAAATACTATAGACGATATAGAGTGGAAATAAACCAATTTTGTTGTGTTTGCTTGAGATGTGATGGTTGAATGTATTTGACATGAAAATTATAACTAAATAACTGAAATGTGAATGTTGAATAGTCCAACCATGTGATTAATTGATTTGAAAATCTAAATATACGTGGGTTATTTGAAAAGGCCGAGTTTATCTCATTTCAAATAATCGATCGACGTTGAGAAGTCGAAGAGTCGAAGACGGCTGAAGACCGACGATCTCCACATTGGATGGAGGGGCGCTACTGATGCTCGTGATTGGAGTAGCTACCATGAAGGAATTGAAGTAGTGGCCGTCCAAACATACTGTTGATTGTAAGGATATGCGAGGAATTGGTGCCTCCGGTTTCGTTCAGACCCAGAACGGACTTGTAAATGGACTGTGTGTCTGACATTGGATTTTGTTCTGTGTTGATTGATCTCTGTTAAATATATATCTGTTTGGCGGCGGAGAATTTATTCTCTTGCTTAACGCCCTTCTCTGAGACGTACGAGCTCAGAGGTTATACATTGACAGAAATCAGTCGCATGGAGTGGATTGCCTGTGTGGCACGCCTAAGTGGCATAAGATCAAGGCTTCTGTTGCAAAGCAAAGTCTTGAGATTGATGATCAAAGCATGGTCTGTGTGACGTAGCTTTGTGTATAACGTGAATTCGTGAGCCTCACACCTCGGTATGAGTCAAAAACGGGAGAGTGACTGCAGGGAGAGCACGACGTTTCTTTCTAGCTAAGGTGGTGTCAGTGACCTACCAGCCCTGACATTATATATACTTTTCACCTGTGTGGTTGTTGGAATGCGAGGCGCCTCGATATAGGTCTGTAAGGACCGGGAAACGTGTGTTCAGGAATAACTAATCCTCAAAAGTAAGAGAGGACCGGCCCTGAAGATCCAAGGATCATAGTGGGGTCCTGGGACATTTGCTAGAGTGTCTCGAATCGGAGAGGAGCTTGCCCCTTGCCTCGACTCATGAAGGAATCCAATTTCCAATATGAAACATGCGGATGTGATTGTATTACTAGTATGGCGACATAGTAGATGGTAGCAATGCCGCCTAGGATTGATATTTATGATTGAATTTGTTTTTGAAACATATATGCACTAGTAATAATATCAAGCACTTTTGTTTTATTCGTATGAAGCATCTTTTGGCCATTATAAGGTAAAAACTCTATCCTCCGGCTTGCGTTGCATTGTGTGATGGGACCTGAGTCTTATAATGGCTTCATTTTATAAAAAGCATTGCGTTGATTTAATCATTTACTTTATTTCATGCACTAGCACTCATTGGAGTAAACCCGTTCCGCGAAAGCGGCGTGGTCCTTGGATTTGCCTTATTATTGTAGTTAATAAGTTGAGTAGATTTCTCATACCAGTCCCATGACTGACTCGTAGTTTGTTTCACCTTGCAAACTCGGGTGCCCTCATTTTCACACGGGCAGCCTAGTTACAGGATTCTGACGCACCTTTTGGCTCATGGCGAGGCTTGACTACACCGTGCTGACTTGGATTTTCTCCGCCATTATTGTATCTATATTATGATTCCGCCACTGGCGATGTAGACTGATATTCCTTTTGTGTACTCTTTATGTATGATTCCGCCTCTAGCGATGGTGACTGATTATGTATCATTATGCACTAAGTTGTATCCGATACTGTGCTTCTCTGATGTGATGATATCTATATGGTTCCGCTGTCATATGTGTGTAAATTATTCTATTTTCTGTTTATGCTATTATCTGTGATCTGCTAATGATGATTAATGTGTTATATTCCAATGATTATCCTTAACACCGTGTCACTTGGTTTTGGGATCGTCACATCATTAATAGAAAGAAGTTAGAGGGTGAGAATAGATAAGATAGAAAATTAGAATAGAAGAAGAAGAAGATTACCACAGAACAGAATCAGAGTAATACGAAACTCACAGCGGAACGAATAAAATATAATATATAACATAACTTTGAAATAAACTAGTATATATATACAATAACATTATCAGAGTACAACACTTACACACAGCGGAAATAACAATAGTTATATAATCCTGAAGCCTCCTGCTTCAAGCTCCTCCAAGTATATCTGTAGAGACCTGAACTACTTGACTGCCCGTACAAATTTGGGCACCCAAGAGTTTAGGGAAAACAAAACAAAAATAAACTCTAGGTCAGTCATGGGACTGGTGTGAGTAAACTCAAATCATCTGTTTAACTTTTCAAAATCTTTTTCAAAAGAAAAGATAATCGTAAGACCGATCCACACATAAACACGGCCAGTTTTTACCTTACGATAACCCAAAACAGATTTTGAAAGTCGATACTTCTCTGATATTATAATAATGTCTAATCACAAGTAATTAGAATTTAGCAAAACGCTTGGATCTCACGTGCAACATATATACATACAAACAAAACCGCAGGCGCTTATTGGAGATTGGATTCTGACTATGACAAGGTATGGGACCGCCTGTCGATAGTGTATCTCTAGAGGCAAATACACTGGGTTCAACAAGAACATCTTGCAACCCGACCCTCACATGACCGACCACTCATTTCGCTTGAGAGTATCGAATGTATATCACCAACGGTTGGGAGCTACCCACCGTCTTCCCGAAAAGGGACAGCATCGAAATAGACAATAGAATGAAATGGATCTTCTCTAGATAGGTGATATACACCCTAATGGGAGCGACCCACTTAGCCATGCTGCTTGCCCGATTTCTTTCATTTCCCGGTTGATGAGGCTTGTGGTCATTACGTATATTTTGAAAACACTTGACCACCATTTGCTTTGAATGCCACATCGTCATACCCGCTAAATCACACATTGATTTCCCCAAAAGTACCACGGGTATAAAGCTAAGAGAAACGAATTCCTCCGCCACCAAACGTAAGTACGTTTGAAGAGATCAACTTACGCGATCCGTTAGATATACTCTGTCAGACATTCGTCCATTCACGTTTATCCTGGGATTAAACAAACCGAAGGCACTATTCTGTAAACAGGATAGCCCTTGCATAACTCCATCTTCAATATTTGATCGCAACGCTAACGTCCATACAGAGTGGTTTTCAGATAATAAATCTGATCCCGGTCTCTCTGTATTGACGACGTAAAATGGTCAAAAACTTCGATAGTCGGTGATTTAACTATCAAAGAAAAACAGGTGTGCAACCAACGATATCATTTCCAGATGGAAACTCTATCGATCAATCAACAATCAACTCTTATCTCCTTTGGTTTAAATCTTCTTTAATTTATCCATTTCCATTTCTATATATGCGTAAATTCTTATTTTCCTAAATTTGGAAAATATACTTTATTTACTTTGGAAAGCATTTCCTTATTTGCTCCCATTTCTTATCTTCTCTATCAGAAAACATTTTTGATTTTTATTTGGGAAATTTTCCCCATCTCCTTTATTGGGTTCCAACTGATGTTTGAATAAACATCGCTTTGTCCATTTAAGCCATTTTACCCATTATCTAAATTCGCTTAACAAATCTTCACTATCGAACTTTAACTACTCTTTAGTCAAAAACGAAGTCAATCAAGTTGGGGTATAATTACCTCTCAGACCTTAACTGAACGACATTTCTAACTTCGAAATAGACAAAGTTCAAACTTTAAATCTTTAAGAACTTCCTTGCGAAACCCTCGGATTCTATTTACGAATCCACTTCCTTTACAAAATCATTTGATTATAACTAAAATGTTATAATTCCATACTTTCAAAATGTATTAACTTAAATATAACTTTTATATCTTAATTTGGACCAATAAACAAACAGCTAATTTGTTAACAAATAAGTAAAACTTGATTTGAAACGGAAAGTAAACATTACTTCCCTTAATTCGATATAATCGAATCCCAATGTATAATTCACTCTCGAATAATCACTATTCGATCATTCTCTTTCGAATAACTATATTCGATTTCTCTGTTCGAATAACTAATATTCGATAATCCTTTCCTTCGAATAATATATTCGATTTAACTCACTCCGAATGAACTATATTCGATTTATCTTCTCGAATAAACTATATTCGATAACTCTACTTCGAATAAGTGATATTCGATAAATCCCTTTTGACTAACTCTATGTAATCTACTAATACTCGACTAACTCGAACCGGATTAACTCCATTCGAAGAACTCTAATTCGATTTAACTCTAACTGACTAACTCTAATTGACTAACCATAATTGGTTAACTTCTAACTGATTAACTCTGACTGGTTAACTCTAACTTGAATATTTAACTTAACTTGACTAACTTAATTTGATTACCCCTATCGATTAACTAATATTTGATTTAACACCATTCGCTTGACTCTAGATCGCAGTGATCACAATGGTTACGCCTGATTCCCTCAGGAAACATCCGACCGCCGTAGGCTATCTGCAGCCCTGCGAATTACGCTAGCAGTCGTGCGAAATGGTACTCATCTTAAATAACGATGTTTGACTAACTCTGTCTCAAATAACTAATTTTGATCAACTCTAATTGAATAACAAATATTCAACTAAATCCTAATTCGATTAACTAAGTTCGATTAACTCTATTTGGTCAACTCTTAATTCGAATAACGACTATTCGATAAACTATAATTAAATAATTATTCAATTCACTCTATTCGACTAACTCTATTTGATTTACAAATATTCCACTTTCTGTTTGTCTATATTTATCTCAGATAAATATTTCCTTTGTATAACTCCATTTATTCTCTGAATAAATATTTCTTTTTAATCTGCTTGTAAATACTTTACAAATATTCCCCTTTTAATTCTATTGTAAAATGTTTTACAAATATTCGACTTTCCAAACCTATTGGTACATGTTTGACAAATGTCGCCTTTCTATTTTATTCATAAATGTTTTACAAATAAATTCCTTTTATACCTTTTTATAAAATACCTTGATTTTATAAACCCTTTTTCTAATTCTATAACCACTTCACATTTTCCTTTTATATAAATCCTTTGATTCTTATACAAACATTTTATTTCAAATTATATTTTGAAATTTCTGTTTCACATCTAGTATTTACTTTGGTATTTAAAGTTACCCAATAACCATGATCAACATACCAAATCAACAACCGATTTATAATCACATTATATATCACAGTATATGCAAAATAGTAAAATAAATGTTGAGGAACCCAGTTGGGTCCCTCCAACCTGTTTCCCTGCATCCACAGATGTCAGTCAACAAAAATATAAAATATTCTGCTAAACAGAGTCAATATTTCGATACGATTTAAATATATCATTATCGATAATTTCAGTCAACTGACTAGCAGTTCAACCAATCAACCAACACACAACAAAGCAACCTATAATTCTAATTCTAATAATACTTTATAGAAATATAAATTGATCAGAGTTAGTGAGAGTTACTCACATTGGACGGTTTATCGTTAAATAACGATAATTGATCATTGATTTGATTCGGACATTTAATTTCACCATAAATCCAAACGAGTCCCAATTCGCTCCCGGTCAGTTTCATGGTGAAGCCCCTTCTCATACGATCCCAACGGATCTTGTTTTGTTGAATTTCGACCACATATGCAAAAGATATTGATTTTACAAGTTAATACATTAATTATATTTAAATTAAACTAATATATTTTGTTTTTATTTCTTATGGGCCTTTACCTTTTCTTTTCCGGCCCATCCTCTTCCGTAAAAACCCAACCCGACTACTTTCTTCCTTCTCCCCGTAATCACACAGCACGCTCATGTTGAAACCGCCATTATCGCACATGATCCTCCACCGAACTCCCTCCCTTTCTTCCTCAAAATCGAAACAAATTACACCAAACTACTTCTCCTTCCTTCCTCTTCATTTCCGATACCAATTGCTTCGCCTCGCGCTTCTTTCTTCCCATGCGTCGCACAGGCAAAAGCTTGCGAACCCAAAAATAATACCGAACTTTATTTGTACGAAAACCCTTAGAAATTGGCAAGTGCGATCCATTCGAACCAACAAACCCAAAACCGGCATCACCAGCTTGAATCGATCCCCCGGACGTCAACGGAAAGGAACCCAAATTCACTGTACAAACTTGAGTCCCCAAAACTGACGTCGGATTCCACAAAAATGGTACGAGCTTGATGCTCCTTCTTCAGCGATTCCAAATGTATAAATCCCATGATTTTAGGATTTTTATTTTAATTTCTTTGGATTTTTAAAGAGGACGTTTTTCAACAAAATGATGAAACGATGGCAGCACAAGAAATTGGCCGGAGAAAAAATGAGATTAGGTTTTAGAAAGTTTAAGGTATTTTATAGGAGAGGTATATTAATTTTTTAGTCTCTTATTTTATTTATTTTTTAAGCTATCGCTGCTTGTATATGTTGTTTAAAAATCACTGTGGTACATACAATACCTAAAAATCATGGAAATGGACATGCAGCTACAGTTTGACGTTGCGGACCCAACGAAACTGGTTTCGTCGAATTCCGACTCCGTACGCTTACAGAGCATATTTTTAAAGTTAGAAAATTGACTGTTTTTCACATTAAAAATCGGTACGGCCACACAATGACTTCAAAAATCACGGAAACTGAACTCTTGAAATAATTTGACATTACGAATCCAACAAAATTAGTTTCATCGAATTCGGAGTTCGTTTGCAAAACTGGCTATTTTTAAAGCCCTAAATAGCCCTTTTAAATATATAATATATTTAAAAACAAATAAATTTAATATTTAAAAATAAATATTATCGTATATATACACATACGATATACCACAGCTCTAAAATAATCATATCAGAGTTTATAACTCGATATTCAAATTCCAGTGTTAATCGATATTCAAATTATATAGAAAATCCATTTAAAACGTAAATAAAGCGTTGCAAAATATAAAGGAATTTCATAGCAACTATTTTAAAATTTGATTTGGACGTAAAACAAAATCTACACGGCGAAATCTCGATTTTTCTCTTCCACTAGAAAAATATACTTCACCAGCTCCACACGTTTCTTGTTTCACAGAAATCCGACTTAAAATGGACCCTGTATATCCAGTTGAAGTTCAAATCGCCAAATAGCGAACTGCCGCGCCATTTCGAGCTCAAATTTAATTATATTATAATTATACGCTCAAATTTCGTTCAAACAATAAATTTGTTATTCTAATTCAATTCTGAACTGAAATATATCTCATATACTATTCAATTCACACAATATCGTGAATTTAGCAAATTTTCAACTGTTTCAGAAATAAATATATTATTCTATTATTTATTAAATTTAAATATTCACTATAATTGAATTAACGACCATTATATTCTCTAAATCACTGTTTAGATAATTAAATAAATTAATTATTATACGTGAAAAATGCGGGTCGTTACATTCTTTCCCCCTTAAAATAATTCCGTCCTCGAAATTGCTAGGGTAAAAACAAACCCTGTTGACTGGTTAAACATTACATGTTTATTCTTATCTTCCGTTTCAACTGAACCAAATTATTTTAATTAAATTATTAATTCATTTCTGTAAACGAAAATTTTCAAAAAATTCTGAAAATTTTCTAACACCCGAAATTTCCAGAAAATTTCGCCATAACCTCCTTTGTACTGGTCAATAGCTCAAACTCCAACTCGCCTCTCTAGGCCTTCTTCAACCCAAAAGAAAATCAAACTGCCAAGTGGCTTGCCAAATAGGCTCATAAATCTCATCAACTTATATGAATATAAATGTGTACCTTTTTGTCGGGCATATCATTAAATCCTTGCACATGCTTCTACTCAATGCCTGCTGATCATATATCCATCTATACCATCGATGTCCAATCAATTTCAATCAATCAAATCTCAACACAATTATTCGCTTATCCAAAGCCAAAATCCATTTCAAATCAAAGCCATCCCTGATTCCAACTCCTAACTCACCAATCCAATACCATTTCAGATTCCTATCACACAATTCAAAATCTGATTCTACTTGATATATCATATTCCAATTCAATTCCCGGTTAATTGGTTTCAATTCATATTTTCTTTCACATATCTCTTTTTAATTAATTTTTTTTTCAAACAGTCTCTCCTAGAGAGTTTTAAACAATTTCTTTTCCAAAAGTCAATATTCCTTTTCGAAAGTCAAAACCACTTGCTCCTCAAAACAGTTCAAAAACAGTATCCTTGGATAGTAATCCGTCACTTAGAACTCGAAAATGAACACTGATGAGGTGGCCAGCATCATCAGAGTTATTTCCCAGTGATAAAAGTGAGTTCAATACTATATCATTCTAAAAACCGTTTTTAAACAATTCCATTTGAAATCTTTTCAAAATATCATTCACGATGCTTGTAAACAATTTAAAATCTCCCAGGATCTTAAAATTTTCTTATATTTAACTCAAATCCCTTTATGAACACTTTTCCCAGTTTTCAGAAATTTAATTCCAATTCTGATTCAATTCAGATTTAATTAATCTACTTTTATATTATACGAACTCAAATTGGTTATTTATATAACCATTTCAATTATAATCAACCAACACATCCAATACATGATAATAATTCCAAAATATACCCTTCTTTTATACCAAAATATATTTTGAGTAAAATTATTCCATTTACCCTTTTTCAAAACATACTGTGTCGGTTTATCGTGATTGAGTGTTTAGAAACCCCTATCGATACAGTGGATCAAACAGATCGACCAGAGTTCACAAACTACTCAACCAATAAATCTCTACAATATAAAATCATTTTTTTTTTATAAATCTACAGATACGTTCACTCGTATATATACACTCAGACTCAATCTAAGGTATTACTAACCCCATCTCTACTGACTCACGCCACAGAGCCAAGTTAATCAATTAACCTTCAGCTCTGATACCACCTGTAACGACCCGGAGTTTTCAACTCCAAAAATCAACACAAAACTGCCATGTTGACTATTCGAACATCGAAAATACCTGATCATTAATAGAAAGAAGTTAGAGGGTGAGAATAGATAAGATAGAAAATTAGAATAGAAGAAGAAGAAGATCACCACAGAACAGAATCAGAGTAATACGAAACTCACAGCGGAACGAATAAAATATAATATATAACATAACTTTGAAATAAACCAGTATATATATACAATAACATTATCAGAGTACAACACTTACACACAGCGGAAATAACAATAGTTATATAATCCTGAAGCCTCCTGCTTCAAGCTCCTCCAAGTATATCTGTAGAGACCTGAACTACTTGACTGCCGTACAAATTTGGGCACCCAAGAGTTTAGGGAAAACAAAAAAAAAATAAACTCTAGGTCAGTCATGGGACCGGTGTAAGTAAACTCAAATCATCTGTTTAACTTTTCAAAATCTTTTTCAAAAGAAAAGATAACCGTAAGACCGATCCACACATAAACACGGCCGGTTTTTACCTTACGATAACCCAAAATAGTTTTTGAAAGTCGATACTTCTCTGATATTATAATAATGTCTAATCACAAGTAATTAGAATCTAGCAGAACACTTGCATCTCACATGCCACATATATACATACAAACAAAACCGCAGGAGCTTATTGGAGATTGGATTCTGACTATGACAAGGTATGGGACCACCTGTCGATAGTGTATCTCTAGAGGCAAATACACTGGGTTCAACAAGAACATCTTGCAACTCGGCCCTCACATGACCGACCACTCATTTCGCTTGAGTGTATCGAATGTATATCACCAACGGTTGGGAGCTACCCACCGTCTTCCCGAAAAGGGACAGCATCGAAATAGACAATAGAATGAAATGGATTTTCTCTAGATAGGTGATATACACCCTAATGGGAGCGACCCACTTAGCCATGCTGCTTGCCCGATTTCTGTCATTTCCCGGTTGATGAGGCTTGAGGTCATTACGTATCTTTTGAAAACACTTGACCACCATTTGCTTTGAATGCCACGTCGTCATACCCGCCAAATCACACATTGATTTCCCCAAAAGTATCACGGGTATAAAGCTAAGAGAAACGAATTCCTCCGCCACCAAACATAAGTACGTTTGAAGAGATCAACTTACGCGATCCGTTAGATATACTCTGTCAGACATTCGTCCATTCACGTTTATCCTGGGATTGAACAAACCGAAGGCACTATTCTGTAAACAGGATAGCCCTTGCATAACTCCATCTTCAATATTTGATCGCAACGCTAACGTCCATACAGAGTGGTTTTCAGATAATAAATTTGATCCCGGTCTCTCTGTATTGATGACGTAAAATAGTCAAAAACTTCGATAGTCGGTGATTTAACTATCAAAGAAAAATAGGTGTGCAACCAACGATATCATTTCCAGATGGAAACTCTATCGATCAATCAACAATCAACTCTTTTCTCCTTTGGTTTAAATCTTCTTTAATTTATCCATTTCCCTTTCTATATATGCGTAAATTCTTATTTTCCTAAATTTGGAAAATATACTTTATTTACTTTGGAAAGCGTTTCCTTATTTGCTCACATTTCTTATCTTCTCTATCAGAAAACATTTCTGATTTTTATTTGGGAAATTTTCCCCATCTCCTTTATTGGGCTCCAACTGATGTTTGAATAAACATCGCTTTGTCCATTTAAACCATTTTACCCATTATCTAAATTCGCTTAACAAATCTTCATTGTCGAACTTTAACTACTCTTTAGTCAAAAACGAAGTCAATCAAGTTGGGGTATAATTACCTCTTAGACCTTAACTGAACGACATTTCAAACTTCGAAATAGACAAAGTTCAAACTTTAAATCTTTAAGAACTTCCTTGCGAAACCCTCGGATTCTATTTACGAATCCACTTCCTTTACAAAATCATTTGATTATAACTAAAATGTTATAATTCCATACTTTCAAAATGTATTAACTTAAATATAACTTTTATATCTTAATTTGGACAAATAAACAAATAGCTAATTTGTTAACAAATAAGTAAATCTTGATTTGAAACGGAAAGTAAACATTACTTCCCTTAATTCGATATAATCGAATCCCAATGTATAATTCACTCTCGAATAATCATTATTCGATCATTCTCTTTTGAATAACTATATTCGATTTCTCTGTTCGAATAACTAATATTCGATAATCCTTTCCTTTGAATAATATATTCGATTTAACTCACTACGAATGAACTATATTCGATTTATCTTCTCGAGTAAACTATATTCGATAACTCTACTTCGAATAAGTGATATTCGATAAATCCCTTTTGACTAACTCTATGTAATCTACTAATACTCGACTAACTCGAACCGGATTAACTCCATTCGAAGAACTCTAATTCGATTTAACTCTAACTGACTAACTCTAATTGACTAACCATAATTGGTTAACTTCTAACTGATTAACTCTGACTGGTTAACTCTAACTCGACTATTTAACTTAACTTGACTAACTTAATTTGATTACCCCTATCGATTAACTAATATTTGATTTAACACCATTCGCTTGACTCTAGATCGCAGCGATCACAATGGTTATGCCTGATTCCCTCAGGAAACATCCGACCGTCGTAGGCTATCTGCAGCCCTGCGAATTACGCTAGCAGTCGTACGAAATGGTACTCATATTAAATAACGATGTTTTACTAACTCTGTCTCAAATAACTAATTTTGAACAACTCTAATTGAATAACAAATATTCAACTAAATCCAAATTCGATTAACTAAGTTCGATTAACTCTATTTGGTCAACTCTTAATTCGAATAACGACTATTCGATAAACTCTAATTAAATAATTATTCAATTCACTCTATTCGACTAACTCTATTTGATTTACAAATATTCCACTTTCTGTTTGTCTATATTTATCTCAGATAAATATTTCCTTTATATAACTCCATTTATTCTCTGAATAAATATTTCTTTTTAATCTACTTGTAAATACTTTACAAATATTCCCCTTTTAATTCTATTGTAAAATGTTTTACAAATATTCGACTTTCCAATCCTATTGTTACATGTTTGACAAATGCGCCTTTCTATTTTATTCATAAATGTTTTACAAATAAATTCCTTTTATACTTTTTTATAAAATACCTTGATTTTATAAACCCTTTTTCCAATTCTATAACCACTTCACATTTTCCTTTTATATAAATCCTTTGATTCTTATACAAACATTTTATTTCAAATTATATTTTGAAATTTATCTTTCACATCTAGTATTTACTTTGGTATTTAAAGTTACCCAATAACCATGATCAACATACCAAATCAACAACCGATTTGTAATCACATTATATATCACAGTATATGCAAAATAGTAAAATAAATGTTGAGGAACCCAGTTGGGTCCCTCCAACCTGTTTCCCTGCATCCACAGATGTCAGTCAACACAAATATAAAATATTCTGCTAAACAGAGTCAATATTTCGATACGATTTAATTATATCGTTATCGATAATTTCAGCCAACTGACTAGCAGTTCAACCAATCAACCAACACACAACAAAGCAACCAATAATTCTAATTCTAATAATACTTTATAGAAATATAAATTGATCAGAGTTAGTGAGAGTTACTCACATTGGACGGTTTATCGTTAAATAACGATAATTGATCATTGATTTGATTCGGACGTTTAATTTCACCATAAATCCAAACGAGTCCCAATTCGCTACCGGTCAGTTTCATGGTGAAGCCCCTTCCCATACGATCCCAATGGATCTTGTTTTGTTGAATTCTGACCACATATGCAAAAGATATTGATTTTACAAGTTAATATATTAATTATATTTAAATTAAACTAATATATTTTGTTTTTATTTCTTATGGGCCTTTACCTTTTCTTTTCCGACCCATCCTCTTCCGTGAAAACCCAACCCGACTACTTTCTTCCTTCTCCCCGTAATCACACAGCACGCTCATGTTGAAACCGCCATTATCGCGCATGATCCTCCACCGAACTCCCTCCCTTTCTTCCTCAAAATCGAAACAAATTACACCAAACTACTTCTCCTTCCTTCCTCTTCATTTCCGATACCAATTGCTTCGCCTCGAAACAAATTACGCTCAGTTTTTCCCCCTATGGGGTTTGATACGCAAATGGGGTTCGGTGATATAATTGGTTTAAGGTCAAACTGATCTATGGTTTCGGCTGAAATAAAACTGTGTGAAGCGCCGGTATCAAATAAAACACGTAGGTAAATTCCATTAAACTGTAAAGTACCTTCTAGCACTCCCTTCCCTTTCACATTCTGAGAAGTAGACGGTTCATCTTTGATTGTAAAAACCCTAAACTGTGGTGCCCTCTTCATCAATGGACAGTCTTTCACCATGTGTCCTGGTTGATGACAATTGAAACAGAGATTCTTCACTACCATCTCGTTCCTCTGATTCTGGTTCTGGTTCTGATTCTGTTTCTGTTGCTGATTCTGTTGCTGAGGTTTTTGTTGCTGTCGCGGGTATTGCTGGGGTTTCTGTTGCTGTTGTGGGTATTGCTGGGGTTTCTGGTTCCCCTTTTGTTTGCAGAATCGTGCAATGTGTCCCTTTTGTTTGCAGTTATGGCATAGGACATTTTTAAATCTACCTTCAAGTGTCTGTTGTCCCGTCTTAGCTTGGCCCTGATTATCTTTCCAATCTGGGTTGATCTTTCTTTTCATGGCATTTCCCCCACTTGTCTCCCCAGTCTAGATCCTCGCTCCTGGTTTCTTTGCATCTAGTGCTTCATATCTAAGTGCTAGGTCTACTAGTTCCACAAATGGATCCTTCAAATGTCCCATCATCCTTCCTTGCAGATTATCTCTAAGACCAGCAACAAACATCTCATTCTTTTTCAAAAGAGTATTTATCAGTTCCGGCCCAAAGATTGAAAGTGCGTTGAACTGGTTTTCGTACTCAGCGACCGTCTTGCTTTCCTGCTTTAAGTCAATGAAGTCCCGGTACATCCTTGTCTTTCCAGTAGCGGGTAGATATTGACCTTCGAAAGCTTCTTTGAACATGGCCCAAGTAAAGTGTTCCTCAGGCGTGTTAGCAGTCTGGGCATCCCACCATATTGCTGCGGCTCCTTCCAAATTCCATGAAGCTAAGAGATGCTTATGCTCGTCATCCAACCTCAGTCCTTTTAAGATCTTCTCACATGACCTAATCCATGCTTGGACTCCGACCAGTGATTCAGTACCTCTGAAAATCTTTCCTCCCAGAGTTGTGTAATTCTTACAGACCATAGCAAAGTTAGGCTGAGTTGGTGCTCGGATTACTTCAGTAGTATCCACTTGGGTCTGGTTAACAGTGTGTCCGTTTGTCGTAGTTGCTCCGCTTGTTCCTCGGCCTCTTCCTCCACGAGAACTCATTTTCAACTTCCTGAGTACACGGATTGAAATTTTATGACTCATCGGAAAAATATGTCAAGGGATTACCTAAGTAACTACGATCTACCTATACTAAAATATAGTTTTTAGTAAAATACGCTCTCTCGCTATTTTAAAGCCTAAATGTTTCCGAAGAACATAGGCTCTGATACCAACTGTAACGGCGCGATTTTCGACCCTCCGAAAACCGTGTCGTTATTGAAAGAATTTAGAAGATGAGATAGAAAAGATAGAAATAAATAGAATAGAAGAATAAGAAGTTATCAGAAATCTCACAGCGGAATTTAAAAATACAAATACATTTCATCATAGGGTCTGAGACATCCTAGTACATCAACATATTACATCATCATAGTACGTTAACATAATTATACATCATGATATGGGAATATAAATCTAACTGGATACATAGGTGTAGTTTAAACTACTAGTCTTGTCCTGCAACTTGAACTTCGTGAGGATTCCATTTGCCAACCTGAATTACTTGCCTACTCATAATAATCATTATGAGTACCCAAGAGTTTAGGGAAAACACAGAAAATAAACTCCGGGTCAATCAGGGGACTGGTGTGAGTAAACATAGTTAAAAAGATGTACACGGGGGAAAATAAGGGATATGGTGTTCCGTTATTAACAGATTCAATTACTTTAGAAATCTTAAGCCCAATCCATAACTACTATATGGAAAACGACCCATGTATTGTAATATCAAAACGTTTGATATTTATGATAGTATTTATCAAATAAATAATCATCTAGTGAATCGCTTGCATCTCACGTTCACGTACATAGAATAAAATCTAAAACCGTCGAGCGCTTATTGGAAATTTGGTTTCTAACTGACAGGGTATGGGAACACCCACCGATCAGTGTACTCTAGAGAAGATACACTGGGGTTCGACAAGAACATCCTGCAACCCGGCCACACATGACCGTCCACTCATTTAGCTTGAGTGTAACGAATATATTACCACCTCCACGGTTGGGAATGACCCACCGATTACCGAAGGTAACAGCAATGAACATAGATTAAGAAACAAAAGGAATTACTCTAGATGGTGATAATATACCCTGCTTGGGTATGACCCAACTAGCCATGCTGCCTAGCCCAACTATTGTCTTTCTCGGGTTGTGAGGTTTGAAGTCACGTTACCGTTGACGGATTATTCTTCAACGTCTTTGAATATCACACCGTCCTATCTGACAGATCACTCATTTGTTTCCACAAACATATTCTGGGTATAAGGCTAAAGAAACGAATTTCTTTGCCACCAACAAAATACACTTACGTAAAGTCGATGTGTAAAATCTGATCGATATACGTTGTCAGACATCCGACTGTTCGGATCTGTTCTGGGATTGAACAGACCGTAGATACTATTTTGAAATAGTCCTTGCATTCTTCATCTTTATCGATTTCGGTATACGTCGTATAAATCCGAGTCGAAGTGGAATGTAAATTCCGGACTCTTCGAAACGATGTACGAATTTTCTTTTATAGTCGATAATTTATTTTCAGCTTAACTGTCTTTAATTCAGTTTGCACATCCTGTATTTATAATTATATATATAGTATAAAATTCTCAGGTTCATATCTGGGTATCTTAAATATCATTTACAATTGTATAGTTAAAGTGTGTGCGACGCACACAAGATGTTATACAGTTTTTATCACTATTTGGAAGTGTATAGAAAAAGCCCGTGCTACGCACACGGTGTTTAATCTTGCTTATCATCGACTGTCAGACGATGTTCTATACTCTGATTTGATTTGTCAAATATTTTTTCTTTTATTTAAACTTAAATAAATTGTTTTATAATTTATTTAAGTTAAATTATCTTTTAAAACTCATGTTCTAACTCGACGAACTTCTTCGAACAACTTCGATTCTCTGACCTCACTGTCATCTTTATTGTTCCACTTGTTTATGCCATATTAAATAAAAACTCTATTTTTATTTAAATAATTAATTACTGATTAATTACTTTTAATTATTTAATTAAATTAAAATTGATTTAATTTAATTATTGTCTTTTGAAAACGATTCTTGTTTGGACTTGCCTTGCTAACTCCGGTGTTGCCAAACTCTCGTGCCATGGTGTTGATCACTTCGAAATCGTTGCCAAACCCATGTTGCCAGACCTTCGTGCCAAGCCTTGCTGATCACCCTGAAATCCAAGTGCCAAGCCTTGCTCGACATTGCTGTGCAAACGTGCACAGCTGTGCACGTGCACGCCTCCCCACGCCACCGTGCTACCACCGGACCACCACCCACAAATTCCACTTCATCCACTGATCATCACCGACGCCTTGCCACCACCCATCGTCACCTCCACCTCGATTTCACCCCCTCACCGCAACTTCCAGTACACAGTTCAAAAAGTACTCCACCTACATCGAGCTCGCACCACCACCTCCGACCACCTGAACACTTCGCACCGCCGCCACCAGCTCCGCCAAGTCTCGACGCCGCTCCACGCCCAATTCTGGCCAACTCGCACCACCGTGGGTCCCCCACGTCGTCGCCAAACCGATGAACCCATTTTTGCTTTCAAAACCTAAATCGAGTTCGTCAGCTCAAATCACTCGATGGAAAAATCATTGGGTATTTTTCTCGAGTTCCCCGATGTGTGCAGCTCCTCCACGCTCCACGATTTGGTCACCACCTTCGTCGTTCGCCGGAATTTGGTCAACATGTCATTTTCGGCCATCTCAAGCTTTCTCCCTCATCCCAACGTTTAAAATCGTGAAACCACTTTTAAAAATGATCATTTTGTTTGTTGATTACATTCATATCTCTGTAATTCAATTCTACGATGTTTGAATTTTCGGGTTGAAATGTTGATACAGAGAATCATCTGTTTCCTTGCATTCTTGGTTTTCAAACATATATAGTTGATCCTTTATTCTTGCTATAATGTATATATATATTCTCGTATATAAGGTAACTCATCAATACACTTGTATGGTTTGTGTTTTTAGATCATCAAGGTTTAGTTTCAAATAACAGAGTTGTGTTTTGACAGGAAACAAAACAACAATATTTTCCTTGATCAAGATTAAGGTGATGAACTCATTTCCATTTTAAAACGCTTGCATACATAGTTAAATGATGATATGAACTTGGTGTTCTAGCATCTATACTGGTGTTAATAGCTTGATGAACTTGCATTGATAATAAACATGAAAGCACACAAACTGTTTACTGTAAGCTTGCAAATCAAACTTGACATAAGTGAGTGATTACTCACCGGTAAATTAGCTCCTGAATTCTTGTTTGTAAAAGGATTATAACTTCAGCACTTTCTTGTATTCTTTGTAAAGGAAAAATGTATGGAAATGGTTATGTATTTATAGGCAATGTCTCACAAGTTTTCTACAGCACACTCTTTTTCTACCTACCCTCTCTCTCCTATTTGAATGGATGAAAATTGTTACAGCAAACGACATGTGTACTTTCTCCTAAGATATCTCTACCAACCTTATTTGGTCTCCTCTCCAAGTACATGAGCCCTTACACCTTCATTAAATGCATAGCTTACTTTCATTAAATGCAAAATTTAACCCTTCTTGTCAAGATAAAGAAATGGTTTCTTTTAGCTTGGATATTTGTTCAGCCCTCTTACTTTGCCGCAGATATTTGTGTAGGTGATTAGATGATGATTTAATCCTAATTTATGGTTAAGGTGATGGAGTTGTACTTGATCTTGCTTTGGTTTTAAACTCTCTTGTTTGTTGTTACTATATTTGGTGTATATAAGCTTATATATATGTTTTGGTCGTAGCATATATACATATAAATATATATATATACTTTTTCATGTTATACTTATATATATATAATATATATATAAGTGTTAATCTCCTTAAACTTGTTTGCCTTGTTTTAATTCCTTTCTTGAATTTGATTTCATGCATACTTATTTATACATCTATAAGCCGTAGTATATATATATATAGATATATATATATATATACGTACCCCTTTGTTATGATACACCACATATATATAAACATATATATGTGTATAAGTGTTTTAACTCTTTAAACTTATTGGGTTTTGCTATGTGAATGACAACTTATCCATGCTAGTTGCAAAAAAAAATAGGATTTGCCACATCCATTTCATGATGCTAGCTTCCCCACACTTCCTAGTGTTATAAAAAGTGTTGCCAATATTTTCTTAAGTTGTTAAAACATTCATACTTAATATATCTTGTAATAATTAAGTTATAGTGTAAATCATATATGTATATACATACATATAAGTGATTATACATATTAATTGTTTAAGTTCTCTAGATACATTTAAATTTTCTTATTAAAATAAAATATCAGGTGCTTGAAAAATCCAGCCATTACAGACTACCCCACTTAAAAGAATTTCGCCCCGAAATTACATAAGAAAGATAGAAAGTTTCCAAAAGAAAATATTTCATAAACTGGTTGCTTTAGTACACATACACATACGACTAGTTTTATACTATCACTAGTCTCGATACATACAATAATACTAGACTTGACTACTCAAGTTCTAAACTGCCCCAAAATATACATACGTAACTATCCTCCTCGAGTCCCTGTCCTACTACTCGTCGTCAGAGATATCTATTATCTCTACGACCTCCTCGTCATCAGATATATTAAGGACCTCAACTACGTCCTCTGCATCAGTCTCCTCCTCGTCATCCTCTATATAAATTAGACCCACTGGTGGTATTAAATATAGCCTCACCACGGGATATCCATACTCACCGAATACTTGTACTCCTCCTCCTGCCATGCGAAACTCGACGAGAACTTGTTCCAATCTATTCCATATCGCTGTCCTTTGGGCTACTTGCTCTTCTTGCTGGTTTCCCGTAGCAATGACGGGGGTCCCTGGGACAATGACTGGGGTTCCCGGAACAACTTGGTCTTCTTCTTCCTCATATTCTTCTTCATATTCTTCCTCATATTCTTCTTCATATTCTTCCTCATATTCTTCTTCTTCTTCGCCACCCTCATCTCCTTCACCATAACCGTCAACACTTCCACCTTCTTCTATCGCTTCATCCTCATCAGTAAAGTCTTGGTGTCCTCCATTTTGTTCCATTGGTTCGTTCCTGCCCAGCACTGATCCTTCTGATGATATGTGTGTGCCCTCGTCGTCGATGGGTGATCTCTCTCGGTTGTTGTCGGAATATCCTACCCTTTGTCTCTTTGCATGTAGCATAAGGAACTGGAGTGGTGTCACCCTCTTTCTTGCTGTGGTCTTCCACACTGGAGCCATCTAATACGTAAGCAAGAATATAGAACTCATCAGTGATGTAAACATAAAAGAGAGTTCATAAGTCCAAATAAACTGAATCCGTAAAACACACATGCAAATGCTCACAGAAATGTAGAAATCGAAATTTCCTTACATTTTACCCATACCATAGTAAATCATACCTAACTCGTAGGAAAATCTGGGTATAATTTCTTTATCTGCTTCTCGGTCTCCCACGTACAGTCTTTCGGGTTTTCGCTCCACTGGATCTTTAGTACCCTCACCACTTTGTTGCGAAGTTGCTTTCCCTCTCGGTCAATAATACTGAATGGATGTCTAATCACTGTCAAGTCTGGCTCAATCTCTATCTCTTGCTGAACAGAGGGTTCCAGAATTGATGATGGATTGTGCATACATTTTCTCAAGTGTGATACGTGAAATACGTTGTGAATTCCAGCCATATATTCTGGTAATTCAACTTTATATGCTTGAAAACCAATTCTTTCTAAGACGCGGAAAGG
Organism: Allium sativum; assembly: GCA_030737875.1. Lineage (NCBI taxonomy): Eukaryota > Viridiplantae > Streptophyta > Magnoliopsida > Asparagales > Amaryllidaceae > Allium > Allium sativum. The sequence goes on along the minus strand of CM060917.1, from coordinate 38,309,651 downwards.
TCCAACATATCTTGGTGCTAACTTTCCATATTTTCCAAATCTTACTACTCCCTTCATTGGTGAGATCTTCACAAAAACTAGATCTTCTATTTCGAATACTAAATCTCTTCGTCTTCGATCGGCATAACTTTTCTGGCGATCCTGGGCTTCTTTCATTCTCAGTTTCACTAATTCCACTTTTTCTGTCGCTTCTAGTATCATATCCGGACCAAGTACCAATTTGTTTCCGGACTCTACCCAACATGCTGGCGCTTTACAAGGTCTTCCATATAATGCTTCATATGGTGCCATCTGTATACTCGCCTGGTAACTGTTATTATATGAAAATTCTACTAGGTGTAAATGATCTTCCCACGACCCTCCAAAATCTAAAATACACGCTCTTAGAAGATCCTCCAATATACGATTAACTCTTTCCGTCTGACCGTCCGTTTGAGGATGGTAAGCTGTACTGAAATTTAATCTCGTTCCCAACGTTCTCTGCAAAGCTTCCCAAAATCTACTTGTGAAAATGGTATCTCTGTCACTTACAATGCTTGTTGGAATACCGTGCAGTCGTACTATCTCTTTCATGAATACTTCGGCTAATGTTATGGCAGTGCGCGTTGGTTTCACTGGAATAAAGTGCGCACTCTTAGTTAACCGATCTACGATTACCCAAATCCCTTCGTAGCCTCTCCTTGTTCTTGGCAAACCATCGATGAAGTCCATCGATATCATTTCCCACTTCCAGTTGGGAATCTCTAATGGTCGTAATAGTCCAGCAGTCTTTTGATGGTCTCCCTTGACTTGCTGACAACATAGACATTCATTTACGAAAGTAATGATATCTTTATTCATTCCTGACCACCAGAATACTCGTCTCATATCGTGATTCATTTTATGAATTCCTGGATGGATGCTCAACTTTGATGCATGGCATTCTTTTAAAACCTCCTGTCTTATCCCATCCACGTCAGGTACGCATAATCTGTCGTTTATTCTCAATACTCCTTGATTGTCCAACTCGAAGTCAGTCACTTTTCCGTTTTTGACTCCTCGAATAATCTTTTCTAGTTTGGCATCCCTTTCCTGATTACTCATTATCCTTTCTTGGAGAGTCGGTGTGACTTCCAAAAGTGATAATATCGCATTTCTACTCAAGGCATCTGCCACTACGTTCGCTTTTCCCGGTGTATAAATGATATCTAAGTCATATGACGCAAGAAATTCCAACCACCGCTGTTGTCTCAGATTTAAATCTCTTTGCGTGAACAGGTACTTTAATGGTTTATGATCGGTGAAGAGTTCGAATTTCCCCCCTAGCAGGTAATGTCTCCACATCTTCAATGCGAAAACGACTGCCAATAACTCCAAGTCGTGAGTTGCGTAATTCTTCTCGTGAATCTTTAACTGCCTACTTGCATATGCAATCACTTGTCCCTTCTGCATTAACACCGCTCCTACTCCTCTTACGCAAGCATCGGTGTATACCGCAAATCCGCTCGTCCCATCGGGAACAGCTAATACTGGTGCTTCTGTTAATCTCTTCTTTAGTTCTTGAAACGATTTTTCACACTTTGGGTCCCACATAAACTTTTGGCCCTTCTTTGTTAACTTGGTCAGATGTGACGATATTTTGGAGTAGTCTCGGATAAATCTTCGATAGTATCCCGCTAGTCCTAGGAAACTACGAATATCTGTTGGTGTTTGAGGTTGTTTCCATAGTTGTACTGCATTTACTTTAACTGGGTCTACTGATATCCCATCTCCGTTTACTATGTGCCCCAAAAATCTCACTTCCGATTTCCAAAAGTGACATTTTGAAAAACTTTGCCTTCAACACGTGCTTCCTTAGAGTTTCTAGCACTACTCTAAGATGACCACGGTGCTCTTCTTCGGTTTTTGAAAAGATTAAGATATCGTCAATGAAAACGAGAACGAATTTATTAAGAATTTTCCTAAAAACTCTGTTCATCAGATCTACGAAGAAAGCTGGTGCGTTGGTTAATCCGAACGGCATAACCAACCACTCATAAAAGAAATCTGGGCCTCTGAATGCTGTTAAAGGAATACAATCTTCAGAGATTCTCAGTTGGTGAAATCCTGTTGCTAAATCCATTTGGGAGAATACCGTTGCTCCGTGCAATTGGTCGAAAAGGTCATCAATTCTAGGTAATGGATATCTATTTCGGATGGTTACTTTATTTAATTCTCGGTAGTCTACACATAGTCGTAAGGACCCGTCAGACTTTACTACAAAAACTACCGCAGAGCCCCAACTAGAAAAACTAGGTCGGATTAAGCCTTTACTCAGCAAATCCCGAGTTTGTTTTTCTAATTCCTGAACTTCCTTGGGAGCCATCCGTCTCTTTGGTTGAATCATTTGTCTAGCCCCTGGGACTAAATCAATTCGGAATTCGATCTCTCGATGCGGAGGTAAACTCCCGACTTCCTCGAATACGTCCTTGAATTCTCTAACTACTTCCAAAGTGTCGAGACTTTCTTGAGGTGCTTCTAAAGCGTATAGAAAACTACAGGTGTGAATTCCCAGTTTCCCACAAGTTATTCTAGCTTTTCGCTCTAAGCTAGTTATAAGGGTTATGATTTCTTTATCACATTTTATCTTGGCTTGGAACTTGCTTAACCAGTTTAATCCAAGTATAAAATCGAAACTTTTGAAGTCTAGAACATAGAAGTCAAATCGAAAAGAGTGTGAGAGATATAAGAGAGTTATATCCTCACAACACATTTTAAGCTCAGTTTTTCCCCCTATGGGGTTTGATACGCAAATGGGGTTCGGTGATATAATTGGTTTAAGGTCAAACTGATCTATGGTTTCGGCTGAAATAAAACTGTGTGAAGCGCCGGTATCAAATAAAACACGTAGGTAAATTCCATTAAACTGTAAAGTACCTTCTAGCACTCCCTTCCCTTTCACATTCTGAGAAGTAGACGGTTCATCTTTGATTGTAAAAACCCTAGGCTGTGGTGCCCTCTTCATCAATGGACAGTCTTTCACCATGTGTCCTGGTTGATGACAATTGAAACAGAGATTCTTCACTACCATCTCGTTCCTCTGATTCTGGTTCTGGTTCTGATTCTGTTTCTGTTGCTGATTCTGTTGCTGAGGTTTTTGTTGCTGTCGCGGGTATTGCTGGGGTTTCTGTTGCTGTTGTGGGTATTGCTGGGGTTTCTGGTTCCCCTTTTGTTTGCAGAATCGTGCAATGTGTCCCTTTTGTTTGCAGTTATGGCATAGGACATTTTTAAATCTACCTTCAAGTGTATGTTGTCCCGTCTTAGCTTGGCCCTGATTATCTTTCCAATCTGGGTTGATCTTTCTTTTCATGGCATTTCCCCCACTTGTCTCCCCAGTCTAGATCCTCGCTCCTGGTTTCTTTGCATCTAGTGCTTCATATCTAAGTGCTAGGTCTACTAGTTCCACAAATGGATCCTTCAAATGTCCCATCATCCTTCCTTGCAGATTATCTCTAAGACCAGCAACAAACATCTCGTTCTTTTTCAAAAGAGTATTTATCAGTTCCGGCCCAAAGATTGAAAGTGCGTTGAACTGGTTTTCGTACTCAGCGACCGTCTTGCTTTCCTGCTTTAAGTCAATGAAGTCCCGGTACATCCTTGTCTTTCCAGTAGCGGGTAGATATTGAACTTCGAAAGCTTCTTTGAACATGGCCCAAGTAAAGTGTTCCTCAGGCGTGTTAGCAGTCTAGGCATCCCACCATATTGCTGCGGCTCCTTCCAAATTCCATGAAGCTAAGAGACGCTTATGTTCGTCATCCACCCTCAGTCCTTTAAAGATCTTCTCACATGACCTAATCCATGCTTGGACTCCGACCAGTGATTCAGTACCTCTGAAAATCTTTCCTCCCAGAGTTGTGTAATTCTTACAGACCATAGCAAAGTTAGGCTGAGTTGGTGCTCGGATTACTTCAGTAGTATCCACTTGGGTCTGGTTAACAGTGTGTCCGTTTGTCGTAGTTGCTCCGCTTGTTCCTCGGCCTCTTCCTCCACGAGAACTCATTTTCAACTTCCTGAGTACACGGATTGAAATTTTATGACTCATCGGAAAAATATGTCAAGGGATTACCTAAGTAACTACGATCTACCTATACTAAAATATAGTTTTTAGTAAAATACGCTCTCTCACTATTTTAAAGCCTAAATGTTTCCGAAGAACATAGGCTCTGATACCAACTGTAACAGCGCGATTTTCGACCCTCCGAAAACCGTGTCGTTATTGAAAGAATTTAGAAGATGAGATAGAAAAGATAGAAATAAATAGAATAGAAGAATAAGAAGTTATCAGAAATCTCACAGCGGAATTTAAAAATACAAATACATTTCATCATAGGGTCTGAGACATCCTAGTACATCAACATATTACATCATCATAGTACGTTAACATAATTATACATCATGATATGGGAATATAAATCTAACTGGATACATAGGTGTAGTTTAAACTACTAGTCTTGTCCTGCAACTTGAACTTCGCGAGGATTCCATTTGCCAACCTGAATTACTTGCCTACTCATAATAATCATTATGAGTACCCAAGAGTTTAGGGAAAACACAGAAAATAAACTCCGGGTCAGTCAGGGGACTGGTGTGAGTAAACATAGTTAAAAAGATGTACACGGGGGAAAATAAGGGATATGGTGTTCCGTTATTAACAGATTCAATTACTTTAGAAATCTTAAGCCCAATCCATAACTACTATATGGAAAACGACCCTTGTATTTTAATATCAAAACGTTTGATATTTAAGATAGTATTTATCAAATAAATAATCATCTAGTGAATCGCTTGCATCTCACGTTCACGTACATAGAATAAAATCTAAAACCGTCGAGCGCTTATTGGAAATTTGGTTTCTAACTGACAGGGTATGGGAACACCCACCGATCAGTGTACTCTAGAGAAGATACACTGGGGTTCAACAAGAACATCCTGCAACCCGGCCACACATGACCGTCCACTCATTTAGCTTGAGTGTAACGAATATATTACCACCTCCACGGTTGGGAATGACCCACCGATTACCGAAGGTAACAGCAATGAACATAGATTAAGAAACAAAAGGAATTACTCTAGATGGTGATAATATACCCTGCTTGGGTATGACCCAACTAGCCATGCTGCCTAGCCCAACTATTGTCTTTCTCGGGTTGTGCGGTTTGAAGTCACGTTACCGTTGACGGATTATTCTTCAACGTCTTTGAATATCACACCGTCCTATCTGACAGATCACTCATTTGTTTCCACAAACATATTCTGGGTATAAGGCTAAAGAAACGAATTTCTTTAACACCAACAAAATACACTTACGCACTACAACAAAAACACCATATTACAACTTTAATTTTACAACGGTGGTAAAAGCACCGTTGTAATAAATGTTTTTTACAACTTTTTTCCAGAAAAGTTGTCATAAATTTATTTTTAACAACTGTGTTATTTTGACAGTTGTAATAAAAGCCTATCACAACTTTTATTTTTTGACTGTTGTAATATATGACAATATTTTAATATTAATTATTTTCATTAAATAATTTTTAATAATTAATATTAACAACTGTTTAGTAATTATTAATTAATAACCTATATATTAATATTAAATATTTAATTAAAAATACTTTAATAATAAATAATTCATGCTAATAATTAGTAATTGACAACCAATTAGTAATTATTAATTAATAATCAATAAATTCGTAAAGTTTAAATTTTTGGAAATCTCTTAATTTTATTTTGAAATATTTATAACATTTTGAAATTTTCATAAATTCGTAAAAGAAAAAATAAATTTTTAATGTAACTTTAGAAGTTTATAAAATAATTAAAATTTATGAAAACTTATTAATTCCCTTTTTTGCAAAATTTTAACGTTAAACTCTCTCTATTTTTTTAGAATGAATGAACTTCAAAGTCGAAGTGAAATATTTGGGTGGTTTAACTGTAGAATTGATTTAATTGTTAAGAGTGGTTAATCAATCAAAGAGTTAATATTATTTACAAACCATTGAAACATTAATGGTCATGAACCCACAACGTTAATTAAACCAAAATTAATCAGGTTCAAAATTTAGAAGGGGAAAAAAAGCGGTAAGTAAAATTTTCAGAAGGCCGCGCTTTCCAATTCCCAAAAATTGAACTCGTTCTCCACCAATTTATTCCACGTCTCTAGTCGCTAATAATCTTTAATTAAAAAAATTCCTCACCGCCTTCCAGTTCCCCAAAATCCCTAATTAAGTCGTTCTCCCCAATTGATTTAACCTCGCAAGTTTAATCTGGGGTTAAGATTTGCCAATGGATCGGAACTAGGGTTAGGGTTAGGGTTTGCCGATGGATCGGAAGAGAACGCCGCCGTCACGAGGAGGGCCGAACTCCTCGCAGCCGTACAAGGAAGATTGCTGGATTGAAACATTATGGCATGAAGAGTGCTTCATTCACCTATTAAATCAAGCGGGCCGCCATAAGAGTTCGCAGAAGATTCTTGAAGTTTCAAAGATAGATCAACAAGCTAATTCATCCCCTCCAATAGCAGCGACGATAATGTAAACGGTATTATCTTTACGATGGTTTTTAAGTCGGTTCCTATCAAACCAACCCAGATCGATGGATATATATTTAATTGTATTCGCAATATTGCTTAGGCGTCGAATAGGTAATTATATCTTAACCATATTTTTACATATTTAACTCACTGCTACTTTTGTGGTTTTAGACATACGACATTCATTTAATTAGGTGTTGATGCTTAATTATTTTTGTTAGTTATACGTACTACTTGCAAATTCATTGTAAAAATGATTGATATTGATCATTATAGTTACATTTTTTTGTACTTTATCTTATATGATGCTAAGAAGAAGAGTAAATTAGATTTATTATTCATCATTGATTTTCAATTTCTATTCTTTATGCTTCATTATTCGACTATTTTTGAATTATCTATATGCAGTACGGTTTATTATATAGGCTCATCAGTATGATTTAATGGAAAATTTTACACCAATATTAAGTATTCCATGACAGTATTTTTGTTGCAGCACTAATTTGTTCCAAAATGGCTTGATTATCGTTCTATCTAATTTCAGGTAATTGTAAAAGGTCCATCGTTGTATGCATTCAAGGGGATGGCAGGCCACTTTGCACCAATTGAGTGCATTTAGCCATGCTTCTTATTATGGCAGGTGGCACTCTTAGCTCTGCAGGTTGCTTTAAAGGCTCGGATAATGTTCCACAAGGCCTTAATTTTGTTGTTTGTGACGTAATGAAGCCATATGGCTTTCTTTCAAATCCTCCTCAATCATTTAACACTGAAGTTCATGTCAACAGATTCTACATGGATTATTATGAAAGTGGCGAGGTAAGTTATGCTATGCAAGTTCAAACTATTTTCTCTTAATCTAAAAGAATCGCTATCTACTCCCTTTTGTTTTTTTCTAACATCCATGGTTACTATACCCATTTTGGTCGGCAATGCATTTCTGATTAACACGTGACAGATTAATCTAGCAATGTAACGCTGAATGAAAACCGACTGGGTAAAAGTAACAGTTGAGCAGTATTAAGTTAAAAAAAGGGTATAGGTAGCAATGCCGTATTTTAGCAACCTGTTTGGTAATGTAGTTTACAAAATAATTCAATGCATTTGCAGGTGTCAAAGTTTCACACTGACATCTCATTGCTTGATCTTAATGGGAAAGAAGTGATGAGGAAAACAATTAGTGTAAATGATCCATTGCGATATGGTGGCTTTACAATTTACCAAACTGATTGGGGTTTCTCTGCACTGCAAGTTTCAAAGAATGGCGTGCGTTCTCTGAAGATTTTAAACAGTAAATATTTTTCAGTATTCTATTGTATTTTTAATTCCGCTGTATATAAATATCTTGTATTCAAAATTTTGATTAATAGATAAAAGTTTTATCCGCTGTTTAATACTGTATTCTTCTTTATGCTATGTTTTCCGTGTTGATTCTGTGTTTAAACTCTGTAAGCTAAATAACGATCCGTCGTTTTGGAACGTTTTAAGTTGGTTTAATTACCAATTTGAAGCGGTAAAATGGCAGGACGTTACATGTTTATTTTTTTTAAAAACCCAAATGTTAATCACAACGGTGTATAACAGTTGTAGTATATTTTATTACAACGGTGCGTAACTGTTGTAATAAAGTTTATTACAACGGTGGAAAAAAGTTGTAAAATATACGTATTACAACGGTGTTGCAACAGTGTAAAAAAGTTGTAAAAGATATTAGTATATTACAACTTCTTAATACACGACGGTTTGCCCACCGTTGTAAACTGTATATTACAACGGTGTTCCACCGTTGTAATAGGGTCATTTTGTTGTAGTGACGTAAAGTCGATGTGTAAAATCTGATCGATATACGTTGTCAGACATCCGACTGTTCGGATCTGTTTTGGGATTGAACAGACCGTAGATACTATTTTGAAATAGTCCTTGCATTCTTCATCTTTATCGATTTCGGTATACGTCGTATAAATCCGAGTCGAAGTGGAATGTAAATTCCGGACTCTTCGAAACGATGTACGAATTTTCTTTTATAGTCGATAATTTATTTTCAGCTTAACTGTCTTTAATTCAGTTTGCACATCCTGTATTTATAATTATATATACAGTATAAAATTCTCAGGTTCATATCTGGGTATCTTAAATATCATTTACAATTGTATAGTTAAAGTGTGTGCGACGCACACAAGATGTTATACAGTTTTTATCACTATTTGGAAGTGTATAGAAAAAGCCCGTGCTACGCACACGGTGTTTAATCTTGCTTATCATCGACTGTCAGACGATGTTCTATACTCTGATTTGATTTGTCAAATATTTTTTCTTTTATTTAAACTTAAATAAATTGTTTTATAATTTATTTAAGTTAAATTATCTTTTAAAACTCATGTTCTAACTCGACGAACTTCTTCGAACAACTTCGATTCTCTGACCTCACTGTCATCTTTACTGTTCCACTTGTTTATGCCATATTAAATAAAAACTCTATTTTTATTTAAATAATTAATTACTGATTAATTACTTTTAATTATTTAATTAAATTAAAATTGATTTAATTTAATTATTGTCTTTTGAAAACGATTCTTATTTGGACTTGCCTTGCTAACTCCGGTGTTGCCAAACTCTCGTGCCATGGTGTTAATCACTTCGAAAACGTTGCCAAACCCATGTTGCCAGACCTTCGTGCCAAGCCTTGCTGATCACCCTGAAATCCAAGTGCCAAGCCTTGCTCGACATTGCTGTGCAAACGCGCACAGCTGTGCACGTGCACGCCTCCCCACGCCACCTTGCTACCACCGGACCACCACCCACAAATTCCACTTCATCCACTGATCATCACCGACGCCTTGCCACCACCCATCGTCACCTCCACCTCGATTTCACCCCCTCACCGCAACTTCCAGTACACAGTTCAAAAAGTACTCCACCTACATCGAGCTCGCACCACCACCTCCGACCACCTGAACACTTCGCACCGCCGCCACCAGCTCCGCCAAGTCTCGACGCCGCTCCACGCCCAATTCTGGCCAACTCGCACCACCGTGGGTCCCCCACGTCGTCGCCAAACCGATGAACCAATTTTTGCTTTCAAAACCTAAATCGAGTTCGTCAGCTCAAATCACTCGATGGAAAAATCATTGGGTATTTTTCTCGAGTTCCCCGATGTGTGCAGCTCCTCCACGCTCCATGATTTGGTCACCACCTTCGTCGTTCGTCGGAATTTGGTCAACATGTCATTTTCGGCCATCTCAAGCTTTCTCCCTCATCCCAACGTTTAAAATCATGAAACCACTTTTAAAAATCATCATTTTGTTTGTTGATTACATTCATATCTCTGTAATTCAATTCTACGATGTTTGAATTTTCGGGTTGAAATGCTGATATAGAGAATCATCTGTTTCCTTACATTCTTGGTTTTAAAACATATATAGTTGATCCTTTATTCTTGCTATAATGTATATATATATTCTCGTATACAAGGTAACTCATCAATACACTTGTATGGTTTGTGTTTTTAGATCATCAAGGTTTAGTTTCAAATAACAGAGTTGTGTTTTGACAGGAAACAAAACAACAGTATTTTCCTTGATCAAGATTAAGGTGATGAACTCATTTCCATTTTAAAACGCTTGCATACATAGTTAAATGATGATATGAACTTGGTGTTCTAGCATCTATACTGGTGTTAATAGCTTGATGAACTTGCATTGATAATAAACATGAAAGCACACAAACTGTTTACTGTAAGCTTGCAAATCAAACTTGACATAAGTGAGTGATTACTCACCGGTAAATTAGCTCCTGAATTCTTGTTTGTAAAAGGATTATAACTTCAGCACTTTCTTGTATTCTTTGTAAAGGAAAAATGTATGGAAATGGTTATGTATTTATAGGCAATGTCTCACAAGTTTTCTACAGCACACTCTTTTTCTACCTACCCTCTCTCTCTCCTATTTGAATGGATGAAAATTGTTACAGCAAACGACATGTGTACTTTCTCCTAAGATATCTCTACCAACCTTATTTGGTCTCCTCTCCAAGTACATGAGCCCTTACACCTTCATTAAATGCATAGCTTACTTTCATTAAATGCAAAATTTAACCCTTCTTGTCAAGATAAAGAAATGGTTTCTTTTAGCTTGGATATTTGTTCAGCCCTCTTACTTTGCCTCAGATATTTGTGTAGGTGATTAGATGATGATTTAATCATAATTTATGGTTAAGGTGATGGAGTTGTACTTGATCTTGCTTTGGTTTTAAACTCTCTTGTTTGTTGTTACTATATTTGGTGTATATAAGCTTATATATATGTTTTGCCGTAGCATATATACATATAAATATATATATACTTTTTCATGTTATACTTATATATATATAATATATATAAGTGTTAATCTCCTTAAACTTGTTTGCCTTGTTTTAATTCCTTTCTTGAATTTGATTTCATGCATACTTATTTATACATCTATAAGTCGTAGTATATATATATAGATATATATATATATATACGTACCCCTTTGTTATGATACACCACATATATATAAACATATATATGTGTATAAGTGTTTTAACTCTTTAAACTTGTAGGGTTTTGCTATGTGAATGACAACTTATACATGCAAGTTGTAAAAAAAATAGGATTTGCCACATCCATTTCATGATGCTAGCTTCCCCACACTTCCTAGTGTTATAAAAAGTGTTGCCAATATTTTCTTAAGTTGTTAAAACATTCATACTTAATATATCTTGTAATAATTAAGTTACAGTGTAAATCATATATGTATATACATACATATAAGTGATTATACATATTAATTGTTTAAGTTCTCTAGATACATTTAAATTTTCTTATTAAAATAAAATATCAGGTGCTTGAAAAATCCAGCCATTACAAGGGCGTTAAGCAAGAGAATAAATTCTCCGCCGCCAAACAGATATATATTTAACAGAAATCAATCAACACAGAATAAAATCCAATGTCAGACACACAATCCATTTACAAGTTCGTTCTGGGACTGAACGAAACCGGAGGCACTTTCCTCGCATATCCATCCATCTCCAAGTACGTCTGGACGACCACCAACTGATTCCCTCATCTTGGGTGTACAGCCCAATCAAGATCATCAGTAATCACCCAAACGATGTGAAGACTTCTGGTCTTCAACCACCGTCTTCATCTTTGACTTATCGTCGAATCGGTTATTCAGAATGGGTATAAACCTGGACTTTCCGAACAACCCGCGTATATTAAAACAAATGTTACACAAACACAACATACGCCTCATTCTAATCCATATTCTTAGGGAAAGGTTCTCATTAATTTTATCCAAGATAAATTCTTTAAAATTTATCCTTTAATCTTCCTTTGGATGTCATTTCAAACCAAATTATGGTTTTCCAAACTAGTCGGGATTAGCGAACCACATCGAAGTAACTATTTATTTTATTTCCCAATCCCAACCTATTCGTCCCATGAAGCAAAACTGGTAATACTCCATATCTAATACCACTATGTTATCGGTAAAATTAATTACCATTTCACGTTCAAATCTAATTAAAGATTTAACTACCGCCTTGGAGCAAAACTGGTGATACTCCATTCTCGCTCATTTTCTATATTTGATAATTTAGATTATCAATTCACATTTCAATCTAACTGTAGATTCATTAAAACTCCTTTTACTGGGTTAAAGAACTAGTGTCATTTAAAACACAGTTCACGACAAACCCAATCACATTCTATTTATTATCGGGTTAAAGAACAAGTGTTGTTTAATACACTGTTCACGGTAAACCCACAAATCAATTCTATTTAAAATTCATTTCAAATACAATTTATTTATTTAAAAATCAATGGGTTTTCATTTTAGTTCAAAACTAGTTCATTTCGATAAAAATCTATTTTTATCCTTTCAAATATGGAGTTTTTCATCCCAATTTTTCCCAAATCATTTCTTATGATTTTACACCAATTATTACTATTTTTAATAATTTTATCAAGGCCCGTACAGTCGATTTCCATCAACGGCCATCGAACTGCACTTATAGTGACCTTTTTCAAATTTGATTTGGACGTATCTCCAAATACAACCGTTAGATTTCAAATTTATAATATTCGTTAGAAATCTCTTTTCGATACGAACCCAACGGTTCCGGTTTTAGGAGAATCCGACGGTCGGATCTCCCGTAATGTCCGTTCGAAGTCAATGGTCGAAATTCGCGAACTACTGCGGCGCGGCGCATTCTATTCAGGCCATTATATTATATATATATAATATATATAATATATATTTCATCGATTACTATTTAAAACGAATTTTATAAATAGTTTCAAATTTGTTTCTAAAACAATTTCAACCTTTATTTCAAATTCAAATCAAAATTGAATTTTCTATTTTAAATCCTTTTTATTTCCATTTCTACTTGATTTCAATTCAAATCGATAGTTAATTCAATTCGAATTCATTTTCTATTCAATTCAAATCAAATTCGTTTTCTATATATTCGATTTTTAAATCTCTTTTCAATATTCATTATAAAACGAATATAATCGATATAAATATCGTTCGCGTCAAAATAGCGCATCTCTAATCAACACGGCTTTATATTTCAATAATTCTGTTATCCTTTTCAACAAATGAATATTTATTATATTCAATACGTGAATCTATATTTTTGTCAACTCACGACTAATCTCAACAAATGAGTACTGTCCACATGAACCTTTATTGTATAATGATAAAGATGTAGATTTTATTGTTAAAATACTTCGTTCAACACATGACTAATCTCAACGGATGAGTACGGTCAACACATGAACCTTTATTTTATAATATTCTTTATTTTCTTAATTGGAATGAGGCCCAATCAATTACCATATAGCGTTAACTATATGGATTCCACACAACACATGTATATAATAGCAACGATAAATAATCAACCATCATCCAAAGTGCACTACACTGTATAAGCATCAAATATAGATATATAACGCTTATAACAGCCTGTCAATCAATCGATCGACAAATAACTAATTACTGGGATTAGTGTATGCTGTATTTTATCTCAACACCCGTGTGGGGTTTCAAACAATCAAACACAGATTTCATTTGTGCAGTTGGGCGATGTGTAAAATTTATCGACCCAATCAATATCAGTCAAATCAGTGTATATAAACAAATCGGCCGATTTGTTTATAATTATTTATCTATTCACTTTCACGTTAAAAATTATATTTTTAACGATAATTAATTTATTTCATTCAACCTATGAATATCCTATTCAGTTCATTTATTAAATAAAATGATATCTTTATTTTTCTAACTTATTTTAGAAAATTTCGGCGGCATAACGGCGCGATACTAGAAACGGGACAAGGCCTAGCCTTATCCCCGGTCTAGTGAAGGCCCACGCCATTCACACATCAATCAAATCAATTTCATTTTACCAAACAATTCAATTCAACTCAAATAATCTGACCAACTACACAACCAAACAAACAAGTCCATGGTCTGTGGACGATTGTGTCGGGTGCTACTAAACACCGTCTACATCCTAGTATATATATATAACTAGAAAAAAGGAAATTGAAGAGTGAGAAGTTCTCACCGAAAGCTATCCCAACTTCACGACACTTCATTTATAGAAATCTTCGTCGTTCTCGCCTTTTTGTCATCTTCGTTGCCCGTATTCTCTACATATGTAAAAATCGAATTTTTACTTCGCTATTCAATATATAAAAATCGAATTTTTACTACGCTATTCAATATATAAAAATCGAAATTTTACTACGCTATTCAATATATAAAAATCGAATTTTTATAATCACGCTATATGGATAAAAATTCTATTTTTACATTGCTACTATATAGATAAAAATTATATTTTTACCTTGCTATTCTCTATATAAAGATTTCGCCTTTTCAAATATAAAGATTTCGCCTTTTCAAATATATCATTATAAAAATCACATTTTTAGTTTTCTACAAATATAAAGATGATATTTCTAATATTCCTATCATGTAAAAATTATATTTTTAATTCTCTACATAAACAAAAAATCATATTTTTACATCTTCTATATAGTAAAGATTATATTTTTAATACTTTAAAAATATAAAAATCATATTTTTATTACTTTAAAAATATAAAAATCATATTTTTATTATCCTCTTCATTCTATTTATCAAAATCTAACTCTTTATTAGCCATAAAAATTGAATCTTTATTAAATAAAATCTTACATTGATCGGAGGAAGGCTTGGCGGCAGGGGAGGAGCTTCACCGTCGGAGGCGGGGTTTGCTGGTGGCCGGGGTTCGATGCTTCAGGCGGCGGTTGTCGGCAGAGGAGGAAGAAGAGGCGGAGGAGGGTGCGGATGAGGGGGGGCTTCGCGGTTGCGCGTAGGGGGGGTCTCGCGATGGTCGGCGCCGCTGGGGGGGGTGGCCTCGCGGTGGTCGGCGCCGCCAGGTGGGGGGTCTTCGATTTCGTTCATTTTTTTTCTTCTTTTTTTTCGTTTTCGATTTTGACTGAAGGAAGGGGGGCAGCTAAAGGAATAAGGAGAGGAAAGAAAGGAAGGTTTTTTTTTATTTTTTTTATTTTAATATTTACTTTCTCAGCAAAAAGCAACTTTTATTTTCGACCTCAAAACGAGGCCCACCGCCTGTCGTTCATAGCGTTTTACCCCCATTCCGAACACAATGGGATATGTATCGCAAGCTGATTCGATCGTTTCAATCAGTTTCCGTTAAAATCAACATATAACTCTATATATTGAATTTGAACGCGCATTTCAATTTACTAGGGTCACATACGAACTCTAAAAATTCCCGAAATAGCTTCGTATTGACGATGCGGTCCTAACAAAACTAGTTTCGTCGAATTCTGAGACCGTTGGAAAAATGGCCAATTTCCAGTCGATTAAAATCAACTAAAACTGGTCAAACGCGTTTTCCTTTGCCACGCTCACATATTGATTCGAAAAATTATGAAATTTGGAATCTAGCAATAATTTGACATCACGGACCCAACAAAAGTGGTTTCGTCGAAATCCGAGGTCGTTTGCAAAATGTCTATTTTTAAGGGCCCGAATTCCATAGCGACTATTCAGAATTTTCAACTGGACATATCTTTTGATCCCCGCAATGAAATCTTGCTTTTTCTGATTCGTTGGAAAGATATCATCCATTAGATCCTACTATTTTTGGTTTCACTAAAATCCGGATTGTTTTGCACCCGGTGCATTCATTTGAAGTTTGAAATCGAATTATCGAACTACCGCGCCATTTTCAATTCTATTTATAATCATATATAAATATTTATATTCTAACGACGGCGTATATAATATATACGTTCTAAATATATTCAAAATATATTTCTTGTCGATATTATTTAAAATAATTCATTTTAAATCTTCAAACTTCGCTAAAATTGCCAAAATAAAAATTTAAACTGGCTCAGAATTTCCGGGTTCTTACAATCTCCCCCACTTAAAACTTTTCGTCCCCAAAAAGGAACAAAGTCGGAAGTGGTTTGATTAATCAACTCTACGTTCGATCTGACTTTCATTCTCCAACTTTTCAGTTTCTGAGAATTTTCAAATTCTTCAAAAATTTGGCTAACACCCTAAATTTTCGAAAAATTTCGCCATAACCTCCCCTGCACCGGGAGCCACGGGAAAATTCCGAAATTGCCATACAGGCCTTCTGATCTCAAAAAGAAAAAGAAAACGCCAAGCGGCTAGCCAATAGGCTCATAAAATCATCATCACCCAAACAAAACAGTAGATTATATAGTAAACATGTACCTATTTGTCGGGCAAACAAATTTTATTCTCTGCTCTAGCCTCCTTGCTATGACCTGTTCAATGTAAGTACATGTATATGCATGCAAATGCGACCAAATTTCAGTACAGTTCAATATTTGGTTCAGTTAGGCTAAATGGTTCAAAAATTATCAAACAACTAAACAAACAACACAAACATCAATCAATTAGTGAATTAGAGTTTCAAATTCATAATTTTGATACATATACAAAAAGTCATGTTTTTGATGCCAAATCACAACAAATAAATCTATCTATATAAGTTTTGGTTCTCACACCAGTCTAATGGAAATATATAGAAAATCACACCTTCGAAACACGAAAATAATTACTGATGATGACGCGTCAATCATCAGAATCAGGTCCGGGCGACTAGAGCGTGTTTCTATATCTATCCAGTATATTAAAACTTCGAATATACGTTCATGACGCGTATATGCAAAATCTTTATATATTGGATTGTCCAAATTCAAAATAAATAAATAATCAAATACGTTTTAAAATGGTTTAAATTTCAAAACAAAAATTGTTTTCATTTGAAAAATATACTCTTCACACTCGTTCTAGGATACTACTGATCCTATCTCTAACGAGTCATTCTAATTGGATATTACTAATCAAATATCTGATGAATTCTTTCGTATGGTTCTAATGTGACTTGTTCTCGAGCTCTATAAACCAAAGCTCTGATACCAAATGTGACTGCCTTGAATTTCGCTCGATCAGAATCAGTCGTTAAACCGATCTAGACCGTTCGAAACCCCTGATCGTTTGAGAACAGGACAAATCAGAACGCAGACGGAAGAACATTTCATTGCTACTACAACAATTCCATCAGATACAAGAATATACAGAGTATAAATAAATACTATACATTCGATAAATATCAGAGATTACAATAAATTACATAGCAGTGGAAAATAATACAAACCACAACTGAAAGTGATACACGGATACAGAGCTTTCCGAGCGTCGTTCCAGCTGTAAATCAGGATCCTGTGAATATAAATCTGCAAAACCAAAACTACTAGCTGCCCGTGTCGAAAATAAGTGTACCCAGAGTTTAGGTTAAAACAGTAAACTCCAGGTCAGTCATGTGACTGGTGTGAGAACTAAAACAATTATTTGAAACTTTACTTTAAAAGAGAGTGATTCAAGTGACCACGCCGTATAACCCGGAACGGGTTTCCTCCCAAGAATACCAGTGCATAGAATAAACAGCGCAATGCTTTTTCGAAAAATGAAGCTATTATAAGACCCAGGTCCCATCACACAATGCAGCGCAAGCCGGAGGATAGGGTTTTACCTTATAACAGCCAAACATGCTTGGTACGTTTAAAACAAATCATTTGATACTATAATAAGTGTATAGTGTCAAAACAATTTCAATCATAAGTATCAATCATAGACGGCATAAGTGCCCCAAACCACTATGTCTCCATACTAGTTCTACAATTAAAACCGCAATACACGTATTGGAAATTGGATTTCCGTCATGAGTCGAGGCAAGGGGCAAGCTCCTCTCCGCTTCGAGACACTCTAGCAAATGCCTCAGGACTACACACTCTGGGTAATCCTGGATGCTTCAGGGCCGGTCCTCACTTACGTTAGAGGATTGGCAATTCCTGAACACACGTTTCCCGGTCCTTACAGACCTAAAATCGAGGTGCCTCATCCAACAACCACATAGGTGAAAAGTATATAAATGTCAGGGCTGGTAAGTCACTGACACCACCAAAGCTAGAAAGAAACGTTGTGCTCTCCCTGCAGTCCGTATCCCGTTTTTGACTCATACCGAGGTGTGAGGCTCGCGAATTCACGTTATACATACAGCTGCCATGTAGGCCGTGCTTTGATCATCAACCACAAGACTTTGCTTTTCAACAGAAGCCTTGATCCATGCAACTCAGCGTGCCACACATGCAATTCATGCCATGCGATTGATATCTATCGATATATAACCTCTAAGCTCGTACGTCTCAGAGAAGGGCGTTAAGCAAGAGAATAAATTCTCCGCCGCCAAACAGATATATATTTAACAGAAATCAATCAACACAAAATAAAATCCAATGTCAGACACACAATCCATTTACAAGTTCGTTCTGGGACTGAACGAAACCGGAGGCACTTTCCTCGCATATCCATCCATCTCCAAGTACGTCTGGACGACCACCAACTGATTCCCTCATCTTGGGTGTACAGCCCAATCAAGATCATCAGTAATCACCCAAACGATGTGAAGACTTCCGGTCTTCAACCACCGTCTTCAACTTCGACTTATCGTCGAATCGGTTATTCAGAATGGGTATAAACCCGGACTTTCCGAACAACCCGCGTATATTAAAACAAATGTTACACAAACACAACATACGCCTCATTCCAATCCATATTCTTAGGGAAAGGTTCCCATTAATTTTATCCAAGATAAATTCTTTAAAATTTATCCTTTAATCTTCCTTTGGATGGCATTTCAAACCAAATTATGGTTTTCCAAACTAGTCGGGATTAGCGAACCACATCGAAGTAATTATTTATTTTATTTCCCAATCCCAACCTATTCATCCCATGAAGCAAAACTGGTAATACTCCATATCTAATACCACGGTGTTATCGGTAAAATTTATTACCATTTCACGTTCAAATCTAATTAAAGATTTAACTACCGCCTTGGAGAAAAACCGGTGATACTCCATTCTCGCTCATTTTCAATATTTGATAATTTAGATTATCAATTCACATTTCAATCTAACTGTCGATTCATTAAAACTCCTTTTACTGGGTTAAAGAACTAGTGTCATTTAAAAAACAATTCACGACAAACCCAATCACATTCTATTTATTATCGGGTTAAAGAGCAAGTGTTGTTTAATACACTGTTCACGGTAAACCCACAAATCAATTCTATTTAAAATTCATTTCAAATCCAATTTATTTATTTAAAAATAAATGGGTTTTCATTTTAGTTCAAAACTAGTTCATTTCGATAAAAATCTATTTTTATCCTTTCAAATATGGAGTTTTTCATCCCAATTTTTCCCAAATCATTTCTTATGATTTTACACCAATTATTACTATTTTTAAAAATTTTATCAAGGCCCGTACAGTCGATTTCCATCAACGGCCATCGAACTGCACTTATAGCGACCTTTTTCAAATTTGATTTGGACGTATCTCCAAATCCAACCGTTAGACTTCAAATTTCTAATATTCGTTAGAAAGCTCTTTTCGATACGAACCCAACGGTTCTAGTTTTAGGAGAATCCGACGGTCGGATCTCCCGTAATGTCCGTTCGAATTCAATGGTCGAAATTCGCGAACTGCCGCGGCGCTGCGCGTTCTATTTAGGCCATTATATTATATATATAATATATATTTCGTCGATTACTACTTAAAACGAATTTTATAAATAGTTTCAAATTTGTTTCAAAAACAATTTCAACCTTTATTTCAAATTCAAATCAAAATTGAATTTTCTATTTTAAATCCTTTTTATTTCCATTTCTACTTGATTTCAATTCAAATCGATTTTTAATTCGATTTGAATTCATTTTCTATTCAATTCAAATCAAATTCGTTTTCTATATATTCGATTTTTAAATCTCGTTTCAATATTCATTATAAAACGAATATAATCGATATAAATATCGTTTGCGTCAAAATAGCGCATCTCTAATCAACACGGCTTTATATTTCAATAATTCTGTTATCCTTTTCAACAAATGAATATTTATTCTATTCAATACGTGTATCTATATTTTTGTCAACTCACGACTAATCTCAACGAATGAGTACTATCCACATGAACCTTTATTGTATAATGATAAAGATGTAGATTTTATTGTTAAAATACTTCGTTCAACACATGATTAATCTCAACGGATGAGTACGGTCAACACATGAACCTTTATTTTATAATATTCTTTATTTTCTAAATTGGAATGAGGCCCAATCAATTACCATATAGCGTTAACTATATGGATTCCACACAACACATGTATATAATAGCAACGATAAATAATCAACCATCATCCAAAGTGCACTACACTGTATAAGCATCAAATATAGATATCTAACGCTTATAACAGCCTGTCAATCAATCGATCGACATTTAACTAATTACTGGGATTAGCGTATGCTGTATTTTATCCCAACACCCGTGTGGGGTTTCAAACAATCAAACACAGATTTTATTTGTGCAGTTGGGCGATGTGTAAAATTTATCGACCCAATCAATATTAGTCAAATCAGTGTATATAAACAAATCGGCCGATTTGTTTATAATTATTTATTTATTCACTTTCATGTTAAAAATTATATTTTTAACGATAATTAATTTATTTCATTCAACCTATGAATATCCTATTCAGTTCATTTATTAAATAAAATGATATCTTTATTTTTCTAACTTATTTTAGAAAATTTCGGCGGCATAACGGCGCGATACTAGAAATGGGACAAGGCTTAGCCTTATCCCCAGTCTAGTGAAGGCCCACGCCATTCACACATCAATCAAATCAATTTCATTTCACCAAACAATTCAATTCAACTCAAATAATCTAACCAACTACACAACCAAACAAACAAGTCCATGGTCTGTGGACGATTGTGTCGGGTGCTACTAAACACCGTCTGCATCCTAGTATATATATATATATATAACTAGAAAAAAGGAAATTGAAGAGTGAGAAGTTCTCACCGAAAGCTATCCCAACTTCACGACACTTCATTTATAGAAATCTTCGTCGTTCTCGCCTTTTTGTCATCTTCGTTGCCCGTATTCTCTACATATGTAAAAATCGAATTTTTTACTTCGCTATTCAATATATAAAAATCGAATTTTTACTACGCTATTCAGTATATAAATATCGAATTTTTACTACGCTATTCAATATATAAAAATCGAATTTTTATAATCACTCTATATGGATAAAAATTCTATTTTTACATTGCTACTATATAGATAAAAATTATATTTTTACCTCGCTATTCTCTATATAAAGATTTCACCTTTTCAAATATAAAGATTTCGCCTTTTCAAATATATCATTATAAAAATCACATTTTTATTTTTCTACACATATAAAGATGATATTTCTAATATTCCTATCATGTAAAAATTATATTTTTAATTCTCTACATAAACAAAAAATCATATTTTTACATCTTCTATATAGTAAAGATTATATTTCTAATACTTTAAAAATATAAAAATCATATTTTTATTACTTTAAAAATATAAAAATCATATTTTTATTATCCTCTTCATTCTATTTATCAAAATCTAACTCTTTATTAGCCATAAAAATCGAATCTTTATTAAATAAAATCTTACATTGATCGGAGGAAGGCTTGGCGGCAGGGGAGGAGCTTCACCGTCGGAGGCGGGGTTTGCTGGTGGCCGGGGTTCGATGCTTCAGGCGGCGGTTGTCGACGGAGGAGGAGGAAGAGGCATAGGAGGGTGCGGATGAGGGGGGGGGCTTCGCGGTTGCGCGCAAGGGGGGGGGTCTCGCGATGGTAGGCGCCGCTGGGGGGGGTGGCCTCGCGGTGGTCGGCGCCGCTGGGGGGGTCTTCGATTTCGTTCGTTTTTTCTTCTTCTTTTTTTTCGTTTTCGATTTTGACTGAAGGAAGGGGGGCCAGCTAAAGGAATAAGGAGAGGAAAGAAAGGAAGGTTTTATTTTATTTTTTTATTTTAATATTTACTTTCTCAGCAAAAAGCAACTTTTATTTTCGACCTCAAAACGAGGCCCACCGCCTGTCGTCCATAGCGTTTTACCCCCATTCCGAACACAATGGGATATGTATCGCAAGCTGATTCGATCGTTTCGACCAGTTTCCGTTAAAATCAACATATAACTCTATATATTGAATTTGAACGCGCATTTCAATTTACTGGGGTCACATACGAAATCTAAAAATTCCCGAAAAATATTTTCTAGCTTCGTATTGACGATACGGTCCTAACAAAACTAGTTTCGTCGAATTCTGAGACCGTTGGAAAAATGACCAATTTCCAGTCGATTAAAATCAACTGAAACTGGTCAAACGCGTTTTCCTTTGCCACGCTCACATATTGATTCGAAAAATTATGAAATTTGTAATCTAGCAATAATTTGACATCACGGACCCAACAAAAGTGGTTTCGTCGAAATCCGAGGTTGTTTGCAAAATGTCTATTTTTAAGGGCCCGAATTCCATAGCGACTATTCAGAATTTTCAACTGGACATATCTTTTGATCCCCGCTATGAAATCTTGCTTTTTCGGATTCGTTGGAAAGATATCATCCATTAAATCCTACTATTTTTGGTTTCACTAAAATCCGGATTGTTTTGCACCCGGTGCATTCATTTGAAGTTTGAAATCGAATTATCGAACTACCGCGCCATTTTCAATTCTATTTATAATCATATATAAATATTTATATTCTAACGACGGCGTATATAATATATACGTTCTAAATATATTAAAAATATATTTCTTGTCGATATTATTTAAAATAATTCATTTAAATCTTCAAACTTCGCTAAAATTGCCAAAATAAAAATTTAAACTGGCTCAGAATTTCCGGGTTATTACAAGAAGCCTTGATCATTTGCCACTTAGGGCATGCCACACAGGCAATTCACTCTATGCGTTTGATATCCATCAGTATAGAACCCCTGAGCTCATACGTCTCAGAGAAGGGCGTTAAGCAAGAGAATAAATTCTCCGTCGCCAAACAGATATATATTTAATAGAAATCAATCACACAGACTAAAATCCAATGTCAGACACACAGTCCATTTACAAGTCCGTTCTGGGTCTGAACGAAACCGGAGGCACCTAGTACCCCGCATATCCATCGATCTCCAAGTACGTCTGGACGATCACCAACTGTTTCCATCTTCTTGGGTGTACAGCCCAATCAAGATCATTAGTAATCACCCAAACGACGTGAAGACCTCCGGTCTTCGACCACCGGCTTCATCTTCGACTTATCGTCGTATCAGTTATTCAGAATGGGATAAACCCGGTCTTTCCGAATAACTCGCGTATATTATAAACAAGTGTTACACAAACACAACATACGCCTCATTCCAATTCATCAGTCACTAACCGTAAATTAACAAGAGAATAATTCCCCAAATATTAACCCCGAAGGCCGAAACCAACATCAGATCAATATCCAGAAAACCATTCTGCTTAGCTAACCGACAGTTAGTTTCTAAATTTCACATTCATAGGGAAAGGTTCCCATTAATTTTATCAAAGATAAATCCTTTAAATTTATTCTTTAATCTATTTTTGAATATCAATTCAAACTAGTCGGGATTAACGAACCTTACCGAAGTAATCATTTGTTTTAATTTCCCAATCCCAACCTATTCATCCCATGAAGTAAAACTGGTAATACTTCATATCTAACACCACGGTGTTATCGGTAAATTCAATTACCATTCACGTTTAAATCCCATTAAAGATTTAACTATCGCTTGGAGCAAAACTGGTGATACTCCATTCTCGATCATTTCAGTCTAATTAAAGATTCATTAAAACTCCACTTAGTTTTAATCTGTGACTGGGTTAAAGAATCAGTGTCATTTAAAACGTGGTTCACAATAAACCCAAAATCACATCACATTTCAATCAGTCCCTAACCGTAAATTAGCAATTGAGCTGTTCCCTAAGTATTAACCCCGAAGGCCGAAACCAACATCAGATCAATACCCCAGAAACCATTCAACTCAACTAATCTGTGACGGCAAGGAATTTCGCTCGGTCCGAATCAGTCGCTAAACCGACCCAGGCCGTTCGAAACGCCCTATCGTTTGAGAACAGGACAAATCAGAACACAAACAGAAGAACATTTCATTGTATATTACAACAATGCATCAGATTACAAGAATATACAGAGTATAAATGAATATTACACAGAAATATCAGAGATTTAAATTACATTTAAATACATAGCAGCGGAAAATAATACAATATACAACTAGAAGAGATATACGGATACAAAGCTTTCCGGATATCATTCCAGCTGTAAACCAGGATCCTGTGAATATAAATCTGCAAAACCAAAACTACTAGCTGCCCGTGTCAAAATAGGGGCACCCAGAGTTTAGGTTAAAACAATAAACTCCAGGTCAGTCATGTGACTGGTGTGAGAACTAAAACAGTTATTAATCTTTACTTTAAATCATTAGGTAAATCAAGGGACCACGCCGTATAACACGGAACGGGTTTCCTCCCAAGAATACCAGTGCATAAAACAAACAGCGCAATGCTAAATAAAGAAAAATGAAGCTGTTATAAGACCCAGGTCCTATCACACAATGCAACGCAAGCCGGGGGATAGGGTTTTCCCTTATAACAGCCAAAGAATGCTTGATACGTTTAAAACAAATCATTTGATACTATAATAAGTGCATAGTGTATAAAACAACTTCAAATCATAAGTATCAATCATAGGCGGCATAAGCGCCCCATCCCACTATGTCGCCATATATAGGATTACAACTAAAACCGCAAATGTCACGTATTTGGAAATTGGATTTCCATCTATGAACCGAGGCAAAAGATAGTCCTCAACCGATTCGAGACGCTCTAGCCCGTGTCTCAGGAACAGCCGCAACTGCCCCTTGGATCGTCAGGGCCGGTCCACACGGAGTGGATTATTATGCCTGAACAATACGTCTCCCCACCCTATGGGGTGTAAGTCTGGTCCGTCAGCCGACCAGAATGCATTCGGCCGAAACCGATATAACTGAGGCGCCTCGCAACCGCAACAACCACATAAGTCAAACTCGTCAGGGCGTGTAAAACCACTGACGCCACTTCTAGCTAGAAAGAAACGCAAGTCCTCCCTGATGTCCTCTCCCGTTTTTGGTTCATACCGGGTGTGAAACTCGCGATGCAAACGTTACACAAAGCTACGCCACAAAGGCCGTGCTTTGATCATCACCACAAGAGTTTGCTTTTCAACAGAAGCCTCGATCAATTGCCACTTAGGCATGCCACACAGGCAATTCACTCCATGCGTTTGATATCCATCAATATATATTTAATAGAGATCAATCACACAGACTAAAATCCAATGTCAGACACACAGTCCATTTACAAGTCCGTTCTGGGTCTGAACGAAACCGGAGGCACCTAGTACCCCGCATATCCATCGATCTCCAAGTACGTCTGGACGATCACCAACTGTTTCCATCTTCTTGGGTGTACAGCCCAATCAAGATCATCAGTTATCACCCAAACGACGTGAAGACCTCCGGTCTTCGACCATCGTCTTCATCTTCGACTTATCGTCGTATCAGTTATCCAGAATGGGATAAACCCGGTCTTTCCGAATAACTCGCGTATATTTTAAATAAGTGTTACACAAACACAACATACGCCTCATTCCAATTCATTAGTCACTAACCGTAAATTAATCAAGAGAATAATTCCCCAAATATTAACCCCGAAGGCCGAGACCAACATCAGATCAATATCCAGAAAACCATTCTGCTTGGCTAACCGACAGTTAGTTTCTAAATTTCACATTCATAGGGAAAAGTTCCCATTAATTTTATCCAAGATAAATTTCTTGAATTTATTCTTTATTCTATTCTTTGAATCTCAATTCAAACTAGTCGGGATTAGCGAACCTCACCGAAGTAATCATTTGTTTTAATTTCCCCATCCCAACCTATTTATCTCATGAAGTAAAACTGGTAATACTTCATATCTAACACCACAGTGTTATCGGTAAATTCAATTACCATTTCACGTTCAAATCTAATTAAAGATTTAACTATCGCCTGGAGCAAAACTGGTGATACTCCATTTCGATTATTTCAATCTAATTAAAGATTCATTAAAACTCCACTTAGTTTTAATCTTTGACTGGGTTAAAGAATCAGTGTCATTTAAAAACACGGTTCACGATAAACCCAAAATCACATTCATTAATCATCGGGTTAAAGAACGAGTGTTATTTAAAACACTGTCCACGATAAACCCAAAAATCAATATCGATTCAATTCCAATTAAATGTTATTTAATTGGTACACTTCATTAAATCTAAATAAAAAGATTTAATCTTTTCTCAACTGGGTTCAAGAACAGTGTTAGTGAAGACACCATTCACGACAAACCCAAATCACATTCGATATTCAATACAAGGCTCTGAATAGAAAATATATCGGCTTATATTCAATATCGAATTCTGCGACTAACAAATGTCGTATTGGAAATAACGATATAAATATCTATATCTTTCAAATTTCCATAACAACATCTGTATAATCACGAAATCCAACATCGAAATATTCCGAAGACAATTTCGATTCAAACCCATTCCAATGCGATCATTGGAAATTTTGGTTATTTTCCAAACCATTTCAAATTCAATTTATTTATTTAAAAATAAATAGAATTATAATTCTAGTTCAAAACTAGTTCATTTCGATAAAAATCTATTTTTATCTTTTCAAATATGGAGTTTTTCATCCCAATTCTTTCTAAATCATTTCTTATGATTTTACACAAATTATTACTATTTTTAATAATTTTATCAAGGCCCGTACAGTCGATTTCCATCAACGGCCATCGAACTGCACTTACAGCGACCTTTTTCAAATTTGATTTGGACATAATTCCAAATCCAACCGTTAGATTTCAAATTTCTAACATTCGTTAGAAAGCTCTTTTCGATACGAACCCAACGGTTCCGTTTTTAGGAGAATCCGACGGTCGGATCTCCCGTAATGTCCGTTTGAAATAAATGGTCGAAATTTACGAACTGCCGCGGCGCGGCGCGTTCTATTCAGGCCATTATATTATATATATAATATATATAATATATATTTCGTCGATTTCTATTTAAAACGAATTATATAAATAGTTTTAAAATCGTTTCAAAAGCTATTTCAACTTCCTTTTCAATTCAAATCAAAATTGAATTCTTCTTTATAAATTCGTTTTAAAATTTATTTCCATTCAATTCAAATTTCAATTCAATTTGAATTCATTTCAATTCGCTTTCAATTCAATTTGAATTCGTTTTCAATTCATTTCATTTCGAAATCGTTTTCAATTCAATTCATTTCGAAATCGTTTTCAATTCATTTCATTTCGAAATCGTTTTCAATTCATTTCATTTCGAAATCGTTTTCAATTCAATTCATTTCGAAATCGTTTTCAATTCATTTCATTTCCAAATCGTTTTCAATTCAATTCATTTCGAAATCGTTTTCAATTCATTTCATTTCGAAATCGTTTTCAATTCAATTCATTTCGAAATCGTTTTCAATTCAATTCATTTCAAAATGAATAAAATCGATATAAATATCGTTCACGTCCAAATGGCGTCAATCTAATCAACACGGCTTCATAAATTTCTATTTTCAAATATCCTATTTCAAATATTTCTTTTTCAAAATAGTTGTTATTATCAAAATATTTCGTTCAACACATGACCAATCTCAATGAATGAGTACTGTCAACACATGAACCTTTATTTTATATTGATAAAGATGTAAACTTTATTATTAAAATATTTCGTTCAACACATGACCAATCTCAATGAATGAAACTGTCAACACATGAACTCTTATTTCATATTGATAAAGATGTAAACTTTATTATTAAAATATTTCGTTCAACACATGACCAATCTCAATGGATGAAACTGTCAACACATGAACTTTTATTTTATAATATTCTTATTTTTCAAATTGGAATGAGGCCCAATCAATTACCATATAAAGTTAATTATATGGATTTTCATACATTACACACATGTAATAGCATTGAAAAATAATCAACCATCAACCAAAGTGCACTACACTGTATAAGCATCAAATATAGATATCTAACGCTTATAACAGCCTGTCAATCAATCGATCAACATATTTAATCAATCAGGATGAGTGAACTTCAAATTTCATCCTAACACCCGTGTGGGGTTTCAAACAATCAAACACATATTTTATTTGTGCAGTTGGGCGATGTGTAAAATTTATCGTCCCAATCAATGTCATTCAAATAGGTGTACATAAACAAACCGTCCGGTTTGTAAATGAATATTTATTTATTCACATTCACGTTAAAAATTATATTTTTAACGATAAAACATTTTATTTCAACCTATGAATTTCTATTCAATTCACTTATTAAATAAAATGATATTTTTTTATTTTTCTAACATATTTTAGAAAATTTCGGCGGCATAACGGCACGATACTAGAAACGGGACAAGGCCTAGCCTTATCCCCGGTCTAGTGAAGGCCCACGCCATTCACACATCAATCATATCAATTTTATTCCACCAAACAATTCAAATCAACCCAAACAATCTAACTAACAACACAGCCAAACAAACAAGTCCATGGTCTGTGGACGATTGTGTCGGGTGCTACTAAGCACCGTCTGCATCCTAGTATATATATATAACTTGAAAAATTAAATTGAAAGGTGAGAAGTTCTCACATATAGCTATCCAGCTCCACGACTCTTCCTTTAGAGAAATCTTCATCGTTATCGCATCTTCGTCAGCTTCGTCGCCCGTATCCACTACATATATAAAAATCGAATTTTTACTTCGCTATTCAATGTATAAAAATCGAATTTTTATTTCTACTTCATTATAAAAACCCAATGCTAAATTTAATTTTAAAACAATGTACATTTTTATATTTCTAAACAAAATATATTTTTCTAAACAAGGTATATATATATTTTGTCTTAGCAAAGTTTATATTTTTCTTAGCAAAGTTTATATATTTCTTTCTTAGCAAAGTTTATATATTTCTTTCTTAGCAAAGTTTATATATTTCTTTCTTAGCAAAGTTTATATATATTTCTTTCTTAGCAAAGTTTATATATTTCTTTCTTAGCAAAGTTTATATTTTTCTTTACCAAATTTATATATTTCAAAATCAATGCTATATATAAATTTAAAAACCAATTCTAATTTTATTTTCAAAAGAGTTCTAATTTTATTTTCAAAAGAGTTCAAATTTTATTTTCAAAAGAGTTCAAATTTTATTTTCAACCTCCTAGCTTTATTTTTAAAAATCATATGTTCACTTTAAAAATCATGTTTTTATTTTTAACTAAAAAATCAGTTTTTATTATTTTTCCCAAATTCAGTTTTCTTTTTCAAAATACAGTTTTAAAATCTTTTATAAAATCAGTTTTACATTTCTTTTATAAATTCAGTTTTAAAATCTTTTATAAAAGAAACAGTTTTATTACAGAATAATAAAATAAATAATAATAAAAAATATATATATATATAAGGATAAAATAAAATACTCACCGATCTGCGAAGGGGGAGGGGGAAAGAAACGGCGGCAGGAGGCGTTGGCGAAGCGGAGGGTGGAGCGATGGCTTCGAGGGCTTGGGTCACTGATCTTCGTCGGAGCTCGTGCAATCTGGGGGCTTCGGTGGGTTGCGTCGGTGGGTTTTTCGAGGAGGGGCGGATTTGGAAAGGAGGAGGAAGGCAACGCGTTGAGGATCAGAGGGGGCTCCTGGCAATGGACATCGCCTGGCGACGTCGCGATGAGGTAGGGGGGAGCGCGTCGAGATCCGGTTTCTTTTTTTTTTTTTATACTGATCGGATTGAAGAATATAAAGGGGGGGGTATATGTAAAAGAAGGAATTAATTTATTTAATTAATTAATTATGCAAAAAGGTTGACTTTTACATACGACCTCTAAACGGGGTCCACCGCCTGTCGTCCATAGCGTATTACCCCCATTCCGAACCCAATGGGATATGTACCGCAAGCTGAAACGACCGTTTCGATCTGTTTCCGTTGCATTTACATTTAAATCACTATATTGAATTTTAAACGTACATTTCAAATTACTGGGGTCACATACTAACTCTAAAAATTCCATAAAAATATTTTCTAGCTTCGTATTGACGATACGGTCCTAACAAAACTAGTTTCGTCGAATTCTGAGACCGTTGGAAAAATGGCCAATTTCCAATCGATTAAAATCAACTGAAATGGTCAAAACACGTTTTCTTTTGCCACGCTCACATATTGATTTGAAAAATTATGAAATTTGAAACCTAGCAATAACTCGACATCCCGGACCCAACAAAACTGGTTTCGTCGAAATCCGAGGTCGTTTGCAAAATGTCCATTTTTAAGGGCCTGAATTCCATAGCGACTATTCAGAATTTTCAACTGGACATATCGTTTGATTCCCGATATGAAATTTCGATCCCTCGGATTCGTTGGAAAGATATTATCAATTAGATTCCATTATTTTTGGTTTCACTAAAATCCGGATTGTTTTGCACCCGGTATGTTCAATTGAAGTTTGAAATCGAATTATCGAACTACCGCGCCATTTTCAATTCCTTTTATAATTATATATAAATATTTATATTCTAACGACGACGTATATAGAATATACGTTCGAATTCTATTCAGAATAAATTTCTCGTCGATATTATTTAAAATAATTCATTTTAAATAATCAAAATTCGCTAAAATGACCAAAATAAAAATTTCAAACTGGCTCGCATTTTACGGGTTGTTACATAATCTCCAGTTAGTTTCTGAATTTTCTTAACTCCTTTGGGTCTAAGAACAGTATTATTGAAGATACCGTTCACGACAACCCAAAATCACATTTCATTAATTATCAGGTTAAAGAACAAGTGTTATTTAAAACACTGTTCACGATAATCCCAAAAATCTATACCAATTCAATTCCAATTAAATATTATTCAATTGGTACATTTCATTAAATCTAAATAAAAAGATTTAATCTTTTTCTCAACTAGGATTAAGAAAGGTGTTAATGAAGAGACTATTCACGACAAACCCAAATCACATTTGATATTAAATACAAGGCTCTGAATAGAAATTATATCGGCTTATATTCAATATCAAATTCTACGACCAACAAATATCGTATTGGAAATAACGATATAAATATATCTTTCAAATTTCCATAACAATATCTGTGTAATCACGAAATCCAACATCAAAATAATCCAAAGACAATTTCGATTCAAATCCATTCCAATTCAATTATTGGAAATTCTGGTTATTTTTAAAACCCTTTTCAAATTCAATTTATTTATTTAAAAATAAATAGAATTTTAATTCTAGTTCAAAACTAGTTCATTTCGATAAAAATCTATTTTTATCTTTTCAAATATGGAGTTTTTCATCCTAATTCTTCACAAATCATTTCTTATGATTTTACACAAATTGTTACTATTTTTAATAATTTTATCAAGGCCCGTACAGTCGATTTCCATCAACGGCCATCGAACTGCACTTACAACGACCTTTTTCAAATTTGATTTGGACATAATTCCAAATCCAACCGTTAGATTTCAAATTTCTAATATTCGTTAGAAAGCTCTTTTCGATACGAACCCAACGGTTCCAGTTTTAGGAGAATCCGACGATCGGATCTCCCGTAATATCCGTTCGAAGTCAATGGTCGAAATTCGCGAACTGCCGCGGCGCGGCGCGTTCTATTCAGGCCATTATATTATATATATAATATATACTTCGTCGATTTTCTTTCGAAACGAATTTTCATAATTCGTTTTAAATTCGTTTTCAAAACGATTTCAACTTCATTTCTAATTCAAATCAAAATTGATTTTTTCCTTATAAATTCGTTTTAAATTCATTTCAAATTGATTTCAATTCAAATTGATTTCAATTCAAATTGATTTCCAATTCAATTTCAGTTCGTTTTCAATTAAATTCAATTTCAATTCGAATTCATTTATATTCAATTTCAATTCGAATTCATTTATATTCAATTTCAATTCGAATTCATTTCTATTCAATTCTAATTCGAATTCATTTCTATTCAATTTTAATTCGAATTACTTTCTATTCAATTTTAATTCGAATTTCATTTCTATTTAATTTCAATTCGAATTCATTTCTATATATTCGATTTTGAAAGCACTTTTCAATATTCATTATAAAAATGAATATAATCGATATAAATATCGTTCACGTCAAAATGGCGTCAATCTAATCAACACGGCTTCATATATTTCTATTTTCAAATATTCTATTTCAAATATTTCTTTTTCAAATATTTCTATTTCAAAACTGGAATGAGGCCCAATCAATTACCATATAATGTTAATTATATGGATTTTCTACACACATGTATACAATAACAACGATGAATAATCAACCATCATCCAAAGTGCATTCTACACCGTATAAGCATCAAATATAAATATTCAACGCTTATAACAGCCTGTCAATCAATCGATCGACATACAACTAAACAATCGGGATTAGTGTACGTCAAATATCATCCCAATACCCGTGTGGGGTTTCAAACAACCAAACACAGATTTTATTTGTGCAGTTGGGCGATGTGTAGAATTTATCGTCCCAATCAATATCAGTCAAATGTGTGTATATAAACAAATCGTCCGATTTATTTATTTTTATTTCATTTCATATACACATTAAAAATTCTATTTTTAACTATAAAATATTTTCAACTATATAAATATTTTATTTCATTTCACATCACACAATCAACTACACATCAAAATTAAACAGCCAAGCATACAAGCCGTCCATGGTCTGTGGACGACGGGTGTCGGGTGCTACTAAACACTGTCTGCATCCTAGTATATATTATTAACTAGAAAACAAATTAAAAGGTGAGAAGTTCTCACAGAATAGTTAATCCAACGCCACGACTCTTCTTAGGTAGAAATCTTCGTCGTTCTTGCCTCTTGTCACTTTCTTTGCATGTTTTCTCTATATATATAAAAATCACATTTTTACTTCACTATTCAATTTATAAAAATCAAATTTTTACTTCGCTATTCAATATATAAAAATCGATTTTTTACTTAGCTATTCAATATATAAAAATCGAATTTTTACTTCGCTATTCAATATATAAAAATCGAATTTTTACTTCACTTCGTTATAAAAATTATATTTTTATATTTCTCTTCGCTTAATAAAGATTATATTTTTATTACTCTCCATGAATAAAAATCATATTTTTACTATGCCACTAGTATAAAAATTATATTTTTAACCTTTCTATATTATAAAAATTATATTTTTAATGCTCTACTATAATAAAAATTACATTTTTACCTTCTCTATAATATAAAAGTAATAATTTTAATTCGCTACACGTATAAAAAGATCGAATTTTTTTTCACTTCATATATATATAAATTATATTGTTCAAAATCTCAACTTCATGATGTTAAAAATCTCGATTTTATATGTGAAAAACCTCGACTTTATTATTCAGTTTGACATAAAAGAAAAGCTGAAAAATAAAATAAAATAAAAGTGACATTTACTTGTTTTCTTTGTAGAGGGGCCCACATGATGCTGACGTGGTGGACGGGCTCGGGGAGGTCGGCCAGAAGTCGCGGTAGGCGGTGGTTCCATCTCAGCGTCGGTGGTCTTCAAGCAATTGGGGGTTTTAAATTAGAAGAGGGGGTGGAGGTGGGGCGTCGCTGCTGCGTCAGTCGGGGAGGGAGGAGGAGAGAGGCAACGGGAGGAGGAGGAGGTGCGGTGGCAGTCGAAGGGGGTGGCGGCGGTATTGGGTCACGGGGCTAGGGTTTTCATGGATTTGGGGGCAACGGTCGCGGAGGAGAGAGAAGAGAAGTAGAGGGGGATCGAAGGGGAGGGGTCTGGAGAGAGAAGTGGGCGGTGGCGGTGGGTGCCACCTGCGGCGGCGCGGCTCCGTCGAGGGGGGTCGACGGTATTGGAGCGTGGTTTTTTTTTCTTTTTTTATTTGATTTCGTTGACTGAAGAATGAAGGGGAAGGGAGGGTGCTAATTGAAAATATATATTATTTTATTTATTTTATTTTATTCTCTGAAAGGTTACTTTAAAAATTCGAACTCAAAATTGAGCCCACTGACTGTCGTCCCTAGCGTAATACCCCCATTCCGAACACAATGGGATATGTATCGTAAGCTGATTCGACTGTTTCGATCAGTTTTCGTCAAAATCAAAATATAAATCTATATATTGAATTTGAACGCACATTTCAATTTACCGGGGCCACATACGGACCCAAAAAATTCCAGAAAAATATTTTCTAACTTCGTATTGACGATACGGTCCTAACAAAACTAATTCCGTTGAATTCTGAGACCGTTTGAAAAATGGCCATTTTCCGGTCGATTAAAATCAACTGAAACTGGTCAAACGCGTTTTCCTTTGCCACGCTCACATATTGATTCGAAAAATTACGAAAATTGGAATCTACAAATAACTTGACATCTCGGATCCAACAAAAGTGGTTTCGTCTAAATCCGAGGTAGTTTGCAAAATGGCTATTTTTAAGGGCCTGAATTCCATAGCGACTATTCAGAATTTTCAACTGGACATCTTTTGATTCCCGCTATGAAATTTCAATTTTTCGGATTCATAGGAAAGATATTCTCAATTAGATTCAAATATTTTTGGTTTCACTAAAATCCGGTTTATTTTGAATCCTGCACATCCATTTGAAGTTTGAAATCGAATTATCGAACTACCGCGCCATTTTCAATTCCTTCTATAAATATAAATAAATATTTATATTCTATCGTCGATTCAAACGAATATATACATTCAAATTATATTCAAAATAAATTTCTCGTCGTTATTATTTAAAATAATTCATTTTAAATAATCAAAATTCGCTAAAATTGCCAAAATAAAATTTTTAAACTGGCCCAGATTTCCGGGTTATTACAATCTCCCCCACTTAAAACTTTTCGTCCCCGAAAAGGAACGAAGTCGAAAGTTGTTTAACTAATCAACTCAACTTTCATTATTTTGATTACGGCTTAAGTTCTTCAACTTTTCAGTTTCTAAGAACTTTTCAAATTTTTCAAAAAATTGGCTTACACCCTAAATTTCCGAAAAATTTCGCCATAACCTCCCCTGCACCGGGAGCACGGGAAAATCCCGAAATTGCCATACAGGCCTTCTGATCTCAAAAAGAAAAAGAAAATTCCAAGCGGCTAGCCAATCGGCTCATAAAATCATCATCACCCAAACAAAACAGTAGATTATAGTAAACATGTACCTATTTGTCGGGCAAACAATTTTATTCTCTGCTCTAGCCACCTTGCTATGACCTGTTCAATGTAAGTACATGTATATGCAAGTAAATGCGACCCATTTTCAATACAATTCAATATTCGATTCTATTTGGCTATATAATACAAATTTTAATAAATCAACCAATAATCAACAACACAACCATCAATCAATTAGTTGATTAGCTTTTGAAATTCATAACTTTGATATATAGTCAAAAATCACATTTTTGATGCCAAATCACAACAATAAGCCCTATCTAGTTTCGGTTCTCACACCAGTCAATTGGAAATATATAGAAATCTCACTTTCGTCGCTCGAAAATAAATACTGGCGATGGTGCCCCGTCACCAGAATTATCCCCGGGCAACTAGAGTGTGATCCTATAACTATCCAGTACATTAAAACTTTGAATACACGTTTGCAAGACATATATGCAAAATCTTTATATATTAGATTGTCCCAATTCAATACAAAATAAATAATCAAATACGAATAATTGATTTAAATTTTCAAATCAAAAATTGTTTTCGTTTTAAAAATATACTCTTCACACTCGTTCTAGGATACTACTGATCCCATCTCTAACGAGTCATTCTCATTGGATTTTACTAATCCAATTTCTG
This sequence comes from Allium sativum, assembly GCA_030737875.1. Taxonomy (NCBI): domain Eukaryota; kingdom Viridiplantae; phylum Streptophyta; class Magnoliopsida; order Asparagales; family Amaryllidaceae; genus Allium; species Allium sativum. The sequence goes on along the minus strand of CM060917.1, from coordinate 38,273,608 downwards.
ATGAATTCTTTCGTTTGGTTCTAATGTGTCTTGTTCTCTGAGCTTTGTAAACCAAAGCTCTGATACCAACTGTGAAAACCCGTAACTTCCCCGGTGAGGAAAGCGCGGATAGTTCGAGAACAACACACAGAAAAACGCAGACGGAAGAACATTTCATTGTATATTACAACAATTCCATCAGAATACAAGAATATACAGAGTATAAATGAATATTACACAGAAATATCAGAGATTTAAATTACATTTAAATACATTGCAGCGGAAAATAATACAATACACAACTAGAAGAGATATACGGATACAAAGCTTTCCGGATATCAGTCCAGCTGTAAACCAGGATCCTATGAATATAAATCTGCAAAACCAAAACTACTAGCTGCCCGTGTCGAAATAAGGGCACCCAGAGTTTAGGTTATAACAATAAACTCGAGGTCAGTCATGGGATTGGTGTGAGAACTAAAACAGTTAATCTTTATTTTTAAAGTTAGGTAAATCAAGGGACCACGCCGTATAACACGGAACGGGTTTTATCCCAAGAATACCAGTGCATAAAACAACAGCGCAATGCTAAATAAAAAACAATGAAGCTATTATAAGACCCAGTTCCCATCACACAATGCAATGCAAGCCGGAGGATAGGGTTTTTACCTTATAATAGCCAAGAATGCTTGATACGTTTAAAACAAATCATTTGATACTATTATAAGTGCATAGTGTATAAAACAACTTCAAATCATAAGTATCAATCATAGACGGCATAAGCGCCCCATCCCACTATGTCGCCATACTAGGCTCTACAAATAAAACCGCAGAATCACGTATTTGGAAATTGGATTTCCGTCTATGAACCGAGGCAAAAGATAGTCCTCAACCGATTCGAGACTGTCTAGTCCGAGTCTCAGGAACAGCCGCAACTGCCCCTTGGATCGTCAGGGCCGGTCCACACGGAGTGGATTATAATGCCTGAACAACACGTCTCTCCACCCTATGGGGTGTAAATAAGCCAATAAATGACTCCATCGGACCCGGATCGTCCGATCAAACCGAGGCGCCTCGCAACAGCAACAAGCACATAAGTCAAACTCGTCAAGGCGTGTAAAACCACTGACGCCACTTCTAACTAGAAAGAAAACGCATGCCCCCCTGAGGTCCTTCTCCCGTTTTTGGTTCATACCGAGTGTGAAACTCGCGAAGTAAATGTTACACAAAGCTACGCCACAAAGGTCGTGCTTCGAACATCAACCACAAGACTTTGCTTTTCAACAGAAGCTTTGATCATTTGCCACTTAGGCATGCCACACAGGCAATTCACTCTATGCGTTTGATATCCATCAGTATATAACCCCTGAGCTCGTACGTCTCAGAGAAGGGCGTTAAGCAAGAGAATAAATTCTCCGCCGCCAAACAGATATATATTTAATAGAAATCAATCACACAGACTAAAATCCAATGTCAGACACACAGTCCATTTACAAGTCCGTTCTGGGTCTGAACGAAACCGGAGGCACCTAGTACCCCGCATATCCATCGATCTCCAAGTACGTCTGGACGATCACCAACTGTTTCCATCTTCTTGGGTGTACAGCCCAATCAATATCATCAGTAATCACCCAAACGACGTGAAGACCTCCGGTCTTCGACCACCGTCTTCATCTTCGACTTATCGTCGTATCAGTTATTCAGAATGGGATAAACCCGGTCTTTCCGAATAACTCGCGTATATTATAAACAAGTGTTACACAAACACAACATACGCCTCATTCCAATTCATCAGTCACTAACCGTAAATTAACAAGAGAATAATTCCCCAAATATTAACCCCGAAGGCCGAAACCAACATCAGATCAATATCCAGAAAACCATTCTGCTTAGCTAACCGACAGTTAGTTTCTAAATTTCACATTCATTGGGAAAGGTTCCCATTAATTTATCAAAGATAAATCCTTTAAATTTATTCTTTAATCTATTTTTGAATATCAATTCAAACTAGTCGGGATTAACGAACCTTACCGAAGTAATCATTTGTTTTAATTTCCCAATCCCAACCTACTCATCCATGAAGTAAAACTGGTAATACTTCATATCTAACACCACGGTGTTATCGGTAAATTCAATTACCATTTCACGTTTAAATCTAATTAAAGATTTAACTATCGCCTGGAGCAAAACTAGTGATACTCCATTCTCGATCATTTCAATCTAATTAAAGATTCATTAAAACTCCACTTAGTTTTAATCTGTGACTGGGTTAAAGAATCAGTGTCATTTAAAACACGGTTCACAATAAACCCAAAATCACATCACATTTCAATCAGTCCCTAACCGTAAATTAGCAAGTGAGCAGTTCCCTAAGTATTAACCCCGAAGGCCGAAACCAACATCAGATCAATAACCCAGAAACCATTCAACTCAACTAATCTCCAGTTAGTTTCTGAATTTTCTTAACTCCTTTGGGTCTAAGAACAGTATTATTGAAGATACCTTTCACGACAACCCAAAATCACATTTCATTAATTATCGGGTTAAAGAACAAGTGTTATTTAAAACACTATTTACGATATACCCAAAAATCAATACCAATTCAATTCCAATTAAATATTATTTAATTGGTACACTTCATTAAATCTAAATAAAAAGATTTAATCTTTTTCTCAACTAGGCATAAGAAAGGTGTTAATGAAGACACTATTCACGACAAACCCAAATCACATTTGATATTAAATACAAGGCTCTGAATAGAAATTATACCGGCTTATATTCAATATCAAATTCTACGACCAACAAATATCATATTGGAAATAACGATATAAATATATCTTTCAAATTTCCATAACAATATCTGTGTAATCACGAAATCCAACATCAAAATAATCCAAAGACAATTTCGATTCAAATCCATATCCAATTCAATTATTGGAAATTCTGGTTATTTTTAAAACCCTTTTCAAATTCAATTTATTTATTTAAAAATAAATAGAATTTTAATTCTAGTTCAAAACTAGTTCATTTCGATAAAAATCTATTTTTATCTTTTCAAATATGGAGTTTTTCATCCCAATTCTTCACAAATCATTTCTTATGATTTTACACAAATTGTTACTATTTTTAATAATTTTATCAAGGCCCGTACAGTCGATTTCCATCAAAGGCCATCGAACTGCACTTACAACGACCTTTTTCAAATTTGATTTGGACATAATTCCAAATCCAACCGTTAGATTTCAAATTTCTAATATTCGTTAGAAAGCTCTTTTCGATACGAACCCAACGGTTCTGGTTTTAGGAGAATCTGACGGTCGGATCTCCTGTAATATCCGTTCGAAGTCAATGGTCGAAATTCGCGAACTGCCGCGGCGCGGCGCGTTCTATTCAGGCCATTATATTATATATATAATATATATAATATATACTTCGTCGATTTCCTTTCGAAACGAATTTTCATAATTCGTTTTAAATTCGTTTTCAAAACGATTTCAACTTCATTTCTAATTCAAATCAAAATTGAATTTTTCCTTATAAATTCGTTTTAAATTCATTTCAAATTGATTTCAATTCAAATTGATTTCCAATTCAATTTCAGTTCGTTTTCAATTAAATTCAATTTCAATTCGAATTCATTTATATTCAATTTCAATTCAAATTCATTTATATTCAATTTCAATTCGAATTCATTTCTATTCAATTCGAATTCGAATTCATTTCTATTCAATTTTAATTCGAATTCCTTTCTATTCAATTTTAATTCGAATTTCATTTCTATTTAATTTCAATTCGAATTCATTTCTATATATTCGATTTTGAAAGCACTTTTCAATATTCATTATAAAAACGAATATAATCGATATAAATATCGTTCACGTCAAAATGGCGTCAATCTAATCAACACGGCTTCATATATTTCTATTTTCAAATATTCTATTTCAAATATTTCCTTTTCAAATATTTCTATTTCAAAACTGGAATGAGGCCCAATTAATTACCATATAATGTTAATTATATGGATTTTCTACACACATGTATACAATAACAACGATGAATAATCAACCATCATCAAAAGTGCAATCTACACCGTATAAGCATCAAATATAAATATTCAACGCTTATAACAGCCTGTCAATCAATCGATCGACATACAACTAAACAATCGGGATTAGTGTACGTCAAATATCATCCCCATACCCGTGTGGGGTTTCAAACAACCAAACACAGATTTTATTTGTGCAGTTGGGCGATATGTAAAATTTATCGTCCCAATCAATATCAGTCAAATGTGTGTATATAAACAAATCGTCCGATTTGTTTATTTTTATTTCATTTCATATACACATTAAAAATTCTATTTTAAACTATAAAATATTTTCAACTATATAAATATTTTATTTCATTTCACATCACATCACACAATCAACTACACATCAAAATTAAACAACCAAGCATACAAGCCGTCCATGGTCTGTGGACGACAGGTGTCGGGTGCTACTAAACACCGTCTGCATCCTAGTATATATTATTAACTATAAAACAAATTAAAAGGTGAGAAGTTCTCACAGAATAGCTAATCCAACGCCACGACTCTTCTTAGGTAGAAATCTTCGTCGTTCTTGCCTCTTGTCACTTTCTTTGTCTGTATTCTCTACATATATAAAAATCACATTTTTACTTCGCTATTCAATTTATAAAAATCGAATTTTTACTTCGCTATTCAATATATAAAAATCGAATTTTTACTTTTCTATTCAATATATAAAAATCGAATTTTTACTTCGCTATTCAATATATAAAAATCGAATTTTTACTTCACTTCGTTATAAAAATTATATTTTTATATTTCTCTTCTCTTAATAAAGATTATATTTTTCTTACTCTCCATGAATAAAAATCATATTTTTACTATGCCACTAGTATAAAAATTATATTTTTAACCTTTCTATATTATAAAAATTATATTTTTAATTCTCTACTATAATAAAAATTATATTTTAACTTCTCTATAATATAAAAATAATATTTTTAATTCGCTACAGATATAGAAAGATCGAATTTTTTTTCACTTCATATATATATAAATTATATTGTTCAAAATCTCAACTTCATGATGTTAAAAATCTCGACTTTATATGTGAAAAACCTCGACTTTATTATTCAGTTTGACATAAAAGAAAAGCTGAAAAATAAAATAAAAGTGACATTTACTTGTTTTCTTTGCAGAGGGGCCCCACATGATGCTGACGTGGTGGAGGGGCTCGGGGAGGTCGGCCAGAATTCGCGGTAGGCGGTGGTTCCATCTCAGCGTCGGTGGTCTTCAAGCAATTGGGGGTTTTAAATTAGAAGAGGGGGTGGAGGTGGGGCATCGCTGCTGCGTCAGTCGGGGAGGGAGGAGGAGAGAGGCAACGGGAGGAGAAGGAGGAGGTGCGGTGGCAGTCAAAGAGGAGGTGCGGTGGCAGTCAAAGGGGGTGGCGGCGGTATTGGGTCACGGGGCTAGGGTTTTAATGGATTTGGGGGCAACGGTCGCAGAGGTGAGAGAAGAGAAGCAAAGGGGGATCTAAGGGGAGGGGTCTGGAGAGAGAAGTAGAGGGCGGTGGCGGTGGGTGCCACCAGCGGCGGCGCGGCTCCGTCGAGGGGGGCGACGGTATTGGAGCGTGGTTTTTTTCCTTTTTTTATTTGATTTCGTTGGCTGAAGAATGAAGGAGAAGGGAGGGTGCTAATTGAAAATATATATTATTTTATTTATTTTATTTTATTCTCTGAAATGTTACTTTAAAAATTCGAACTCAAAATTGAGCCCACCAACTGCCGTCCCTAGCATAATACCCTCATTCAGAACACAATGGGATATGTATCGTAAGCTGATTCGACTGTTTCGATTAGTTTTCATCAAAATATAAATCTATATATTGAATTTGAACGCACATTTCAATTTACCGGGGCCACATACGGACCCGAAAAATTCCAGAAAAATATTTTCTAACTTCTTATTGACGATACAGTCCTAACAAAACTAATTCCGTCAAATTCTGAGACCGTTTGAAAAATGGCCATTTTCCGGTCGATTAAAATCAACTGAAACTGGTCAAACGCGTTTTCCTTAGCCACGCTCACATATTGATTCGAAAAATTACGAAAATTGGAATCTAGCAATAACTTGACATCACGGATCCAACAAAAGTGGTTTCGTCGAAATCCGAGGTCGTTTGCAAAATGGCTATTTTTAAGGGCCTGAATTCCATAGCGACTATTCAGAATTTTCAACTGGACATATCTTTTGATTCCCGCTATGAAATTTCAATTTTTCGGATTCGTTGGAAAGATATTCTCAATTTGATTCAAATATTTTAGGTTTCACTAAAATCCGGTTTATTTTGAATCCTGCACATCCATTTGAAGTTTGAAATCGAATTATCGAACTACCGCGCCATTTTCAATTCCTTCTATAAATATAAATAAATATTTATATTCTATCGTCGATTCAAATGAATATATACATTCGAATTATATTCAAAATAAATTTCTCGTCGTTATTATTTAAAATAATTCATTTTAAATAATCAAAATTTGCTAAAATTGCTAAAATAAAATTTTTAAACTGGCCCAGATTTCCGGGTTATTACAATTACAAATGGGCCTAGCTATTTCAAGTAAGTTTTAGGCCTTTTATCATTTGGAACAAGTTCTAGGCCTTTTCTCTTTTTCTCTTGCAAGCCTCCTTTAATTTGAGATGTGCATGGCCTTTTTATAAATCATTTTTTTGTCCAACAGCAACTAGATGTGAGATCTTCATCTACAATTCTTCAAAATGTAAATATATAGCAATCTAATCTTCATTTCTCTACTTTTCTGGTTGCATGCAGGCTGGGTTGGAATATCTGTAAAAGTGGCAAAACAATACCCAAGTAATATTTATTTGTATACAAAAGATAAGATATAAGAGCAAAAAATAAACATATTTCTATGTCAATCAAACATTGATTGAAAATAACGTGTATATTCTTGATGAATTTTATTGACAACATAGTTGTATATATCGTTGGCTGTCCACTTTATTACTTTCCCTATGTATTCAAAGTGTAACGTTCATTAATTTATAAATTTTTAAATGTGAATAGTTGCTACAGTTTTCGATGCCCTTTTCTCTTCATTGTTTCCTTAATGCAACATTCATTATTTTTCCTTTAATATATTAAAAAAATTCGCTTCATTATATTAAATTTTTTTTCCTTTATTCTATTTTCACGCATCCTATTTCATTTACGTACTTTCATTCCTTAAATTTATATTCCTTTATTACTCCTTTCCCTTCATTATTTCTCTCTAAAAACAAAGGCACGTTTCGTTCATAAAAAAGGTTTCGTTGCCTCAAATAAAAAGAAATGCATTAGACATATATGTGGAAGGTCATGCATCTTGTTTATTTACACATAATGCATGCACTTTTCAATGCATTCACTCCTTCATTCTCCTTTTTCTATTTCTCTGGCTCTTACATTTTCTTATTTTAATGCATGCATGCATTTTATACTAAAAAAAAATTAAATGAAAAACATAATTGGTCACAAATTATCAATTTGCATTTCTTGGCCATTCATTTTCAAAATATCTTTTATAAACTCAACGCATACATGAATGGATGCTTTTGTTCCTTTGTTTAATGCATTTAATGCATGTGTTACCCATTTATATTTCAATTCATTTCATTATTTTCCTATACAAGTTTTCTTTCTTCCCTATATATTTCTTCTTCCTATCAAGTTTTCTAAGTAATTTTCCTACCCTTCATTATATTCTATCAAACTAGAAGTTTTCCCCAAAATCAATTATTATTTTCTTCTCAAATCAGTGACGCCTATACTTTGAAAAAAAAAAGGGAATGAATCGCCACCGCCACTTCGAGATCATCCATCCTACCATAAGATGAATTTTTGTAACATTAGTAAAGGAAGATGTAGCTTTTTTGGTAAAATGTTGTTTTGCTAATTTGCAACATTGATATTTAAGTTATTCTCTAACATTAGTAGGCCAACACTTGCATCATTCCTTGGTGACCGTATCTCATACGCAAGCGGACCATTACTGATGATGGAAAAAGAATGCTTTCATATCATTTTCACCCACTGCAACTTCAACTACAAAAGTACAGTGCATTTTATAATAATTTCATATTCAGTGTAGCTGTTGTTTGCTTTGAAATTTTCAAATTTTCTTTTTACAGTTAATTTCTCTTGCGGGTGATACCCTTGCTCATTTGACATAATGTTACCTCGATTTCCTAACATTTTCTAACTTTATAAAGATCCTTTTTTATTTTATTTTCCTTTACAAATATCAACAGAAGTGGTACCATGACCAATGTCAGGGTTAAATTGCATTTGACATGCTCCTTCTTTCTCCTGTATTTAAATTAGGAAAACACTATCAGAATTACTGAGTTTTACTTCCTTTTACCTACAACATCAAATTATATATGTAAGTTTGTAAGATCACAATTTTGCAACTAACTTTTAGTGCAATTCACATTAATTATGGTTTTTCTTTCAATCCCGAAAAATCACTAAATGGTTACTGCATGTAAGAAACTCATAATACACTTAAAAAAAGTTATGTGCTCTTTTTTATATTATTATCGAGGATCAGGCTTATGCATGATCAAATAGCAATATGCATTAATTTTTCATTGATTAAGTTAATTTTTTTCTGAATTGTACATAAGCTGATGTTTAAATATGTGTGTAGGTATTGAAGGAGTATGAAGTCAAGCACTGTCAATTGGTAGAATTTAGATTCAAGATCTATATAGTTCTAATACTTCCAAATTTGCTAAGTTGTTGAAGTTAATATATGCCAAAAAATCATGTTCATGCATTTTGTACGTTTAATTATTATACATTGATTGATATATGTTGGACTCTTGTTATGAACTTTCATGGATTTAATTTGACTGGGTATTTGTTTACGGTTGAAGTTATGTGATCGTTTTCACAAAAAAATGGTATTCAGTATATGTGAGGTAGATTATATAACAGCTGCTAGTTTTTGTGTAGATGCGATCATAAGCCCCGCCTTTCATTCTGTTTTTTTTTTCTTCTAATTTTGTGTTAGTATATACAAGTTTGTTTATTACTTCATGTACATTAATGTTATGTGATGGAAAGGGATATCTGATTGCATTGTTAATGCGTCAGGAGCTAAAGTCATGAGTCATAACATAAATATGACAATATGGGTTGCAATGGTTATGCCAGTACAGATGATCTTGGCCGCAAATATGTGTGTAGGTAAAAGTTATAAGTCATGACTGCAAACATAGTTACTTTTATCTTATTGTTTCATGTTGAAAATTTATACATGAACAACTTGCTCAAAGATTATTGGTATACTGGTATTACTCGTTGAGTTAACCAAATTTTCATCATAAGTATGCCGGATCTTTTGTAACTTTTGCAAACTTCCCAAGTTTAACTTATGCTCACTAACAAACAATGCGTGTTTTCAACTTTAGATTCGTTGTCATATTTCAATATCCTTAACGGTTAGGTATTTTTTCCAAGTTTTTCAAATTTGGGGTGCTTAGAAAATATTTTGGTTTGGGCAGAGAAATAGTACTTTAGGAAATAAAATGCGGATCCAATTATTGTTCCAAAATTAGTGTACAGCCAAGAGTCGTGTGCAAAGCACTGGTTCGCACAAGTAATGAATATGAAAACCAAAGTAATTTGTAAAAAAAGATGGTCCATATTGAGTAATGTTGATGTAAACTATTTATTTTGGTGTAGTGTTTGTTAAGCAGCCACTGGTTTACGAATAGAATTTGTTGAAAGCTAATTGTATTTATGCAAAAACTTAGATTTAAACTTGTGACCTTATGTTTATATTAAGAAAATGTATTTTGAATGGTTTGTACTTACACAAAAAAATATATTAGCTAAAGGTATAAATCATTTATTAATCATATAAATCACCAACAAGGCTTTTTATGGCACCAATAAGGTGGTCGTGCCGGAGTGGTTATCGGGCTTGACTAGAAATAATGTGGGCTTTGCCCGCGCAGGTTCGAATCCTGCCGACCACGTACTGGTTTTACTATTATCCCCTAAGGCTATATTTGTTGAGTGTTTAGTTACATTTCATATCTATAATAATTTTTACACTCGTATGAAGTTAACTAGAGATTTCGATACATGGTCACAAAGATTTAATGCATTTTTGTTATATTCTAACGATGCAATTTCATCAATACATTATTGAAATTATGATTAAAAACTATGACCAGAATAACTCATGACTTACAAGCATTGGATTCAAAATGGCCAAAAATCCTACTTGCATATTTCATATATTATAAATAATTATAATGTGAATGGTCATGAGAAATTAGTCTGAAAAGACCGCTTTCATCAATGTCTAGTTCGATTTCCCATCTACTGATGATTTTTAGACACGAAGTTAACTTGAGGACGGATTCTGAAACGCACTAGTGATTGCCAAGTTTTCATGATAATTTTGTTATGTACTGATGATGTAATCACTAGTAAATTCATTCATTAAAATTATGATTATGAACTACAATCTAAAAAATGCATGACTTAATAGCGCTAAATCTGAAGTTCCCCAAGCTCATCCACGTATATTTTATGTCATACAGATAAATATTTATAACGTGAATGGTTCCGAGACATTATTCTGAAAATTCATTTGAGCAGCGGAGGTTATTGATAAGCATGACAAACATCATATTGCATTAATGACTAGTGTAGCACAAGGAAAAAAATGATAGCATGTGTAGCGCAGAAAATTTAAGCCTATAAATGGGCTACAGAATAATATTATTGGGAAATAAAATAAATTGGTTCCTAAAGTAAACGTGAACATTTATTTATTTTTATTTAGTTTATACTGCTCCTGATATAAGCATGGTATAGTCAGTCAAATTATCACAACCAATTTAGTAAGCTTGAAATATAATAAATAAAGTCTTATATGATCGCCTCTAGTTATCTAAAGTTCGTAAGATGAAACTTAGGCTTCCATCTCTGCAATGTAGGAAAATAACAAAAATCTAATGCTATTGAAACAATACCAATAAAATCGGCATCAAAAAAGCTTGCATCAAAATAAAGTGGTTGTGCTGGAGTGGTTATCGGGCATGACTAGAAATCATGTGGGCTCTGCCCGCGTAGGTTCGAATCCTGCTGACCACGTATTTATTTTAGTAATATCTCCGAAGACCACTCTTGTTCAATGTTTGGTTATATCTCCCAATTACCGATTACTTTTACACTGATTTGAAGTTAACAAAAGCCTCCGATACATGGTTACAAAGATTTTATGCATTTTCATTACTTTCTGACTAAGCAATTTCGACTAAATTCAATCATCAAAATTATGATTATGAATTACGACCAAAAAAATCAATGACTTAAAAGCGTTGAATTCGAAATGACCAAAATTCCTACATGCATATTTGTATATTATGAACACTTATAATGCAAATGCCTCTAAGAAATTAGTATGAAAAGATCGCTTTTGTTGAATGTTTGGTTTCATTTTCCATTTATTGATGATTTTTAGACACAAAATTATGATTATGAATTACAACCAAAAGTACCCATTACTTAAAGGCGTTGAATTCAAGATAACCAAAACTGCTACATGCGTATTTTGTATATTATAAACGTTTATTATGCGAATGGCTGTAAGAAATTAGTTTGAAAAGACCGCGTTTGTTTAATGTTTAATTCCATTTTTGATTTACTGATGATTTTTAGACACGAAGTTAACTTGAGGACGGATTCTGAAATATACTACATGGTTGCCATGTTTTCACGATAACCTCGTTACATACTGATGATGTAATCGCTACTAAATTCATTCATCAAAATTATGATTATGAACTACGAACCGAATAATGCATGACTTAATAGCATTGAATTTGAAGTTACCAAAACTCATGCACGATTATTGTATATATTATAGATAAATATTTATAATGTGAATGGTTCTAAGAAATTAATCTGAAACTTCATTTTCACACAGGAGATTTTTGATCAAAATGGTAATCACCCACTTGCTTTAGCGACTAGTGTAGCCTAGGGGAAAATGATAGCAAGTGTAATGTCGAAAATTTCTCCCGTAAATCGGCAACTGAACAATGATTATATTAAAAGAAAATAAATTGATTTCTGACCTAAATGTGAACATTTATTTATGTTTATTTCCTTTAGGTAGCGGCTATTGGGACACAAAAATAAACACAAAATTAGAGGCATAAATTGTGGAACATTAGATTTATTTGTCTTTTTGTAGAAGATGGTCCAATGAGAGATCTAATGATTGAGATTTAGTGTCCAGTTTTTGTAACAACCCGGAAATCTGAGCCAATTTAAAAAATTTATTTTTGCAATTTTAGCAAATTTTGAATATTTGAAATGAATTATTTTAAATAATAACGAAGAGAAATTTAGAATTCGAACGTATATTTTTTTTGAATCGTCGTTAGAATATAAATATTTATTTTAAATTATAAAAGTAATTGAAAATGGCGTGGTAGTTCGATAATTCGATTTCAAACTTCAAATGAATGTACCGGGTGCAAAACAAAACGGAATTTAGTGAAACCAAAAATATTAGAATCTATTTGTGAATATCTTTCCAACGAATCCGAAAAATTGAAATTTCATAGCGAGAATCAAAAGATATGCCCAGTTGAAAATTCAGAATAGTCGCTACGGAATTCTGGCCCTTAAAAATGGAAATTTTGCAAACGACCTCGAATTTCGACGAAACCACTTTTGTTGGATCCGTGATGTCAAGTTATTGCTAGGTTTCAAAATTCATAATTTTTCGAATCAATATGTGAGCGTGGCAAAGGAAAACGCATTTGACCAGTTTCAGTTTATTTTAATCGACTGGAAAATGGCCATTTTTCAAACGGTCTCAGAATTTGATGAAATTAGTTTTGTTAGGACCGTATCGTCAATACAAAGCTAGAAATAATTTTTCTGGAATTTTTCGAGTTAGTGCGTGGCCCCGGTAAATTGAAATGTGTGCTCAAATTGAATATGTACTGATTTATATTGTAAATTTAAATGAAAAACTGATCGAAACGATCAAATTGGCCTACGATACATATCCCATTGTGTTCGGAATGGGGGTATTTAGCTAGGGGCAGCAGTCGTTGGGTTTGGTTTCGAGTTAGTATGAGCGAACAAATAGTTTTCGAATTAAAAGAATTTAAAAACAAAGAATTCTAAAAAAGGGTCAAAACCGTAATTGTTGGTCAAATTCCCTTTGCCACGGTCAAATGTCTTCATCCGCGCCTCCAGCGATGAGCGAACAGCGGCCTCCCAAATTAATCCCCCTCAATCTCCTCATCGACTCAACAATCCTCCAAAGCACCATTGCAGAAATGATGCCATCTCCGAGCTCGATAAACTCAACGGTGGAGATGTGTTGAAACCCGATGTGGCGGCCAGATTCTTGCTTCAAACAGGCAGCATTCGTGGCGGTTTTCTACAGCAGGGGGGCCGCGAGTTCAACGGATTGGCCAGGCGCCGGTGAAGGAGTGGTCGGGGTTTCGTTGGGTACCTCCGGATCGGCGGCTAGGGTTCTGTAGGTGGTGCGGCATTGAGATTGAAGTGGCGATCGAATGGGTTCAAGGAAGACAATGGGGTCCTGAAACAATCATGAAGAAGAAGACTTTGGCAGTGTATTCTTCTAAACACAGAGAATTATTAATTTTATTTTATAAAAACAGTAATAGCAATTTTTTTTATAAAATAAAATTAATATTGTTTAAAAACATTTGAACTTTGAAAATAAAAGGATTTGAACTTTGAAAATAAAGATTTGAACTTTGAAAATAGAAAGATTTGAACTATATATATATATATATATTAAAAATATAAAAGGTCGATGTAAAATTGTGGTCTTTATTTGTTTGAATAACGTCATAAAAATACGATTTTATAATATGTGTAGAGAAGTTAAAAATATAATTTTTATACTAGTGGCATATTAAAAATATAATTTTTATATAGCAGAGATTATAAAAATATAATTTTTATAAGATAGAGAATATAAAAATACGATTTTTATATATGTTGTAGCGTAAAGATTTGATCTTTATAAATAAAGCGGAGTGATAAAAATGTGATTTTTAATGTGAACAACGTGATAAAGATTATGTTGGAAGTGCGGCAAATCCAGATGTTCAGAAATTCAGAAATAAAACTGGAGGAGTGGATCTCTTGGTGAGAACTCCTCACTTTTACTATAAATTTCTAGTTAATATATACTAGGATGCAGACGGTGTTTAGCAGCACCCGACACCCGTCGTCCACAGACCATGGACGACTTGTATGCTTGTTTGTTTGATTTTGATGTGAAAAATTGAATGTGTGTTGTGGAATGAAATAAAATATTTATATAGTGAAATAAAATATTTCATAGTTAAAAATATCATTTTTAACGTGTATATAAAATGAAATGAATATTTATAAATAAATCGAACGATTTGTTTATATACACATATTTGACTGATATTGATTGGGATGATAAATTTTACACATCGCCCAACTGCACAAATAAAATCTGTGTTTGATTGTTTGAAACCCCACACGGGTGTTGGGATGATATTTGACGTACACTAATCCCAATTATTTAGTTGTATGTCGATCGATTGGTCGACAGACTATGTGAGCGTTATTTATTTATATTTGATGCTTATGCAGTTGTGTGGTGCACTTTGGATGATAGTTGATTATTTATCGTTGCTATAATATACATGTGTTGTATGGAATCCATATAATTAACATTATATGGTAATTGATTGGGCCTCATTCCAATTGGGAGAATAAAGAATATTATAAAATAATAGTCACGTGTTGACAGTACTCATTTGTTGAGATTAGTCATGTGTTGAAAGAAATATAGATTCGTGTGTTGAATAGAATAAATATTCATTTGTTGAATAGAATAACGAAGTTATTGAAAAATATAAAGCCGTATTGATTAGAGATGCGCTATTTTGACGCGAACGATATTTATATCGATTATATTTTTTTTATAATGTATATTGAAAAGAGATTTAAAAATCGAATATTTATAGAAATGAATTCGAATTGAAATTGAATATAAAATGAATTCGAATTGAAATTGAATAGAAAATGAATTCGAATTGAAATTGAATATAAAATGAATTCGAATTGAAATTGAATATAAAATGAATTCGAATTGAAATTGAATAAAAAATGAATTCGAATTGAAATTGAATAGAAAATGAATTCGAATTGAATTGAATAGAAAATGAATTCGAATTGAAATTGAATAGAAAATGAATTCGAATTGAAATTGAATATAAAATGAATTCGAATTGAATTGAATATAAAATGAATTCGAATTGAAATTGAATAGAAAATGAATTCGAATTGAAATTGAATAGAAAATGAATTCGAATTGAATTGAATATAAAATGAATTCGAATTGAAATTGAATAGAAAATGAATTCGAATTGAATTGAATATAAAATGAATTCGAATTGAAATTGAATAGAAAATGAATTTGAATTGAAATTGAATAGAAAATGAATTCGAATTGAATTGAATATAAAATGAATTCGAATTGAAATTGAATAGTAAATGAATTCGAATTGAATTGAATATAAAATGAATTCGAATTGAAATTGAATAGAAAATGAATTCGAATTGAAATTGAATAGAAAATGATTTCGAATTGAATTGAATATAAAATGAATTCAAATGGATATTGAATAGAAAACGAATTCGAATTGAAATTGAATATAAAATGAATTCGAATTGAAATTGAATAGAAATGAATTCGAATTGAATTGAATAGAAAACGAATTCGAATTGAAATTGAATATAAAATGAATTCGAATTGAAATTGAATAGAAATGAATTCGAATTGAAATTGAATAGAAATGAATTCGAATTGAAATTGAATAGAATCGAATTTGAATTGAAATCAATTTGAAATGAATTTAAAACAAATTTATATAGGAAAAATTCAATTTTGATTTGAATTTGAAATGAAGTTGTAATCGTTTTGAAAACGAATTTAAAACAATTTATAAAATTCGTTTTTAAATGGAAATCGACGATGTATATATTATATATATTATATATATAATATAATGGCCTGAATAGAACGCGCCGTGCTGCGGCAGTTCGCGAATTTCGACCATTGACTTCGAATTGACATTGCGGGAGATCCCACCGTCGGATTCTCCTGAAACCGGAACCGTTGGGTTCGTATCGAAAAGAGCTTTCCAACGAATATTAGAAATTTGAAATCTAACAGTTGGATTTGGAATTATGTCCAAATCAAATTTGGAAAAGGTCGTTGTAAGTGCAGTTCAATGGCCGTTGATGGAAATCGACTGTACGGGCCTTGATAAAATTATTAAAAATATCTATAATTTGTGTAAAATCAAAATAAATGATTTCGGAAAAACTGGGATGAAAACCTCCATATTTGAAAAGATAAAAATAGATTTTTATTGAAATGAACTAGTTTTGAACTAGAATTAAAACCAATTTATTTTTGAAATAAATAAATTGAATTTGAAATGGGTTTTAAATAACCAGAATTTCTAATATATTTAATTGGAATTGAAATAGAATGTGATTTGGGTTTATCATGGACTGTGTTTTAAATGACATTAGTTCTTTAACCCAGTAAAAGGAGTTTTGATGAATCTTTAATTAGATTGAAATATGAATTGATAATTTAAATTATCAAATTTTGGAAATGATCGAAAGGGGAGTATCACCAATTTTACTCCTAGCGATAGTTAAATCTTTAATTAGATTTGAACGTGAAATGGTAATTAACTTTACCGATAGCACCGTGGTGTTAGATATGAAGTATGAACAGTTTTGCTCCATGGAATAAATAGGTTGGCATTTGGAAATAAAATAAATAATTACTTCGGTGTGGTTTACTAATCTCGATTAGTTTGGAAAACCATATGCTGGTTTGAAATGATATCCAAAGGAAGAATAAAGAATAAATTTAAAAGAATTTATCTTTGATAAAATTAATGGGAACCTTTCCCTAGGAGTGTGAATATCTGAATAAAAGAGTATTATGATTTGGAATGAGGTGTATGTTGTGTTTTATAGCACTTGTTGATTAAGATACGCGAGTTATTCAGAAAGACCGGGTATAACCCATTCTGAATAACTGATTCGACGATAAGTTGAAGAGATTGAAGACGGTGCAAGACCGACGATCTTCACATTGAATGGATGGGTGCTACTGATGCTCACAATGGGAGTAGCTACCTTGAAGGGGGCTAAAGTAGTAGTCGTCCGGACGTACTTGGAGGTCGACGGATATGCGAGGAAAGTGCCTCCGGTTTCGTTCAGACCTAGAACGGACTTGTAAATGGATGGTGTGTCTGACATTGTATTCCTTTATATTGTATTCGTTGATCTCTGCTAAATATATATCTATTTGGCGGCGGAGAATTTATTCTCTTGCTTAACGCCCTTCTCTGAGACATACGAGTTCAGAGGTTATATATTGGCAGAAATCAGTGGTACGATATGGATTGATAGTGTGGCATGCTGAGATGCAAGTGATCCAGACTTTTGTTGAAAAGCAAAGTTTGGTGGATGATGATCAAAGCACAGCTTTAATATAGCACGGCTTTGTGTATAGCGTTGATTCGCGAGCCTCACACCCCGGTATGGTGGTAAACTGATGGTTTGATCAGTATGCTTTTTAGAGGATGGGCACCTTAGCGGTGTCGTGGATTCGGTCGACCGAGATTGAGCTTACTGCTCAGAGGGATAGGGTAAGCAGTGTTTTCTCTCGCCGAGACGTAAGCCGCAGTGATACTCGATTTCCCAAAAGTGCGGATGTGCATTACGGTGCTTTCTCTCGCTGAGACGTAAGCCGTTGTAGATGGCACTACGCGATCGATCTTTCGAATCAGGAGCCACCATGATGGAAATCCAATTTCCAAATATGACATTTTGCGGTTTTGATTGTAGAGACTAGTATTGGCGACATGATATATGGTACCCATGCCGTCTATGATTGATACATTTATATTTGAAATTGTTTTCTTCACTTATAGTAATAATATAAGATGAAATTTCATGTATCAAGCATTGGCTATTATAAGGGAAAACCCTATCCTCCGGCTTGCGTTGCATTGTGTGATGGGACCTGGGTCTTATAATAGCTTCATTTTTCTTTATTTAGCATTGCGCTGTTTGTTTTCTGCACTGGTATTCTTGGAAGGAAACCCGTTCCGTGTTATACGGCATGGTCCCTTGATTTACCTGTAACGTCTCGCATTTTTGTCGGTTGGTATTTGAATATTTAAATCAGTTTAAATATTGAATTTGTAATATAAGTGGATTTATATATTAATTAAAAAGAAGTTGAACGTATATAAATATATATTAATCATAATCGAGCTCAGAACAACCCTGCAGTTCGTAATTTAACGTTCTGAACTTCAACTGAGTGTACCGGACTCGTTTTGAATCGGATTTCTTCGAAACGAGAAACGTTGGAATCTGTTGAACTGTATCTTTCTAACAGAAGTGGAAAATGAATATTTCGTCGTATATACTGCAAGATATGTCCAAATCAAATATTCGAAAAGTCGCTGTGAAATCATATATCGACCGTAACGGTTATTTGAATATAACTTGATATTGGTTGCAAATCAGGACAAGGTTCTTTTGAGGCGCAGCGATAATTTAATTTTTAGAATTTTACTGTAATTTTTAATAAATTAAATAAGCAACTTTTTATTTGGAGTATCGTGCTCCCTGTATCGATAATTCGGGGTTTCAAAATATAAGTCAACCTACCGGTATTATTATATATTTGAGATCGTGACATATTGTTGGTTAAAAAAACAACGGTATTTCTGTCAATAGAAATCACTATAGTTCACCCTTAACTTTGCATATGGCACGTAACAAAACAGTGGCATCAGAAGGAGAACAAACAAGCATTGTGAACAATACAGCGGATGTCATCCCTATGTTAGACCTAGATGCAACATTCTTTGACCCGACAATTGTATTTCATCCCGACTAAAATCATAAAATGAAAATATAATTAAAACTATAAATATATATATATATATATTATATGCGTTCCTTCATCCTTAAGTTACCTGCTCTAAACTATTACCGCAGATGGCTACAGTAGATATTTTATGTCTAGAACGTGCAAACATTGAAAGCTGGCACATGCCTATCCCCTATTGAAAATACATGTATGGCGAAACCCATACTGAAAAGTAACTGAGCACCATACGCCTATGTTTTGAAACCCATTCGCCTACTGAAAATGACATTGTTCTTATCACTTTCTCTCTTCGCCTATATAAACCCAAGCAAATTGTTGCTCCAGGAACAATAACCGCAGCAAGAAAAATGAAAAGTAAAACCGTGGCTTTCAAAAGACGTCACCAAAAATCAAAACCCTCCCTGAGATCCAAAAGTATATGTATATATACTTGAGCTTCTATTCTAATCCTCTTCTCTGCTGTATGCTTTCTACTGAATTCGAAACCCATATATCCGATCCACCTGAGTTCTTTAAATCGTTGTAGTGTTTTCCAGAGAAGGTTCGAACTTCTTCTGGTCGTTTGTAGCGGAACAGCGTTGGCTAGGGCAGGGGACAGCGGTCAATGGTGAACGTACTAGAGCAAGGATCGTGAGTCTCGCATGGCGGTCTTGAAGGTGAGCTGGAACTGACGGTAGGGGTACATGCGAATGGTGGTCTCATCAGGTATTCTTGTGAGGAGCTTTCACGTGTTGTTTGTTATGAAAAACAAGAAAGAAATAAAAAAAGAAATAAAAGGAGAGGTATTTGTTTTAGTAGAAAGGGTGGTTTCACTGGGTACGTGAAGTAAAATGGTGAGTTGGTGGTTTTAATCTCCACGTTACAGCAAGCATGTGAAAGAATGGATACGGATTTAAAGCGGTCAGTGGAAGACGGTTTAATATTTGTGAATCCCGGTTTGCATATAAAAGAACAAAGGAGTCCATTTGTGGGGAAAGAAGCGTAAGCGGGCTTGAACGTGCGATACTGGACTGACGCAAATCGTTATTTAACGGTTAACGCGCAAAGGTGAGTAAAATCACTCACTCTGATCTATTTTAAAATATTGCAATTATATTTTAATGTTGTTTGAATGCTGTGTGATGGTTGATTAGGTAGATTACAATTTATTTGGTTGAATATTATATATCCTTACATATGTACACATCATCGGTTGGACACTGATTCCACCGATTAGAATAACCCCTAGTATAGAGTTATTGTAAATTGTGTTGACTGACATCTGTGGATGCGGAAACCGGTTAGAGGAGTCCGACCGGATTCCTTGATAATTATATGTACTGTTTGTTTTGTTTGAACCCGAATTATATTTAAAACCCCATGTGAATATTGATGTTGAACGGAAATCCAACATCTGTTCGATAAATCAATAAACGATATCAATTTAGAAAGTGATAACAGTCAACCGTAAAACCATCGTTTGTTAAGGAGTGATTGGCCGTCAGGAAAATCAATGAGGTTAATTATAAAAATTATATTTTTATAATTAAAAATAAGATTTAAATTTATAATAGAAGTTCTATTATAAACCAATATTTTAGAGTTCGCTTTTATAAAATAAATAAAAACGATTGTTGACATTTAAATGAGTTTAATAAAACAGAAATTATCTGACGATTAAATATTTGGATAATTAGATTTAAGATAAACAATTTAGAAATATTATTAGATTAATTATATTAATCTAATGTTGAGAAGTAATTAAAATCAGTTAACGAATTTACTGATGGAATGGTTAATCAACTGTTATTTGGGAAAATGGTTATTAGATTAATTGGTCTTTAATTAATCTAATGAAACAATTTAGAAATAAATTAATCCAAAGTAATGAGATTTAATTACCTTTTGGTTAAGAAGTTATAAATAGAACTGTGGGATAGAGAAAGCGAAGAGCTTATGTTTAATATAAATAATCATAAACAATAGAGATTTCAAAGTAAGAATATGATGTTATAAAACCATAGTTAAAATTAAACAAGAAAATACGATTTGTGGTATAAGGGATTAGAATACAGACTTATATTTGTTCTAAGGTAAGAACGTTGTCGATCAAGGTTTGAGAGGTAAATAGAATACCCCAACTTGAACAGCTTCACTATTATCGAGGAACGATAACAGTTTGTAACGGAAAGAGATGTCAAGACGTGTATAAAAGGAATACGGCAGCGTATTGCCAGTCTTAGAATTATAGCGATAAAATAACGCTGTTGATAAGATAAGTGTGACTGTTATGTCAAGATTGGTTATAACAAAGAATATTACAACGTATGACAAGTTGAACTATAGCAATAAAATAACGCTGTTGATAAGGTAAGTGTGACTGTAATTAGTTATAAGGAGAATATTACAGCGTATGACAAGTTTAGAACTATAGCGACAAATTAACTGCTGTTGATTAGACTTAAGCGTGACTTTTATATATAGCAGCACTTCCTAGGAAATGTAACAATTTGGTTTGAAATCCACTTATTCTAGAGTAATAAGTAACGACATTTGTTCAAAGAAATATAAGAAAGAGTTTAGAAAAAGAATTGGGGAATCGTATTAGAAACTGATGAAAGCATTTCGATGTTCGAAATGTGATTAGAATTAAACCATTAGGATTTGTAACTAGAATTCGACGATGTCGAATGTATTAAAAGTAAACTATTTTTAGGGATTATAATCTGATACAATAATTAACATTTAGTTGTAAACAAATAAATGTTAAAGAGGATAGGAGTCAGTACTTAGTTTAAACTTGATATCGATTTGATAAGAAGTTGACTTAGAAACAGAGTTTACAAAGTGGAATAGGAATATATAAAGTATGAAAGAGATTTCGATAAACGGGATCATGGTATTGATTTAATTGATAAAGGTATTCAGATTTCTATAACAGGAATGGTATTCACATTTTAAAGTGAATTATGTTTTAAAAGTAAACGGTTGACCGATTAAAATATTTATAATGAAATTGGAAATATTTTCCAATGAAGATAGGGTATACGATCCAAGTGTAGAAACCAAGGAATGTGAAAAGAATGAAAATGTTTCGAACGTATGTTTCTGGAACATGAAAGAATAAGAGTTTATAATAACTGGAAATGTTTTTCCAAGAAGTATGAAAAGCCTTAAACGGGATTTGAGAAATATCTGGTAAGATATGGGAATTCGAATAATAAAACGAATGTTAAATAAAAGTGCCCGTGGTTGTATGATGTTAGTTGTACATTGAATGAATGTTGTTTTTACTTCGATAGAAATAACCGACTATCGAAGTGTTTTGACCATCGTTGTCAATATGGAGAGACCGGTTGGATACGTTATCCGAAAACCACTCCGTATAGGCATAAGCGCTGCAAATTAGATATGCTAAAGATAATTGAAGACAGAGTTAAATGCAAGGGTCGTCCAGTTCTAGAATGATGTTTATTTGTTTGTCCAGTCCCAGGGCAACTTGTATGGACGAGTGTCTGACAGAGTATTTCCAACGGTCACGCCGTTGATTTTATGAATATACCAAGTTGGTGGGGAGAAGGTGACTTCTCTTTATTCTACACCCAGTGTGCATTTGTGTAATCAATGTGTGATTACGGATTTGACAATGTGACATTCAAAGTGAATGGTGATTAGATGTTCTGAAGATAGACGTAGCCTCTAGCCTCACAACCAGGAAGTGACAGAAGTTGGGCTAGGCAGCATGGCTAGTTGGGTCATCCCCAAGCAGGGTGTATTGTCACCGATCTAGAGAAAATTCATATTTATACTTCTTTTCGATTCTGTATCTTTGGATGATGGTTGGATGGCCTACAACCGTGGTGGCAATATATTCGCGACACTCAAGCTAAATGAGTGAGCGGTCATGTGTGGCCGGGTTGCAAGACGTTCTTGTTGAACCCTGAGTGTATCCCCTCTAGAGTACACTATTCAGAAGGTGCTCCCATACCTTGTTTGTTGAAATCCAATCTCCAATAAGTGCCATGCGGTTTATGATTTTATACTATATATATGTGGAACGTGAGATGCAAGCGTTCTGCTACTTGGATAATTATTTGTTTAGACATTATCATAATATCATTGTTTTTGATATCAAAGTAATTTGGGTTATAGTAAGGTAAAAGCCGTCCATGTTTATGTGTGGGCTGGTCTTACTATTATCCTTTTGTTCCAAAAGGATTTTCTTCAAAGTAAAACCGTATAGTTGGAATTTACTCACACCAGTCCCATGACTGACCCAGAGTTTATTTTGTTTGTTTTCCCTAAACTCTTGGGTGCCCAAATTTGTACGGGCAGTCAAGTGTTTCAGGCTTTGCAGATTCACTTGGAGGAGCTCAAAAGCAGGAAGCTTCACCATTAGTTATGTAGAGTTATTTCCGCTGTGATATGATGTATTGTACTCTGATAATGGTATGTATATACAATACAGTTTTGTATTCAAAGTTATGTTATATAATACATCTTATTTTGTTCCGCTGCGAGTTTCGTGTTACTCTGATTTTGTTCAGTTGTGATCTTCCTCTTCTTCTATTCTATTAGTTCTATCTTTTCTTTCTCACCCTCTAAATTCTTCTATTAATGTCCTGGTGTTTTCGATGCTTGAATAGTCAACAGTGTGTTTTTATGTTGATTTTCTGGGTCGAAAATTCCCGCCGTTACAGATGGTATCAGAGCATAAGGTTAAGTGATTACCTTGGCTCTGTGGCGTAACTCAATATAGATGGAGTTAGAAATACTCCAGATTGAGTTGAGTGTATATATATGAGCGCGTATTTGTAATCGATATAAAAACTGTTTTATATTGTGTCGACTGGTCAGTCGAATGGTTTATGAATTCTGGTCGAAACAGTAATGCAAACTGAGTCGATAGGTGTTTCTAAACTCTCGAATAGAGTAATACGACACAGTATGTTTTGAAAAGAGGGTAAATGAAACAATTTTACCCAAAGTATATTTTGATATAAAAAGAAGTGTATATCTTGATATTAATATAATATATTGGATATGTGATCATTATTATAATCGAGCAGGATTATAATTGAGTTGGTTATATAAACTACCAATCGAAATATTATATAAGTATGCTATGCAAAATCAGATGAGCTGAATCTGAATTAAAAACCAGAATTGAAATAAAACTCTAGAAACTTGGAAAAGAATTGAAATTGAATTTGAATTAAATATATGGGAATTTTAAAATCCTGGGAGATTTGAAAATTTGTTTTCCAAGTGCTATGAAAGATATTTTGAAGTAATTTCAAAAATAGAGTGATTATAAATGAGTTTTTAAAGCAACATAGTATTGAACTCACTTCGATGGTTGGAAAATAAATTCCGATGATGATCGCGACATTATCGGTGTTCATTTTCGAGCTGGTAAGTGACGGATTACTACCAAAGATTTTGTTTTGTATTGTTTGAGAAACAAGTTATCAGAAATTCAAATGTTTTGAATTATATATGATTTCAAACTGATTTGAAATAAATCCCAGGAATTTGAATTCTGAAATAAAAATTTAACTTATGGAGTAAAAATGATAAAAGTGGGACTTAAACAAAGATAAACGAAATTGGACTGAATTTGGAAAGATCCAGAATGAAAATTATAAAAGGAAACATATTGGAGATTCGAGTTATTAAAAATGAATTGATTCTTGGAGAATAAGAATCAAATTTTGAATTAGAGATGGAGATAACTGATTTGAGAAATAAATCAGTAAATGGAATGTCGTAATAAAACTTAACAAGGTTAAGAACTGAGAGTGGAATCGGAGTTGAAATAGAAATTTGGCTTAGTAAAAGCGAAAGACTGGTTTGAGAACGGATTGATGGGAGATCAACCAAGGATGCTTGGATATGCTGGTTTGATAGCAGATCGCAGAGATAGAATTGAATGCCCAACAGAGAAGGTACACGTTTATATACGAGTATGAGATTTTTTATGAGTTAGTTTGGGCAAGCCGTTTGGCTGTTTGATTTTCTTTTGGATTGGAGAAGGCCCGGAGTGGAAAGTTGTTGTAGTACCGAGTGAGCCGTGCAGAGGAGATGCTGGCGAGATTCTCTGAAAATTTAAGCTGTTAGGAAATTTTCAGAAATTTTGAAAATTCTTCGAAATAATAAGGAATTAATGTTTTAATTGGAAATAATCAGTCCAGTGGAAACTGGAATTATGAAGTAAACCAAAAAGATTTTTAACCATGTTATAACAGAGATTGTAGCATTTTCCCTATCTTAGCAATTTCGAGGACGAAATTATTTTAAGGGGGAAGGTCTGTAACGTCTCGCATTTTTGTCGGTTGGTATTTGAATATTTAAATCAGTTTAAATATTGAATTTGTAATATAAGTGGATTTATATATTAATTAAAAAGAAGTTGAACGTATATAAATATATATTAATCATAATCGAGCTCAGAACAACCCTGCAGTTCGTAATTTAACGTTCTGAACTTCAACTGAGTGTACCGGACTCGTTTTGAATCGGATTTCTTCGAAACGAGAAACGTTGGAATCTGTTGAACTGTATCTTTCTAACAGAAGTGGAAAATGAATATTTCGTCGTATATACTGCAAGATATGTCCAAATCAAATATTCGAAAAGTCGCTGTGAAATCATATATCGACCGTAACGGTTATTTGAATATAACTTGATATTGGTTGCAAATCAGGACAAGGTTCTTTTGAGGCGCAGCGATAATTTAATTTTTAGAATTTTACTGTAATTTTTAATAAATTAAATAAGCAACTTTTTATTTGGAGTATCGTGCTCCCTGTATCGATAATTCGGGGTTTCAAAATATAAGTCAACCTACCGGTATTATTATATATTTGAGATCGTGACATATTGTTGGTTAAAAAAACAACGGTATTTCTATCAATAGAAATCACTATAGTTCACCCTTAACTTTGCATATGGCACGTAACAAAACAGTGGCATCAGAAGGAGAACAAACAAGCATTGTGAACAATACAGCGGATGCCATCCCTATGTTAGACCTAGATGCAACATTCTTTGACCCGACAATTGTATTTCATCCCGACTAAAATCATAAAATGAAAATATAATTAAAACTATAAATATATATATATATTATATGCGTTCCTTCATCCTTAAGTTACCTGCTCTAAACTATTACCGCAGATGGCTACAGTAGATATTTTATGTCTAGAACGTGCAAACATTGAAAGCTGGCACATGCCTATCCCCTATTGAAAATACATGTATGGCGAAACCCATACTGAAAAGTAACTGAGCACCATATGCCTATGTTTTGAAACCCATTCGCCTACTGAAACTGACATTGTTCTTATCACTTTCTCTCTTCGCCTATATAAACCCAAGCAAATTGTTGCTCCAGGAACAATAACCGCAGCAAGAAAAATGAAAAGTAAAACCGTGGCTTTCAAAAGACGTCACCAAAAATCAAAACCCTCCCTGAGATCCAAAAGTATATGTATATATACTTGAGCTTCTATTCTAATCCTCTTCTCTGCTGTATGCTTTCTACTGAATTCGAAACCCATATATCCGATCCACCTGAGTTCTTTAAATCGTTGTAGTGTTTTCCAGAGAAGGTTCGAACTTCTTCTGGTCGTTGGTAGCGGAACAGCGTTGGCTAGGGCAGGGGACAGCGGTCAATGGTGAACGTACTAGAGCAAGGATCGTGAGTCTCGCATGGCGGTCTTGAAGGTGAGCTGGAACTGACGGTAGGGGTACATGCGAATGGTGGTCTCATCAGGTATTCTTGTGAGGAGCTTTCACGTGTTGTTTGTTATGAAAAACAAGAAAGAAATAAAAAAAGAAATAAAAGGAGAGGTATTTGTTTTAGTAGAAAGGGTGGTTTCACTGGGTACGTGAAGTAAAATGGTGAGTTGGTGGTTTTAATCTCCACGTTACAGCAAGCATGTGAAAGAATGGATACGGATTTAAAGCGGTCAGTGGAAGACGGTTTAATATTTGTGAATCCCGGTTTGCATATAAAAGAACAAAGGAGTCCATTTGTGGGGAAAGAAGCGTAAGCGGGCTTGAACGTGCGATACTGGACTGACGCAAATCGTTATTTAACGGTTAACGCGCAAAGGTGAGTAAAATCACTCACTCTGATCTATTTTAAAATATTGCAATTATATTTTAATGTTGTTTGAATGCTGTGTGATGGTTGATTAGGTAGATTACAATTTATTTGGTTGAATATTATATATCCTTACATATGTACACATCATCGGTTGGACACTGATTCCACCGATTAGAATAACCCCTAGTATAGAGTTATTGTAAATTGTGTTGACTGACATCTGTGGATGCGGAAACCGGTTAGAGGAGTCCGACCGGATTCCTTGATAATTATATGTACTGTTTGTTTTGTTTGAACCCGAATTATATTTAAAACCCCATGTGAATATTTATGTTGAACGGAAATCCAACATCTGTTCGATAAATCAATAAACGATATCAATTTAGAAAGTGATAACAGTCAACCGTAAAACCATCGTTTGTTAAGGAGTGATTGGCCGTCAGGAAAATCAATGAGGTTAATTATAAAAATTATATTTTTATAATTAAAAATAAGATTTAAATTTATAATAGAAGTTCTATTATAAACCAATATTTTAGAGTTCGCTTTTATAAAATAAATAAAAACGATTGTTGACATTTAAATGAGTTTAATAAAACAGAAATTATCTGACGATTAAATATTTGGATAATTAGATTTAAGATAAACAATTTAGAAATATTATTAGATTAATTATATTAATCTAATGTTGAGAAGTAATTAAAATCAGTTAACGAATTTACTGATGGAATGGTTAATCAACTGTTATTTGGGAAAATGGTTATTAGATTAATTGGTCTTTAATTAATCTAATGAAACAATTTAGAAATAAATTAATCCAAAGTAATGAGATTTAATTACCTTTTGGTTAAGAAGTTATAAATAGAACTGTGGGATAGAGAAAGCGAAGAGCTTATGTTTAATATAAATAATCATAAACAATAGAGATTTCAAAGTAAGAATATGATGTTATAAAACCATAGTTAAAATTAAACAAGAAAATACGATTTGTGGTATAAGGGATTAGAATACAGACTTATATTTGTTCTAAGGTAAGAACGTTGTCGATCAAGGTTTGAGAGGTAAATAGAATACCCCAACTTGAACAGCTTCACTATTATCGAGGAACGATAACAGTTTGTAACGGAAAGAGATGTCAAGACGTGTATAAAAGGAATACGGCAGCGTATTGCCAGTCTTAGAATTATAGCGATAAAATAACGCTGTTGATAAGATAAGTGTGACTGTTATGTCAAGATTGGTTATAACAAAGAATATTACAACGTATGACAAGTTGAACTATAGCAATAAAATAACGCTGTTGATAAGGTAAGTGTGACTGTAATTAGTTATAAGGAGAATATTACAGCGTATGACAAGTTTAGAACTATAGCGACAAATTAACTGCTGTTGATTAGACTTAAGCGTGACTTTTATATATAGCAGCACTTCCTAGGAAATGTAACAATTTGGTTTGAAATCCACTTATTCTAGAGTAATAAGTAACGACATTTGTTCAAAGAAATATAAGAAAGAGTTTAGAAAAAGAATTGGGGAATCGTATTAGAAACTGATGAAAGCATTTCGATGTTCGAAATGTGATTAGAATTAAACCATTAGGATTTGTAACTAGAATTCGACGATGTCGAATGTATTAAAAGTAAACTATTTTTAGGGATTATAATCTGATACAATAATTAACATTTAGTTGTAAACAAATAAATGTTAAAGAGGATAGGAGTCAGTACTTAGTTTAAACTTGATATCGATTTGATAAGAAGTTGACTTAGAAACAGAGTTTACAAAGTGGAATAGGAATATATAAAGTATGAAAGAGATTTCGATAAACGGGATCATGGTATTGATTTAATTGATAAAGGTATTCAGATTTCTATAACAGGAATGGTATTCACATTTTAAAGTGAATTATGTTTTAAAAGTAAACGGTTGACCGATTAAAATATTTATAATGAAATTGGAAATATTTTCCAATGAAGATAGGGTATACGATCCAAGTGTAGAAACCAAGGAATGTGAAAAGAATGAAAATGTTTCGAACGTATGTTTCTGGAACATGAAAGAATAAGAGTTTATAATAACTGGAAATGTTTTTCCAAGAAGTATGAAAAGCCTTAAACGGGATTTGAGAAATATCTGGTAAGATATGGGAATTCGAATAATAAAACGAATGTTAAATAAAAGTGCCCGTGGTTGTATGATGTTAGTTGTACATTGAATGAATGTTGTTTTTACTTCGATAGAAATAACCGACTATCGAAGTGTTTTGACCATCGTTGTCAATATGGAGAGACCGGTTGGATACGTTATCCGAAAACCACTCCGTATAGGCATAAGCGCTGCAAATTAGATATGCTGAAGATAATTGAAGACAGAGTTAAATGCAAGGGTCGTCCAGTTCTAGAATGATGTTTATTTGTTTGTCCAGTCCCAGGGCAACTTGTATGGACGAGTGTCTGACAGAGTATTTCCAACGGTCACGCCGTTGATTTTATGAATATACCAAGTTGGTGGGGAGAAGGTGACTTCTCTTTATTCTACACCCAGTGTGCATTTGTGTAATCAATGTGTGATTACGGATTTGACGATGTGATATTCAAAGTGAATGGTGATTAGATGTTCTGAAGATAGACGTAGCCTCTAGCCTCACAACCAGGAAGTGACAGAAGTTGGGCTAGGCAGCATGGCTAGTTGGGTCATCCCCAAGCAGGGTGTATTGTCACCGATCTAGAGAAAATTCATATTTATACTTCTTTTCGATTCTGTATCTTCGGATGATGGTTGGATGGCCTACAACCGTGGTGGCAATATATTCGCGACACTCAAGCTAAATGAGTGAGCGGTCATGTGTGGCCGGGTTGCAAGACGTTCTTGTTGAACCCTGAGTGTATCCCCTCTAGAGTACACTATTCAGAAGGTGCTCCCATACCTTGTTTGTTGAAATCCAATCTCCAATAAGTGCCATGCGGTTTATGATTTTATACTATATATATGTGGAACGTGAGATGCAAGCGTTCTGCTACTTGGATAATTATTTGTTTAGACATTATCATAATATCATTGTTTTTGATATCAAAGTAATTTGGGTTATAGTAAGGTAAAAGCCGTCCATGTTTATGTGTGGGCTGGTCTTACTATTATCCTTTTGTTCCAAAAGGATTTTCTTCAAAGTAAAACCGTATAGTTGGAATTTACTCACACCAGTCCCATGACTGACCCAGAGTTTATTTTGTTTGTTTTCCCTAAACTCTTGGGTGCCCAAATTTGTACGGGCAGTCAAGTGTTTCAGGCTTTGCAGATTCACTTGGAGGAGCTCAAAAGCAGGAAGCTTCACCATTAGTTATGTAGAGTTATTTCCGCTGTGATATGATGTATTGTACTCTGATAATGGTATGTATATACAATACAGTTTTGTATTCAAAGTTATGTTATATAATACATCTTATTTTGTTCCGCTGCGAGTTTCGTGTTACTCTGATTCTGTTCAGTTGTGATCTTCCTCTTCTTCTATTCTATTAGTTCTATCTTTTCTTTCTCACCCTCTAAATTCTTCTATTAATGTCCTGGTGTTTTCGATGCTTGAATAGTCAACAGTGTGTTTTTATGTTGATTTTCTGGGTCGAAAATTCCCGCCGTTACATTACCTAACTTTAAAAATAAAGATTAATAACTGTTTTAGTTCTCACACCAGTCCCATGACTGACCTGGAGTTTATTGTTTTAATCTAAACTCCGGGTGCCCCTATTTTCCACACGGGCAGCTAGTAGTTTTGGTTTTGCAGATTTATATTCACAGGATCCTGATTTACAGCTGGAACGGTGCTTGGAAAGCTCTGTATCCGTGTATTACTTTCAGTTGTGTTTTATATTGTTTTTCCGCTGCTATGTAATTTATTGTAATCTCTGATATTTGTCGGATGTATATTTATTCATACTCTGTATATTCTTGTATTCTGATGGAATTGTTGTAATATAAAATGAAATGTTCTTCCGTTTGCGTTCTATTTTGTCTTGTCCTCAAAACGATCAGGGGTTTCGAACGGTCTTGGTCGGTTTAACGATCGATTCGGATCAAGCGAAATTCCTTACTGTTACAGTTGGTATTAGAGCTTTGGTTTACAGAGCTCGAGAACAAGACATATTAGAACCGAACGAAAGAATCCATCAGATATTGGATTAGTAGTATCCAATTAGAATGACTCGTTAGAGATAGGATCAGTAGTATCCTAGAACGAGTGTGAAGAGTATATTTTTAAAAATAAAATTGAAAACAAACATTGTTTTGAAAATTTAAATCCTTTCATACGTAATTGAATATTTTATTTGTATTGAATTTGGACAATCCAGTATATAAAGGTTTTGCATATATGCGTCATGAACGTATATTCGAAGTTTTAATATACTAGATAGATATAGAATCACATTCTAGTCGCCTGAAGATGATTCTACTGATGACTATATAGCATCAGTAGTGTGTGTTCGAGTTTCAAAGGTGTGATTTTCTATATATTTCCATTAGACTGGTGTGAGAACCAAAACTATATAGATTTATTGTTGTGATTTGGCATCAAAAACATGATTTTATGTATATATATCAAAATTATGAATTTGAAACGATGATCCACTAATTGATTGATGGTTGTGTTGTTTGTTTATTTGTTTGATATTTTGAACCATTTAGCATAATTGAACCAAATATTGAAACTGTATTGAAAAATGATTACAAATGCATGCATATACATGTACTTACATTGAACAGGTCATAGCAAGGAGGCTAGAGAAGAGGAATAAAATTGTTTGCCCGACAAATAGGTACATGTTTACAATAATTTACTGTTTTGTTTGGGTGATGATGATTTTATGAGCCGATTGGCTAGCCGCTTGGCTTTTTCTTTTTCTTTTGGATTAAAGAAGGCCATGGGAGGCTATATGAAATATCCCGAAGTCCCTGGTGCAGGGGAGGTTATGGAGAAATTTTTCGAAAATTTAGGGTGTTAGCAAATTTTTTGAAAAATTTGAAAAGTTCTTAGAAACTAAAAAGTTGAAGAAAAGAAAATAATGGAAGTTGAGTTGATTAGTTAAACAATTTTCAGCTTTGTTCCTTTTCGGGGATGAAAAGTTTTAAGTGTGGGAGATTGTAACAACCCGGAAATCTGAACCAATTTAAAAAATTTATTTTGGTAATTTTAGCGAATTTTGAATATTTGAAATGAATTATTTTAAAAAATAACGAAGAGAAATTTAGAATTCGAACATTTTTTTTTTGAATCGTCGTGAGAATATAAATATTTATTTTAAATTATAAAAGGAATTGAAAATGGCGCGGTAGTTCAATAATTCGATTTCAAACTTCAAATGAATGTACCGGGTGCAAAACAAACCGGATTTTAGTGGAACCAAAAATATTAGAATCTATTTGTGAATATCTTTCCAACGAATCCGAAAAATTGAAATTTCAAAGCGGGAATCAAAAGATATGCCCAGTTGAAAATTCAGAATAGTCGCTATGGAATTCTGGCCCTTAAAAATGGAAATTTTGCAAACGACCTCGGATTTCGACGAAACCACTTTTTTTGGATCCGTGATGTCAAGTTATTGCTAGGTTTCAAAATTCATAATTTTTCGAATCAATATGTGAGCGTGGCAAAGGAAAACGCGTTTGACCAGTTTTAGTTGATTTTAATCGACTGGAAAATGGCCATTTTTCAAACAGTCTCAGAATTTGACGAAATTAGTTTTGTTAGGACCGTATCGTCAATACAAAGCTAGAAATATTTTTTTTGGAATTTTTCGAGTTAGTGCATGGCCCCGGTAAATTGAAATGTGCGTTCAAATTGAGTATATACTGATTTATATTGTAAATTTAAATGAAAAACTGATCGAAACGATCAAATTGGCCTACGATACATATCCCATTGTGTTCAGAATGGGGGTATTTAGCTAGGGGCAACAGTCGTTGGGTTTGGTTTCGAGTTAGTATGAGCGAACAAATAGTTTTCGAATTAAAAGAATTAAAAAAAAAAAGAATTCTATAAAGGGTCAAAACCCTAATTGTTGCTCAAATTCCCTTTGCCATGGTCAAACGTCTTCATCCGCGCCTCCAGCGATGAGCGAACAGCGGCATCCCAAATCAATCCCCCTCAATCTCCTCATCGACTCAACAATCCTCCAAAGCACCATTGCAGAAATGATGCCCTCTCCGAGCTCGATAATCTCAACGGTGGAGATGTGTTGAAACCCGATGTGGCGGCCAGATTCTTTCCTCAAATAGGCAGCGTTCGTGGCGGTTTTCTACAGTAGGGGGCCCGTGAGTTCAACGGATTGGCCAAGCGCCGGTGAAGGAGTGGTCGGGGTTTCGTTGGGTACCTCCAGATCAGCGGCTAGGGTTCCGTAGGTGGTACGGCGTTGAGATTGAAGTGGCGATCGAATGGGTTCAAGGAAGACGATGGGGTCCTGAAACAATCGTGAAGAAGAAGAAGACTTTGGCAGTGTATTCTTCTAAACACAGCGAATTATTAATTTTATTTTATAAAAATAGTAATAGAAATTCTTTTTGTAAAATAAAATTAGTATTGTTTAAAAAGATTTGAACTTTGAAAATAGAAAGATTTGAACTTTGAAAATAAAAAGATTTGAACTATATATATATTAAAAATATAAAAGGTCAATGTAAAATTGTGGTCTTTATTTGTTTGAATAACATCATAAAAATATGATTTTTATAATATGTGTAGAGAAGTTAAAAATATAATTTTTATACTAGTGGCTTATTAAACATATAATTTTTATATAGCAGAGATTATAAAAATATAATTTTTATAAGATAGAGAATATAAAAATATGATTTTTATATATGTTGTAGCGAAAAGATTTGATCTTTATAAATATAGCGGAGTGATAAAAATGTGATTTTTAATGTGAACAGCGTGACAAAGATTATGTTGTAAGTGCGGGCAAATCCAGATGTTCAGAAATTTAGAAATAAAACTGGAGGAGTGGATCTCTTGGTGAGAATTCCTCACTTTTTCTTTAAATTTCTAGTTAATATATACTAGGATGCAGACGGTGTTTAGCAGCACCCGACACCCGTCGTCCACAGACCATGGACGGCTTGTATGCTTGTTTGTTTGATTTTGATGTGAAAAATTGAATGTGTGTTATGGAATGAAATAAAATATTTATATAGTGAAATAAAATATTTTATAGTTAAAAATATCATTTTTAACGTGTATATAAAATGAAATGAATATTTATTAATAAATCGAACGATTTGTTTATATACACATATTTGACTGATATTGATTGGGACGATAAATTTTACACATCGCCCAACTGCACAAATAAAATCTGTGTTTGATTGTTTGAAACCCCACACGGGTGTTGGGATGATATTTGACGTACACTAATCCCAATTATTTAGTTGTATGTCGATCGATTGGTCGACAAACTGTGTGAGCGTTAATAATTTATATTTGATGCTTATGCAGTTGTGTGGTGCACTTTGGATGATGGTTGATTATTTATCGGTTCTATTATATACATGTGTTGTATGGAATCCATATAATTAACATTATATGGTAATTGATTAGGCCTCATTCCAATTGGGAGAATAAAAATATTATAAAATAATAGTGACGTGTTGACAATACTCATTTGTTGAGATTAGTCATGTGTTGAAAGAAATATAGATTCATGTGTTGAATAGAATAAATATTCATTTGTTGAATAGAATAACGAAGTTATTGAAAAATATAAAGCCGTATTGATTAGAGATGCGCTATTTCGACGCGAACGATATTTATATCGATTATATTCGTTTTATAATGTATATTGAAAAGAGATTTAAAAATCGAATATTTATAGAAACGAATTCGAATTGAAATTGAATATAAAATGAATTCGAATTGAAATTGAATAGAAAATGAATTCGAATTGAAATTGAATATAAAATGAATTCGAATTGAAATTGAATATAAAATGAATTCGAATTGAAATTGAATAGAAAATGAATTCGAATTGAAATTGAATAGAAAATGAATTCGAATTGAATTGAATAGAAAATGAATTCGAATTGAAATTGAATAGAAAATGAATTTGAATTGAAATCGAATAGAAAATGAATTCGAATTGAATTGAATATAAAATGAATTCGAATTGAAATTGAATAGAAAATGAATTCGAATTGAAATTGAATAGAAAATGAATTCGAATTGAATATAAAATGAATTCGAATTGAAATTGAATAGAAAATGAATTCGAATTGAATTGAATATAAAATGAATTCGAATTGAAATTGAATAGAAAATGAATTCGAATTGAAATAGAATAGAAAATGAATTCGAATTGAATTGAATATAAAATGAATTCGAATTGAAATTGAATAGAAAATGAATTCGAATTGAATTGAATATAAAATGAATTCGAATTGAAATTGAATAGAAAATGAATTCGAATTGAAATTGAATAGAAAATGATTTCGAATTGAATTGAATATAAAATGAATTCGAATTGAAATTGAATAGAAAACGAATTCGAATTGAAATTGAATATAAAATGAATTCGAATTGAAATTGAATAGAAATGAATTCGAATTGAATTGAATAGAAAATGAATTCGAATTGAAATTGAATATAAAATGAATTCGAATTGAAATTGAATAGAAATGAATTCGAATTGAAATTGAATAGAAATGAATTCGAATTGAAATTGAATAGAATCGAATTTGAATTGAAATCAATTTGAAATGAATTTAAAACAAATTTATATTGGAAAAATTCAATTTTGATTTGAATTTGAAATGAAGTTGTAATCGTTTTGAAAACGAATTTAAAACGATTTATAAAATTCGTTTTTAAAAGGAAATCGACGAAGTATATATTATATATATTATATATATAATATAATAGCCTGAATAGAACGCGCCGCGCTGCGGCAGTTCGCGAATTTCGACCATTGACTTCGAATTGACGTTGCGGGAGATCCAACCGTTAGATTCTCCTGAAACCGGAACCATTGGGTTCGTATCGAAAAGAGCTTTCCAACAAATATTAGAAATTTGAAATCTAATGGTTGGATTTGGAATTATGTCCAAATCAAATTTGGAAAAGGTCGTTGTAAGTGCAGTTCGATGGCCGTTGATGGAAATCGACTGTACGGGCCTTGATAAAATTATTAAAAATATCTATAATTTGTGTAAAATCAAAATAAATGATTTGGGAAAAATTAGGATGAAAAACTCCATATTTGAAAAGATAAAAATACATTTTTATTGAAATGAACTAGTTTTGAACTAGAATTAAAACCAATTTATTTTTGAAATAAATAAATTGAATTTGAAATGGGTTTTAAATAACCAGAATTTCTAATATATTTAATTGGAATTGAAATAGAATGTGATTTGGGTTTGTCATGGACTGTGTTTTAAATGACATTAGTTCTTTAACCCAGTAAAAGGAGTTTTAATGAATCTTTAATTAGATTGAAATATGAATTGATAATTTAAATTATCAAAATTTGGAAATGATCGAAAGGGGAGTATCACCAGTTTTACTCCTAGCGATAGTTAAATCTTTAATTAGATTTGAACGTGAAATGGTAATTAACTTTACCGATAGCACCGTGGTGTTAGATATGAAGTATGACCAGTTTTGCTCCGTGGGATAAATAGGTTGGGATTGGGAAATAAAATAAATAATTACTTCGGTGTGGTTCGCTAATCTCGACTAGTTTGGAATACCATAAGCTGGTTTGAAATGATATCCAAAGGAAGATTAAAGAATAAATTTATAAGAATTTATCTTTGATAAAATTAATGGGAACCTTTCCCTAGGAGTGTGAATATCTGAATAAAAGAATATTCTGAACTGGAATGAGGCGTATGTTGTGTTTTATAGCACTTGTTGATTAAGATATGCGAGTTATTCAGAAAGGCCGGGTATAACCCATTCTGAATAACCGATTCGACGATAAGTCGAAGAGATTGAAGACGGTGCAAGACCGACGATCTTCACATCGAATGGATGGCTGCTACTGATGCTCACGATGGGAGTAGCTACCTTAAAGGGGGCTAAAGTGGTAGCCGTCCGGACATACTTGGAGGTCGACGGATATGCGAGGAAAGTGCCTCCGGTTTCGTTTAGACCTAGAACGGACTTGTAAATGGATGGTGTGTCTGACATTGTATTCCTTTATATTGTATTCGTTGATCTCTGCTAAATATATATCTGTTTGGCAGCGGAGAAATTTTTCTCTTGCTTAACGCCCTTCTCTGAGACATACGAGCTCAGAGGTTATATATTGGCAGAAATCAGTGGTACGATATGGATTGATAGTGTGGCATGCTGAGATGCAAGTGATCCAGACTTTTGTTGAAAAGCAAAGTTTGGTGGTTGTTGATCAAAGCGCAGCTTTAATATAGCACGGCTTTGTGTATAGCGTTGATTCGCGAGCCTCACACCCCGGTATGGTGGTAAACTGATGGTTTGATCAGTATGCTTTTTAGAGGATGGGCACCTTAGTGGTGTCGTGGATTCAGTCGACCGAGATTGAGCTTACTGCTCAGAGGGATAGGGTAAGCGGTGTTTTCTCTCGCCGAGACGTAAGCCGCAGTGATACTTGATTTCCCAAAAGTGCGGATGTGCATTATGGTGTTTTCTCTCGCTGAGACGTAAGCCGTTGTAGATGGCACTACGCGATCGATCTTTCGAATCAGGAGCCACCATGATGGAAATCCAATTTCCAAATATGAAATTTTGCGGTTTTGATTGTAGAGCCTAGTATTGGCGACATGATATATGGTACCCATGCCGTCTATGATTGATACATTTATATTTGAAATTGTTTTCTTCACTTATAGTAATAATATAAGATGAAATTTCACGTATCAAGCATTGGCTATTATAAGGGAAAACCCTATCCTCCGGCTTGCGTTGCATTGTGTGATGGGACCTGGGTCTTATAATAGCTTCATTTTTCTTTATTTAGCATTGCGCTGTTTGTTTTCTGCACTGGTATTCTTGAGAGGAAACCGTTCCGTGTTATACGGTGTGGTCCCTTGATTTACCTAACTTTAAAAACAAAGGTTAATAACTGTTTTAGTTCTCACACCAGTCCCATGACTGACCTGGAGTTTATTGTTTTAACCTAAACTCTGGGTGCCCCTATTTTCCACACGGGCAGCTAGTAGTATTGGTTTTGCAGATTTATATTCACAGGATCCTGATTTACAGCTGGAACAATGCTCGGAAAGCTCTGTATCCGTGTATTACTTTCAGTTGTGTTTTATATTGTTTTTCCACTGCTATGTAATTTATTGTAATCTCTGATATTTGTCGGATGTATATTTATTCATACTCTATATATTCTTGTATTCTGATGGAATTGTTGTAATATACAATGAAATGTTCTTCCGTTTGCGTTCTATTTTGTCTTGTCCTCAAAACGATCAGGGGTTTCGAACGGTCTTGGTCGGTTTAACGATTGATTCGGATCGAGCGAAATTCCTTACCGTTACAGTTTTGTTTCAACAATTTATGGCTAAATAGAGTTTCCCTTTATTTTTTATTGCTCTTAATGTAATCCATGTTTCAGAGCCCGACAAATTATCATAACTAATTTAGAAGAAGCTTGAGATAAACATTAAATAAAGTAAATTTTTATATGATCGCATCTGGTTATTTATTGTTCGTAAGATAAAATTTTCGATTCCATCTCTCCAATGCAGCAAAATGGAAAAAATTCTTCTGCTTTTGAAATATCATTGGTCATATCAGCATCAGTTAAGCTTGCACTACAATAAAGTGGTCATGCCGGAGTGGTTATCGGGCATGACTCGAAATCATGTGGGCTTTGCCCGCGCAGGTTCGAATCCTGCCGACCACGTATTTGTTTTGCTAATATCTCCAAAATAGTGTTATCTATTAAATAATAGTAAAGCCAAAACCTTTTAAAGCTCTCTCGTTAATTAATTTCAAGAGTTTTCTCTCTTCTCCTTAATTCTCTCCAGATATTTCTTTTTAAAATTAGTTTATCACTTTACACTTATTTATTATTTCTCTCACATTATTTTACTTCTTCTATCATTTATATTTTTATATGGACATTACAAAGTTTACACAATTTTGTATTAATAGTTAGCTCATAACAGTTTATATTTACGTCCACATATTTAAATTAATTACAAAATCCAAAGCTTAAGAAATATAAATAAATTTTATTAACTAGTATTTCTTTTAAACATTAAAGATGACTAAAGTATAAGTTTCTGGCTTCAAATACTTACATATAAATTTTTATAGCCATCTGAATCTGTCTCAATAATATTTTAACATTTTACATTTAGTGCCATATTTTACAATTAATAATTACATAATATTAAAACTACTTAAACAGCTAACAATCTATTATTCATTGATTTCCTAATAAATCACATCTAGATTAACCATGTTCATATTAACAAAAATGAAAAAAAAACAAATTTATGAGCACCTCAATCACATAACAAATATTATTCGCAAAAATAACCATCACAAGTTCAAAGTTCAACTCATTTGCATCAATATATTTATCGTGTATTGTATTGTAATATTAATAACAACTCCTACGTTTTAAAATTTATTTAGTAACTTACAAAATACTACACAATATCCTTTTTTCTCTCTATCCTTCTGTTGCCAATCTTAACGTTTTTTAATCACCTAGTTTCCTCTTTCCATGTTCCCTTAAGATCTTCTACTCTTCTTCCAATTTCTAGCTTTCTCTTTTGTGGGTTTAAGCTCAATTGTTTCTTCCTTAGCTCAGATCTGGATTCCTCTTATTGATTTGAAATCTGCCGCTTTCTTCTCCTCGTTTGTTTTCATTACAAACCTTTTCCTCCTTCCTCACAATCTCTCCATTCTTCCTACCGTGTCTCTTTGTATTCCTCACATCCCACCTCTATGACTTTATGGTTTGGCTTTACTCGACTTGCCCACTGGATTTGTCCTTATTCTCACTGAACTTCACTTCCGTTCCCACTAAAAGGCAGACCAATAGGTTGTGGATCGATCTTTTCGACGTGCTGGTTGGGTAGGTTTTCTGGTGTATTTGATGGTCGAGGGTTCGTCTGTTTTCGGGTTTTGTGTTGGTTTTTAGCTGTGGTTCGACTTCGGAAGAGGCTATTTGTTGTGTGACTTGTGTCAGTGCAACGGTGAGGGTATGGTAGTTCACTAGTTTATTTTGGTGATAAGGGGTTGTGCCTATGTCATGTTTATTTATTTTTTCTAGATCATCGTTTGGGGATGGCATTTTGGTGTCCTTTGTTTTCTCTCTTCCCCTGTAGTTGTGCAGCACCGACCTCATGCCACGACAATAGCTATGTTACAGTGGGCGATGGTTATTTTTGTTTGTGCACTGTAGTTACTATTTGCGTTGAACTTCTTTACGCTTGTTTTGGTTTTGTCAGAATGGATGGTCAGGATTGTTCTTGTCAGATTTCCAGCTTTTCGGGTATACTAGCGTGTTGGTTTGGATGTTAATCATACCTTGTCGTTGATGGTTGGCATGGTATATATGAGTTCTCCAGTAACTTCGGCCACTCTTTAGTGTTTTCCCTTCTTGGATGATATGTCCCCTTCGGTTCTCTGCTTTTGTCATACTACTATGTTAAATTTAGCTATGTAAGTTGACATAGTTTTGTGTTGTGTCCTGTTTATTTGGTATTTGTTGTACATGTGTACTTCTTCTGTTTTATTGCTTTTCATATATTAGTGTATGAAATGACTCCCTGCATGGAATATGGTAGTTTTAGGTTCTTTGCTTAACTCTTGTACTCTAAACTAGGATACTGTCAATGGTTGGTGCACTTTAAAAACCGAATGAAGTAGATAGACAATCTGCCTATCTCCTGTACCAATTCTATTTATTATTTGTTATAATAAAAAGTATTATATGGATCGCTATAAAACCGGTCGGCTTGCCAAAAAAAATGTCTTTCTCCAGGGGCTCACAAAAATAGACCCAGGGTACATATCATGTTCTCGGCCTTAAAGAAAAACCGAGCACACAGTAAGACAAACGGACCTGAAGACATATGTTTAAACTACTCATGAAATCTTAAATTCCAATTGTTTGAATAACATGAGAGAGTATTTAGTCCATTTTTCTAATATCTAGTAAAAATATACATTAATTTTACTATGCATATTCATATTAAATAAGGAACTTTTTTATGCAACTTTAAAGTTTTGTAAATCA
This sequence comes from Allium sativum, assembly GCA_030737875.1. Classification (NCBI taxonomy): domain Eukaryota; kingdom Viridiplantae; phylum Streptophyta; class Magnoliopsida; order Asparagales; family Amaryllidaceae; genus Allium; species Allium sativum. The sequence goes on along the minus strand of CM060917.1, from coordinate 38,232,217 downwards.
CATAACATGAACCATGAATATCAACAATAGCAACAAATTTATTTTTTACATTAGTTTGATTCATTGATATCACAAATGTCCCATATATTGTATTGTTTTTGTTAGCTATAAAACATAAATTATACACAAATAATAATAATAATTTTAATTAATAGTTTGTGTGTTTCACATCAAAATTTATCATATTGCATAACATTGTTCTAATTTTAAAATTAAAATAATAAATACTACTTTTAATAATATTATCATTTGTAACGCACGGGTTACACGCTATTTATGGCGGTAAGTCAAGTCGAGATGACTAATGTAGAGCTAGTCGATTAGTCGTAGGCTGATCGTAGACTAGTCGAAAAATAAAATGTTGGCACCAATAAATTATCAATTCTAATATATTGCTGCCAACAAATATATTTCTACTGAACAAAAAAAATAAATAAACGATGCATAGAATTTAATAAAGTACAATTTGCAAGATGGCAGTAGAAAGATGGTGTTTCAGGTTTAGGTATCGATCGACTTTCGATCGAAGCTATGGTTCGATTTTTTTTTTCTGTCCCATAGTAGATACTCAATCATTTCTAGTTCGAAATTTTTAAATCGACTTTTAATCGATACTAGGTATCGATCTTTTTCTTGCCTTTTTATTCGTTACAGGTGTCAATAACTTTCGGTTTTTACTCTATTTGATTTATCGATAACTGTAAGAGGCTCATTTTTTTTCTTTTCTGAAATAGACCAATACCAAACCAGTCAACATCCATAATGATCTAGTCCACTCGACTAGCCGATTAGTCGACAAATTCCGGCCTAGGCACACAAAAGTTATGCGAAAGCAAATTAAGGCTTCAGGTCGATCACTTGATCTCGACTAGTCGTCGACAATTCATGACTAGACGAGCACCGTGATGACAGTGCTCAATAGACTGCTTTTGGTGAGCGTTTGGTTACATTTTCCATTAACCGATCATTTATACACTGATATGAAGTTAACTAAATCCGAAGATACATAGTTACATAGATTTTACGCATTTTTGCTATATTATGACTAGGCGGTTTCGACTAAATTCATTCATCAAAAAAATGATTTTGAATTACAACCAAAAGAATCCATGACTTAAAAGTGTTGAATTCAAAATGACCAAAACTCCTACATGCGTATTTCATATAATATAAATAATTATAATGCGAATGGTTCTGACAAATTAGTCTGAAAAGACTGTTTTGTTGAATGTTTAGTTCCAATCTCCATCTGTCAATGTTTTTCAGACATGAATTTAACTTGATGATGGATTCCGAAAAATACTACACGGTTGCCAAGTTTTCACGATAACTTCATTATATACTGATGACGTAATCGCTGCTAAATTCATTCATCAGAATGATAACTACGAATTACTACCCAAAAAATGCATGACTTAATAGCAGTGCGTCTGAGATACCAAAACTCATGCACGATTATTTTATATCTTATAAATAAATATTTATAATGTGAATGGTTTTAAGAAATTAATCAGAAACTTCATTTCAACATCGGACGTTTTTGATCAAAATGACAAATGCCCTCTTGCATTAGTGACTAGTGTAGCACAGGGGAAAAATGATAGCAAGGGTAGTGCCGAAAATTTCCGCCTGTAATTCGAGAACAAAACAATGATGATACGGAAAAAAAATTGGTTCCTAACTTAAATGCAAACATTTATTTTTATTTATTTATTTTAAGGAGTAGCTATTCGGGCGTAAAAATAAACACAAAATTGTCTCTTTTTTATTGTTTTTGTCATCGATTTCTCAATCAGGTTAAACATCGAAGAAGCAAACGGTGTTTCGTGGTAGCAAACTGTGGAATCTCCCAAATCATTTTTCATGCACATCTTCTGCCTTTGCTCTGGCTGGTTCGCTCAGGCCCTAAATGCTTGATTTGAGGTAAAACCCTACCTTCAGTTCATTTTTCTTAATTTTTTATTCCCTATTGTTCATATTGTGTTTTGGCTGCCATTATAGCAGCAGTTGCATCCATTTTTACGTGTTTTGCTTTTGATCAGTGTAATTCTTTGAAAATATCTACGCTGTAAGATCAAACTGTGGCTCCTATTTGTGCAATTTCCTATCTTCTTGGCTGTTGTTTGTTCTTTTTTATTATTTATGTTGTTCTTTTAATTTTCGATGGAGTAAAATCTAATTTTATGTTCTCTTTAACATCCTTGATTTTGACAGACTGAAAGGCCAATTTCTTTGATGTTTAAAACATTAATTTTTGCCGAAATAAATACAACCACTGTTTTGATCAAGTATGTTTTATGAATGTGATAAAAACATAGCCTTTTAGTTTTTATCAGCAGTGAGCAAGAAAAAAAAGCCTAATTGTATATTTCAATCAAAGATTGAAATTAGCAATTTAAGTAATAGCTAATGATTTCAATTCTGAAGCATGTTTAGCTGTGGCTTTAAAACCATTTCTTGGGCTTAAAATGTCTAGCATGTATAACTTTTTTTATTAATAGTTGTTTGGTAGTGATGCGATTGGAAATGTAGTATATGACAACTAATTTGTTGGTGCCCTGTTACATAATTTCGGGGAATTTCTATTTAATATGTTTTTGTTTAAATAATTACTTATTAGAATATCGGAGTTGCATAAAATTTAGTAAATTGACATTCTAATTATATACTTCTATGTTAAATGGATTTCGTATTTGTATGTTTATTACTGATTTGTCTGCCTTACTTTATTGAAATATACATGTATTTCAGCATTGGTTGGAACTGATCATTATAGCTCTACTTGGACATGTTATATAAGTATGAGATGGTTAGAAAACATTGTTATTTTCTTTAGAAACCTAAGGTCCTTAATTAGGAAGGCTTTTTTTGTCATGACAAAAAAATTGTGATTTTGGGTTGTCAATTGTAAGATTATTATATGATCTTAGCATAATGATTAACCTTGCACAACAACATCCTATTCTATAATTGACTGGTGACATTGAGGCTTCTTTGCCCTCTTATTTTTTATGGTTGCAATGGTTTTAAAAAAAAACCATTTATAGAAGGATATGCTCCAAATTTTTTTGCTGCTATTCAATAACATAGAAAACACCTCTATTTTTACATAGCGATCAACTTTGTTTTGTTAAATTGGATTAAACTGCGGGATCACCTGACCGATTTCACCATGCATCATCTAAGTCTGGAAGGCAAGGAACTTCCTCTGCATTCACTAATGAAATTTTCTTCTACATACTAAAGAGAAGAGCTAGAATCTATCCTTAATATGGTATACGTGAGTGCTCTATGGGTGAAAAAAACATAAGTATTGCATGTTTAGATATCCGTACCCATGTTAAATATTAGGAATTAACTTTTTTATAATACATAAAATCACTTTATACACCCCTTTACTGTCTATGAATTGCAGTCGGAAACTAAAGACCATTTACTAACTTGGATAGTTTGAAATAGAAACTCCTTATGTATAAAAAAGGTCATATTACTCCTCAGTTATATATTTCTTCTTAACAATGTCAATCGAAGTTCTGGTTGTTGGTTAGCTACACTCGACGTTGATTTTGTGTCGATTGGCCTGATGTTCAGGGCGTCGCGTAGTCTAGTAAAGTTTTTAGCTGAGAGAGCCTTGGTAAGTATGTCGGCTTTTTGATGGTAAGACGGTATGTAATTTACTTGTAGCTTTCCCTCCTTTACTTGCTCTCGAACGAAGTGAATGTCGATTTCTATGTGTTGAGTTCGTGCGTGCTGAATAGGATTAGCTGTCATGTATATCGAGCTTTGATTATCACACCATATTGTTGCTTTTTGATTGTTTAATAGATTTAGCACCTTTAATATTGATTGTAACCATATTATTTCTGATGTAGCGCTGGCAATGCTTCTGTACTCCGCTTCCGCACTTGATTTTGAAATTATTGGTTGCTTTTTCGTTGTCCATGATATTAGATTGTCCCCTATATAGATACAGTACCCTGTTACTGATCTTCTGTCATCGGGATCTGCTGCCCAGTCTGAGTCAGTGAATCCTGTGATATTTAAGTCTTTTCCTCCTTTTATTGTTAAGCCATACTGTATAGTCCCCTTTAAATATCTTAGTATTCGCTTTACTGCTTTTCAGTGTTCGTCCCTTGGATCCTGCAAAAATTGTGAAACTTTGTTAACACTGAATGAAATGTCTGGTTGTGTTATGGTTGCATATTGCAATGCTCCCTCAACACTTCTTTACTGCTTTATATTATTTATAGATTCTCCCCTGTTTTTAGAGAGATGTTGACTAGATATCATGGGTGTTGGTTGAGGTTTTGCTTCATGCATATCAGTCTTTATCAGGAGTTCAGTTATGTACTTCTTTTGGCTGAGAACCATTTCTGTTTTTGATCTTCTTTGGGCTTCTATTCCCAGAAAATATGATAGACTGCCGAGATCTTTTATTGAAAATTGCTCATTTAGATACTGAGTCAGTTGCTTTAGCTCACCTTCATTGTTCCCTGTTACTATTAAGTCGTCAACATATGTTAGTACATATGTTGTATAGTAATTATTTGATTTGAGGAATAATGAAGTGTCAGATTTAGTTGGCCGATATCCCTGTGTCACTAGAGTTGATTTTAATTTGTCGAACCATACTCTAGGAGCCTGTTTTAGACCATAAATTGCTTTCTTCAGTTTGCATACTTAATTTGGATTCTGTATGTAGCCCTCTGGTTGTTGCATGTAGATTTCCTCTTGTAACACTCCATTGAGAAATGCATTGTTGACATCTAAGTGCTTTATATTCCATTGTTTGGTGAGAGCAATAGTGAGAATTAGTCTTATGGTAGCTGGTTTGACTACAGGTGAAAATGTTTCATTATAGTCAAATCCATATTCTTGTGTATATCCTTTAGCTACCAACCTTGCTTTATATCTTTGAACAAATCCATATGGATTTCTTTTTGTTCTATATGTCCATCTGCATCCAATTAAATTTTTGTTGGTTGGTAGTTGAACAAGTTCCCATGTTTGATTATTCACCAGAGCTTTATACTCTTCGTCCATAGCTTCTCTCCAGTTTTTATATTGTGCAGCTTGCTGGTATGTAACTGGTTCATCTGAGTTGATAGTTTCTACGAGCAATTTTGGTTTAAAAATACCACTTTTAGCCCTGGTTATCATCGGGTGCCCAATATTTGTTGATGATTTTGTCTCTGATTGGCTTTCTTGATTGACCGTGGTTGCTGGTATATTGTTGTTGGTTGTACTTCTGATGTCGCTTTCAATGTTTTGGCTCATATTTTCTTCTTGTTGTTGTCTTTCAGGTGAGTAGATGGCGAGGCTGATTGGCTCTTCATTGCTGGTATTGGGTGTAACTGATCCGGTAGTGCAGTTTCGATTGCCCTCAACAGCCACTGCTTTGTTAGTACCTGCTAGAGAGTCTGTATAGTATGGTATGCCAGGTATGCTACTCTTACCTATGATTACTTTATTTGTGGTTTTGATGTCTGAACTCTTATATGGAAATACCTCTTCATTAAATACCATATGTTTACTGATGAAAATTCTGCCATTTTCATCTATACACCTGTATCCTTTTTGCTTTGTAGCATATCCAATAAATGTACATGGTTTGGATCTGAAATTTAATTTATTTGTGTTGTATGGTCTTAAGTATGGGAAACACAAACATCCGAAAGTTTTAAGACTTTGGTAGTCTGGTTTGATGTGATATAGTTTTTCAATGGGACTAAAGTCTTTCAACACTGTTGTAGGCATTCTATTTATTAAGTATACGGCAGTGTTGAAAGCTTCTGACCAAATTTTTAGTGGTAGCGATGCATGAGCTAATAAAGTTAGTCCAGTCTCCACGATGTGTCTGTGTTTCCTTTCTACTAAGCCATTTTGTTCAGATGTGTAGGGGCAAGTGGTTCTGCCTATAATTCCCTTAGTTTTGAAAAATTCACTTAGGTTCTTGTACTCAGAGCCACCATCAGATTGTAACACTTTAATTTTGGTATTGAACTGATTTTCAACCATATTAGAAAAATTAACAACAATAGCATAAGTGTCAGATTTTTCTTTTAGGAAGTAAATCCAGGTGTACCTAGTGCAAGCATCCACAAATGAAATGTAATACTTGTAGTTAAAGTCGGTGCAAACAGGGGTAGGTCCCCATAGATCAGTAGCTATTAATTCAAATGGTTGTGTGTAGTTAGTTAAAGAGTTTGTAAACGGTAGTTTGTGGCTTTTGCCAATTTGACAATAAGTGCAAATGTAGGGATATGATATATCATCAAAGGCAATTTTATTATTCCTAAGAACTGTTTTGACTAAATTTACACTAGCCTGACCCAATTTGTAATGCCATTTATCAAAAATACTTTTATTATTTTCTTCAAGTAGCATGATAGAATTGTAGCAGCTTTTCTCTTAAGTATTGTTGTCTTGACCATCAACTTTATACTGATACTATAAAGGCCCGCAAATCCGTACTATCTGAGTTGACTAAAAACACCACACGTCCAACCCAAATTGCACAGAAATACGAATCATTATTAGAAAGAAGTTAGAGGATGAGAAATAGAGAGAAAGAAATATTAGAATAGAAGAAAACGAAGATCACAAACTCACAGCGGATCGAATAAAAATATATTTTATAACATAACTTTTGAAATACAAATCAGTAACTTTACATACATACCATCATCAGAGCACAACAGCCATTCCTGGAACAGTTATGAACACCTGTTTCCAGATACAACCATAGTACACAGCGGAATATATGATAGTCTATATCTAACTGGTGAAGCCTCCTACTTCCAGCTCTTCCAAGTGAATGTGAAAAATCCCAACTACTTGACTGCCTGTACAAATTTGGGCACCCAAGAGTTTAGGGAAAACAAATAAAATAAACTCTGGGTCAGTCATGGGACTGGTGTGAGTAAACTCCAACCACTTGTTTAACTTTCAAAACCCTTTTCGAAAGAAAAGATAATAGTAAGACCAGCCCACACATAAACATGGACGGTTTTTACCTTACTATAACCCAAAACACTTTGATACAAAAATCCAGTGATATTATAATAGTGTCTAAATCGAATAAATAGAATCTAGCGGAACGCTTGCATCTCACGCTCCACATACATAGTATAAAATCAAAAACCGCATGGATCTTATTGGAGATTGGATTTCCAACATGACAAGGTATGGGACCACCTACCGCTAGTGTATCTCTAGAGAGGAATACACTGGGTTCAACAAGAACATCTTGTAACCCGGCCCACACATGACCGACCACTCATTTCGCTTGAGTGTATCGAATGTATATCACCAACGTTTGGGATCAGCAACCACCTCCCGACTGGGACAACATCGAATAGAATAAGAAATTAAATGAACCTCTAGATAGGTGATTATACATCCTAATGGGTGCGACCCACATAGCCATGCTGCCTGCCCGATTTTTTGTCCTTTCCCGGTTGTTGAGGCCTGAGGCTACGAATACTTACCATTCATTGATAGCACAATCACTTTGAATGCCACATTGTCAGATCCGTTAATCACTAGTTGAGTTTGCACAAATATTCTGGATGTTATGCTAAGGGAATAAATCCGTTGCAACCATATATATTTATACAGACCAACCCATTTGATCATTGGAAATACTCTATCAGACATTCGTCCATTTACGTTCATTCTGGGATTGAACGAAACCGAATGCACTATTTCTATTTAATAGAAAGAGTTCTTGCACTTTACTCCGTCTTCAATATATTCAGCATACTTGGTTCGCAATGCTTATGCCGATACGGAGTGGTTCTTCGGATAATAATCCAACCGGTCTCTCCATATTGACAACGATGGTCAAAAACTTCGATAGTCTATGATTTAACTATCAAATAAAAACAAGTGTTCATCCAAACATATCAAACAAATCACTGGACTCTTTAATTAATATTTCATTAATTAAATCTCTTCTCCATTTCCTTATCAATATTTGTTAACCAAATATTTACAAGTATCGCCTCCTTTTATTTTCTATAGTTAGAAAATATTTTCGATTTTAATTGGAAAACATTCCAATCACTTATCTCTTCCACGAACTCATTTAGTTCTATACTTAGAAAACATTTGTTATTTTATTTCCAAGTTTACATTTATTTGGGTTAAAACGGATGCTATGTAAAACATCGTTACGACAACCCAAATATATACATTCAACTAAATCTCTTTAAACGTTGATCTTCGAGACTGAGTTTTGCTATTTATCGGTTGTTAATGAAACCAATCAAGTTGGGGTATAATTACCTTTCAGACCATGACTGAATAACATTCATAACGTCAAAACAGACAAGACTACTTACTCGAATAATCAATACTATACAAACCAATTATCTATTTTTAAAACATGTATACATTTCCCTTGTTATTTTTAACAAATCTAAGTTATAGTTTTCCTTCTTGTTTCAAATATCCTATTTAAATTTGTTTCATTATCTAATTCTCTATATATATCGATATATGGATTTCTAGTTATCAAATTTTCTTAAAAATATTCTAACTCCTTAAATTTTCGGAAAAATTCGCCATAACCTCCCCTGTATCGGGAGCATCGGGGGAAATAGCTTCCCGGTAACTTCTCATCTCAAAAAGAAAAAGAAAAAGCCAAGCGGCTTGCCGATACGGCGCATAAAATCTCATATATGAATTAAACATGTACCTTATTGTCGAGCACACTAATTATATACCTTCATCACTTTATCCCATAACTGTCTCCGGTATATCTATACCTGTACAATTCATTTCACTTCATACACTCATTTTGACTCAATTCGTTAAAGTAACTCTTTAACTAACTCTTTGCCCATTTCGCTTATATATATGAATATAACACGTTTCAAATATATTTCAGCTTACTTATCAACTAATTGAATTCAAATTTTAATTTAAGTTCTATATTCGATTTCAAATATATGTTTACAATTCAAAAATTCAATTTTCAAAGTTCGACTTCAATTCACCACTCGATTAACTAATTCTTCTTTGATTTAGTTAATTCTATTCAATAATAAAAAATATGATTATTGTTTCAAAAATCACTTTTCTTACTTCACTTGAGTTCACCTTTATGTTCTAACTCAAGACCAGGTTTTTAAATGGAAAATTCGGATTTTTATTTGCTTAAAAATCCCTATATTTATTATATAAAATCCATTATGGTTTTAATGGTTTCTGGCGCTGCACTTTTAAAAATTTGATTTTGACATAACTCAAAATCTATTTGACGAAATCCAGATTTTTCTCTTCTATTAGAAAACTATTAATCAACCGGTCCTGACGATTCTTGTTTCAAAGAATTCCGACATCAATTGAGTCCTGTATACTCAATTGAAGTTCGAGTCGCCAATTTACGAACTGCAGCGCTGCGGCGAGTTCATTTTAATTATATTTTTATATATAAAAACTTTTAAACTTCGTTAAAATGAATCCAACTCCATTTTAACTCTATTTGAATTTCTTTATTCAAATTCCAATCTCGCTTTTATTTGAATTCAATATTCAAATTCCAATTCCTTTTCTATTTGAATTCTATGTTCAAATTCTATTTCCTTTTCTATTTGAATTCTATGTTAAAATTCTATTTCCTTTTCTATTTGAATTCTAAATTCAAATTTCCATTTCCTATTCTATTATTCAAATTCTATATTTAAATTTCCTTTATTCAACTCCCATTTAAATTCCTATATTCAAATTCTATAGTTGAATTTCCTTTTCTATTTTATATTCAAATTCAATACTTGAATTTCTATTTCAATTCCATATTCAAATTCAATACTTGAATTTCTATTTCTATTTCAATTTCATATTCAAATTCAATACTTGAAATTCCATTTGAATTCTATTATTCAATTTCTATACTTGAAATTCCATTTGAATTCTATTATTCAATTTCTATTTCAATTCTTCTTTGAAATACTATATTTCAAATTCATTTATTCAAATCCCTTTATTCCTCTATTCACATTCCTTTATTCACATTCCTTTATGAATTTCTATATTCAAATTCCATATTCAATTCTTTTTGAATTCTCGATTCAAATTCTATATTCAATTCTGTTTGAATTCTCTATATTCAAATTTCTATATTCAATTCTGTTTGAATTCTCGATTTTAATTATATATTCAATTCTGTTTGAATTCTCTATATTCAAATTCCTTTATTAAGTTTCCATTGAATTTCTATATTCAAAATTCTATTTCAAATTCTTTTATTCAAATCCCTTTTGAATTCCTCTTTGAATTTTCTTTATTCAAATCCTATATTGGAATTTCATTATTCAATTTCATTTTCAATACTATTTGGATCTATTTGAATTTTCTATGTTCAAATTTCAAATTCAATTCTATTTGAATCTTCTATATTCAAATTTCAAATTCAATTCTATTTGAATCTTCTATATTCAAATTTCAAATTTCAAATCTATTTTAGAAAAATAGAATTTCCTTTCTAATTCTCAAATATCCTTTTTCATGATATTTTTAAATATCATTACTTAAGCCCAGTGATATTTGAACACACAAAGCAACCAATTATTTATTTTTCTAACACATCATATATAACAATATTTATGCAAACAAATAAACAAACAGATAATATATTTTTGAGGAATCCAGTTGGATTCCTCCAACCTGTTTTCCTGCATCCACAGATGTTAGCACATAAATAATACCCATTCTGCTTCGTGGCATAATATCGTGGTATAGAAGGTCATCCACTAATCATAGCGTGGGGCGTATAGGGTAATCATCCGCTATGAAACTGCGGGCATCCGCTAATGAGACTGCGGGAATCCAACCAATCAATCAACCCAATATATATATATAAGAGCCTAAATAACTAATATATATAAAACAAGCAGAAAAATCCAAACAAGCAACAACAATTATTTTTACGAAGTAAAAATAATTATAAATAAAAGGTGAGTGAGATTTACTCACCGTGATTTTCTTTTTGCTGAATATTCGATTAAATGCCGCATCGTTGCAGTTACGAATCAACTTGAATCTTCTCGAATAAATTTATTTCGTACCTATGGTTATTTAATTTTATCGATTAAACATTTATTCATTAACTCCTAACAACGAATAAATAAATTATTTATTCTATGTGTATTTAAATTAAAAGGTATACCTTACTGTCTCTGCATAACTCGACCAATCCACGAAGAATCTCAACACACATGATTCCCTGTTAGTAAGAAAACAGCCCCAAAATATCTCACTGAAATGCTTCAGCTTGTCAGCATTCAACCTCCTCTCGACAAACCTTCTTACCCCAAAAAGAAAACAAGATTGAACTCCTATTCTCCATTGATGCATTACCAAGTCAACAGAGCCGTATTTCCCAAACCAATGTCACAAACCCACTTTCGAACATCCCAACAACATACTGCATTGCCTTCAAATTCACAGCCATCACTATTGTCAAACACTCCCTATCTCACTGTTCCAGTTTTCGAACGATGGCAAAATCCCCAAAGTCTAGCCTCGCTTGTGCCACTTCAAAACTAAACCACTGTTCGACCAGCCTCATCGCGATTCCCAGTGAGCTTGCCACTGAAAATCCCCTTTCCTTCATCGCGCCACTCACCACATCGAGTTGCTCACCACATCGAGGCGCTCACCGCATCGATTCCCAACTGTTGTCGCTACCATCCCATCAGACAACTCGTTGCCCAAAATCGCGATCAACCTAGAGCCGATTCCCCTCCTTTCATCTTTCAGGTCGCGAGTGCCCTCTCGCGAGATTTGGAGCTTCAGATGGCTCCCAGTTCGATCGCGCTTTTGGATTCAATCCCCCTCTTTTTTTTCTTTAATTCGAAGAAGTGATTTGTTTTGATTCACAGAAGGAAATGAAGGAGAGGTAGTTGCGGTTTGAAAAGGGGAACTTTGGTTTTGTTTTGAGCTGAAGGAGGAAGTAGGATATCGGTTTTGATTTTGCTGAAGAAATAGAAAGGCGAAGCATTGCAATTTATAGAAGAAAGGGGGAAAACACAATGTACGCTGCCATTTAATTGATGTCCCCTTGGTATCGAGAACGAGAAACATAAATTACTGCTCGAGAAGAAGAGATAGCCTGCGCAAAATATAGTTTAGGGTGACTTCTGATAGAGCATAGGTCGGCTTGAAATTAGGGTAGGGTGGCTATTGATTTGATTTTAATTAAAACTAAAATATCTCACCAGTCCCTTATTTTAAAATCCTTAACCGCTATTTAGTCGCAACGACCGACGTTTTCAAGATTATACAATATTTTGAATTTAACAGAATCGGTTTAAAACGGAATAACACTATTAAATTAAATTAAACCATTTAAAATGTAAATTGATTTCTAAACAAATAAATTCATTTATATCATCAATTCAATATTTAAATGGCCAAAAATCCGGGACGTTACATTCCTTCCCCCTTAAAAGAATTTCGTCCCCGAAATTAGTAAGGCATAAGAAATGTTACGGACCCGGTAACTTTCCAAAAGCTCACTTTGTTAGAACTTAGTATTTCATTTATTCAAATTCATTCAACTTGATTCAAATCAATTTATTCATTTCAATCCATTTAACTTGCACAACTTTTAAACTCCAGAATTCAAATTCCCGGGTTTTTATTTCAAATCTTTTTTTTCTGAAGTCACATAAATATATATACATATATTTATTTCTATTTAAATTCAAAACATTTTGAATTTCAAACCACTTGTTTTCTTTCAAACAAACTTTCCATCAAAAACTTTTTTAAGGTAGCAATCCATCACTTAGAAACTCGAAAATGAATACTGATGGTGTAGCGATCATCATCAGAATTATTTCCCAGCCACTGAAGTGAGTTCAGTGCTTTATTATTTCTAAATCCATCTAAAATGATTTTCTTTCAAATCCTTCTAAAACAAAGCTATATTATTTTAATATATTTTCAAACTTCCCAGGATTTAAATTCCAATTTTGGTTTGAATTTTATTCCAGTTCATCCCATTTGTATATATTTCATTCATATACAAATTTTATTTGGTTATAATTACCCATTCCAATTTTATAATCTCATTGGATTATAATCCTAACAATCAACACATCCATATAATATAATAATTTCAAAAAATTATTCCTTCTATATAAAAATAGAAATTTGGGTAAGATTATTTCATTTACCCTCTTTAAAACAATATTGTGTCGAATTTCTCTGTTTAAGTGTTTAGAAATTCCTATCAACTTCGTGGCGTCCCATGATTCGACCAGAATTCATAAACCACTCAACAGACTAGCCAACACAATATAAAACAATTTTTATATTAATAACAAATACGTGCTCTCGTATTATACACTCAACTCATTCTAAGGCACTGCTGACCCTATCTCTAATGAGCACATTCCCACCAAAGCCTAGGTATTCGCTCAACCTAAGCTCTGATACCAACTGTAAAGGCCCGCAAATCCATACTATCTGAGTTGACTAAAAACACCGCACGTCCAACCCAAATTGCACAGAAATACGAATCATTATTAGAAAGAAGTTAGAGGATGAGAAATAGAGAGAAAGAAATATTAGAATAGAAGAAAACGAAGATCACAAACTCACAGCGGATCGAATAAAAATATATTTTATAACATAACTTTTGAAATACAAATCAGTAACTTTACATACATACCATCATCAGAGCACAACAGCCATTCCTCGAACAGTTATGAACTCCTGTTTCCAGATACAACCATAGTACACAGCGGAATATATGATAGTCTATATCTAACTGGTGAAGCCTCCTGCTTCCAGCTCTTCCAAGTGAATCTGAAAAATCCCAACTACTTGACTGCCTGTACAAATTTGGGCACCCAAGAGTTTAGGGAAAACAAACAAAATAAACTCTGGGTCAGTCATGGGACTGGTGTGAGTAAACTCCAACCACTTGTTTAACTTTCAAAACCCTTTTCGAAAGAAAAGATAATAGTAAGACCAGCCCACACATAAACATGGACGGTTTTTACCTTACTATAACCCAAAACACTTTGATACAAAAATCCAGTGATATTATAATAGTGTCTAAATCGAATAAATAGAATCTAGCGGAACGCTTGCATCTCACGCTCCACATACATAGTATAAAATCAAAAACCGCATGGCGCTTATTGGAGATTGGATTTCCAACATGACAAGGTATGGGACCACCTTCCGCTAGTGTATCTCTAGAGAGGAATACATTGGGTTCAACAAGAACATCTTATAACCCGGCCCACACATGACCGACCACTCATTTCGCTTGAGTGTATCGAATGTATATCACCAACGGTTGGGATCAGCAACCACCTCCCGACTGGGACAACATCGAATAGAATAAGAAATTAAATGAACCTCTAGATAGGTGATTATACATCCTAATGGGTGCGACCCACATAGCCATGCTGCCTGCCCGATTTTTTGTCCTTTCCCGGTTGTTGAGGCCTGAGGCTACGAATACTTACCATTCATTGATAGCACAATCACTTTGAATGCCACATTGTCAGATCCGTTAATCACTAGTTGAGTTTGCACAAATATTCTGGATGTTATGCTAAGGGAATAAATCCGTTGCAACCATATATATTTATACAGACCAACCCATTTGATCATTGGAAATACTCTGTCAGACATTCGTCCATTTACGTTCGTTCTGGGATTGAACGAAACCGAAGGCACTATTTCTATTTAATAGAAAGAGTCCTTGCACTTTACTCCGTCTTCAATATATTCAGCATACTTGGTTCGCAACGCTTATGCCGATACGGAGTGGTTCTTCGGATAATAATCCAACCGGTCTCTCCATATTGACAACGATGGTCAAAAACTTCGATAGTCTGTGATTTAACTATCAAATAAAAACAAGTGTTCATCCAAACATATCAAACAAATCACTGGGCTCTTTAATTAATATTTCATTAATTAAATCTCTTCTCCATTTCCTTATCAATATTTGTTAACCAAATATTTACAAGTATCGCCTCCTTTTATTTTCTATAGTTAGAAAATATTTTCGATTTTAATTGGAAAACATTCCAATCACTTATCTCTTCCACGAACTCATTTAGTTCTATACTTAGAAAACATTTGTTATTTTATTTCCAAGTTTACATTTATTTGGGTTAAAACGGATGTTATGTAAAACATCGTTACGACAACCCAAATATATACATTCAACTAAATCTCTTTAAACGTTGATCTTCGAGACTGAGTTTTGCTATTTATCGGTTGTTAATGAAACCAATCAAGTTGGGGTATAATTACCTCTCAGACCTTGACTGAATAACATTCATAACGTCAAAACAGACAAGACTACTTACTCGAATAATCAATACTATACAAACCAATTATCTATTTTTAAAACACGTATACATTTCCCTTGTTATTTTTAACAAATCTAAGTTATAGTTTTCCTTCTTGTTTCAAATATCCAATTTAAATTTGTTTCATTATCTAATTCTCTCTATATATCGATATATGGATTTCTAGTTATCAAATTTTCTTAAAAATATTCTAACTCCTTAAATTTTCGGAAAAATTCGCCATAACCTCCCCTGTATCGGGAGCATCGGGAAATTTCAAATAGCTTCCCGGTAACTTCTCATCTCAAAAAGAAAAATAAAAAGCCAAGCGGCTTGCCGATACGGCGCATAAAATCTCATATATGAATTAAACATGTACCTTATTGTCGAGCACACTAATTATATACCTTCATCACTTTATCCCATAACTGTCTCCGGTATATCTATACCTGTACAATTCATTTCACTTCATACACTCGTTTTGACTCAATTCGTTAAAGTAACTCTTTAACTAACTCTTTGCCCATTTCGCTTGTATATATGAATATAACACGTTTCAAATATATTTCAACTTACTTATCAACTAATTGAATTCAAATTTTAATTTAAGTTCTATATTCGATTTTAAATATATGTTTACAATTCAAAAATTCAATTTTCAAAGTTCGACTTCAATTCACCACTCGATTAACTAATTCTTCTTTGATTTAGTTAATTCTATTCAATAATCAAAAATATGATTATTGTTTCAAAAATCACTTTTCTTACTTCACTTAAGTTCACCTTTATGTTCTAACTCAAGACCAGGTTTTTAAATGGAAAATTCGGATTTTTATTTGCTTAAAAATCCCTATATTTATTATATAAAATCCATTATGGTTTTAATGGTTTCTGGCGCTGCACTTTTAAAAATTTGATTTTGACATAACTCAAAATCTATTCGACGAAATCCAGATTTTTCTCTTCCATTAGAAAACTATTATTCAACCGGTCCTGACGATTCTTGTTTCAAAGAATTCCGACATCAATTGAGTCCTGTATACTCAATTGAAGTTCGAGTCGCCAATTTACGAACTGCAGCGCTGCAGCGAGTTCGTTTTAATTATATTTATATATATATAAACTTTTAAACTTCGTTAAAATGAATCCAACTCCATTTTAACTCTATTTGAATTTCTTGATTCAAATTCCAATCTCGCTTTTATTTGAATTCTATATTCAAATTCCAATTCCTTTTCTATTTGAATTCTATGTTAAAATTCTATTTCCTTTTCTATTTGAATTCTATGTTCAAATTCTATTTCCTTTTCTATTTGAATTCTAAATTCAAATTTCCATTTCCTTTTCTATTATTCAAATTCTATATTTAAATTTCCTTTATTCAACTCCCATTTAAATTCCTATATTCAAATTCAATAGTTGAATTTCCTTTTCTATTTTATATTCAAATTCAATACTTGAATTTCTATTTCAATTCCATATTCAAATTCAATACTTGAATTTCTATTTCAATTTCATATTCACATTCAATACTTGAAATTCCATTTGAATTCTATTATTCAATTTCTATACTTGAAATTCCATTTGAATTCTATTATTCAATTTCTATTTCAATTCTTCTTTGAAATTCTATATTTCAAATTCATTTATTCAAATCCCTTTATTCCTCTATTCACATTCCTTTATTCACATTCCTTTATGAATTTCTATATTCAAATTCCATATTCAATTCTTTTTGAATTCTCGATTCAAATTCTATATTCAATTCTGTTTGAATTCTCTATATTCAAATTTCTATATTCAATTCTGTTTGAATTCTCGATTCAAATTATATATTCAATTCTGTTTGAATTCTCTATATTCAAATTCTTTTATTAAGTTTCCATTGAATTTCTATATTCAAAATTCTATTTCAAATTCTTTTGTTCAAATCCCTTTTGAATTCCTCTTGAAATTTTCTTTATTCAAATTCTATATTGGAATTTTTATTCAATTTCATTTTCAATACTATTTGGATCTATTTGAATTTTCTATATTCAAATTTCAAATTCAATTCTATTTGAATCTTCTATATTCAAATTTCAAATTTAATTCTATTTGAATCTTCTATATTCAAATTTCAAATTTCAATTCTATTTTCGAAAAATAGAATTTCCTTTCTAATTCTCAAATATCCTTTTTCATGATATTTTTAAATATCATTACTTAAGCCCAGTGATATTTGAACACACAAAGCAACCAATTATTTATTTTTCTAACACATCATATATAACAATATATATGCAAACAAATAAACAAACAGATAATATATTTTTGAGGAATCCAGTTGGATTCCTCCAACCTGTTTTCCTGCATCCACAGATGTTAGCACATAAATAATACCCATTCTGCTTCGTGGCAGAATATCGTGGTATAGAAGGTCATCCACTAATCATAGCGTGGGCGTATAGGGTAATCATCCGCTATGAAACTGCGGGCATCCGCTAATGAGACTGCGGGAATCCAACCAATCAATCAACCCAATATATATATAATAGCCTAAATAACTAATATATATAAAACAAGCAGAAAAATCCAAACAAGCAGCAACAATTATTTTTACGAAGTAAAAATAATTATAAATAAAAGGTGAGTGAGATTTACTCACCGTGATTTTCTTTTTGCTGAATATTCGATTAAATGCCGCATCGTTGCAGTTACGAATCAACTTAAATCTTCTCGAATAAATTTATTTCGTACCTATGGTTATTTAATTTTATCGATTAAACATTTATTCATTAACTCCTAACAACGAATAAATAAATTGTTTATTCTATGTGTATTTAAATTAAAATGTATACCTTACTGTCTCCGCATAACTCGACCAATCCACGAAGAATCTCAACACACATGATTCCCTGTTAGTAAGAAAACAGCCCCAAAATATCTCACTGAAATGCTTCAGCTTGTCAGCATTCAACCTCCTCTCGACAAACCTTCTTACCCCAAAAAGAAAACAAGATTGAACTCCTATTGTCCATTGCTGCATTACCAAGTCAACAGAGCCGTATTTCCCCAACCAATGTCACAAACCCACTTTCGAACATCCCAACAACATACTGCACTGCCTTCAAATTCACAGCCATCACTGTTGTCCAAACACTCCCTATCTCGCTGTTCCAGTTTTCGAACAATGGCAAAATCCCCAAAGTCTAGCCTCGCTTATGCCACTTCAAAACTAAACCACTGTTCGACCAGCCTCATCGCGATTCCCAGTGAGCTTGCCACTGAAAATCCCCTTTCCTTCATCGCGCCACTCACCACATCGAGGCGCTCACCGCATCGATTCCCAACTGTTGTCGCTACCATCCCATCAGACAACTCGTTGCCCAAAATCGCGATCAACCTAGAGCCGATTCCCCCCTTTCATCTTTCAGGTCGCGAGTGCCCTCTCGCGAGATTTTGAGCTTCAGATGGCTCCCAGTTCGATCGCGCTTTTGGATTCAATCCCCCTCTTTTTTTTCTTTAATTCGAAGAAGTGATTTGTTTTGATTCGCAGAAGGAAATGGAGGAGAGGTAGTTGCGGTTTGAAAAGGGGAACTTTGGTTTTGTTTTGAGCTGAAGGAGGAAGTAGGATATCGGTTTTGATTTTGCTGAAGAAATAGAAAGGCGAAGCATTGCAATTTATAGAAGAAAGGGGGAAAACACAATGTACGCTGCCATTTAATTGATGTCCCCTTGATATCGAGAATGAGAAACAAAAATTACTGCTCGAGAAGAAGAGATAGCCTGCGCAAAATATAGTTTAGGGTGACTTCTGATAGAGCATAGGTCGGCTTGAAATTAGGGTAGGGTGGCTGTTGATTTGATTTTAATTAAAACTAAAATATCTCACTAGTCCCTTATTTTAAAATCCTTAACCACTATTTAGTCGCAACGTCCGACGTTTTCAAGATTATACAATATTTTGAATTTAACAGAATCGGTTTAAAACGGAATAACACTATTAAATTAAATTAAACCATTTAAAATGTAAATTGATTTCTAAACAAATAAATTCATTTATATCATCAATTCAATATTTAAATGGCCAAAAATCCGGGACGTTACAGATACAGTCCATTAATAGTATTCCCCTGCAATAAAATTTCCTTAGTCAGTATGTCCCTGACTAAGCAATATTTCGGGAAGAATTCAAAGTAAACATTGTTATCCTTTGCAAATTGTGATACGCTTATCAGATTTTTCTTAATATTGGGTACCCTAAGTAGGTTATTTAAATATAGTTGTTTTTTACCATTAATTATAGCATTTCCTGTGTGAGAAATTTTTACGCACATACCATTACCCAAGCTTATAGTTTGATTACCTCGATACTCCTAGTTTTCGAGATTAAGATTTTCCAAGTTGCTAGTGATGTGATTTGTTGCTCCCGAGTCTGGATACCAGTTGTCGTCTTGAATGTCTTCTCCTTTGGCTTTGTCATTTTGACTATAAGCTCTGTTGTTATTGTTTTGATTTATCCCTTCTGTTTGAGACACAACCATATTGACATTAAGATTGCTTCCTCTTTGACTGTTGTTACCTTGATTTGGTACATGGTTTGAGTTAAATCGAAAGTAGCACTTCACCGCAGTGTGTCCAATTTTCTCGCAAATTTGACATTTAGGTCTGTTGTTAGGGCTCCACCTACCACGTCCTCGTCCACGATTAGAGTAATCACCTCTTTGACCAGTGTCGTTGTACCTATTACTTTGATTTTTCCCTCTGTTACTAGTAGTGAAGTTCAATGAGTATTCACTTTCTGATGGCTTGTTGTCGTTGATCCTTGCTTCGTGAGAGAGTAGTATAGCACAGACATCGTCCAGTGGCAGTGTTGCCTTTTGTGATGTTATGACAGCTACTACGGCTTCATATTCGTCTCCCAATCCATTTAGTAATGACAATACATGTTCAGATTCATCTATGTTGCTGCCAGCAGCCTTCAACATATCGCAGATATTTTTAACTTTGGATATGTATTCTCTCATACTTAGATTTTCTTTTCTACAGTTTTGTAGTTGTCTTTTATAAAATAGCGACTTTGCAGCTGATTGTGAGTTGAACACTTTCTCCATGGTTAGCCATATACCACTGGCTGTTTTACAGCCTATGACTTGAGATAGTAGGCTTGGACTGATGGATGACAACAGCCATGCACTGATGAGTCTTTCATGTCTATGATATTTTGTATACTCGTCGTTGCTAATGACTCTGTTTTCTTTGTCAGTTATATATCTTGCTGGAGTTGATAGCGTGCCATATAAGTAGCCTTCCAGTCCATAACCTTGCACGGCAGTTTCTACTTGAAGTTTCCACAATAAATAATTGGTTTCTTCAAGTTGAATGGTGATTAATTGGCTTTGTGGGCTGATGATTGTTTTGATCTGTTTTTCAGCAGATGGCACGGTAGCATTGATGTTGGAAGTAGCAGAATTCTCTTCAGACATGATTATAGATCACAGATCTGAATCCACGAAATGCAGGTAAGTGGTGAGAACTTTTGATGCCTTTTGAATTGGGGAATTTCAAGAATTGTATGATGGGATATTCCAGATGGTTCTTTCTTGATTTCAATCAACTTGAATTGTTGTAGCCGTTAAGCTGTTGCTGGCTCTGATACCAAGTTAACAAAGCTGAAGATTCAGATGGGAAGGAGGAAGTACAGTTGGAAGAATTATAAAGCTTGTCATTTTATTCAATAAGAAATTGTTTTTTTTCTTTTGATTAATACAGGATAGAACAGAAATACCTGTTATATAAACTAGTAAATGTAACGGTAAAATACATTATTCTGGGTAAGTGAAATATGGCTGTGTCATTGTGACGTGGCACAACAGGATAAACATAGCCATAATTAAATGTTTTGCTGACTCGTCATTGTAACGTGGTACAGCAGGATAAACATAGCCATAATTAAATGTTTTGCTGACTCATCGTCTATTCCAGAATTGACCATATACTTTCCTTTTATTAAATGACTTCAAAATAAATTTTTCAAAATTTTTATATCATAAATATTGTACATTTCAATTTATGGTTTCTTTGACGATCTTACCTTCAGTTTTGGAATTATCTGAGGTTTAATTTGGTAAGGTTAGACTATCAAATTTGAGAATTTACATGTCTGAAAGCATAAAAATGAAAAAAGTCTGTTGGTTGACAAAAGGATTTTTACAGTTTTCTCATTATTTATTAAATATAAGTTCATGGAGAAAAGGCTTGGTTTTTTTCCCCTTCCAACATGGAGAACAACGTCTTTAACTTTCTAATGTATTTTGCCTAAACTATTTCAGTTTTTAGGGTTGTTCATGTACTTCTTTGTTCATTGATTTTCTGTAATATTACATTCAACCTATTGGAATATATTGCAAGTAAGATATTTGATATTAACTAAAATGTTTTACATGTAGTTATTCATTTTCATTGAGCTCATGATAAACTACAAATTACAACATTACATGCACATCAAAGAATGAACTAGCAATTATATGACCTCTAAGCTTAAAGATAATTTTATTGTTTTGTGTTTACATCGATTAATATGACAACATCTCTTATTTCTTATTGTTTTTTTTTTCTATTTTCTTAGATGATGAGTCTACGCTTCCAGCTTCATTTTCTCTAGCAGAGGATGTTTTTAGTTGGTTGTTGTCGTGTCATTCCTCATATTAAAAAAAAGGCTCAAAATCATAATTCTCTATTCCCACATAATGACATAATCCCTTTTTTCGCAAGATTTTTCATGTTAGAGTACATTTAAAAATAACTTTCGTGCTTACTCTACTATTTTTTTTTTTAAAAAAAAAAAAATAGTTACATCATGATTATTTTCCTAATTTTATTTTTTTAAAGTATTAAATCTTTATATTGATTGTAGAAATGAAACAATATAACTACCCAATGTTTATAAGTCTCCAGCACTATTAAGATTATTATTTTTAACTGGGATAACTATTAGGCAAAGACAAATTTATTATATTTGCTAAAGATATAATTAATTCTTTAACCCTACTTTATGTTCATAGCACACTAGAATAAATCAAAAACATGTATGTACAACAACCCGTGGGAAAAAAAATTAAATCAATTTGGTATATATAGTAGATATTACAACTGAAAAATGTTTAGTTTTCTCTTTCAAGGTCATGACTTGATCCCAAGGCAATAAGACATTTTGAGGTCTTATAACATAACAAAATATTGCCCTATGCGACCCTTTTTTAAGATATAAGTTTTGAGCATATAATCTCTTTGGTGAATTATCTAAAATAATTTAGTTATTCTTTGATTTAGAAAAACAAATTTACCATAAATTTACTTTTGAAGTAATTTCTTATGTTACCAAAATCATTTGGTATGTTAATTTACACTGTTCATGCTAATTTCTACAGATTCATAATAATATAGAATAGATCTCTTTTTATATGCTTCTACATGTGAATGGAAAGTCGTTGGGACATAATAAAAGCATAGTTGGTGACCCGAATAAGCCTCAGCTAGCTGCTAGATCTTAATGTATTATTTATTTATATAAAATAGTATATACAAATCTCATGGTTGAAACCATTATGTGAACGACCATGGTAATATAAATTTGTAGCCACTTTCATACTCATACATGCACAAATGCATTTTTATATGTATATATCAATTATATGTTCTTTTTATAACTATAATCTATCCTGAATCCTTTTCTTTTTCATAACATTTTTTCCATTTTCTATTATTTCGGCTGAATATCAACTTTGCAAATATAGAATACCAATACTTTATCATGTTTTTTTTCCTACCAGCATGGTGAACAACGTCTTTAACTTTCTAATGTATTTTTCCTAATCTATTTCAGTTTTTAGAGTTGTTCATGTACTTCCTTGTTCATTGGTTTTCTGTAATATTACATTCAACCCATTGGAATATATCGCAAGTAATATATTTGATATTAACTGAAATGTTTTATGTGTAGTTATTCATTTTCATTGAGCTCATGATAAACTACAAATTACAACATTACATGAACATCAAAGAATGAACTAGCAATTATATGACCTCTAAGCTTAAAGATAATTTTATTGTTTTGTGTTGACATCGATTAATATGACAGCATCTCTTATTTCTTATTGTTCTCGTCTTACCTCATGTTTACTTATCTTCACTGTTGTTTGATTTTGAGAACTGATGTTTTGAAATTTTTGGAGCAAATGTGAAAGAAGTACAATACAATAGAATAAAAAAATTGATAGAATAATAAACATAAACACATAGAAAAGGTAAGGACATAAATGGAATAAGTGGGATGAGAAAAGTAAATGTGGGGTGAGAATTTTTTTTTAAATATTGGGGTGGGAAAAGCAATTAGGGGAATGCGAATAGACACGGCCTTTTGATTTCATACCATTGATGTGGGCTTATATGTTTTCTAATGACATCATACATTCATCTTTTCCCTTGGAATCTATCATGCATACCTGGAGTTTTCTCAGTTCCCTTCTTTTAGTTGTTTCACCTAAAATTACACACCGAAAAGAGATGTGTATGAAACTATATAATTAACTGATATTGTGAAAGAAACTTGCGTTAGGTAACGGGATGCTATGAAACTATACAACTGATGATGGCAAAGCAACCTCTGCACATCATGGGAAGAGATTTTACTTACAGGTATACCAATTTTCAGGGTACTTTATAGTTTCAATTTCATATTAGCTAAAAGCTTGATTTTCTCCTTATCTTCACTAAATTTACATATTATTTGCTTTTGATTTTCATGTACTTAGAGCACTTGCTAACATAACAATAATATTCATTCATTATCAATATAATGCTTCTCAATGTTAGAATTTACGTTTTTGCAGTATTAAGAAAAAAATTTGCATGTAGGGCAGTAATCAAATTTAGTTGTCAGTGCTTTAAGTTTTTGATTAACATATCTTCAATTTACACTTTTATAGCTCACATAATATGAACAGTATATGAATACACTTTGATGAAATGATTCATTTCTTTAAAAAAATCACTAATATGTGTATGCATGTGGCTTGGCCTCATATTTAATGAACTAAAGTAACCAAGAACATGAAGAAAAATGAACAATGTACTTTACTTATTTAATGATGCATATTATTTGATGTTGTCCATGTTCAGTCTACAATTGTTTTTGAAAATAATACTATTTCAATTCTTTAATTTAATTGCAAATAGTCGTTGCAACTACAACTGCATTGATCGCAAAGTATACTGAAATTCAATTGGTTATTTGTACCCACGTTAACATTAACTTGCATTAGATATTGCAGTTGACGTAGGAAGCTCATATGAAAATGAAAATATACTACATTCATTGAAATTAAAGGGAGTATAAATTCTAAATTACCTACACGACAATAGTAGTGAATGGTACATATAATCCATAATAGTAAGAAAGTTGAAGGAGTAGGATAGTGTCTTTCCATTCAGAGTTTGTCTATTCTCACTATAAACCCTGACAGGACAAGGAGTTAGGCACTAATGTGTTGGATTCCACAACCGTGGATTCATAAGTCAACTTGAGGTAGTCGTATCTTTTACGGCATGGACTTTAGTTACGTACAGATAGAGCTACATGGATACCCAAAGCCAATCAAAGATCATTGTCGCCTTTGCAGCATGGATTTCAATGATGTACACTTAGAGCTAACAAATGCAACAACCTATACTATCAGTATACTATGATTACACTGTTATAAAAATGTATATTGAAATCTATGGAATTCTTAAAAGAGAATAAGATATGCCTCCATGCATATATTACAACAACATATGTTTTCTTTGTATTTTAAACAACTGTAATTTGATATAATTTTCACAAATATCAGCAGAATAGTTAAATATTTATTGTTGTGGCCGACTGACCTGAAAGATAACCGGGTAATCCAACATTTTTTACACTTCCAATCAAATACATTCATTTGTAATTGCATCCTAATCTTGGATCAACATTTATTTTTCAACAAAAAGCTTATGCATATCGTTTTCTTTGTGCATGAAGCTTTTACATGGTAGAACTAGGTAATCATAGGCATGTGTATTGTCTTTAGTCATGTAAGTAGACTGGCGAGTTGGATTTCACTGTTATTTTATTCGATCATCTTTTGTTCAAATTTTTTAATTACTAAGGAACTAACTAAAGAAGGAAGAGCTTTGTTAAGCATTCAAATTTAAAAGCTTTATGATATTAGGTTTATTGTGAAGCAGATTCTCTTTACTGTCTATGCCTTTTGATGGCAGCACATGTGTTTATTCATTCACATATTTCCATTCTTATTGAATTTATCTTGTCTTTGTTATTCTGTTATCACCTTATTGCTATAAACTTACACTACAACTAAATATATCAGTCAACAATCAACCTAAGTACTATGAAAAATGAAACAATGAGAATTATACTACCAATTGCTTTTTGATTCATGTTTCAAATTGATTAACTTTTAATTTTTAGATTTTAAACGAAATCCGTGTGCGAAGCACGGGTACGCACTTGTTAAGTAAAGTAAATTATTATATGATCGCATCTGGTTATCTATTGTTTGTAAATAAAACTTAGGTTTCCATCTCTCCAATGCAGCAAAATGAAAAAATACTTCTGTTATTGAAACATCATTTTTCGATTTGGCATAAAAGAAGCTTGCACCATAATAAAGTAGTGTGTCGGGTGGTTAACGGGCATGACCAGAAATCATGTGGGCTTTGGTCGTGCAGGTTCGAATATTGTCGACCATTTATTTGTTTTACTAATATTTCCAAAGACTTACATTTACCATTTACCAATCATTTTTATGCTACGCATCAAATACATGGTTACCAAGATTTTACACATTTTTGTTATATTCTAACTGCGCAATCATTCATCAAAATTATGATTATGAATTACAACCATGAGAATTCATGACGTAAAAACATTGAAATCAAAATGACCAAAACTCCTACATGCATATTTTGTAAATTATAAATACTTATAACGTGAATGGCTCTAAAAAATTATTCAGAAAAGACTGCTTTAGTTGAATGTTTATTTCAATTTTCCATTTATCGATGATTTTTAGACAAGATGTTAACTTGAGGATGGATTCCAAGATATACTACATGGTTGCCAAATTTTCACGATAATGTAGTTAAACACTGATGAAATAAACGCTGCTAAATTCATTCATAAAATTATGATTATGAACAACAGCCCAAAAAAATGCAAGACTTAATACCATTGAATCTGAAGTTACCAAAACTCATGCACGATTATTTTATATCTTATAGATAAACATTTATAATGTGAATGGTTCTAATAAATTAATCTGAAACTTCATTTTAGCACTGGAGGTTTTTGATCAAAATGAAAAACGCCCTCTTGCATTAGTCACTAGTGTAGCACAGGGGTTAAATGATAGCAAGCATAGTATAGAAAATTTCTGCTGGTAAATCGACAACAGAAAAAATAGTGGTACGAAAAGAAAATAAATTGGTTCCTAATATAAATGTGAACATTTATTTAATTTTATTTGTTTTAAGGAGTGGCTATTTGGACACAAAAATAAACAAAAAATTGGAGGCAAAAAATGGGGATCATTAGATTTAGTTGTCTTTATGTAGAAGGTGGAATTCAATTAGAGATCTAATGATTGAGATTTAATGTCCAATATTGTGTCCAAATAGAGTTTCCCTTAATTTTATACTTCTCTTGATATAATGCATGTTTTAAAGCCAGACAAATTATCATAAACAATTCAGCAGAAGCTTGATATGAATATTAAATAAAGTAAATTTCTATATCATTGCATCTGGCTATGTATTGTTCATAACCTAAAACTTAAGCGTTCACCTCCCCAATGCAAAAAAATGAAATTAAATACTTCTTCTATCGAAACTTCACAGGTCTAATCAACATCAAAAAAGCTTGCACCACAATAAAGTTGTTGTGTCGGAGTGGTTATCAGGCATGACTAGAAAACATATGGGCTTTTAGCCATATAGGTTCGAATCCTATCGACTACATATTTGTTTCAATAATATCTCCAAAATTTACATTTATCATTCATTGATTATTTTTACGTTGATATAAAATTAATTAAGCCTTAAATACAAGTTTATAGAGATTTTACACATTTTTGTTATATTCGGTCTATACAATTTCGACTAAATTCATTCACCAAAATTATGATTATGAATTACAACCAAAAGAATCCATGACTTAAAAGCATTGAAATCAAAATGACCAAAACTCCTACATGCATATTTTGTATATTATAAATACTTATATTGTGAATGACTCTAAGAAATTATTTTGAAAATATTGCTTTTGTTGAATGTTTATTTCCACTTTCCATTTATTGATGATTTTTAGACACGATGTTAACTTGAAGACGGATTCCAAGATATACTACATGGTTTCCAAGTTTTCACGATAACTCCATTATATACTGATGACGTAATCGTTGCTAAATTCATGAATCAAAATTATGTTTAAAAACTATGTAAGAACCCGTAACTTCCCCGTGAAGGAAAGAGAAGATACTTTGAGAACAACACACAAATGAACGCAGACGGAAGAACATTTCATTGCTATTACAACAATTCCATCAGATAGAAGAATATACAGAGTATAATTGAATAAATTACATTCGATAAATATCAGAGGTTAAAATAAATTACATAGCAGCGGAAAAATAATACAAAACATAACTGAAGGTGATATACGAATATAGAGCTTTCCGGATATCATTCCAGCTGTAAACCAGGATCCTATGAATATAAATCTGCAAAACCAAAACTACTAGCTGCCCATGCGGAAAATAGGGGCACCCAGAGTTTAGGTTAAAACAATAAACTCCAGATCAGTCATGTGACTGGTGTGAGAACTAAAATAGTTATTTAAAACTTTACTTTAAAAGAGAGTAATTCAAGGGACCACGCCGTATAACACGGAACGGGTTTCCTCCCAAGAATACCAGTGCATAGAATAAACAGTGCAATGCTTTTTCGAAAAATGAAGCTATTATAAAACCCAGGTCGCATCACACAATGCAACGCAAGCCGGAGGATAGGGTTTTCCCTTATAATAGCCAAACATGCTTGGTACGTTTAAAACAAATCATTTGATACTATAATAAGTGTATAGTGTCAAAACAATTTCCGATCATAAATATCAATCCTAGGCGGCATGGATACCATCTATCATGTCGCCATACTAGGCTCTACAAATAAAACCAAGATACACATATTGGAAATTGGATTTCCGTCATGAGTCGAGGCAAGGGGCAAGCTCCTCTCCGTTTCGAGACACTCTAGCAAATGCCTCGGGACTCCACACTCTGGGTAACCCCTGGATGCTTCAGGGCCGGTCCTCTCTTACGTTTGAGGATTAGTTATTCCTAAACACACGTTTCCCGGTCCTTACAGACCTAAAATCGAGGCGCCTCATCCAACAACCACATAGGTGAAAAGTATATAAATGTCAGGGCTGGTAAGTCACTGACACCACCAAAGCTAGAAAGAAACGTCGTGCTTTCCCTGCAGTCCTTATCCCGTTTTTGACTCATACCGAGGTGTGAGGCTCGCGAATTCACGTTATACACAAAGCTGCCACGTAGGCCGTGCTTTGATCATCAACCACAAGACTTTGCTTTTCAACAGAAGGCTTGATCCATGCAACTCAGCATGCCACACAGGCAATTGATGCCATGCGATTGATATCTATCGATATATAACCTCTAAGCTCGTACGTCTCAGAGAAGGGCGTTAAGCAAGAGAATAAATTCTCCGCCGCCAAATAGATATATATCTAACAAAAATCAATCAACACAGAATAAAATCCAATGTCAGACACACAATCCATTTACAAGTTCGTTCTGGGTCTGAACGAAACCGGAGGCACTTTCCTCGCATATCCATCGATCTCCAAGTACGTCTGGACGACCACCAACTGATTCCCTCATCTTGGGTGTACAGCCCAATCAAGATCATCAGTAATCACCCAAACTATGTGAAGACTTTTGGTCTTCAACCACCGTCTTCATCTTCGACTTATCGTCGAATCGGTTATTCAGAATGGGTATAAACCTGGCCTTTCCGAACAACCCGCGTATATTAAAAACAAATGTTACACAAACACAACATACGCCTCATTCCATTTCATTAGTCACTAACCGTAAATCAGTAAGAGGGAAGTTCCCCAAATATTAACCTCGAAGGCCGAAACCAACATCAGATCAATACCCAGGAAACCATTCTTCTTAACTGACCTACAGTTAGTTTCTAAATCTCAATTCTTAGGGAAAGGTTCCCATTAATTTTATCCAAGATAAATTCTTTAAAATTTATCCTTTAATCTTCCTTTGGATGTCATTTCAAACCAAATTATGGTTTTCTAAACTAGTCGAGATTAGCGAACCACACCGAAGTAATTATTTATTTTATTTCCCAATCCCAACCTATTAATCCCATGAAGCAAAACTGGTAATACTCCATATCTAACACCGTGGTGTCATCGATAAAATCAATTACCATTTCACGTTCAAATCTAATTAAAGATTTAACTATCGCTTTGGAGCAAAACTGGTGATACCCCATTCTCGCTCAATTTCTAAATTTGATAATTTAAATTATCAATTCACATTTCAATTTAATTGCAGATTCATTAAAACTCCTTTTACTGGGTTAAAGAACTAATGTCATTTAAAACACAGTTCACGATAAACCCAAATCACATTCTATTTATTATCGGGTTAAAGAATAAGTGTTATTTAAAACACCCTTCACGATAAACCCATGAATCAATTCTATTTAAACCCATTTCAAATCCAATTTATTTATTTAAAAATGAACGGGTTTAATTTCAGTTCAAAACTAGTTCATTTCGATAAAAATCTATTTTTATCTTTTCACATATGGAGTTTTTCATCCCAATTTTTCCCAAATCATTTCTTATGATTTTACACAAATTATTGATATTTTTAATAATTTTATCAAGGCCCGTACAGTCGATTTACATCAACGGCCATCGAACTGCACTTAAAGCGACCTTTTCCAAATTTGATTTGGACGTATCTCCAAATCCAACCGTTAGATTTCAAATTTCTAATATTCGTTTGAAAGCTCTTTTCGATACGAACCCAACGGTTCCAGTTTTAGGAGAATCCGACGGTCGGATCTCCCGTAATGTCCGTTTGAAATCAATGGTCGAAACTCGCGAACTGCCGCGGCGCGACGCGTTCTATTCAGGCCATTATATTATATATATAATATATATTTTGTCGATTCCTATTTAAAACGAATTTTATTAATAGTTTTGAATTCGTCTCAAAAACAATTTCGACCTTTATTTCAAATTCAAATCAAAATTGAATTTTCTATTATAAATCCTTTTTACTTTCATTTCTATTTGATTTCAATTCAAATCGATTTTAATTCGATTCGAATTCATTTTCTTTTCAATTCAATTCGATTCGAATTCGTTTTCTTTTCAATTCAATTCCAATTCGTTTTCCTATCCAATTCAAATCAAATTCGTTTTCTATTCAATTCAAATCAAATTCGTTTTCTATTCAAATCAAATTCAATTCGTTTTCTATTCAAATCAAATTCAATTCGTTTTCTATTCAAATAAAATTCAATTCATTTTCTATTCAAATCAAATTCGTTTTCTATTCAATTTAAATCAAATTCGTTTTCTATTCAAATCAAATTCAATTCGTTTTCTATTCAATTCAAATTCAAATTCAATTCGTTTTCTATTCAAATCAAATTCAATTCGTTTTCTATTCAATTCAAATCAAATTTTTTTCTATTCAATTCAAATCAAATTCGTTTTCTATTCAATTCAAGTCAAATTCGTTTTCTATTCAAATCAAATTCAATTCGTTTTCTATTCAAATCAAATTCAATCCGTTTCCTATTCAAATCAAATTCAATTCGTTTTCTATTCAAATCAAATTCGTTTTCTATTCAATTCAAATCAAATTCGTTTTCTAACCAAATCAAATTCATTTTCTAATCAAATCGAATTCAATTCGTTTTCTATTCAAATCAAATTCATTTTCTATTCAAATCAAATTCAATTCGTTTTCTATTCAAAATCAAATTCTATTCGTTTTCTATTCAAATCAAATTCAATTCGTTTTCTAACCAAATCAAATTCAATTCGTTTTCTATTCAATTCAAATCAAATTCGTTTTCTATTCAAATCAAATTCAATTCGTTTTCTATTCAAATCAAATTCAATTCGTTTTCTATTCAAATCAAATTCAATTCGTTTTCTATTCAAATCAAATTCGTTTTCTATTCAATCCAAATCAAATTCAATTCGTTTTCTATTCAAATCAAATTCAATTCGTTTATAATCGATATAAATATCGTTCGCGTCAAAATAGCGCATCTCTAATCAACACGGCTTTATATTCAACAAATGGATCTATATTTCTTTCAATACGCGACTCTATATCTTTGTCAACACACGACTAATCTCAACGAATGAGTACTGTCCACGTATGACTATTTTTGTTATTTAATATATTTTATAAAAATTATGGTATCTATCGTTTGATTTAAATCAGACTCCAACCGTAAACTAGTAAGAGAACGATTCCCTGGATATCAACCCCGAAGGCCGAAACCAACATCAGATCAATATCCAGGAGACCACTCATCTCATCTATTTTCCAGTTGATTTCTAATTTCATATATGATAAAGATGTAAATTTTATTGTTAAAATATTTCGTTCAACACATGACTAATCTCAACGGATGAGTACGGTCAACACATGAACCTTTATTTTATAAAGATAAAGATGTAGATTTTATTTTTAAAATATTTCGTTCAACACATGACTAATCTCAACGGATGAGTACGGTCAACACATGAACCTTTATTTTATAATATTCTTTATTTTCTAAATTGGAATGAGGCCCTATCAATTACCATATAAAGTTAATTATACGGATTCCATACTACACATGTATATATTAGCAACGATAAATAATCAACCATCATCCAAAGTGTACTACACTGTATAAGCATCAAATATAGATATCTAACGCTTATAACAGCCTGTCGATCCATCGATCGACATACAACTAATTATTGGGATTAGTTTTTGCCGTATTTTATCCCAATACCCGTGTGGGGTTTCAAACAATCAAACACATATTTTATTTGTGCAGTTGGGCGATGTGTAAAATTTATAATCCCAATCAATATCAGTCAAATCAGTGTATATAAACAAATCGGCCAATTTGTTTAAAAATATTTATTTATTCACATTCACTTAAAAATTATATTTTTAACGATAATTAATTTATTTCAACCACCTACATTTTATTATCGATTTCACATCAACATCACAAACAATTTCACAACACATCAATTAAACAAACAAGCCATCCATGGTCTGTGGATGACGGGTGTCAGGTGCTACTAAACACCGTCTGCATCCTAGTATATATATATATAACTAGAAAAAGAAATTTAGAGTGAGGAGTTCTCACCAATAGCTATTCCAACTTCACGACACTTCATTCATATAAATCTTCATCGTTCTCGCCTTTTTGTCATCTTCGTTGCCCGTATTCTCTACATATGTAAAAATCGAATTTTTACTTCGCTATTCAATATATAAAAATCGTATTTTTACTTTGCTATTCAATATATAAAAATCGAATTTTTATTTTGCTATTCAATATATAAAAATCGAATTTTTACTTTGAAATCGAATTTTTACTTTGCTATTCAATATATAAAAATCGAATTTTTACTTTGCTATTCAATATGTAAAAATCGAATTTTTACTTTGCTATTCAATATATAAAATCGAATTTTTACTTTGCTATTCAATATATAAAAATCCTATTTTTACTTCGCTATTCAATATATAAAAATCCTATTTTTACTTCGCTATTCAATATATAAAAATCCTATTTTTACTTCGCTATTCAATATATAAAAATCCAATTTTAACTTCACTATTCAATATATAAAAATCCTATTTTTTTACATCGATGTTCATAGAATAAAGATTATATTTTTATCACGCCACTCTCTATAAAAAGATTTCGCCTTTTCATTCATCACTATAAAAATCACATTTTTATTTCGCTATATCTATAAAGATGATATTTTTACTATCTTACCTATATAAAAATTATATTTTTATATAATTAAAAATCGTTTCTTTACTAGATTAAAAATCTAATCTTTTCTATTTTAAAAATCTAATCTTTTCTTTTTTAAAAATCTAATCTTTTCTATTTTAAAAATCTAATCTTTTCTATTTTAAAAATCTAATCTTTTCTATTTTGCAACACATATATATAATAAAAAATCAGATTTTTATTTCTCTATGTCTATAAAGATTATATTTTTGAAGTTATCCTATGGAAAGAAAGAAAATTAAGTAAATCAAATTAAAATGAAAGGAGGCTTACAGTGGTCGGCGTTCATCCACTCGAAGAGGAGATGGCGAAGGGGGGAAGCGCTCGCGGGTTTTAGGCGGGTGGCGGTCAGGTAGGGGGGTGCGGCTTTGATTCGAGGAGGAGGTGAAAGCATGGGTGGCTCGCGAGGCGTCGACGCTGGCGAGGGCAGGCGGAGGGGCGATGGATTTATGGTGGTGCGGTGGGTGGTTTGGGGGCTCTGGGCTTTGGTGGCGACGCGACGTAGGGGAGGGTCGGGTCTAGGCGGAGGGCGGCGGCGCGATTAGGGGGGCGGCGGCGATCGCCAAAGCGCGGCTGCGGCTGCGCCCTCTCTTCTTTTTTTTTTAATTTAAAATCGATTTGGGAAAGAAATGAACGGGGGGGCCAAAGTATAAGGGGAGAGAAGGATTTTATATTATTTAATTTATTTTTAAATTCAAAAAGCAACTTTCTATTTTAAATTCAAAATCAAACCCGCCGACTGTCATCCCTAGCGTTTTACCCCCATTCCGAACACAATGGGATATGTATCGTAAGCTGATTCGATTGTTTCGATCAGTTTTCGTCAAAATCAAAATATAACTCTATATATTGAATTTGAACGCGCATTTCAATTCACCAGGGTCACATACTAACTCTAAAAAATTCCCGAAAAATATTTTCTAGCTTCGAATTGACGATACGGTCCTAACAAAACTAGTTTCGTCGAATTCTGAGACCGTTTGAAAAATGGCCATTTTCCAGTCGATTAAAATCAACTAAAACTGGTCAAACGCGTTTTCCTTTGCCACGCTCACATATTGATTCGAAAAATTATGAAATTTG
Source organism: Allium sativum (assembly GCA_030737875.1). Lineage (NCBI taxonomy): Eukaryota > Viridiplantae > Streptophyta > Magnoliopsida > Asparagales > Amaryllidaceae > Allium > Allium sativum. The sequence goes on along the minus strand of CM060917.1, from coordinate 38,197,613 downwards.
GAATCTAGCAATAATTTGACGTCGCGGATCCAACAAAAGTGGTTTCATCGAAATCCGAGGTCGTTTGCAAAATTCCCATTTTTAAGGGCCTGAATTCCATAGCAACTATTCAGAATTTTCAACTGGACATATCTTTTGATCCCCGCTATGAAATCTTGATTTTTCGGATTCGTTGGAAAGATATCTTCCATCAGATCCTACTATTTTTGGTTTCACTAAAATCCGGATTGTTTTGCACCCGGTACATTCAATTGAAGTTTGAAATCGAATTATCGAACTACCGCGCCATTTTCAATTCTATTTATAATTATATATAAATATTTATATTCTAACGACGACGTATATAATATATACGTAGAATTCTATTAAAAATAAATTTCTCGTCGATATTATTTAAAATAATTCATTTTAAATGTTCAAAATTCGCTAAAATTGCCAAAATAAAATTTTTTAACTGGCCCAGATTTTTGGGTTGTTACAATCTCCCCCACTTAAAACTTTTCGTCCCCGAAAAGGAACAAAGCCGAAAGTGGTTTGATTAATCAACTCTACGTTCGATCTGGCTTCCCTTCTCCAACTTTTTAGTTTCTGAGAATTTTCAAATTTTCAAAAATTTGGCTAACACCCTAAATTTTCGAAAAATTTCGCCATAACCTCCCCTGCACCGGGAGCCACGGGAAAACCCCGAAATTGCCATATAGGCCTTCTGATCTCAAAAAGAAAAAGAAAAAGCCAAGCGGCTAGCCAATAGGCTCATAAAATCATCATCACCCAAACAAAACAGTAAAATATATAGTAAACATGTACCTATTTGTCGGGAAAACAAATTTTATTCTCTACTCTAGCCTCCTTGCTATGACCTGTTCAATGTAAGTATATGTATATGCAAGCAAATTTGACCAATTTTCAATACAATTCAATATGTGATGTAATTAGGCATAATGGTTCAGAATTATCAAACAAATAGACAAACAACACAAACATCAATCAATTAGTGAATTAGAGTTTCAAATTCATAATTTTGATATATAGTCAAAAATCATGTTTTAGATGCCAAATCACAACAATAAACCTATCAATATTAGTTTTGGTTCTCACACCAGTCTAATGGAAATATATAGATATCACACCTTCGAAAAACGAAAATAAACCACTGATGCCATACGTCATCAGTGGAATCATCCCCGGGCTACTAGAATGTGATTCTATATCTATCCAGTATATTAAAACTTCGAATATACGTTCATGACGCGTATATGCAAAATCTTTATATATTGGATTATCCAAATTCAAAATAAATAAATATTCAAATACGTATAAAACGATTTAACTTTTTAAAACAAAATTGTTTTCATTTGAAAAATATACTCTTCACACTCGTTCTAGGATACTACTGATCCTATCTCTAACGAGTCATTCTAATTGGATATTACTAATCCAATATCTGATGAATTCTTTCGTATGGTTCCAATGTGTCTTGTTCTCGAGCTCTGTAAACCAAAGCTCTGATACCACTGTAAGAACCCGTAACTTCCCCGTGAAGGAAAGAGCGGATACTTTGAGAACAACACACAAATGAACGCAGACGGAAGAACATTTCATTGCTATTACAACAATTCCATCAGATACAAGAATATACAGAGTATAATTGAATAAATTACATTCGATAAATATCAGAGGTTACAATAAATTACATAGCAGCGGAAAAATAATACAAAACACAACTGAAGGTGATATACGAATACAGAGCTTTCCGGATATCATTCCAGCTGTAAACTAGGATCCTGTGAATATAAATCTACAAAACCAAAACTACTAGCTGTCCGTGCGGAAAATAGGGGCACCCAGAGTTTAGGTTAAAACAATAAACTCCAGGTCAGTCATGTGACTAGTGTGAGAACTAAAACAGTTATTTAAAACTTTACTTTAGAAGAGAGTAATTCAAGGGACCACGCCGTATAACACGGAACGGGTTTCCTCCCAAGAATACCTGTACATAGAATAAATAGCGCAATGCTTTTTCGAAAAATGAAGCTATTATAAGACCCAGGTCCCATCACACAATGCAACGCAAGCCGGAGGATAGGGTTTTCCCTTATAATAGCCAAACATGCTTGGTACGTTTAAAACAAATCATTTGATACTAAAATAAGTGTATAGTGTCAAAACAATTTCCAATCATAAATATCAATCCTAGGCGGCATGGGTACCATCTATCATGTCGCCATACTAGGCTCTACAAATAAAACCGAGATACACGTATTGGAAATTGGATTTCCGTCATGAGTCGAGGCAAGGGGCAAGCTCCTCTCCGCTTCGAGACACTCTAGCAAATGCCTCGGGACTACACACTCTGGGTAACCCCTGGATGCTTCAGAGCCGGTCCTCTCTTACGTTTGAGGATTAGTTATTCCTGAACACACGTTTCGCGGTCCTTACAGACCTAAAATCGAGGCGCCTCATCCAACAACCACATAGGTGAAAAGTATATAAATGTCAGGACTGGTAAGTCACTGACACCACCAAAGCTAGAAAGAAACGTCGTGCTCTCCCTGCAGTCCTTATCCCATTTTTGACTCATACCGAGGTGTGAGGCTCGCGAATTCACGTTATACACAAAGCTGCCACATAGGCCGTGCTTTGATCATCAACCACAAAACTTTGCTTTTCAATAGAAGCCTTGATCCAAGCAACTCAGCATGCCACACAGGCAATTCATGCCATGCGATTGATATCTATCGATATATAACCTCTAAGCTCGTACGTCTCAGAGAAGGGCGTTAAGCAAGAGAATAAATTCTCCGCCGCCAAACAGATATATATTTAACAGAAATCAATCAACACAGAATAAAATCCAATGTCAGACACACAATCCATTTACAAGTTCGTTCTGGGTCTGAACGAAACCGGAGGCACTTTCCTCGCATATCCATCGATCTCCAAGTATGTCCGGACGACCACCAACTGATTCCCTCATCTTGGGTGTACAGCCCAATCAAGATCATCAGTAATCACCCAAACGATGTGAAGACTTTTGGTCTTCAACCACCGTCTTCATCTTCGACTTATCGTCGAATCGGTTATTCAGAATGGGTATAAACCCGGCCTTTCCGAACAACCCGCGTATATTAAAAACAAATGTTACACAAACACAACATACGCCTCATTCCATTTCATTAGTCACTAACCGTAAATAAGTAAGAGGCCAATTCCCCAAATATTAACCCCGAAGGCCGAAACCAACATCAGATCAATACCCAGGAAACCATTCTTCTTAACTAACCTACAATTAGTTTCTAAATCTCAATTCTTAGGGAAAGGTTCCCATTAATTTTATCCAAGATAAATTCTTTAAAATTTATCCTTTAATCTTCCTTTGGATGTCATTTCAAACCAAATTATGGTTTTCTAAACTAGTCAAGATTAGCGAACCACACCGAAGTAATTATTTATTTTATTTCCCAATCCCAACCTATTCATCCCATGAAGCAAAACTGGTAATACTCCATATCTAACACTGTGGTGTTATCGATAAAATTAATTACCATTTCACATTCAAATCTAATTAGAGATTTAACTATCGCTTTGAGCAAAACTGGTGATACTCCATTCTCGCTCAATTTCTAAATTTGATAATTTAAATTATCAATTCACATTTCAATTTAATTGCAGATTCATTAAAACTCCTTTTACTGGGTTAAAGAACTAATGTCATTTAAAACACAGTTCATGATAAACCCAAATCACATTCTATTTATTATCGGGTTAAAGAATAAGTGTTATTTAAAACACCCTTCACGATAAACCCATGAATCAATTATATTTAAACCCATTTCAAATCCAATTTATTTATTTAAAAATAAACGGGTTTAATTTCAGTTCAAAACTAGTTCATTTCGATAAAAATCTATTTTTATCTTTTCAAATATGGAGTTTTTCATCCCAATTTTTCCCAAATCATTTCTTATGATTTTACACAAATTATTAATATTTTTAATAATTTTATCAAGGCCCGTACAGTCGATTTCCATCAACGGCCATCGAACTGCACTTAAAGCGACCTTTTCCAAATTTGATTTGTAGGTATCTCCAAATCCAACCGTTAGATTTCAAATTTTTAATATTCGTTTGAAAGCTCTTTTCGATACGAACCCAACAGTTCCAGTTTTAGGAGAATCCGACGGTCGGATCTCCCGTAATGTCCATTCGAAATCAATGGTCGAAATTCGCGAACTGCCGCGGTGCGGCGCGTTCTATTCAGGCCATTATATTATATATATAATATATATTTCGTCGATTTCTATTTAAAATGAATTTTATAAATAGTTTTGAATTCGTCTCAAAAACAATTTCGACCTTTATTTCAAATTCAAATCAAAATTGAATTTTCTATTATAAATCCTTTTTACTTTCATTTCTATTTGATTTCAAATCGATTTTAATTCGATTCGAATTCAATTTCTTTTCAATTCGATTCGAATTCATTTTCTTTTCAATTCAATTCAAATTCGTTTTCCTATCCAATTCAAATCAAATTCGTTTTCTATTCAATTCAAATCAAATTCGTTTTCTATTCAAATCAAATTCAATTCGTTTTCTATTCAAATCAAATTCAATTCGTTTTCTATTCAAATCAAATTCAATTCATTTTCTATTCAAATCAAAATCGTTTTCTATTCAATTCAATTCAAATTCGTTTTCTATTCAAATCAAATTCAATTCGTTTTCTATTCAAATCAAATTCAATTCGTTTTCTATTCAAATCCAATTCAATTCGTTTTTTATTCAAATCAAATTCGTTTTCTATTCAATTCAAATCAAATTCGTTTTCTATTCAATTCAAATCAAATTCGTTTTCTATTCAATTCAAATCAAATTCGTTTTCTATTCAAATCAAATTCAATTCGTTTTCTATTCAAATCAAATTCAATTCGTTTCCTATTCAAATCAAATTCAATTCGTTTTCTATTCAAATCAAATTCGTTTTCTATTCAATTCAAATCAAATTCGTTTTCTAACCAAATCAAATTCATTTTCTAATCAAATCAAATTCAATTTGTTTTCTATTCAAATCAAATTCATTTTCTATTCAAATCAAAATCAATTCGTTTTCTATTCAAATCAAATTCAATTCGTTTTCTATTCAAATCAAATTCAATTCGTTTTCTAACTAAATCAAATTCAATTCGTTTTCTATTCAATTCAAATCAAATTCGTTTTCTATTCAAATCAAATTCAATTCGTTTTCTATTCAAATCAAATTCAATTCGTTTTCTATTCAAATCAAATTCGTTTTCTATTCAATTCAAATCAAATTCAATTCGTTTTCTATTCAAATCAAATTCAATTCATTTATAATCGATATAAATATCGTTCGCGTCAAAATAGCGCATGTCTAATCAACACGGCTTTATATTCAACAAATGGATCTTTATTTCTTTCAATACGCGACTCTATATCTTTGTCAACACATGACTAATCTCAATGAATGAGTACTGTCCACGTGTGACTATTTTTGTTATTTAATATATTTTATAAAAATTATGGTATCTATCGTTTGATTTAAATCAGACTCCAACCGTAAACTAGTAAGAGAACGATTCCCTGAATATCAACCCCGAAGGCCGAAACCAACATCAGATCAATATTCAGGAGACCACTCATCTCATCTATTTTCCAGTTGATTTCTAATTTCATATATGATAAAGATGTAAATTTTATTGTTAAAATATTTCGTTCAACACATGACTAATCTCAACGGATGAGTACGGTCAACACATGAACCTTTATTTTATAAAGATAAAGATGTAGATTTTATTTTTAAAATATTTCGTTCAACACATGACTAATCTCAACGGATGAGTATGGTCAACACATGAACCTTTATTTTATAATATTCTTTATTTTCTAAATTGGAATGAGGCCCAATCAATTACCATATAAAGTTAATTATACGGATTCCATACTACACATGTATATAATAGCAACGATAAATAATCAACCATCATCCAAAGTGTACTACACTGTATAAGCATCAAATATAGATATCTAACGCTTATAACAGCCTGTCGATCCATCGATCGACATACAACTAATTATTGGGATTAGTGTATGCCGTATTTTATCCCAATACCCGTGTGGGGTTTCAAACAATCAAACACATATTTTATTTGTGCAGTTGGGCGATGTGTAAAATTTATCGTCCCAATCAATATCAGTCAAATCATTGTATATAAACAAATCGGCCGATTTGTTTATAAATATTTATTTATTCACATTCACATTAAAAATTATATTTTTAACAATAATTAATTTATTTCAACCACCTACATTTTATTATCGATTTCACATCAACATCACAAACAATTTCACAACACATCAATTAAACAAACAAGCCTTCCATGGTCTGTGGATGACGGGTGTCAGGTGCTACTAAACACCGTCTGCATCCTAGTATATATATATAACTAGAAAAAGAAATTTAGAGTGAGGAGTTCTCACCAATAACTATTCCAACTTCACGACACTTCATTCATATAAATCTTCATCGTTCTCGCCTTTTTGTCATCTTCTTTGCCCGTATTCTCTACATATGTAAAAATCGAATTTTTACTTCGCTATTCAATATATAAAAATCGTATTTTTACTTTGCTATTCAATATATAAAAATCGAATTTTTACTTTGCTATTCAATATGTAAAAATCGAATTTTTACTTTGCTATTCGATATATAAAAATCGAATTTTTACTTTGCTATTCAATATGTAAAAATCGAATTTTTACTTTGCTATTCAATATATAAAATCGAATTTTTACTTTGCTATTCAATATATAAAAATCCTATTTTTACTTCGCTATTCAATATATAAAAATCCTATTTTTACTTTGCTATTCAATATATAAAAATCCTATTTTTACTTCGCTATTCAATATATAAAAATCCTATTTTTACTTCGCTATTCAATATATAAAAATCCTATTTTTTTACGTCGATGTTCATAGAATAAAGATTATATTTTTATCACGCCACTCTCTATAAAAAGATTTCGCCTTTTCATTCATCACTATAAAAATCACATTTTTATTTCGCAATATCTATAAAGATGATATTTTTACTATCTTACCTATATCAAAATTATATTTTTATATAATTAAAAATCGTTTCTTTACTAGATTAAAAATCTAATCTTTTCTATTTTAAAAATCTAATCTTTTCTATTTTAAAAATCTAATCTTTTCTATTTTAAAAATCTAATCTTTTCTATTTTGCAACACATATATATAATAAAAAATCAGATTTTTATTTCTTTATGTCTATAAAGATTATATTTTTGAAGTTATCCTACGGAAAGAAAGAAAATTAAGTAAATCAAATTAAAATGAAAGGAGGCTTACAGTGGTCGGTGTTCATCCACTCGAAGAGGAGATGGCGAAGGGGGGAAGCGCTCGCGGGTTTCAGGCGGGTGGCGGTCAGGCAGGGGGGTGCGGCTTTGATTCGAGGAGGAGGTGAAAGCATGGGTGGCTCGCGAGGCGTCGACGCTGGCGAGGGCAGGCGGAGGGGCGATGGATTTATGGTGGTGCGGTGGGTGGTTTGGGGGCTCTGGGCTTTGGTGGCGACACGAGGTAGGGGAGGGTCGGGTCTAGGCGGAGGGCGGCGGCGCGATTAGGGGGGGCGGCGGCGATCGCCAGGGCGCGGCTGCGGCTGCGCCCTCTCTTTTTTTTTTATTTAAAATCGATTTGGGAAAGAAATGAACGGGGGGGGCCAGAGTATAAGGGGAGAGAAGGATTTTATATTATTTAATTTATTTTTAAATTCAAAAAGCAACTTTCTATTTTGAATTCAAAATCAAACCCGCCGACTGTCGTCCCTAGAGTTTTACCCCCATTCCGAACACAATGGGATATGTATCGTAAGCTGATTCGATCGTTTCGATCAGTTTTCATCAAAATCAAAATATAACTCTATATATTGAATTTGAACGCGCATTTCAATTCACCGGGGTTACATACTAACTCTAAAAATTCCCAAAAAATATTTTCTAGCTTCGTATTGACGATATGGTCCTAACAAAACTAGTTTCGTCGAATTCTAAGACCTTTTGAAAAATGGCCATTTTCCAGTCGATTAAAATCAACTAAAACTGGTCAAACGCGTTTTCCTTTGCCACGCTCACATATTGATTCGAAAAATTATGAAATTTGGAATCTAGCAATAATTTGACGTCGCGGATCCAACAAAAGTGGTTTCGTCGAAATCCGAGGTCGTTTGCAAAATTCCCATTTTTAAGGGCCTGAATTCCATAGCGACTATTCAGAATTTTCAACTGGACATATCTTTTGATCCCCGCTATGAAATCTTTATTTTTCGGATTCGTTGGAAAGATATCTTCCATCAGATCCTACTATTTTTGGTTTCACTAAAATCTGGATTGTTTTGCACCCGGTACATTCAATTGAAGTTTGAAATCGAATTATCGAACTACCGCGCCATTTTCAATTCTATTTATAATTATATATAAATATTTATATTCTAACGACGACGTATATAATATATACGTAGAATTCTATTAAAAATAAATTTCTCGTCGATATTATTTAAAATAATTCATTTTAAATGTTCAAAATTCGCTAAAATTGCCAAAATAAAAATTTTAAACTGGCCCAGATTTTCGGGTTGTTACAAACTACGAGCCAAAAAGCACATGACTTAAATGCATTAATCTGAAGTTACCAAAACTCATGCATGATTATTGTATACGTTACAAATAAATATCTATAATGTGAATCATTCTAAAAAATTAATCTGAAACTTCATTTCAGCACCAAAGGGTTTTCTGATCAAAACGACAAACATTGTCTTGCATTAGTGACTATTGTAACACAGGAGAAAAGTGATGCAAGTTTAGTGTTCAAAATTTACATATGTACATCGGCGACATAATAATGATGATATCAAAAGAAAATAAATTGGTTCCTAGCCTAAATGTGAACATTTATTTATTTTTATTTATTTTAGGGAGCGGGTATGGGGACACAAAAATAAATACAAAATTAGAGGCATAAATTGTGGATCGTTAGACTTACTTGTCTGTATATAGAAGGTAGAATTCAACGAGAGATCTAATGATTGAGATTTAATGTCCAATTTTGTGTCAATATTTCGTGTCCAAATAGAGTTCCCCTTTATTATATATTGCTCTTGATATATTACATGTTTTAAAGCCAGATAAATTATCATAACCAATTTAGTTGAAGCTTGAGATAAATATTAAATAAAGTAAATTCTCATATGACCGTATTTGGTAATCTATTGTTCGTAAGCTAAAACTTAGGCTTCCATCTCTCTAGTGCTGCAAAATGGAAAATACATCTGCTATTGAAATATATTACTAGTCAAATTGTCTCAAAGAAGTTTGCACATAATAATTTGGCACCTTTAAAATTTACTTGCCGTAGTATTGACTGTAGTAGCCAAATAAATATATTACTATAGGATAAGGTAATTTTGACTTTTGTAATGAAAAGTTTAATAATTTTAATGAATTGATTATTTCCATTTTCTATTATTAACAATTAGGATATGTAGTTGTGCAGCTCTATTTAACCCTACATAAACGTGCTTGCTGAATTTGATTAATTTAGAATGAAATATTAACTTCTAATAATTAAAAAAATGATTATGTAGTTTTCCGTCATTCACAAGAAGGATATGAAGGAAACTAGGATGTTTAGGTTTACCTTTAAGTCGAAGAAATTATTTCATCCTTTAACTTTAAGTTTTATGAAGAACTAATTTTGATAAATTATGTTTTATGGAATTTTGAAATTTAACATCTATTATTATTTTGTTTAAACTAAATTTTGAATTAGTATATGTATTTTGTTGTATACATAAGCATATTTTTAACAACCTCTCCTTTTCGAGGACGAAAAGTTTTGAGGAGGCGTGGAGATTGCAACATTATGTAAATTCCGACCATTTACGTTGTTGAATAAAATTTGTTTATTGAATTTTAAATGGTTTTTGAATAGAATTTATGATGTTATTAATGAGATTTATTAATTTTGTTGAAACATTGATCGTCGCTTCCCTATGAACTAGAAAAGCGCGATTTATGAGATAATACTGCAAGCGCACAGATCGTGCAGTATGCAGGTCGAATAACAGGGAGGTAAATTAAATAAAATTATTTATAAAATTTCTTGGGCGAGTATGACGAAGCTTGGGGATTGATTTTGAAAAAAAACAATAAAATTATTACTGAATTGAGTACAGATCTGAATCTAATCAAATCTATATTCAACTCAACATGACCTAAGAACGCAATAAAAAGAACAGAATTTAAAACTACAGAAATTGAAATAAAAAAACAGGAATTAAAATTAGGATTACCATTGAATCTAATCAGACGGTCAATCACTAATGAAAATAAATGTAAAATACAACTACTACTGTAATAACCCGGAAATTCTGAACCAGTTTAAAATTTTTATTTTGGCAATTATGGCGAATTTTCTATATTTAAAATGAAGTATTTTAAATAATATCGACGAAAAATTTATTTTGAATATAATTAGAACGTATATAGTTATATGGATCTTCGTTAGAATATAAATATTTATATATAATTATAAAAGGAATTGAAAATGGCGTGGTAGTTCGATAATTTGATTTCAAACTTCAATTGAACGTACCGGGTGCAAAACAAACCGGATTTTAGTGAAACCAAAAACATTAGGATCTAATTGATAATATCTTTCCAACGAATCCGAAAAATCAAAATTTCATAGCGGGAATCAAAAGATATGTCCAGTTGAAAATTCTGAATAGTCGCTATGGAATTCAGGCCCTTAAAAATGGGAATTTTGCAAACGACCTCGGATTTCGACGAAACTACTTTTGTTGGATCCGTGATGTCAAATTATTGCTAGATTCCAAATTTCATAATTTTTCGAATCAATATGTGAGCGTGGCAAAGGAAAACGCGGTTGACCAGTTTCAGTTGATTTTAATCGACTGGAAAATGGCCATTTATCCAACGGTCTCAGAATTCGACGAAACTAGTTTTGAAATGGGGGTAATTAGCTATGGACGACAGGCGGTGGACCTCGTTTAGAGGTCGTACGTAAAAGTCAACTTTTTCATAATAAAATAATTAAGTAAAATAAAATTAGAGTTCGTATGTGACCCCAATAAATTGAAATGCGCGTTCAAATTCAATATATAGAGTTATATGTTGATTTTAACGAAAACTGATCGAAATGATCGAATCAGCCTACGATACATATCCCATTGTGTTCGGAATGGGGGTAATTAGCTATGGACGACAGGCGGTGGACCTCGTTTAGAGGTCGTACGTAAAAGTCAACTTTTTCATAATAAAATAATTAAGTAAAATAAAAATATAAAAAAATATCTTTCTCTTCCCCTTATACTTCTGCCCCCCCCCCCTTTTTCATTTCAGAAACTAATCAAAAAAAAGGAAGAAAGAGGGCGACGAGGGGGTGGGCCGCCACCACCGCATCGCGCCCCCCCCCCCCCCCCCCAGGCGGCGGCGGCCACCGCCACTCCGGCGAGAACCCCCCTGCTGGCGTGCGACGAGACGCAGCCCCCCCGAAACCCCCTCGCCCTGTCGATCGCCCAAGACACCACTGCCCGCTTCCAGCTCCTCCCTCGTCAGCAAGCCACCCCAGGCCTCCCTCTGAACCCCCAATCCTTCGCGAAGAAACCCTAGCCTAGCTCCTGAAATCCTCCGCGAGGATCGAGACCGCCATGGCCCCACCGCGCGCAACTAGCGCCCTGCCCGCCGCCCTGTCCCTTCCTCCGCCTCCTGCGCAGCTGTCGCGCTCTCCCCCTAGCCTCCAACCATCCAAACGATAAAAGGTGAGTTTATTTTATTTTTATTTAGTTTAGTTAATTAGAAAAATCTGATTTTGTTTTTATATAAACCTTTAAAACTGAATTTTAAAAATATATTTTACTATATTTAAGGCGAAATCTTTATTTTAGAAAAGGTGAAATCTTTAAAGTGAAAAGACGATATTTTTAAAAGTGAAAAGATGATAATCTTTAAAGTGAAAAGACGATATTTTAAAAATAGAAAAGGCGAAATCTTTATATGAAGAATAGCAGTAAAAATTCGATTTTTATATATTATATAGCAAAGTAAAAATTCGATTTTTATATATTATATAGCAAAGTAAAAATTCGATTTTTATATATTGAATAGCGAAGCAAAAATTCGATTTTTATATATTGAATAGCGAAGTAAAAATTCGATTTTTATATATTGAATAGCGAAGTAAAAATTCGATTTTCATATACTGAATAGCGAAGTAAAAATTCGATTTTTATATATTGAATAGCATGGTAAAAATTCGATTTTTACATATGTAGTGGCTACGGGTAACGAAAGCGATAAGAGACGAGAACAGTGAAGATTTCCTGCATTAGAAGTGCCATGGAGTTAGGATAGCTTTTGGTGAGAACTTCTCACTCTTCAATCTCTTTTTCTAGTTATATATATACTAGGATGCAGACGGTGTTTAGTAGCACCCGACACCCGTCATCCACAGACCTTGGATGGCTTGTTTGTTTAATTGTTTGGTTGTGTAGTTGGTTAGATTATTTGGTTTGAATTGAATTGTTTGGTGAAATGAATGGATTTGATTGATGTGTGAATGGCGTGGGCCTTCACTAGACCGGGGATAAGGCTAGGCCTTGTCCCGTTTCTAGTATCGTGCCGTCATGCCGCCGAAATTTTCTAAAATATGTTAGAAAAATAAAAATATATTTTTATTGTGTAAATGAACTGAATAGAAATTCATGTGTTGACATAAAATATTTTATCGTTAAAAATATAATTTTTAACGTGGAAGTGAATAAAATAAATATTCATTTACAAACCAGACGGTTTGTTTATGTACACCTATTTGAATGACATTGATTGGGACGATAAATTTTACACATCGCCCAACTGCACAAATAAAATATGTGTTTGATTGTTTGAAACCCCACACGGGTGTTAGGATGAAATTTGAAGTCCACTCATCCTGATTGATTAAATATGTCGATCGATTGATTAACAGGCTGTTATAAGCGTTAGATATCTATATTTGATGCTTATACAGTGTAGTGCACTTTGGTTGATGGTTGATTATTTTTCAATGCTATTATATACGTGTGATGTATGAAAATCCATATAATTAATATTATATGGTGATTGATTGGGCCTCATTCCAATCGGAAAAATAAAGAATATTAAAATAAAGGTTCATGTGTTGACAGTACTCATCCATTGAGAATAGTCATGTGTTGAGCGAAATATTTTAATAATAAAATTTACAACTTTATCAATATAAAATAAAGGTTCATGTGTTGACAGTACTCATCCGTTGAGATTAGTCATGTGTTGAGCGAAATATTTTAATAATAAAATTTACATCTTTATCAATATTAAAATAAAGGTTCATGTGTTGACAGTACTCATCCGTTGAGATTAGTCATGTGTTGAGCGAAATATTTTAATAATAAAATTTACACCTTTATCAATATAAAATAAAGGTTCATGTGTTGACCGTACTCATCCGTTGAGATTAGTCATGTGTTGAACGAAATATTTTAAAATAGAAATATTTGAAATAGAAATATTTGAATAGGAAATATTTGAAAAAGAAATATTTGAAATAGAATTATATGAAGCCGTGTTGATTAGATTGACGCCATTTTGACGTGAACGATATTTATATCGATTTTATTCATTTTAAAATGAATATTGAAAAGTGATTTCGAAATCGAATATTTTGAAATGAAATTTGAATTGAATTGAATAGAAAACGAAATGAATTCGAATTGAATAGAAAACGAATTCGAATTGAACTGAATTGAAATGAAAATGAATTCGAATCGAATTAAAAATCGATTTGAATTGAAATCAAATAGAAATGATAGTAAAAAGGATATATAATAGAAAATTCAATTTTGATTTGAATTAGAAATAAAGGTTGAAATTATTTTTGAAACGAATTCAAAACTATTTATAAAATTCGTTTTAAATAGAAATTGACGAAATATATATATTATATATATAATATAATGGCCTGAATAGAACGCGCCGCGCCGCGGCCGTTCGTGAATTTCGACCATTTATTTCAAACGGACATTACGGGAGATCCGACCGTCGGATTCTCCTAAAACCGGAACTGTTGGGTTCGTATCGAAAAGAGCTTTCTAACGAATATTAAAAATTCAAAATCTAACGGTTGGATTTGGAGATATGTCCAAATCAAATTCGAAAAAGGTCGCTATAGGTGCAGTTCGATGGCCGTTGTTGGAAATCGAATGTACGGGCCTTGAGAAAATGATTAAAAATAGTAGTAATTTGTGTGAAATCATAAGAAATGAGTTGGTAAAAATTGGGATGAAAAACTCCATATTAGAAAAGATAAAAATAGATTTTTATCGAAATGAACTAATTTTGAACTAAAATTAAAACCCATTTAATTTTAAATAAATAAATTGGATTTGAAATGGGTTTAAATAGAATTGATTCATGGGTTTATCGTGAACTGTGTTTTAAATAACACTAGTTCTTTAACCCGATAATAATTAGAATGTGATTTGGGTTTGTCGCGAACGGTGTTTTAAATGACACCAGTTCTTTAACCCAGTAAAAGGAGTTTTATTGAATCTGCAATTAGATTGAAATGTGAATTGATAATTTAAATTATCAAATTTGGCAAATGTGCGAGAATGGAGTAGCACCAGTTTTGCTCCAAAGCGATAGTTAAATCTTTATTCAGATTTGAACGTGGAATGGTAATTAATTTTACCGATAACACCGTGGTGTTAAATATGGAGTATTACCAGTTTTGCTTCATGGGATGAATAGGTTGGGATTGGGAAATAAAATAAATAATTACTTCGGTGTGGTTCGCTAATCTCGACTAGTTGGAAAAAAAACCATAATTGATTTGAAATGACATCCAAAGGAAGATTAAAGAATAAATTTTAAAGAATTTATCTTGGATAAAATTAATGGGAACCTTTCCCTGAGAATATGAATTGGAATGAGGCGTATGTTGTGTTTGTGTAACATTTGTTTTAAATATATGTGGGTTGTTCGGAAAGTCCGGGTTTATACCCATTCTGAATAATCGATTCGACGATAAGTCGAAGATGAAGACGGTGGTCGAAGACCGGAAGTCTTCACATCGTTTGGATAATTACTGACGATCCTGATTGGGCTGTACACCCAAGAGAATGGAAATAGTTGGTGGTCGTCCAGACGTACTTGGAGATCAATGGATATGCGAGGAAAGTGCCTCCGGTTTCGTTCAGACCCAGAGCGAACTTGTAAATGGATTGTGTGTCTAACATTGGATTTTATTCTGTTTTGATTGATTTCTGTTAAATATATATCTGTTTGGCGGCGGAGAATTTATTCTCTTGCTTAACGCCCTTCTCTGAGACGTACGAGCTTAGAGGTTATATAACGATAGATATCAATCGCATGGCATGAATTGCCTGTGTGGCACGCTGAGTTGCATAGATCAAGGCTTCTGTTGAAAAGCAAAGTCTTGTGGTTGATGATCAAAGCACGGCCTTTGTGGCGTAGCTTTGTGCATAGCGTGGATTCGCGAGCCTCACACCTCGGTATGAGTTAAAAACGGGATACGGACCGCTGGGAGAGCACGACGTTTCTTTCTAGCTTTGGTGGTGTCAGTGACTTACCAGCCCTGACATTTATATACTTTTCACCTTTGTGGTTGTTGGAATGAGGCGCCTCGATTATAGGTCTGTAAGGACCGGGAAACGTGTGTTCAGGCATAACTAATCCTCTAACGTAAGTGAGGACCGGCCCAGCCGAATCCAGGATTGCCAAGAGTGTGTAGTCCTGAGACATTTGCTAGAGTGTCTCGAACGCGGAGAGGAGCTTGCCCCTTGCCTCGACTCATGACGGAATCCAATTTCCAATACGTGATATTGCGGTTTTAATTGTAGAACTAGCATGGCGACATAGTAGATGGTAGCTATGCCGCCTATGATTGATATTTATGATTGAAATTGTTTTGACACTTTGCACCCATAATAGTATCAAGTAATGTGTTTTAAACGTATCAAGCATGCTTTGGCTGTTATAAGGGAAAACCCTATCCTCCGGCTTGTGTTGCATTGTGTGATGGGACCTGGGTCTTATAACAGCTTCATTTTTCTTTATTTAGCATTGCGCTGTTTGTCCTATGCACTGGTATTCTTGGGAGGAAACCCGTTCCGTGTTATACGGCGTGGTCCCTTGATTTACCTAACTTTAAAACCAATATTAATAACTGTTTTAGTTCTCACACCAGTCACATGACTGACCTGGAGTTTATTGATCTAACCTAAACTCTGGGTGCCCCTATTTTCCACATGGACAGCTAGTAGTTTTGGTTTTGCAGATTTATATTCACAGGATCCTGGTTTACAGCTGGAATGATATCCGGAAAGCTCTGTATCCGTATATCACCTTCAGTTGTACTTTGTATTATTTTTTCGCTGCTATGTAATTTATTGTAATCTATGATATTTTTCGAATGTAATTTATTCATTTATACTCTGTATATTCTTGTATTCTGATGGAATTGTTGTAATAGCAATGAAATGTTCTTCCGTCTGCGTTCTATTTTGTCCTTTTCTCAAAACGATCAGGGGTTTCGAACGGTCAAGATCGGTTTAACGACTGATTCAGATCGAGCAAAATTCCGTGTCGTCACATTTGGTATCAGAGCTTTGGTTTACAGAGCTCGAGAACAAGACACATTAGAACCGAACGAAAGAATTCATCAGATATTGGATTAGTAATATCCAATTAGAATGACTCGTTAGAGATAGGGTCAGTAGTATCCTAGAACGGGTGTGAAGAGGATATTTTTCAAATGAAAACAATTTTGTTTTGAAAATTTAAATCAATTCTACGTATTTGAATATTTTATTTAATTTGAATATTTTGGACAATCCGCTATATAAAGATTTTGCATATACGTGTCATGAACGTATATTCGAAGTTTTAATATACCGGATAGATATAGAACCGCACTCTAGTAGCCCGGGGATGTTCTGATGGTGGTTCGAAACATCATCAGCATTTATTTTCGAGTGACGAAGGTGTGATTTCTATATATTTCCATCAGACTGGTGTGAGAACCAAAACTTATATAGCTAGAATACATTGTTGTGATTTGGCATCAAAACCATGATTTTCAGTATATGTATCAAATTATGAATTTGAAACTCTAATTCACTAATTGATTGATGTTTGTGTTGTTTGTTTATTTGTTTGATAATTTTGAACCATTTAGCCTAATTGAACCAAATATTGAATTGTATTGGAAATTGGTCGCATTTACTTGCATATACATATACTTACATTGAACAGGTCATAACAAGGAGGCTAGAGCAGAGAATAAAATTTGTTTGCCTGACAAATAGGTACATGATTATCATAATTTACTGTTTTGTTTGGGTGATGATGATTTTATGGGCCTATTGGCTAGCCGCTTGGCTTTTTCTTTTTCTTTTCGAGATCAGAAGGCCTATATGGCAATTTCGGGATTTTCCCGTGGCTCCCGGTACAGGGGAGGTTATGGCGAAATTTTTCGAAAATTTAGGGTGATAGCCAAATTTTTGAATTTTTCATGAAAATTCTCAGAAACTGAAAAGTTGGAGAATGGAAGCCAGATCGAACATAGAGTTGATTAATCAAAACACTTTCGACTTTGTTCCTTTTTGGGGACGAAAAGTTTTAAGTGGGGGAGATTGTAATAACCCGGAAATTCTGAACCAGTTTAAAATTTTTATTTTGGCAATTATGGCGAATTTTCTATATTTAAAATGAAGGATTTTAAATAATATCGACGAAACATTTATTTTGAATATAATTAGAACGTATATAGTTATATGGATCGTCGTTAGAATATAAATATTTATATATAATTATAAAAGGATTTGAAAATGGCGCAGTAATTCGATAATTCGATTTCAAACTTCAATTGAACGTACCGGGTGCAAAACAAACCGGATTTTAGTGAAACCAAAAACATTAGGATCTAATTGATAATATATTTCCAACGAATCCGAAAAATCAAAATTTCATAGCGGGAATCAAAAGATATGTCCAGTTGAAAATTCTGAATAGTCGCTATGGAATTCAGGCCCTTAAAAATGGGAATTTTGCAAACGACCTCGGATTTCGACGAAACTACTTTTGTTGGATCCGTGATGTCAAATTATTGCTAGATTCCAAATTTCATAATTTTTCGAATCAATATGTGAGCGTGGCAAAGGAAAACGCGGTTGACCAGTTTCAGTTGATTTTAATCGACTGGAAAATGGCCATTTTTCCAACGGTCTCAGAATTCGATGAAACTAGTTTTGTTAGGACCGTATCGTCAATACGAGGCTAGAAAATATTTTTCTTGGATTTATAGGGTTCGTATGTGACCCCAGTAAATTGAAATGCGCGTTCAAATTCAATATATAGAGTTATATGTTGATTTTAACGAAAACTGATTGAAACGATCGAATCAGCCTACGATACATATCCCATTGTGTTCGGAATGAGGGTAATTAGCTATGGACGACAGGCGGTGGACCTCGTTTAGAGGTCGTATGTAAAAGTAAACTTTTTCATAATAAAACAATTAAGTAAAAATATAAAAAAAAATCTTTCTCTTTCCCTTATACTTCTGCCCCCCCCTTTTCATTTCAGAAACTAATCTATAAAAAAAGGAAGAAAGAGGGCGACGGGGGGGTGGGCCGCCACCACCGCATCGTGCCCCCCCCATGCGGCGGCGACCACCGCCACTCCGGCGAGAACCCCTTCCCCTGTTGGCGTGCGACGAGACGCAGCCCCCCCAAAACCCCCTCGCCCTGTCGATCGCCCAAGACACCACCGCCCGCTTCCAGCTCCTCCCTCGTCAGCAAGCCACCCCTGGCCTCCCTCTGAACCCCCAATCCTTCGCGAAAAAACTCTAGCCCAGCTCCTGAAATCCTCCGCGAGGATCGAGACCGCCATGGCCCCACCGCGCGCAACCAGCGCCCTGCCCGCCGCCCTGTCCCTTCCTCCGCCTCCTGCGCAACTGTCGCGCTCTCCCCCTAGTCTCCAACCATCCAAACGATAAAAGGTGAGTTTATTTTATTTTTATTTAGTTTAGTTAATTAGAAAAATCTGATTTTGTTTTTATATAAACCTTTAAAACTGAATTTTAAAAATATATTTTACTATATTTAAGGCGAAATCTTTATTTTAGAAAAGGTGAAATCTTTAAAGTGAAAAGACGATATTTTTAAAAGTGAAAAGACGATAATCTTTAAAGTGAAAAGACGACATTTTAAAAATAGAAAAGGCGAAATCTTTATATGAAGAATAGCAGTAAAAATTCGATTTTTATATATTATATAGCAAAGTAAAAATTCGATTTTTATATATTATATAGCAAAGTAAAAATTCGATTTTTATATATTGAATAGCGAAGTAAAAATTCGATTTTTATATATTGAATAGCGAAGTAAAAATTCGATTTTTATATATTGAATAGCGAAGTAAAAAATCGATTTTTATATATTGAATAGCGAAGTAAAAATTCGATTTTTATATATTGAATAGCATGGTAAAAATTCGATTTTTACATATGTAGTGGCTACGGGCAACGAAAGCGATAAGAGACGAGAACAGTGAAGATTTCCTGCATTAGAAGTGCCGTGGAGTTAGGATAGCTTTTGGTGAGAACTTCTCACTCTTCAATCTCTTTTTCTAGTTATATATATACTAGGATGCAGACGGTGTTTAGTAGCACCCGACACCCGTCATCCATAGACCATGGATGGCTTGTTTGTTTAATTGTTTGGTTGTGTAGTTGGTTAGATTATTTGGTTTGAATTGAATTGTTTGGTGAAATGAATGGATTTGATTGATGTGTGAATGGCGTGGGCCTTCACTAGACCGGGGATAAGGCTAGGCCTTGTCCCGTTTCTAGTATCGTGCCGTCATGCCGCCGAAATTTTCTAAAATATGTTAGAAAAATAAAAATATCATTTTTATTGTGTAAATGAACTGAATAGAAATTCATGTGTTGACATAAAATATTTTATCGTTAAAAATATAATTTTTAATGTGGAAGTGAATAAAATAAATATTCATTTACAAACCAGACAGTTTGTTTATGTACACCTATTTGAATGACATTGATTGGGACGATAAATTTTACACATCGCCCAACTACACAAATAAAATCTGTGTTTGATTGTTTGAAACCCCACACGGGTGTTGGGATGAAATTTGAAGTCCACTCATCCTGATTGATTAAATATGTCGATCGATTGATAGGCTGTTATAAGCGTTAGATATATATATTTGATGCTTATACAGTGTAGTGCACTTTGGTTTATGGTTGATTATTTTTCAATGCTATTATATACGTGTGATGTATGAAAATCCATATAATTAATATTATATGGTGATTGATTGGGCCTCATTCCAATCGGAAAAATAAAGAATATTAAAATAAAGGTTCATGTGTTGACAGTACTCATCCATTGAGATTAGTCATGTTTTGAGCGAAATATTTTAACAAAAAAATTTAAATCTTTATCAATATAAAATAAAGGTTCATGTGTTGACAGTACTCATCCGTTGAGATTAGTCATGTGTTGAGCGAAATATTTTAATAATAAAATTTACATCTTTATCAATATTAAAATAAAGGTTCATGTGTTGACAGTACTCATCCGTTGAGATTATTCATGTGTTGAGCGAAATATTTTAATAATAAAATTTACATCTTTATCAATATAAAATAAAGGTTCATGTCCGTACTCATCCGTTGAGATTAGTCAGGTGTTGAACGAAATATTTTAAAATAGAAATATTTGAAATAGTAATATTTGAATAGGAAATATTTGAAAAAGAAATATTTGAAATAGAATTATATGAAGCCGTGTTGATTAGATTGACGCCATTTTGACGTGAACGATATTTATATCGATTTTATTCATTTTAAAATGAATATTGAAAAGTGATTTCGAAATCGAATATTTTGAAATGAAATTTGAATTGAATTGAATAGAAAACGAAATGAATTCGAATTGAATAGAAAACGAATTCGAATTGAACTGAATTGAAAAGAAAATGAATTCGAATCGAATTAAAAATCGATTTGAATTGAAATCAAATAGAAATGATAGTAAAAAGGATATATAATAGAAAATTCAATTTTGATTTGAATTTGAAATAAAGGTTGAAATTGTTTTTGAAACGATTTCAAAACTATTTATAAAATTCGCTTTAAATAGAAATCGACGAAATATATATTATATATATAATATATATAATATAATGGCCTGAATAGAACGCGCCGCGGCCGTTCGTGAATTTTGACCATTTATTTCAAACGGACATTACGGGAGATCCGACCGTCGGATTCTCCTAAAACCGGAACCCTTGGGTTCGTATCGAAAAGAGCTTTCTAACGAATATTAGAAATTCAAATTCTAACGGTTGGATTTGGAGATACGTCCAAATCAAATACGAAAAAGGTCGCTATAGGTGCAGTTCGATGGCCGTTGTTGGAAATCGACTGTACGGGCCTTAAGAAAATTATTAAAAATAGTAGTAATTTGTGTAAAATCATAAGAAATGAGTTGGGAAAAATATGGATGAAAAACTCCCTATTAGAAAAGATAAAAATAGATTTTTATCGAAATGAACTAATTTTGAACTAAAATTATAACCCATTTAATTTTAAATAAATAAATTGGATTTGAAATGGGTTTAAATAGAATTGATTCATGGGTTTATCGTGAACTGTGTTTTAAATAACACTAGTTCTTTAACCCGATAATAATTAGAATGTGATTTGGGTTTGTCGCGAACGGTGTTTTAAATGACACCAGTTCTTTAACCCAGTAAAAGGAGTTTTATTGAATCTGCAATTAGATTGATATGTGAATTGATAATTTAAATTATCAAATTTGGCAAATGAGCGAGAATGGAGTAGCACCAGTTTTGCTCCAAAGCGATAGTTAAATCTTTAATCAGATTTGAACGTGGAATGGTAATTAATTTTACCGATAACACCGTGGTGTTAAATATGGAGTATTACCAGTTTTGCTTCATGGGATGAATAGGTTGGGATTGGTAAATAAAATAAATAATTACTTCGGTGTGGTTTGCTAATCTCGACTAGTTGGAAAAAAAACCATAATTCGGTTTGAAATGACATCCAAAGGAAGATTAAAGAATAAATTTTAAAGAATTTATCTTGGATAAAATTAATGGGAACCTTTCCCTGAGAATATGAATTGGAATGAGGCGTATGTTGTGTTTGTGTAACATTTGTTTTAAATATACGTGGGTTGTTCGGAAAGTCCGGGTTTATACCCATTCTGAATAATTGATTCGACGATAAGTCGAAGATGAAGACGGTGGTCGAAGACCGGAAGTCTTCACATCGTTTGGATAATTACTGACGATCCTGATTGGGCTGTACACCCAAGAGGATGGAAATAGTTGGTGGTCGTCCAGACGTACTTGGAGATCGATGGATATGCGAGGAAAGTGCCTCCGGTTTCGTTCAGACCCAGAGCGAACTTGTAAATGGATTGTGTGTCTGACATTGGATTTTATTCTGTGTTGATTGATTTCTGTTAAATATATATCTGTTTGGCGGCGGAGAATTTATTCTCTTGCTTAACGCCCTTCTCTGAGACGTACGAGCTTAGAGGTTATATATCGATAGATATCAATTGCATGGCATGAATTGCCTGTGTGGCACGCTGAGTTGCATAGATCAAGGCTTCTGTTGAAAAGCAAAGTCTTGTGGTTGATGATCAAAGCACGGCCTTTGTGGCGTAGCTTTGTGCATAGCGTGGATTCGCGAGCCTCACACCTCGGTATAACTTAAAAACGGGATACGGACCGCTGGGAGAGCACGACGTTTCTTTCTAGCTTTGGTGGTGTCAGTGACTTACCAGCCCTGACATTTATATACTTTTCACCTTTGTGGTTGTTGGAATGAGGCGCCTCGATTATAGGTCTGTAAGGACCGGGAAACGTGTGTTCAGGCATAACTAATCCTCTAACATAAGTGAGGACCGGCCCAGCCGAATCCAGGATTGCCCAGAGTGTGTAGTCCTGAGACATTTGCTAGAGTGTCTCGAACGCGGAGAGGAGCTTGCCCCTTGCCTCGACTCATGACGGAATCCAATTTCCAATACGTGATATTGCGGTTTTAATTGTAGAACTAGTATGGCGACATAGTAGATGGTAGCTATGCCGCCTATGATTGATATTTATGATTGAAATTGTTTTGACACTTTACACCCATAATAGTATCAAGTAATGTGTTTTAAACGTATCAAGCATGCTTTGGCTGTTATAAGGGAAAACCCTATCCTCCGGCTTGCGTTGCATTGTGTGATGGGACCTGGGTCTTATAACAGCTTCATTTTTCTTTATTTAGCATTGCGCTGTTTGTCCTATGCACTGGTATTCTTGGGAGGAAACCCGTTCCGTGTTATACGGCGTGGTCCCTTGATTTACCTAACTTTAAAACCAATATTAATAACTGTTTTAGTTCTCACACCAGTCACATGACTGACCTGGAGTTTATTGTTTTAACCTAAACTCTGGGTGCCCCTATTTTCCATATGGGCAGCTAGTAGTTTTGGTTTTGCAGATTTATATTCACAGGATCCTGGTTTACAGCTGGAATGATATCCGTAAAGCTCTGTATCCGTATATCACCTTCAGTTGTACTTTGTATTATTTTTCCGCTGCTATGTAATTTATTGTAATCTATGATATTTTTCGAATGTAATTTATTCATTTATACTCTGTATATTCTTGTATTCTGATGAAATTGTTGTAATAGCAATGAAATGTTCTTCCGTCTGCGTTCTATTTTGTCCTGTTCTCAAAACGATCAGGGGTTTCGAACGGTCAAGATCGGTTTAATGACTGATTCAGATCAAGCAAAATTCTGTGTCGTCACATTTGGTATCAGAGCTTTGGTTTACAGAGCTCGAGAACAAGACACATTAGAACCGAACGAAAGAATTCATCAGATATTGGATTAGTAATATCCAATTAGAATGACTCGTTAGAGATAGGATCAGTAGTATCCTAGAACGGGTGTGAAGAGGATATTTTTCAAATGAAAACAATTTTGTTTTGAAAATTTAAATCAATTCTACGTATTTGAATATTTTATTTAATTTGAATTTGGACAATCCGCTATATAAAGATTTTGCATATACGCGTCATGAACGTATATTCGAAGTTTTAATATACCGGATAGATATAGAACCGCACTCTAGTAGCCCGGGGATGTTCTGATGGTGGTTCGAAACATCATCAGCATTTATTTTCGAGTGACGAAGGTGTGATTTCTATATATTTCCATCAGACTGGTGTGAGAACCAAAACTTATATAGCTAGAATACATTGTTGTGATTTGGCATCAAAAACATGATTTTCAGTATATGTATCAAATTATGAATTTGAAACTCTAATTCACTAATTGATTGATGTTTGTGTTGTTTGTTTATTTGTTTGATAATTTTGAACCATTTAGCCTAATTGAACCAAATATTGAATTATATTGGAAATTGGTCGCATTTGCTTGCATATACATATACTTACATTGAACAGGTCATAACAAGGAGGCTAGAGCAGAGAATAAAATTTGTTTGCCCGACAAATAGGTACATGTTTATCATAATTTACTGTTTTGTTTGGGTGATGATGATTTTATGGGCCTATTGGCTAGCCGCTTGGCTTTTTCTTTTTCTTTTCGAGATCAGAAGGCCTATATGGCAATTTCGGGATTTTCCCGTGGCTCCCGGTACAGGGGAGGTTATGGCGAAATTTTTCGAAAATTTAGGGTGTTAGCCAAATTTTTGAATTTTTCTTGAAAATTCTCAGAAACTGAATAGTTGGAGAATGGAAGCCAGATCGAACATAGAGTTGATTAATCAAACCACTTTCGACTTTGTTCCTTTTCGGGGACGAAAAGTTTTAAGTGGGGGAGATTGTAATAACGCGGAAATTCTGAACCAGTTTAAATTTTTTATTTTGGCAATTATGGCGAATTTTCTATATTTAAAATGAAGTATTTTAAGTAATATCGACGAAAAATTTATTTTGAATATAATTAGAACGTATATAGTTATATGGATCGTCGTTAGAATATAAATATTTATATATAATTATAAAAGGAATTGAAAATGGCGCGGTAGTTCGCTAATTCGATTTCAAACTTCAATTGAACGTACCGGATGCAAAACAAACCGGATTTTAGTGAAACCAAAAACATTAGGATCTAATTGATAATATCTTTCCAACGAATCCGAAAAATCAAAATTTCATAGCGGGAATCAAAAGATATGTCCAGTTGAAAATTCTGAATAGTCGCTATGGAATTCAGGCCCTTAAAAATGGGAATTTTGCAAACGACCTCGGATTTCGACGAAACTACTTTTGTTGGATCCGTGATGTCAAATTATTGCTAGATTCCAAATTTCATAATTTTTCAAATCAATATGTGAGCGTGGAAAAGGAAAATGCGGTTGACCAGTTTAAGTTGATTTTAATCGACTGGAAAATGGCCATTTTTCCAACGGTCTCACAATTCGACGAAACTAGTTTTGTTAGGACCGTATCGTCAATACGAGGCTAGAAAATATTTTTCTTGGATTTATAGAGTTCGTATGTGACCCCAGTAAATTGAAATGCGCGTTCAAATTCAATATATAGAGTTATATGTTGATTTTAACGAAAACTGATCGAAACGATCGAATCAGCCTACGATACATATCCCATTGTGTTCGGAATGGGGGTAATTAGCTATGGACGACAGGCGGTGGACCTCGTTTAGAGGTCGTATGTAAAAGTCAACTTTTTCATAATAAAATAATTAAGTAAAAAAAAAAAAAACTTTCTCTTCCCCTTATACTTCTGCCCCCCCCCTTTTTCATTTCAGAAACTAATCAAAAAAAAAGGAAGAAAGAGGGCGACGGGGGGGTGGGCCACCACCACCGCATCGTGCCCCCCCCCCCTAGGCGGCGGCGGCCACCGCCACTCCGGCGAGAACCCCTTCCCCTGTTGGCGTGCGACGAGACGCAGCCCCCCCAAAACCCCCTCGCCCTGTCGATCGCCCAAGACACCACCGCCCGCTTCCAGCTCCTCCCTTGTCAGCAAGCCACCCCTGGCCTCCCTCTGAACCCCCAATCCTTCGCAAAGAAACCCTAGCCCAGCTCCTGAAATCCTCCGCGAGGATCGAGACCGCCATGGCCCCACCGCGCGCAACCACCGCCCGGCCCGCCGCCCTGTCCCTTCCTCCGCCTCCTGCGCAGCTGTCGCGCTCTCCCCCTAGTCTCCAACCATCCAAACGATAAAAGGTGAGTTTATTTTATTTTTATTTAGTTTAGTTAATTAGAAAAATCTGATTTTGTTTTTATATAAACCTTTAAAACTGAATTTTAAAAATATATTTTACTATATTTAAGGTGAAATCTTTATTTTAGAAAAGGTGAAATCTTTAAAGTGAAAAGACGATATTTTTAAAAGTGAAAAGACGATAATCTTTAAAGTGAAAAGACGATATTTTAAAAATAGAAAAGGCGAAATCTTTATATGAAGAATAGCAGTAAAAATTCGATTTATATATATTATATAGCAAAGTAAAAATTCGATTTTTATATATCATATAGCAAAGTAAAAATTCGATTTTTATATATTATATAGCAAAGTAAAAATTCGATTTTTATATATTGAATAGCGAAGTAAAAATTCGATTTTTATATATTGAATAGCGAAGTAAAAATTCGATTTTTATATATTGAATAGGGAAGTAAAAATTCGATTTTTATATATTGAATAGCGAAGTAAAAATTTGATTTTTATATATTGAATAGCATGGTAAAAATTCGATTTTTACATTTGTAGTGGCTACGGGCAACGAAAGCGATAAGAGACGAGAACAGTGAAGATTTCCTGCATTAGAAGTGCCGTGGAGTTAGGATAGCTTTTGGTGAGAACTTCTCACTCTTCAATCTCTTTTTCTAGTTATATATATACTAGGATGCAGACGGTGTTTAGTAGCACCCGACACCCGTCATCCACAGACCATGGATGGCTTGTTTGTTTAATTGTTTGGTTGTGTAGTTGGTTAGATTATTTGGTTTGAATTGAATTGTTTGGTGAAATGAATGGATTTGATTGATGTGTGAATGGCGTGGGCCTTCACTAGACCGGGGATAAGGCTAGGCCTTGTCCCGTTTCTAGTATCGTGCCGTCATGCCGCCGATATTTTCTAAAATATGTTAGAAAAATAAAAATATCATTTTTATTGTGTAAATGAACTGAATAGAAATTCATGTGTTGACATAAAATATTTTATCGTTAAAAATATAATTTTTAACGTGTAAGTGAATAAAATAAATATTCATTTACAAACCAGACGGTTTGTTTATGTACACCTATTTGAATGACATTGATTGGGACGATAAATTTTACACCTCGCCCAACTGCACAAATAAAATCTGTGTTTGATTGTTTGAAACCCCACACAGGTGTTGGGATGAAATTTGAAGTCCACTCATCCTGATTGATTAAGTATGTCGATCGATTGATTGAAAGGCTGTTATAAGCGTTAGATATCTATATTTGATGCTTATACAGTGTAGTGCACTTTGGTTTATGGTTGATTATTTTTCAATGCTATTATATACGTGTGATGTATGAAAATCCATATAATTAATATTATATGGTGATTGATTGGGCCTCATTCCAATCGGAAAAATAAAGAATATTAAAATAAAGGTTCATGTGTTGACAGTACTCATCCGTTGAGATTAGTCATGTGTTGAGCGAAATATTTTAATAATAAAATTTACATCTTTATCAATATAAAATAAAGGTTCATGTGTTGACAGTACTCATCCGTTGAGATTAGTCATGTGTTGAGCGAAATATTTTAATAATAAAATTTACATCTTTATCAATATTAAAATAAAGGTTCATGTGTTGACAGTACTCATCCGTTGAGATTATTCATGTGTTGAGCGAAATATTTTAATAATAAAATTTACATCTTTATCAATATAAAATAAAGGTTCATGTGTTGACCGTACTCATCCGTTGAGATTAGTCATGTGTTGAACGAAATATTTTAAAATAGAAATATTTGAAATAGAAATATTTGAATAGGAAATATTTGAAAAAGAAATATTTGAAATAGAATTATATGAAGCCGTGTTGATTAGATTGACGCCATTTTGACGTGAACGATATTTATATCGATTTTATTCATTTTAAAATGAATATTGAAAAGTGATTTCGAAATCGAATATTTTGAAATGAAATTTGAATTGAATTGAATAGAAAACAAAATGAATTCGAATTGAATAGAAAACGAATTCGAATTGAACTGAATTGAAAAGAAAATGAATTCGAATCGAATTAAAAATTGATTTGAATTGAAATCAAATAGAAATGATAGTAAAAAGGATATATAATAGAAAATTCAATTTTGATTTAAATTTGAAATAAAGGTTGAAATTGTTTTTGAAACGAATTCAAAACTATTTATAAATTTCGTTTTAAATAGAAATCGACGAAATATATATTATATATATAATATAATGGCCTGAATAGAAAGCGCCGCGTCGCGGCCGTTCGTGAATTTCGACCATTTATTTCAAACAGACATTACGGGAGATCCGACCGTCGGATTCTCCTAAAACTGGAACCGTTGGGTTCGTATCGAAAAGAGCTTTCTAACGAATATTAGAAATTCAAAATCTAACGGTTGGATTTGGAGATACGTCCAAATCAAATTCGAAAAAGGTCGCTATAGGTGTAGTTCGATGGCCGTTGTTGGAAATCGACTGTACGGGCCTTGAGAAAATTATTAAAAATAGTAATAATTTGTGTAAAATCATAAGAAATGAGTTGGGAAAAATATGGATGAAAAACTCCATATTAGAAAAGATAAAAATAGATTTTTATCGAAATGAACTAATTTTGAACTAAAATTAAAACCCATTTAATTTTAAATAAATAAATTGGATTTGAAATGGGTTTAAATAGAATTGATTCATGGGTTTATCGTGAACTGTGTTTTAAATAACACTTGTTCTTTAACCCGATAATAATTAGAATGTGATTTGGGTTTGTCGCGAACGGTGTTTTAAATGACACCAGTTCTTTAACCCAGTAAAAGGAGTTTTATTGAATCTGCAATTAGATTGATATGTGAATTGATAATTTAAATTATCAAATTTGGCAAATGAGCGAGAATGGAGTAGCACCAGTTTTGCTCCAAAGCGATAGTTAAATCTTTAATCAGATTTGAACGTGGAATGGTAATTAATTTTACCGATAACACCGTGGTGTTAAATATGGAGTATTACCAGTTTTGCTTCATGGGATGAATAGGTTGGGATTGGGAAATAAAATAAATAATTACTTCGGTGTGGTTTGCTAATCTCGACTAGTTGGAAAAAAAACCATAATTCGGTTTGAAATGACATCCAAAGGAAGATTAAAGAATAAATTTTAAAGAATTTATCTTGGATAAAATTAATGGGAACCTTTCCCTGAGAATATGAATTGGAATGAGGCGTATGTTGTGTTTGTGTAACATTTGTTTTAAATATACGTGGGTTGTTCGGAAAGTCCGTGTTTATACCCATTCTGAATAATCGATTCGACGATAAGTCGAAGATGAAGACGGTGGTCGAAGACCGGAAGTCTTCACATCGTTTGGATAATTACTGACGATCCTGATTGGGCTGTACACCCAAGAGGATGGAAATAGTTGGTGGTCGTCCAGACGTACTTGGAGATCGATGGATATGCGAGGAAAGTGCCTCCGGTTTCGTTCAGAACCAGAGCGAACTTGTAAATGGATTGTGTGTCTGACATTGGATTTTATTCTGTGTTGATTGATTTCTGTTAAATATATATCTGTTTGGCGGCGGAGAATTTATTCTCTTGCTTAACGCCCTTCTCTGAGACGTACGAGCTTAGAGGTTATATATCGATAGATACCAATCGCATGGCATGAATTGCCTGTATGGCACGCTGAGTTGCATAGATCAAGGCTTATGTTGAAAAGCAAAGTCTTGTGGTTGATGATCAAAGCACGGCCTTTGTGGCGTAGCTTTGTGCATAGCGTGGATTCGCGAGCCTCACACCTCGGTATGAGTTAAAAATGGGATACGGACCGCTGGGAGAGCAGGACGTTTCTTTCTTGCTTTGGTGGTGTCAGTGACTTACCAACCCTGACATTTATATACTTTTCACCTTTGTGGTTGTTGGAATGAGGCTCCTCGATTATAGGTCTGTAAGGACCAGGAAACGTGTGTTCAGGCATAACTAATCCTCTAACGTAAGTGAGGACCGGCCCAGCCGAATCCAGGATTGCCCAGAGTGTGTAGTCCTGAGACATTTGCTAGAGTGTCTCGAACGCGGAGAGAAGCTTGCCCCTTGCCTCGACTCATGACGGAATCCAATTTCCAATACGTGATATTGCGGTTTTAATTGTAGAACTAGTATGGCGACATAGTAGATGGTAGCTATGCCGCCTATGATTGATATTTATGATTGAAATTGTTTTGACACTTTACACCCATAATAGTATCAAATAATGTGTTTTAAACGTATCAAGCATGCTTTGGCTATTATAAGGGAAAACCCTATCCTCCGGCTTGCGTTGCATTGTGTGATGGGACCTGGGTCTTATAACAGCTTCATTTTTCTTTATTTAGCATTGCATTGTTTGTCCTATGCACTGGTATTCTTGGGAGGAAACCCGTTCCGTGTTATACGGCGTGGTCCCTTGATTTACCTAACTTTAAAACCAATATTAATAATTGTTTTAGTTCTCACACCAGTCACATGACTGACCTGGAGTTTATTGTTTTAACCTAAACTCTGGGTGCCCCTA
Organism: Allium sativum; assembly: GCA_030737875.1. Taxonomy (NCBI): domain Eukaryota; kingdom Viridiplantae; phylum Streptophyta; class Magnoliopsida; order Asparagales; family Amaryllidaceae; genus Allium; species Allium sativum. Next base: position 38,166,623 of record CM060917.1, on the reverse strand, counting down.
TTTTCCACATGGGCAGCTAGTAGTTTTGGTTTTGCAGATTTATATTCACAGGATCCTGGTTTACAGTTGAAATGATATTCGGAAAGCTCTGTATCCGTATATCACCTTCAGTTGTACTTTGTATTATTTTTCCGCTGCTATGTAATTTATTGTAATCTCTGATATTTGTCGAATGTAATTTATTCATTTATACTCTGTATATTCTTGTATTCTGATGGAATTATTGTAATAGCAATGAAATGTTCTTCCGTCTGCGTTCTATTTTGTCCTGTTCTCAAAACGATCAGGGGTTTCGAACGGTCTAGATTGGTTTAACGACTGATTCAGATCGAGCAAAATTCTGTGTCGTCACAACTACTCTACCAAATCTAATTGTGTAGATGGCACTAGTTGCTAAGAAATAGAAAATTGCAGAAAATAAAACGAAGAAGAGGGACTTTATTAATGGAGAAGAAATAGAAAATGGGATCGTGGCTACAATGATATTACAAGGGTATTTATAGGAGATAACCAAACCCTAACCCTAATTACAAATGGGCCTAGCTATTTCTAGTAAGTTTTAGGCCTTTTGTCATTTGGAACAAGTTCTAGGCCTTTTCTCTTTTTCACTTGCAAGCCTCCTTTAATTTGAGATGTGCATGGCCTTTTTATAAATCATTTTCTTGTCCAACAACAACTAGATGTGAGATCTTCATCTACAATTCTTCAAAATGTAAATATATAGCAATCTGATCTTCATTTCTCTACTTTTCTAGTTGCATGCGGGATGGGTTGCAATATCTGTAAAAGTGACAAAACAATACCCAAGTAATATTTATTTGTATACAAAAGATAAGATATAAGAGCATAAAATAATCCTATTTCTATGTCAATACCCCCACACTTATCTTTTACTCGTCCTCGAGTAAAACAAAAATAAAAAACTAACTAGATAGGTCACACTTTCGTAGGAAACACGATTGCATTGAGCGTATGCAACAAGCCGTTAAACCTCTAGGTGTCCCTAGTAGGACGAGTGTTGTCTCGTGAGGGTTTTCAGCGGATACTACCCACAAAATCCAAATGAAGTATGCTATGGCTCTAATGTAACTACGTGAATGCAGAGGACTTATGCAACTGAAAACAAAAAAAAATGAAAACATGACCTGTTTCAGGAAAGTGGTACAACAAATTAAGTTAACAATTTCTAATCAGTTGATTGTACTTTAGATACCTCAACTTGTAACAAATTTTCGATATAATTCAAGTTTTCAATGTTAAACTCTAGTCTGGCCCGTTGGTTCGGTCGATAACATAGTGCAGCCATGAAATAGATTCTTAGTTTGCTTGGCATAGTTTGTAAACTGGTATTATTATTTTCTTATGTATGGCTAGTCAAATCAATAAGGTCAAGAAGTGTTTGGGCATCATCGCTTATTCTCTATCTCTATAAAAGTTAAAATTTATGATTAATTACATACACCTAACTTAAAAGACCAAGGTATACCACCCATACACTGCCTTGCGGACTGACAAAGAGTTGGGACAGAGCTTGGCGGATTGTGCAGACTGACGCTGACTTTATCAACAACATGTCGGTAATCCTTAGGTGTCCAATCTCATAAAATGAGACCAAGATATTCCAACGCTGGCTTTGTCAACAACATGTCGGATAGAGCTTGGCGGGTTTGCACACCAACGCTAGATATACAAGCAATGTTGGATACCCTTGGATTACTATTATTATTATTGAAAATATAAGCGCAAAAGAGAGTTACGCGAATTCAACTTAACACAACTTAGTTTTAAAGATTCGAAAAGCCAATATAAGTATTTTAAGTCCTCCACTAATTAAACAAGGACTACAATTTAGAATAAACTTCATGGCCATCACCTAAGATTCTCCCTATGTACCAGTTACACTATTATCCCTCAAAATTCAACTTTTCATTATATTTCTTATTCGATCTTAGCTGAGCGAAAAAAATACTATCAACTGATTAACAATCCTTGACTTATTTTGTTGTATCAATCTAAAATGAGTCATGTTTCAAAAAAAAGGAAAAAATGGCATGTTACTACGATCTAAAATGAATGATGGTCCTATATGAAAAGAAAGAAGAAGAAAAATTAAAGAAAAATAAAAGGATGTAATGCAGACTCCCCCCACACTTGGACAAAACAGTGTCCACACTGTAGCACGTTTCCTAAATTTGAATGATAAAACCTATAAATGGATTAGATGCAAAATGATTTGCAGAATGAAATGCAGCCTAACTATATGTAAGAATGGATCATATGTACAATGATATATGTGTTTACGATGCATGCGATGCAAAGAATGTCACCAACTTTTTCCCTTACACTTGGTTCTAGCCCGATGAATCAGATTCCCAATATGTCTAGGCATGTTTTCTAATAAGCAAAGATTTTTGAAAACCATCTCATCTTTGTACCTAGATTTATAATCCAGTAGATAAATATCCAGGGTCATCCTAACATGAAGTTTTTCAACCAAGCTAACATTCCAAAAATAATTCATGTGTACAACGAATTTATCAGTGTAATTGTTCAAAAATTTGTGATCGTATATAAACTCAGTTGTACTTGTGAAATTTAAATTCTGAGTGTTGTTCAAGACTATGTGATCACATTTCTCAATTGATAACGTATTTTTAACACTGACAATTTCATGTTCATTTGAAATTTTCTCAAATTTAAAATTTTCGAACTCATGACTTGAATCTACTTCTTTCTCATTTGTCAACTCATCCTCATACAATCCAAAGAATTCATGTTCGTTAAAATCCTTCTCCAAGTTTGAGTTGAAAAATTCAACATTTTTATTTTGTTCAGTTTCTAGAATTTCAAGTTTCTCGCAGCCTGAAAGAGGAAGATTAAAACCTGAGCTTAAAACTTTTTCCTGAAAAGAATCGAAGTCCAAATCATTTGTTGAATTTTGAACAACTTCATTTAGATCGTTATTCTCAATTTCTAAAGTTGTTATCTGAAAATTTTCACTATCAGTAAAGAATGGATTATTTTCTGATTCATCGCTTGTTTGAATTTGATTTTGTTGCTCTCGTTGTTCTTTCAAAGATGTCATTAAACAAAGAAGTTCATCCATCTTTCAATCTTTTTCATCAAGTTGTCTATCTTGCCTTTCTACCCCCTCTCTAAGAATGTTAAGATGATATTCTTCAGAATCGTTGATTTTTGAGCTCTCATTTTGGATTTCTTGATTCTCAAAATTATAGTCCACGTCAATTTCACAATCAATATTATTTCCAATGTGGTGGTTGTTTGAATCTTCAGAAAAATGACAATGATATTGGAAATCATTTTGATTTTGAAAATTATGTTCGTAACCAAAACTGTTGGAACTTGAGGGAAAATTGCAATTTTGGTAATTTTCAAGATGTTGATATGGGCTATAATTTTGAAAATTTTGGTTTACAACCCCATATTGATGTTAATCAAAGCTATATTGGGATTCAAAGCTGTTTTGATGAGTATGTGGCCCATAATCGAAATTATTGACATTTGAATTGAAATTGCAATTTCGATCATATCCATGCTTTTGAAAATGTTGGTCATTTGGAAAATTTTGAAAATTGTTGGCATTGGCTCATGAAATTTTGGAAAATTTTGGCTCATGAGTTGCAATTCATATTCATACTCTTCAAGAGGACGTCTACTCCGATTATTATCCCACATTTCTCTCAATGATTTTTTTGAATCAGACATTTTAAAGAAGTCATGCCAAGACAGAAATTATTCTCACTTCAAAATAGTATAAAATACTAAGTTGTGCTCTATTAATTAACTGACTCAATTAGAAGGGGAAAGAGGGTCTTATGGCCGTTCACGTATAATATAAATACTAAGGGATACGACCAATGTTTTACGGGTAGTATGCAACCTCTTTTGCTAAAAGTTCAATAAATTGAACTAATATATATATCTGCGATCCAATTATATGAGACAGTCAACTTCACAAAACACCACTTTTCAATTATATTATTTCAAAAATCAAATCAAGTTTTATAACTGAAAATCGACGAGAGTGATGACTTCAGGTATGTTAATTCGTGCCTCACTAAACAGATTCAAAAATTCCAATCACAGAATAATAAATTACAGAAAATTAAAATATTGTACAAGCAAGCCGCTGCCCCTACAGAAGATTTTTACAAGCAATTTCTATATTTTTCAAAGCTACAGAGCACCTGTAGAGTTTAGAAATTTTTACAGTGGGGTATGGTAGTCCAGAACGATTGAAAAACAGTGGCAATTCAAATCAATTGTTTGCAGATCGATTGACTTATGTATTCCTTGTTCGCTTTGCTTTAACTCTCGCTCACTTTGGTCTTTGTTGTTTGCTTGAGCACTTTTCTAGCTTTGCTTTAAATTCGGTGCGCTGCTTGTTGCAGGGAAGGTGATTTTGGACAGTGAATTGAATGCTTGGTGGAGAATCAGGCAGAAGGGGATGTTTGATCAGTTTTGATGGCTGGTAGATGTCGGTGAATTATGAGAGAGAGAAATTACGGCACAAGGAATCTAAAGAAAGAAGGTACAAGCTGTGAATTTGTGTCTTCTTCTTTTTTTTTGAAAGGAATGTAATGAATTGGGAAAAATAGAAAGAAAGCGGAAACCAAATAAAATGAAAAATGGAAAGAAATCTAAAAATTGGCAACAAATTGAATGAAAAAAAGGCTAGAATTTGTTCAAGGCAGAGGAGCAACAAGAATTTTGTTGATTGGGGGGGGGGGGAATAGAGGCTGTTGTGTATGCGGGTGGGAGGTTTGAGAGGATTTTGTGTGGCAGAAGGGTGGCGAAGTTTTGTGAATGGTAAGGGCTTGAGATGAATAAGGAATTGGTTAGCAGTGAAGAAATAGAGAAAGAGGACTTTTTTTATTGTATATTTGTTTTTGTTTTGGAAAGAAGAAAAAAATTTAAACAAAAGGAAAGTAAAAGATTGGAAAGGGATTTGAAACAGGGAAAGCAATAAAGAGAAGACAAAAACAGAAAGAATATTTTTTTTTGTTTATTGTTGTAAAATTAGAAGAGAGATAGAAAGAAAAATGAAAAAGGAAAATTTTGAAAAGGGAAAGAAATAAATGAAAGAGAATATAAAATGTCAAAGGCAGAAAATCAGTGAAAATGATAGTTTTTTTTGTAATGAAAGCAAATGTAAAAAGATGGAAAGAAAATAAAGAAAGGAAAGAACCAGAAAAATAAGCAAGTTGTAAATGCAAAGGGGAAGAAAAAATTGACAGAAATAACGAAAATTTCAAAAGAGGGAAGAAATAAATGACAAAGCAGAGAATTAATTACAAGGCAAAGAAGGGAAAGATCTTAAAAGAGAAAAGCTTTAAAATTTATTTTTTTGGTTTATTGTTTTAAAAGATTGAACAATTAGAAAGAAGTAAAAGGAAGGAATATATGGAAAGAAGGAATGAAGAGGGAAAAAGAAAATGTAAAAGGAAAAAAATTGAAAAGGGGAAAGAAATAAAATAAAAAATCAAGAAAAAATGGCAATTTTTTTGTCCTCTTGTTTAGAAGATTATAATATCAATTAACAATACCAAATCTAACCAATCAAGAATTTTTCTTCATATATACAAGGAAAAAAAACTAACACATATCAGAAATTAAATAAATAATAAAATTTAATTGTTGCCTCCCCGGCAACAGCGCTAAAAACTTGATCGTCACTTCCCTATGAACTAGAAAAGGGCGATTTATGAAATAATACTACAAGTGCACAAATCGTGTAGTATGCAGGTCGAATCACATGGAGGTAAATTAAATCAAATTATTTATAAAATTTCTTGGGTGAGTTAAACGAAGCTTGGGGATTGATTTTGAAAAAACAGTAGAACTATTACTGAATTGAGTACAGAGCTGAATCTAATCAAATCTATATTCAACCCAACATGACCTAAGAACGCAATAAAAAGAACAGAATTTAAAACTGCAGAAACTGAAATAACAAACAGGAATTAAAATTAGGATTACCGTTGAATCTAATCAGATGGTCAATCACTAATGAAAATAAATGTAAAATACAACTAGTACTCTACCAAATCTAATTGTGTAGATGGCACTAGTTGCTAAGAAATAGAAAATTGCAGAAAATAAAATGAAGAAGTAGGACTTTATTAATGGAGAAGAAATAGAAAATGGGATCGTGGCTACAATGATATTACAAGGGTATTTATAGGAGATAACCAAACCCTAACCCTAATTACAAATGGGCCTAGCTATTTCAAGTAAGTTTTAGGCCTTTTGTCATTTGGAACAAGTTCTAGGCCTTTTCTCTTTTTCTCTTGCAAGCCTCCTTTAATTTGAGATGTGCATGGCCTTTTATAAATCGTTTTCTTGTCCAACAGCAACTAGATGTGAGATCTTCATATATAATTCTTCAAAATGTAAATATATAGCAATTTGATTTTCATTTCTCTACTTTTCTGGTTGCATGCGGGCTGGGTTGGAATATCTGTAAAAGTGACAAAACAATACCCAAGTAATATTTATTTGTATACAAAAGATAAGATATAAGAGCATAAAATAAACATATTTCTATATCAATCAAACATTGATTGAAAATAACGTGTATAATCTTGATGAATTTTATTGACAACATAGTTGTATATATCGTTGGCTGTCCACTTTATTACTTTCCTTATGTATTCAAAGTGTAACGTTCATTAATTTATAAATTTTTAAATGTGAATAGTTGCTGCAGTTTTCGATGCCCCTTTCTCTTCATTGTTTCCTTAATGCAACATTCATTATTTTTCCTTCAATATATTAAAATATTTCCCTTCATTCTATTTTTTTTTCCCTTTATTCTATTTTCATGCATCTTATTTCATTTACGTACTTTCATTCCTTAAATTTATATTCCTTTATTACTCCTTTCCCTTCATTATTTCTCTCTAAAAACAAAGGCATGTTTCGTTCGTAAAAAAAGGTTTCGTTGCCTCAAATAAAAAGAAATGCATGAGACATATATGTGGAAGGTCATGCATCTCGTTTATTTATACATAATGCATGCACTTTTCAATGCATTCACTGCTTCATTCTCCTTTTTCTCTTTCTCTGACTCTTACATTTTCTTATTTTAATGCATGCATGCATTTTATACTAAAAAAAATTTAAATGAAAAACATATTTGGTCACAAATTATCAATTTGCATTTCTTGGCCATTCATTTTCAAAATCTCTTTTATAAACTCAACGCATACATGCATGGATGCATTTGTTCCTTTGTTTAATGCATTTTATGCATGTGTTACCCATTTATAATTCAATTCATTTCGTTGTTTTCCTATACAAGTTTTATTTGTTCCCTATTTATTTCTTCTTCCTATCAAGTTTACTAAGCAATTTTCCTACCCTTCATTTTATTCTGTCAAACTAGAAGTTTTCCCCAAAATCAATTATTATTTTCTTCTCAAATCAATGAAGCCTATACTTTGAAAAAAAGGGAATGAATCGCTATCGCCACTTCGAGATCATCCATCCTACCATAAGATGAATTTTTGGAACATTAGCAAAGGAAGATGTAGCTTTTTTGGTAAAATGTTGTTTTGCTAATTTCCAACATTGATATTTAAGTTATTCTCTAACGTTAGTAGGCCAACACCTGCATCATTCCTAGGTGACCGTATCTCATACACAAGCGAACCATTACTGATGATGGAAAAAGAATGCTTTCACAGCATTGTCACCCACTGCAACTTCAACTGCAAAAGTACACTGCATTTTATAATAGTTTCATATTCAGTGTAGCTGTTGTTTGCTTTGAAATTTTCAAATTTTCTTTTTACAGTTAATTTCTCTTGCGGGTGATACCCTTGCTCATTTGACATAACCGTTACCTCGATTTCCTAACATTTTCTAACTTTATAAAGATCCTTTTTTATTTTATTTTCCTTTACAAATATCAACAGAAGTGGTACCATGACCAATGTCAGGGTTAAATTGCATTTGACATGCTCCTTCTTTCTTCTGTATTTAAATTAGGAAAACACTATCAGAATTACTGAGTTTTACTTCCTTTTACCTACAACATCAAATTATATACGTAAGTTTGTACGATCACAATTTTGCAACTAACTTTTAGTGCAATTCACATTAATTATGGCTTTTCTTTCAATCCCGAAAAATCACTAAATGGTTACTGCATGTATGAAACTCATAATACACTTAAAAAAAAGTTATGTGCTCTTTTTTATATTATTATCGAGGATCAGGCTTATGCATGATCAAATAGCAATATGCATTGATTTTTCGTTGATTAAGTTAATTTTTTTCTGAATTGTACATAAGATGATGTTTAAATATGTATGCAGGTATTGAAGGAGTATGAAGTCAAGCACTGTCAATTAGTAGAATTTAGATTCAAGATCTATATAGTTCTAATACTTCCAATTTTTCTAAGTTGTTGAAGTTAATATATGCCAAAAAATCATGTTTATGCATTTTGTACATTTAATTATTATACATTGATTGACATATGCTGGACTCTCGTTATGAACTTTCATGGATTTAATTTGACTGGGTATTTGTTTGTGGTTGAAGCTATGTGATCGTTTTCACAAAAAAATTGGTATTCAGTATATGTGAGGTAGATTATATAACAGCTGCTAGTTTTTGTGTAGATGCGATCATAAGCCCCGCCTTTCATTCTGTTTTTTTCTTCTTCTAATTTTGTGTTAGTTTATACAACTTTGTTTATTACTTCATGTACATTAATGTTATGTGATGGAAAGGGATATCTGATTGCATTGTTAATGCGTTAGGAGCCAAAGTCATGAGTCATAACATAAATATGACAATATGGCTTGCAATGATTATGCCAATACCGATGATCTTGGCCGCAAATATGTATGTAGGTCAAAGTTATAAGTCATGACTACAAACACAGTTTTCATCATAAGTATGTCGGATCTTTTGTATCTTTTGCAAACTTCCCAAGTTTAACTTATGCTCACTAACAAACAATGTGTGTTTTCAACTTTAGATTCGTTGTCATATTTCAATATCCTTAACGGTTAGGTATTTTTCCAAGTTTTTCAAATTTGGGGTGCTTAGAAAATATTTTTGTTTGGGCAGAGAAATAGTACTTTAGGAAATAAAATGTGGATCCAATTATTGTTCCAAAATTAGTGTACAGCCAAGAGTCGTGTGCGAAGCACTGGTTCGCACAAGTAATGAATATGAAAACCAAAGTAATTTGTAAAAAAAGATGGTCCATATTGAGTAATGTTGATGTAAACTATTTATTTAGGTGTAGTGTTTGTTAAGCAGCCACTGGTTTACGAATAGAATTTGTTGAAAGCTAATTGTATTTTTGCAAAAACTTAGATTTGAACTTGTGACCTTATGTTTATATTAAGAAAATGTATTTTGAATGGTTTGTACTTACACCAAAAAATATATTTGCTAAAGGTATAAATCATTTATTAATCATATAAATCACAAACTATGCTTTTTTTCGCACCAATAAAGTGGTCGTGCCGGAGTGGTTATCGGGCATGACTAGAAATCATGTGGGCTTTGCCCGCGCAGGTTCGAATCCTGCCGACCACGTACTGGTTTTACTATTATCCCCTAAGGCTCTATTTGTTGAGTGTTTAGTTACATTTCAGATCTATAATAATTTTTACACTCGTATGAAGTTAACTAGAGATTTCGATACATGGTCACAAAGATTTAATACATTTTTGTTATATTCTAACGATGCAATTTCATCAATACATTAATGAAATTATGATTAAAAACTACGACCAAAATAACTCATGACTTACAAGCATTGGATTCAAAATGGCCAAAAATCCTACATGCATATTTCATATCTTATAAATAATTATAAGGCGAATGGTCATGAGAAATTAGTCTGAAAAGACCGCTTTCGTCAATGTCTAGTTCGATTTCCCATCTACTGATGATTTTTAGACACGAAGTTAACTTGAGGACGGATTCTGAAACGCACTAGTGATTGCCAAGTTTTCATGATAATTTTGTTATGTACTGATGATGTAATCACTGGTAAATTCATTCATTAAAATTATGATTATGAACTACAACCTAAAAAATGCATGACTTAATAGCGCTAAATCTGAAGTTCCCCAAGCTCATCCACGTATATTTTATGTCATACAGATAAATATTTATAACGTGAATGGTTCCGAGATATTATTCTGAAAATTCATTTGAGCACCGGAGGTTATTGATAAGCATGACAAACACCATATTGCATTAGTGACTAGTGTAGCACAAGGGAAAAAATGATAGCATGTGTAGCGCAGAAAATTTAAGCCTATAAATGGGCTATAGAATAATATAATTGGGAAATAAAATAAATTGGTTCCTAAATTAAACGTGAACATTTATTTATTTTTATTTAGTTTATAATGCTCCTGATATAAGCATGGTATAGTCAGTCAAATTATCACAACCAATTTAGTAAGCTTGAAATATAATAAATAAAGTCTTATATGATCGCCTCTAGTAATCTAATGTTCGTAAGATAAAACTTAGGCTTCCATCTCTGCAATGTAGGAAAACTAAAAAAATCCTAATGCTATTGAAACAATACCAATAAAATCGACATAAAAAAAGCTTGCATCACAATAAAGTGGTTGTGCTGGAGTGGTTATCGGGCATGACTAGAAATCATGTGGGCTCTGCCCGCGTAGGTTCGAATCCTGCTGACTACATATTTATTTTAATAATATCTCCGGAGACCACTCTTGTTGAATGTTTGGTTATATCTCCCATTTACCGATTACTTTTACACTGATTTGAAGTAAACAAAAACCTCCGATACATGGTTACAAAGATTTTATGCATTTTCGTTACATTCTGACTAAGCAATTTCGACTAAATTCAATCATCAAAATTATGATTAAGAATTACGACCAAAAAAATCAATGACTTAAAAGCGTTGAATTCAAAATGACCGAAATTCCTACATGCCTATTTGTATATTATGAACACTTATAATGCAAATGCCTCTAAGAAATTAGTCTGAAAAGACCGCTTTTGTTGAATGTTTGGTTTCATTTTCCATTTATTGATGATTTTTAGACACAAAATTATGATTATGAATTACAACCAAAAGTACCCATTACTTAAAGGCGTTGAATTCAAGATAACCAAAACTACTACATGCGTATTTTGTATATTATAAACGGTTATTATGCGAATGGCTGTAAGAAATTAGTTTGAAAAGACCGCTTTTGTTTAATGTTTAATTCCATTTTTGATTTACTGATGATTTTTAGACATGAAGTTAACTTGAGGACGGATTCTGAAATATATTACATGGTTGCCATGTTTTCACGATGACCTCGTTACATACTGATGATGTAATCGCTACTAAATTCATTCATCAAAATTATGATTATGAACTACGAACCGAATAATGCATGACTTAATAGCATTGAATTTGAAGTTACCAAAACTCATGCACGATTATTGTATATATTATAGATAAATATTTATAATGCGACTGGTTCTAAGAAATTAATCTGAAACTTTATTTTCACACAGGAGATTTTTGATCAAAATGGTAATCACCCACTTGCTTTAGCGACTAGTGTAGCCTAGGGGAAAATGATAGCAAGTGTAATGTCGAAAATTTCGCCCGTAAATCGGCAACTGAACAATGATTATATTAAAAGAAAATAAATTGATTCCTAACCTAAATGTGAACATTTATTTATGTTTATTTCCTTTAGGTAGCAGCTATTGGGACACAAAAATAAACACAAAATTAGAGGCATAAATTGTGGAACATTAGGTTTATTTGTCTTTTTGTAGAAGATGGTCCAATGAGAGATCTAATGATTGAGATTAAGTGTCCAGTTTTGTTTCAACACTTTGTGGCTAAATAGAGTTTCCCTTTATTTTATATTGCTCTTAATGTAATCCAAGTTTTAGAGCCTGAAAAATTATCATAACTAATTTAGTAGAAGCTTGAGATAAACATTGAATAAAGTAAATTTTATATGACCGCATCTGGTTATTTATTGTTCGTAAGATAAAATTTACGATTCCATCTCTCCAATGCAGCAAAATGGAAAAAAATCTTCTGCTATTGAAATATCATTGGTCATATCAGCATCAGTTAAGCTTGCACTACAATAAAGTGGTCGTGCCGGAGTGGTTATCGGGCATGACTCGAAATCATATGGGCTTTGCCCGCGCAGGTTCGAATCCTGCCTACCACGTATTTGTTTTGCTAATATCTCCAAAGTAGTGTTATCTATTAAATAATAGTAAAGCCAAAACCTTTTAAATCTCTCTCGTTAATTAATTTCAAGAGTTTTATCTCTTCTCCTTAATTCTCTCCAGATATTTCTTTTTAAAATTAGTTTATCACTTTACACTTATTTGTTATTTCTCTCACATTATTTTACTTCTTCTATCATTTATATTTTTGTATGGACATTACAAAGTTTACACAATTTTGTATTAATAGTTAGCTCATAACACTTTATATTTACGTCCACATATTTAAATTAATTACAAAATCCAAAGCTTAAGAAATTTAAATAAATTTTATTAACTAGTATTTCTTTTAAACATTAAAGATGACTAAAGTATTAGTTTTTGGCTTCAAATACTTACATATAAATTTTTATAGCCATCTGAATCTCTCTCAATTATATTTTAACATTTTACATTTAGTACCATATTTTACAATTAATAATTACATAATATTAAAACTACTTAAATAGCTAACAATCTATTATTCATTGATTTCCTAATAAATCACATCTAGATTAACCATGTTCATATTAACAAAAATGAAAAAAAAACAAATTTTTGAGCACCTCAATCACATAACAAATATTATACGCAAAAATAACCATCACAAGTTCAAAGTTCAACTCATTTGCATCAATATATTTATCGTGTACTGTATTGTAATATTAATAACAACACCTACGTTTAAAAATTTATTTAGTAACTTACAAAATACTGCACAATATCCTTTCTTTCTCTCTTTCCTTCTGCTGCCAATCTTAGCGTTTTTTAATCACCAACTTTCCTCTTTCCATGTTCCATTAAGATCTTCTACTCTTCTTCCAATTTCTAGCTTTCTTTTTTGTGGGTTTAAGCTCAATTGTTTCTTCCTTAGCTCAGATCTGGAGTCCTCTTATTGATTTGAAATCTGTCGCTTTCTTCTCCTCGTTTGTTTTCATTATAAACCTTTTCCTCCTTCCTCACAATCTCTCCATTCTTCCTACCGTGTCTCTTTGAATTCCTCACATCCTACCTCTATGACTTTATGGTTTGGCTTTACTCGACTTGCCCACTAGATTTGTCCTTATTCTCACTGAACTTCACTTCTGTTCCCACCAAAAGGAGGACCAATAGGTTGTGGATCGATCTTTTCGACGTGCCGGTTGGGTAGGTTTTCTGGTGTATTTGATGGTCGAGGGTTCGTTTGTTTTCGGGTTTTGTGTTGGTTTTTAGCTGTGGTTCGACTTCGGAAGAGGCAATTTGTTGTGTGACTTGTGTCAGTGCAACGGTGAGGGTATGGTAGTTCACTAGTTTATTTTGGTGATAAGGGGTTGTGCCTCTGTCATGTTTCTTTATTTTTTTCTAGATCATCGTTTGGGGATGGCATTTTGGTGTCCTTTGTTTTCCCTCTTCCCCTACAGTTTTGCAGCACCGACCTCATGCCACGACAATAGCTATGTTGCAGTGGGCGATGGTTATTTTTGTTTGTGCACTGTAGTTACTATTTGCGTTGAACTTCTTTACGCTTGTTTTGGTTTTGTCAGAATGGATGGTCAGGATTGTTCTTGTCTGATTTCCAGCTTTTCGGGTATACTAGCATGTTGGTTTGGATGTTAATCATACCTTGTCGTTGATGGTTGGCATGGTATATATGAGTTCTCAAGTAACTTCGGCCACTCTTTAGTGTTTTCCCATCTTGGATGAGATGTCCCCTGCGGTTCTCTGCTTTTGTCATACTACTATGTTAAATTTAGCTATGTAAGTTGACATAGTTTTGTGTTGTGTCCTGTTTATTTGGTACTTGTTGTACATGTGTACTTCTTCTGTTTTATTGCTTTTCAAATATTATTGTATGAAATGACTCCCTGCATGGAGTATGGTAGTTTTAGGTTCTTTGCTTAACTCTTGTACTCTAAACTAGGATACTGTCAATGGTTGGTGCACTTTAAAAACCGAATGAAGTAGATAGACAATCTGCCTATCTCCTGTACCAATTCTATTTATTATTTATTATAATAAAGAGTATTATATGGATCGCTATAAAATCGCTCGGCTTGCCAAAAAAAATGTCTTTCTCCAGGGGCTCACAAAAATAGACCCAGGGTATATATCATGTTCTCGGCCTTAAAGAAAAACTGAGCACACAGTAAGAAAAACGGACCTGAAGACATATGTTTAAACTACTCATGAAATCTTAAATTCCAATTGTTTGAATAACATGAGAGAGTATTTAGTCCATTTTTCTAATATCTTGTAAAAATATACATTAATTTTACTATGCATATTCATATTAAATAAGGAACTTTTTTATGCAATTTTAAAGGTTTGTAAATCACATAACATGAACCATGAATATCAACAATAGCAACAAATTTATTTTTTACATTAGTTTGATTCATTGATATCACAAATGTACAATATATTGTATTGTTTTTGTTAGCTATAAAACATAAATTATACACAAATAATAATAATAATTTTAATTAATAGTTTGTGTGTTTCACATCAAAATTTATCATATTGCATAACAGTGTTCTAATTTTAAAATTAAAATAATAAATACTACTTTTAATAATATTATCATTTGTAACGCACGGGTTACACGCTATTTATGGCGGTAAGTCAAGTCGAGATGACTGATGTAGAGCTAGTCGATTAGTCGTAGACTGATCTTAGACTAGTCGAAAAAATAAAATGTTGGCACCAATAAATTGTCAATTCTAATATATTGCTGCCAACATATATATTGCTACTGAACAAAGAAAATAAATAAACGATGCATAGAATTTAATAAAGTACAATTTGCAAGATGGCAGTAGAAAGATGGTGTTTCAGGTTTAGGTATCGATCGACTTTCGATCGAAGCTATGGTTCGATTTTTTTTTTTCTGTCCCATAGTAGATACTCGAAAATTTCCAGTTCGAAATTTTTAAATCGACTTTTAATCGATACTTGGTATCGATCTTTTTCTTGCCTTTTTATTCGTTACAGGTGTCAATAACTTTCGGTTTTTACTCTATTTGATTTATCAATAACTGTAAGAGGCTCAATTTTTTTTTCTTTTCTGAAATGGACCAATACCAAACCAGTCAACATCCATAATGATCTAGTCCACTCGACTAGCCGATTAGTCGACAAATTCCGGCCCAGGCACACAAAAGTTATGAAAAAGCAAATCAAGGCTTCAGGTCGATCACTTGATCTCGACTAGTCGTCGACAAGTCATGACTAGACGAGCACCGTGATGACAGTGGTCAATAGACTGCTTTTGCTGAGCGTTTGGTTACATTTTCCCCTAACCGATCATTTATACACTGATATGAAGTTAATTAAATCCGAAGATACATAGTTACAAAGATTTTACGCATTTTTGATATATTATGACTATGCGGTTTCGACTAAATTCATTCATCAAAATTATGATTTTGAATTACAACCAAAAGAATCCATGACTTAAAAGCATTGAATTCAAAATGACCAAAACTCCTACATGCATATTTCATATAATATAAATAATTATAATTTCAGACTGTTTTGTTGAATGTTTAGTTCCAATTTCCATCTGTCAATGTTTTTCAGACATGAATTTAACTTGATGATGGATTCCGAAATATACTACACGGTTGCCAAGTTTTCACGATAACTTCATTATATACTGATGATGTAATCGCTGATAAATTCATTCATCAGAATGATAATTATGAATTACTACCCAAAAAATGCATGACTTAATAGCATTGCGTCTGAGATACCAAAACTCATGCATGATTATTTTATATCTTATAGATAAATATTTATAATGTGAATGGTTTTAAGAAATTAATCAGAAACTTCATTTCAACACCGGACGTTTTTGATCAAAATGACAAATGCCCTCTTGCATTAGTGACTAGTGTAGCACAGGGGAAAAATGATAGCAAGGGTAGTGCCGAAAATTTCCGCCTGTAATTCGAGAACAAAACAATGATGATACGAAAAAAAATTGGTTCCTAACTTAAATGCAAACATTTATTTTTATTTATTTTATGGAGTAACTATTTGGGCGTAAAAATAAACACAAAATTAAAGGAAGAAATTATGGATCATTATATTTATTTGGTTTCGGGTAGAAGGTGGAATTCAAAGAGAAATCTAATGATTGAGAATTAATGTTCAATTTTGTGTCAACAATTTGTGTCCAAATAGAGTTTCCCTTTATTTTATACTGCTCTTGATATAATGCATGTTTTATAGCCAGACAAATTATCATAACCAATTTAGCAGAAGATTCAAATAAATATCTATGCTATATTATAATAACCGAGTAGAGTAGGAAATGGAGAGCACTCAGCGCTCCTCCACTGTTTAGAAATGAAACTTGGTTAGTCCCCGTACGATGCACGGCTGAAAAAATGTCTTTTAGAATAACACTTTTAGAAATATAAATATAATTAATATATTGTTTTCAATAATGATTTAAATTAATTCATTTTATATTTAATTTAGGTTACCCGTACAATTCAAAGGTAAATCGATAACACTTAATTATATAAACAAATATCAGTAGCCAAACTGCTGCATATCATCAAATATAGGATCACTTGATGTGAACAATAGCAGCAACGTCATTATAAACAACCCGCAAAAATTTAACTAATAGGGAAAAGGTAATATATTAGAGCATCATAAAGATGCCAAGTAAATTGTGGTAAAGAATTTAACTAATAGGAAAACCCAACATCGACAAAATAAAAAGGGTAATTTAGAGATTTCATAAAGACGCCAAGTAAATTATGGTAAAAAATATACTTTTTTAGTAGTAGAGATAATACAGTGGAAATCTAAAGTCCAAGATTTAGGGTTAGATTTGTGTAAAATAAAATAGATTAAAAAGGTAGATGAGAAAAGGTAGGGAATGAGACAGGAGAAATGGCCATCGTATGTATATCCAGTAATAATTTGATCATACTGAATGAAAAAGAAGACTCCGTAGTTCTCTAAAAAATACACGGTAAATAAATTAAAGAATGTATCGGGACCTAAGATAGCATATGCTTTTTCTATTATTAAGATATACCTTGGAAATCATCACATGGTAATAATTGCTGGTATTTGCACAGCTGCCTTCAATCAGACATCCTTGCAGTGTCATGCCAAATAACGGATTCAAATCGTCTGATCCCATATTCCCTGGTCCTCCTAGATCAAAACAATCTGACCCATTGATTTCAGTGAACCCACTAGTCGGAATGTTTTGGTCCACGAAGACCAGGGGATTTCGAACCAGGTGATTTCAACCGCCAAATAACTGGCATATTGCAGTATCCGTGCCAATCTGTATTTATTACGTCCTATCTTACTAAAGCACATAATTTTCAGATGTAATTTGTTAATAATCAATATCACAGTCTGAAAAAAAAGAAAAAAGAAAAAAGAAACAGAAATAACTTGAACAGACATACTTACTGATATCTCTCATGATACAGCAAACGAATGCAAGTTATATGGCATTCAAAGTTGAATTCCAACATTTTCAAGATGATTGATATGGTTAAGGCATCCTATAATTACATGTTTAATAAGGCATACAATACAGAAAATTAGAACTCTGTAAACACTTTCGAAGGGAAAAAAATGATTGTAAACCAACATAGTCGTCCCTCTAACCAAGTACAATTTTTTTCCAGTGCATACAGTTAAATTCTACTTCCCCTGTTCTACTTAGTATCAACATAGTAACCTCATCCAGCTTATATTCAAGTGTAGCAAATGATTGCTCTCAATGTCTTTGACACCTTCGTCTCTATCTCACTAACTGGTTAGTAAAAAGCTTTTGCAAATCATGTTACTTCTTCATGCACCAACGCCTCAACTTCATCCTTTGGGCCTGATACATAATAAACAATCATGATTCTACATATTATTTGAATTATAGGCACTAATACAATTATTTTGTCAATATAACCTAATCAATATTAATTTAAAAGAACCACAAAGTTTGTTTCCCGGTCATCAAAGTTTGTTTACCCATACTTTTGGCCAATTAGGATTAAATCTTGCCTAAAGAAACATGCAACAGTGTTAATTATTTATATGAAATAGATCTGCTAAGGAAAATAAAATTATAAGTTGCATCCAAAATGCTAGTAATGTATAAATGCAAAAAAGAATGTCAATAGAATGAATTAACAATATTTGATTACAATGTTCAAATCCTTAACCTTGCTGAACTTCAGATTATATGTAGCTCCTCGCTCTTCTTCAAGGCAGCTACACTCCATCACCAAATAATATGCAAACATTAGAACATACCCACCGTCCACGCCTGCAACCTCGCCACAACAGACCATCCTCCTATCAAATATAAACAAACCAAACTCACCTGCTTCTACCGCACCACTTCCTCCTTCACCACAGTCGACCACTTCACCCGATAAGTATCAACGAACACCACAGTCGACCTGTTAGGTGTCTATAGTTGTCAAGAGATCCTTTAATTTCGGGAGTAGATAAACCAAGTACTAAAAAAAAATCAGAAGTGAATAAGCCGGAAGATACCAAGTAAACATGGCTACAGATTAAACATGATATTAGTTACTTACTAATCCAAATAAGTACAATCAACAAAGCTAAACGTAGAACATAGCTTTCTATTTAGTATGGTAAAAATTCACTCAGATTTCAAGTATAATATTAGTTTGAAAATAGTATGCAGCAAATAAAATTTGCAGTAGGCTCAAACTATGTTTTTTGTACACTTTGGTAGTTCAAAGATATTGCAGAAGAAAACTAAGGGTTAAGAAGATGCTTACTTGTGATGCCAGGTTTCCATTGCTCGTGAATTGCTGTAAATATTATGTTTGTAAGAGGACCGAAAACCATTTACTGTAAATATTGCATGGGACTGTAAATATCAAATTTTACATAATATATTCAACTAAACTTGATTTGTTTTTATAATTTAAATGATCAAATGGAAAATTAAGAGCAGGACAAAGATGTTAAATAAGAACAAAAAACATCCTCAACCATCTCCACTTAGATTTAAAATTCTAAGGCAACCAATCTGTAAAATTTCATATCCCATGGCTTATCACTTCCTCGTATGCACTAATAAATTTCAAATCATTAGACAGAAGTTCTTTGATTTCCCAAGTTAAAGCTAAAACAATATAATCAAAATATACATTCTCTCAAAATGCTCAAATCACTATGTAAATATGAAATAAATACGTACCCAATTTATTTCTTCTTGATTTGCATTTTGAAACCTATGCAAATATTCATGTGATTTAATACTTAGAATTAACATTGCAAATAGATGCCGTACGATATGCTAAATTAGTTAAAAGTTAATCCTATGTTCTCTTACCAAAGTAAAATATAATCAATGGAAAATAATTATTTAAAATATAACCAATCTGTAGGGTTATAAACTTCAGAAAAGAAGCCTCTGGTTTTATTAGCAATATCTGAGTGTTATTTATAAATGTAACAAAAGAATACAAACTAAATATAATACTAATTAATTTTTAACTGTAGAAAAATGGAGAGGAAGCAAAAAGTTCAGAGTGGTTGTATTGTTAAATTTAAGCAGTTTCTTACCATGTCACTTTACTCATTATGGCCATGCACAAGAAATTAAAATATAGTCTATGTACGGAATGTTGTTATTCCTAGACCTGGAAAGGTACTTGGCAGCCTTTAAACCTAATGAAGTCTAAAGTTGAAAAAGAAAATATGATTTTTTTTTTTTGGTAAGCATAGAATATAGAACCACTCTTTATAATTTATCCAAGATGCCAGAAAACCTAGAACCAGAAAGCTTAATGTCACATATAAAAATCCAGCAGAAAGCATTCTCATTTACTCGCTTAAATTTCAAGCAACGGATATAAGATATAAAAAGTCCAGTGGAAAGCATTCTTATTTACTCGCTTAAATTTCAAGCAACAAATATAATATATGTTCACAGGTTCAGTTCGCTCAGTTCGCTCAATATATACAGTGTAAAATAAACATTAAAACGGGAATACAATATGTTTACATGGTATGACAAACAGGACATTTTAAACATATCTTTGTTGTTACGATACCGATTTTTTTATAGTTCACTATCCTAATTTTCATAACAAAGTATTGTTTCGATTATACAAACAAAGCTAACGGAACATTGGTATTCTTCCAAGCAACAATTTTATATTTACTAAAAATAAAAACAAAGATACATGTACAAATTTAATGCAGTTTAATTGAATTAATTTTAATCGCACACTAAATCTGTATAATTCTAAAATAGAGGCAGATATCTAAATAAAAAATGGTTTCAAGCTTGAATTTTTTACATCCTTTCATAAGAAAACCATATTCATAAAGAGTATTTTTTTCAACTACATAATTCTAGTATGTCTGAACAATGTTAGTTTTTAGAACAATAATGAGATGTACAGAGATAACAAATTGAAGAAAACATGACAGGTGGTGTACGTAGAAGATGTGTAGAAACTAAAAGATGAAATATCTCATATTATACAATCCTATGTAACAAATCTAAACATATTAAAACACATATAGTAGCAAGAAATATAAAGGAAATAACAATCGCGGGCTTACCTCAGTCAATGACAGATGCAATTTCTCTGTTCATGGTCCCTCTAATTCTTGAATGTGTTGCACCATAAGATGCAGCAGCCAATAACGATCTTTTATTATCTAGGCAGGATGCACTCAACCTATAATTGTAACAAAAAAATTAGTTGAATGTTTTACATATTTTGGTTGGTTATTTCAAATGATTTTTTTTATATAGTTTAGATGATACCACAAATTTGAATCACATTTTCAAAAAAATATTTACATTGTTTACATTTACATTTTTTTATTTATGTTTATCGAAACCATACACGGTATTGAAATATAATAATTTTTATAATTATATATTTTTTCCAAAAATATTATTGTATGCACATTGCACATGGCACTCGCAAAAAAAAAAAAAAGACGTTCGTTGAAACCGTCCAATCAACACATATATTTGATATGAATAATTTTAAACAGTGTGGTATACAGACAATGTATAAATTGCAACTATTCTATACAAAAGTTTTCTAGGCTTCGAAGACAGTACACATGTATATGCACATAAGAATGAACATAAACATACAGACATACAGTTAAAACCAAACATAAAACTATAAAAAAGCATTGACATAATGGGTTTTTAATTCGGTACCATTAGTAGAACTTAACAACCATTTGCAAAAATCAAATTACAATAAGTAAATATGCTAATTTCAATTTTTCTGTAAAAGTATAAGGAGCAGAAGGGGCACCTTCCATGAACAGCTATTGCAGTTACTCCCATCCTTTCAATTTTTTTGTGCAAGATCAACTGTATCTCGTGACGAATCAAGTAGACGAATTTTGCATGTAACTGGCGTGTTCAGATTCCTTCTTAGTGTAGTCAAAATCTAATCAGAAATTATAAACAGGAAACAAACAGAATAATAAATAAGGATACAATTGAAATAACCACTTAAATAGTATAAACCCACTTCAGGAGTAACTGGAGTACATAATGAATAATGTCAGGCTTAGAGAGTAAAGCAGCACCCATCCCTCCACTAAGAGAAAACAATCTTGGACAACCCATATTTATATCTATGGCGGCTAAATCTTTGCAACTGAAGTTACAAAATAAAATAAAATACATAAGCAATGCATACATTTCACTGTCATAATTAACCGAAGAAATCATATTTTAATTAAAAGCAGCATTTGAGGGTTAAAAATAAAGAAAAATTAAATTTTGTCTTGTAAATTCAATTCTAATAATTGAGTGAAAACGTTGAATCTAAGTCGGAAAAAATTTCAATTTCAATTTAAAAGCTTTAACATCTTAAAAGGAAAATTTTAGGACATATAATTTAATTGCAACTTTTATAAATCGATACTTTTAAACAAAGAGTAAAGAAAGTTGGAGAAAAAAAAACTGAGTGAACAAATTTGTTTCTGCCAATAGAAATCAACAACCCTTATCGAAGAAAATATGAAAATAAGAGAAGCTAACTAATCTAAACCTAGCACAGAAAATAAGTAGTAAATAGGTGATTACTTCGGTAGAAGAGGTAGCAAGTTCACAACAGTGGAGCAAGGCTTCCCTAGGAGCAAATCTCATCGCCTTCGATTTAGGGCTAGGTTGTAGAGGGAGGGGATAGATGGCAGAAAGTAGCGTGAAAAGATGAAGGGAAAGAGGGACGATTTGGATAATTATCGCAATTAGGGCAGCGAGGTAGATTGTGAAAGTGGAAGGACCGATGCCTGTTTTCGCCTTCGATTTATCAGGGTAGAGAGGCAGATTGTGAAAAGGAAAGAAGACTCCGGAGTTCATTAAAATGTGTTTTTTATTATTAAAAAGATGCATTGGGACCTGAGATAGCATGTGTTTTTTATTATTAAAATGGCTGTTCATCTTGAAAATAAAAGATAGTAATAATTGTAGGTGTTTTCTATTTATTAAAAAAAAATCTAGTGTAATGATTATAGGTGTTTTTGAAGAGAATGCATTTTGAAGGGAATTGGAGGGTTTTTTTATTTATTCTCTGACATGTTGGAGGGAAAAAAGGACTAGTTTTGGAGGGAAAAGTGTCGTTGAAAGTTTTTATTTATTTATTTAGTGGTGTTGTGGAGGGAAAAGGGTCAGTTTTGGAGGGAAAGTTGGCCTTGCTTTAGTAAGAAGTAAGAAGTCGCAAATTCGGAAATTTTCACCCTTTTTTCAGTCATCGTTTCAGACTTTTGTTTTAACAGCGCACAAGCGTCCAGACATTTTTCGGAACTGAACAATCACGAATTTTTCACTTCACTTCGCACCATCTCTCCGCTTCCTTCTCCTTCAAGCCCTGAAAATTTATGCTCCTTCTCTATTCTGATCCCTCTTCAAGCCATATTTCTTATCCAAAATCAACCTATCCATCACAACTCAGATCTCTTATTTTCAACTCTAACTCGCTTTTGCCTACCTATCTTGACCGTCGTCTCTCCTACTCAACCAAATAAACCGGCAAAAAAAATTGTCTCATTTTTATTGTTTTTGTCATTGATTTCTCAATCAGGTTAAACATCGAAGAAGCAAACGGTGTTTCGTGGAAGCAAACTGTGGAATCTCCCAAATCGTTTTTCATGCACCTCTTCTGCCTTCGCTCTGGCTGGTTCGCTCAGGCCCTAAATGCTTGATTTGAGGTAAAACCCTACCTTCAGTTCGTTTGTCTTAATTTTTTATTCCCTATTGTTCATATTGTGTTTTGATATTTCTGTGTTTTGGCTGCCATTATAGCAGCAGTTGCATCCATTTTTACGTGTTTTGCTTTTGATCAGTGTAATTCTTTGAAAATATCTACGCTGTAAGATCAAACCGTGGCTCCTATTTGTGCAATTTTCCTATCTTCTTGGCTGTTGTTTGTTCTTTTTTATTATTTATGTTGTTCTTTTAATTTTGGATGGAGTAGAATCTAATTTCATGTTCTCTTTAACATCCTTGATTTTGACAAACTGAAAGGCCAATTTCATTGATGTTTAAAACATGAAGTTTTGCCGAAATAAATACAACCACTGTTTTGATCAAGTATGTTTTATGAATGTGATAAAAACATAGCCTTTTAGTTTTTATCAGCAGTGAGCAAGAAAAAAAAGCCTAATTGTATATTTCAATCAAAGATTGAAATTAGCAATTTAAGTAATAGCTAATGATTTCAATTCTGAAGCATGTTTAGCTGTGGCTTTAAAACCATTTCTTGGCTTAAAATGTCTAGCATGTATAACTTTTTTTATTAATAGTTGTTTGGTAGTGATGCGATTGGAAATGTAGTATATGACAACCAATTTGTTGGTGCCTTGTTACATAATTTCGGGGAATTTCTATTTAATATGTTTTTGTTTAAATAATTACTTATTAGAATATCGGAATTGCATAAAATTTAGTAAATTGACATTCTAATTATATACTTCTATGTTAAATGGATTTTGTATGTGTATGTTTATTACTGATTTGTCTGCCTTACTTTATTGAAATATACATGTATTTCAGCATTGGTTGGAACTGATCATTATAGCTCTACTTGGACATGTTATATAAGTATGAGATGGTTAGAAAACATTGTTATTTTCTTTAGAAACCTAAGGTCCTTAATTAGGAAGGCTTTTTTTGTGATGACACAAAATTTGTGATTTTGGGTTGTCAGTTGTAAGATTATTATATGATCTTAGCGTAATGATTAACCTTGCACAACATCATCCTATTCTATAATTGACTAGTGACATTGAGGCTTCTTTGCCCTCTTATTTTTTATGGTTGCATTGGTTTTAAAAAAAAACATTTATAGAAGGATATGCTCCATTTTTTTTGCTGCTATTCAATAACATAGAAAACACCTCTATTTTTACATAGTGATCAACTTTGTTTTGTTAAATTGGATTAAACTGCAGGATCACCTGACTGATTTCACCATGCAACATCTAAATTTGGAAGGTAAGGAACTTCCTCTGCATTCACTAATGAAATTTTCTTCTACATACTAAAGAGAAGAGCTAGAATCTATCCTTAATATGGTATACGTGAGTGCTCTATGGGTGAAAAAAACATAACTATTGATGTTTAGATATCCGTACCCATGTTAAATATTAGGAATTAACTTTTTTATAACACATAAAATCACTTTATACACCCCTTTACTATCTATGAATTGCAGTCGGAAACTAAAGACCATTTACTAACTTGGATAGTCTGAAACAGAAACTCCTTATGTATAAAAAAGGTCATATTGCTCCTCAGTTGTATATTTCTTCTTAACAATGTAAATGAATGTGTACATATGTACCATGCTTTATTTGGTACGCTTGATTAAAAATGACTTCAAAATAAGTTTTTCAAAATTGTTATATCATAAATAATGTACGTTTCAATTTGTGGGTTCTTTGACGATCTTACCTTCAGTTTTGGAATTATCTGGGGTTTAATTTGGTAAGGTTAGACTATCAAATTTGAGAATTTACATGTCTGAAAGCATAAAAATGAAAAAAGTCTGTTGGTTGACGAATGGATTTTTACAGTTTTCTCATTATTTATTAAATTTAAGTTCATGGAGAAAAAGCTTGGTTTTTTCCCCCTTCCAACATGGCGAACAACGTCTTTAACTTTCTAATGTATTTTGCCTAAACTATTTCGGTTTTTAGGGTTGTTCATGTACTTCTTTGTTCGTTGGTTTTCTGTAATATTACATTCAACCCATTGGAATATATTGCAAGTAAGATATTTGATATTAACTGAAATGTTTTACATGTAGTTATTCATTTTCATTGAGCTCATGATAAACTACAAATTACAACATTACATGCACATCAAAGAATGAACTAGCAATTATATGACCTCTAAGCTTAAAGATAATTATATTATTTTGTGTTTACATCGATTAATATGACAGCATCTCTTATTTCTTATTGTTTTTTTTCCTCTTTTCTTAGATGATGAGTCAACACTTCCAGCTTCATTTGCTCTAGTAGAGGATGTTTTTAGTTGGTTGTTGTCGTGTCATTCCTCATATTAAAAAAAGGTTCAGAATCGTAATTCTCTATTCCAACATAATGACATAATCCCTTTTTTCGCAAGATTTTTCATGTTAGAGTACATTTAAAAACAACTTTCGTGCTTACTCTACTATTTTTTTAAAAAAAAAATTAGTTACATCATGATTATTTTCTTAATTTTTTTTAAAGTATTAACCTCTTTATATTGATTGTAGAAATGAAACAATATAACTAACCAATGTTTATAAGTCTCCAGCAATATTAAGAATATTATTTTTAACTGGGATAAATATTAGACAAAGACAAATTTATTATATTTGCTAAAGATATAATTAATTCTTTAACCCTACTTTATGTTCATAGCACACTAGAATAAATCAAAAACATGTATGTACTACAACCCGTGGGAAAAAAAATTTAAATCAATTTGGTATATATAGTAGATATTACAACTGAAAAATGTTTAGTTTTATCTTTCAAGGTCATGACTTGATCCCAAGGCAATAAGACATTTTGAGGTCTTATAACATAACAAAATGTTGCCATATGCGACCCTTTTTTAAGATATAAGTTTTGAGCATATAATCTCTTTGGTGAATTATCTAAAATAATTTAGTTATTCTTTTATTTTGAATAGCAAATTTACCATAAATTTACTTTTGAAGTAATTTCTTATGTTACCAAAATCATGTGGTATGTTAATTTACACTGTTCATGCTAATTTTCTACAGATTCATAATAATATAGAATAGATCTCTTTTTATATGTCTCTACATGTGAATGGAAAGTCGTTGGGACATAATAAAAGCATAGTTGGTGACCCGAATAAGCCTCAGCTAGCTGCTAGATCTTAATGTATTATTTATTTATATAAAACAGTATATACAAATCTCATGGTTGAAACCATTATGTGAACGACCATGGTAATATAAATTTGTAGCCACTTTCATACTCATACATGCACAAATGCATTTTTATATGTATATATCAATTATATGTTCTTTTTATAACTATAATCTATCCTGAATCCTTTTCTTTTTCATAACATTATTTCCATTTTCTATTATTTCGGCTGAATATCAACTTTGCAAATACAGAATACCAATACTTTATCATGTTTTTTTCCTTCCAGCATGGCGAACAACGTCTTTAACTTTCTAATGTATTTTTCCTAAACTATTTCAGTTTTTAGAGTTGTTCATGTACTTCCTTGTTCATTGGTTTTCTGTAATATTACATTCAAGCCATTGGAATATATCGCAAGTAATATATTTGATATTAACTGAAATGTTTTACGTGTAGTTATTCATTTTCATTGAGCTCATGATAAACTACAAACTACAACATTACATGAACGTCAAAGAATGAACTAGCAATTATATGACCTCTAACCTTAAAAATAATTTTATTGTTTTGTGTTGACATCAATTAATATGACATCATCTCTTATTTCTTATTGTTCTCATCTTTCCTCTTGTTTGCTTATCTTCATTGTTGCTTGATTTTGAGAACTGATGTTTTTAAAATTTTGGAGCAAATGTGAAAGAAGTACAATAAAATAGAAAAAAAAAATTGATAGAATAATAAACATAACCACATAGAAAAGGTAAGGACAGAAATGGAATAAGTGGGATGAGAAAAGTAAATATGGGGTGAGAATTTTGTTTTTAAATATTGGGGTGGGAAAA
This sequence comes from Allium sativum, assembly GCA_030737875.1. Lineage (NCBI taxonomy): Eukaryota > Viridiplantae > Streptophyta > Magnoliopsida > Asparagales > Amaryllidaceae > Allium > Allium sativum. The sequence goes on along the minus strand of CM060917.1, from coordinate 38,139,132 downwards.
GCAATTAGGGGAATGCGAATAGACATGGCCTTTTGCTTTCATCCCTTTGATGTGGGCTTATATGTTTTCTAATGACATCATACATTCATCTTTTCCCTTGGAATCTATCATGCATACCTGAAGTTTTCTCAATTCCCTTCTTTTAGTTGTTTCACCTGAAATTACACACCGAAAAGAGATGTGTATGAAACTATATAATTAACTGATATTGTGAAAGAAACTTGCGTTAGGTAATGGGATGCTACGAAACTATACAACTGATGATGAGAAAGCAACCTCTGCACATCAAGGGAAGAGATTTTACTTATAGGTATACCAATTTTCAGGGTACTTTTTAGTTTCAATTTCATATTAGCTAAAAGCTTGATTTTCTCCTTATCTTCACTAAATTTACATATTATTTTCTTTTGATTTTCATGTACTTAGAGCACTTGCTAACATAACAGTAATATTCATTCATTATCAATTTAATTCTTCTAAATGTTAGAATTTTCGTTTTTGCAGTATTAAGAAAAAAAATTGCATGTAGGGCAGTAATAAAATTTAGTTGTCAGTGCTTTAAGTTTTTGATTAACATATCTTCAATTTACACTTTTATAGCTCACATAATATGAATACACTTTGATGAAATGATTCATTTCTTTAAAAAAATCACTAATATGTGTATGCATGTGGCTTGGCCTCATATTTAATGAACTAAAGTAACCAAGAAAAGGAAGAAAAATGAACAACATACTTTACTTATTTAATGATGCATATTATTTGATGTTGTCCATGTTCAGTCTACAATTGTTTTTGAAACTAAATACTGTGTCAATTCTTTAATTTAATTGCAGATAGTCGTTGCAACTACAACTGCATTGATTGCAAAGTATACTGAAATTCGATGGGTTATTTGTACCCCCGTTAACATTAACTTGCATTAGATATTGCAGTTGACGTAGGAAGCTCATATGAAAATGAAAATATACTACATTCATTGAAATTAAAGGGAGAATAAATTCTAAATTACCTACACGACAATAGTAGTGAATGGTATATATATGTCATAATAGTAAGAAAGTTGAAGGAGTAGGATAGTGTCTTTCCATTCAAAGTTTGTCTATTCTCACTATAAACCCTGACAGGACAAGGAGTTATGCACTAATGTGTTGGATTCCACAACCGTGGATTCATAAGGCAACTTGAGGTTGTCGTATCTTTTACGGCATGGACTTTAGTTACGTACAGATAGAGCTACATGGATGTCCAAAGCCAATCAAAGATCATTGTCGCCTTTGCAGCATGGATTTCAATGATGTACACTTAGATCTAACAGATGCAACAACCTATACTATCAGTAAACTATGATTACACTGTTATAAAAAGGTATATTGAAATCTACGGAATTCTTAAAAGAGAATAAGATATGCCTCCATGCATATATTACAACATCATATGTTTTATTTGTATTTTAAACAACTGTAATTTGATATAGTTTTCACAAATATCAGCAGAATAATTAAATATTTATTGTTGTGGCCGACTGACCTGAAAGATAACCGGGTAATCCAACATTTGTTAAACTTTCAATCAAATACGTTCATTTGTAATTGCATCCTAATCTTGTATCAACATTTATTTTTCAACAAAAAGCTTATGCATATCATTTTCTTTGTGCATGAAGCTTTTACATGGTAGAACTAGGTAATCATAGGCATGTGTATTGTCTTTAGTCATGTGAGTAGACTGGCAAGTTGGATTTCGCTGTTATTTTATTCGATCATCTTTTGTTCAAATTTTTTAATTACTAAGGAACTAACTAAAGAAGGGAGAGCTTTGTTAAGCATTCAAATTTAAAAGCTTTTTTATATTAGGTTTATTGTGAAGCAGATTCTCTTTACTGTCTATGCCTTTTGATGGCAGCACATGTGTTTATTCATTCACATATTTCCATTCTTATTTAATTTATCGTGTCTTTGTTATTCTGTTATCACCTTATTGCTATAAACTTACACTACAACTAAATATATCAGTCAACAGTCAACCTAAGTACTATGAAAAATGAAACTATGAGAATTATAATTTGACTACTAATTGCTTTTTGATTCATGTTCCAAATTGATTAACTTTTAATTTTTAGATTTTAAACGAAATCCGTGTGCGAAGCACGGGTACGCACTTGTTAAGTAAAGTAAATTATTATATGATCGCATCTGGTTATCTATTGTTTGTATGCTAAAACTTAGGTTTCCATCTCTCCAATGTACCAAAATGAAAAAATACTTCTGTTATAGAAACATCATTTGTCGATTTGGCATAAAAGAAGCTTGCACCATAATAAAGTAGCGTGTCGGGTGGTTAACGGGCATGACCAGAAATCATGTGGGCTTTGGTCGTGCAGGTTCGAATATTGTCGACCATGTATTTGTTTTACTAATATTTCCAAAGACTTACATTTACCATTTACCAATCATTTTTATGCTACGCATCAAATACATAGTTACCAAGATTTTACGCTTTTTTGTTATATTCTAACCGCGTAATCATTCATCAAAATTATGATTATGAATTACAACCATGAGAATCCATGATGTAAAAGCATTGAAATCAAAATGACCAAAACTCCTACATGCATATTTTGTAAATTATAAATACTTATGATGTGCTCTCAAAAATTATTCTGAAAAGACTGCTTTAGTCGAATGTTTATTTCAATTTTCCATTTATCGATGATTTTTAGACACGATGTTAACTTGAGGATGGATTCTAAGATATACTACATGGTTGCCAAATTTTCACGATAATGTATTTAAACACCGATGAAATAAACGTTGCTAAATTCATTCATAAAATTATGATTATGAACTACAACCCAAAAAAATGCAAGACTTAATACCATTGAATCTGAAGTTACCAAAACTCATGCACGATTATTTTATATCTTATAGATAAACATTTATAGTGTGAATGGTTCCAAGAAATTAATCTGAAACTTCATTTTAGCACTGGAGGTTTTTGATCAAAATGACAAATGCCCTCTTGCATTAGTCACTAGTGTAGCACAGGGGTTAAAGGATAGCAAGCATAGTGTAGAAAATTTCTGCTGGTAAATCGACAACAGAAAAAATAGTGGTACGAAATGAAAATAAATTGGTTCCTAATATAAATGTGAACATTTATTTTTATTTGTTTTAAGGAGTGGCTATTTGGACACAAAAATAAACAAAAAATTGGAGGCAAAAAATGGGGATCATTTGATTTAGTTGTCTTTATGTAGAAGGTGGAATTCAATTAGAGATCTAATGATTGAGATTTAATGTCCAATATTGTGTCCAAATAGAGTTTCCCTTTATTTTATACTTCTCTTGATATAATGCATGTTTTAAAGCCAGACAAATTATCATAACCAATTCAGCAGAAGCTTGATATGAATATTAAATAAAGTAAATTTCTATATCATTGCATTTGGCTATGTATTGTTCGTAACCTAAAACTTAAGCGTTCGTCTCCCCAATGCAAAAAAATGAAATTAAATACTTCTTCTATCGAAACTTCACAGGTCTAATCAACATCAAAAAAGCTTGCACCATAATAAAGTGGTGGTGTCGGAGTGGTTATCAGGCATGACTAGAAACCAAATGGGCTTTTTGCCATATAGGTTCGAATCCTACCGACTACATATTTGTTTTACTAATATCTCCAAAATTTACATTTCTCATTCACTGATTATTTTTACGTTGATATAAAATTAATTAAGCCTTAAATACAAGTTTATAGAGATTTTACGCATTTTTGTTGTATTCGGTCTATACAATTTCGACTAAATTCATTCACCAAAATTATGATTATGAATTACAACCAAAAGAATCCATGACTTAAAAGCATTGAATTCAAAATGACCAAAACTCCTATATGCATATTTTGTATATTATAAATACTTATAATGTGAATGACTCTGAGAAATTAGTTTGAAAATATTGCTTTTGTTGAATGTTTATTTCCACTTTCCATTTATTGATGATTTTTAGATACGATGTTAACTTGAAGACGGATTCCAAGATATACTACACGGTTGCCAAGTTTTCACATAACTCCATTATATACTGATGACGTAATCGTTGCTAAATTCATGAATCAAAATTATGTTTATAAACTACGAACCAAAAAGCACATGACTTAAATGCATTAATTTGAAGTTACCAAAACTCATGCATGATTATTGTATACGTTACAAATAAGTATCTATAATGTGAATCATTCTAAAAAATTAATCTGAAACTTCATTTCAGCACCAAAGGGTTTTCTAATCAAAACGACAAACACTGTCTTGCATTAGTGACTATTGGAACACCGGAGAAAAGTGATGCAAGTTTGGTGTCGAAAATTTCCATATGTAAATCGGCAACATAATAATGATGATATCAAAAGAAAATAAATTGGTTTCTATCCTAAATGCGAACATTTTTTTATTATTTTTATTTTTATTATTTTAGGGAGCGGGTATGGGGACACAAAAATAAATACAAAATTAGAGGCAGAAATTGTGGATCGTTAGACTTACTTGTCTGTATATAGAAGGTAGAATTCAACGAGAGATCTAATGATTGAGATTTAATGTCCAATTTTGTGTCAATATTTCGTGTCCAAATAGAGTTCCCCTTTATTATATATTGCTCTTGATATATTACATGTTTTAAAGCCAGATAAATTATCATTACTAATTTAGTTGAAGCTTGAGATAAATATTAAATAAAGTAAATTCTCATATGACTGTATTTGGTTATCTATTGTTCGTAAGCTAAAACTTAGGCTTCCATCTCTCTAGTTCTGCAAAATGGAAAATACATCTGCTATTGAAATATATTACTAATCAAATTGTCTCAAAGAAGTTTGCACATAATAATTTGGCACCTTTAAATTTTACTTGCCGTAGTATTGACTGTAGTAGCCAAATAAATATATTACTATAGGATAAGGTAATTTTGACTTTTGTAATGAAAAGTTTAATAATTTTAATGAATTGATTATTTCCATTTTCTATTATTTACAATTAGGATATGTAGTTGTGCAGCTCTATTTAACCCTACATAAACATGCTTGCTGAATTTGATTAATTTAGAATGAAATATTAACTTCTAATAATTAAAAAAATGATTATGTAGTTTTCCATCATTCACAAGAAGGATATGAAGTAAACTAGGATGTTTAGGTTTACCTTTAAGCCGAAGAAATTATTTCATCCTTTAACTTTAAGTTTTATGAAGAAATAATTTTGATAAATTATGTTTTATGGAATTTTGAAATTTAACAGCTATTATTATTTTGTTTAAACTAAATTTTGAATTAGTATATGTATTTTATTGTATACATAAGCATATTTTTAACAACCTCTCCTTTTTGAGGACGGAAAGTTTTGAGGAGGCGTGGAGATTGCAACATTATGTAAATTCCGACCATTTACGTTGTTGAATAAAATTTATTTATTGAATTTTAAATGGATTTTGAATAGAATTTATGATGTTATTAATGAGATTTATTAATTTTGTTGAAACATTGATCATCGCTTCCCTATGAACTAGAAAAGCGCGATTTATGAAATAATACTACAAGCGCACAGATCGTGTAGTATGCAGGTCGAATCACAGGGAGCTAAATTAAATCAAATTATGTATAAAATTTCATGGGCGAGTTAGACGAAGCTTGGGGATTGATTTTGAAAAAACAATAAAACTATTACTGAATTGAGTACAGATCTAAATCTAATCAAATCTATATTCAACCCAACGTGACCTAAGAACGCAATAAAAAGAACAGAATTTAAAACTACAGAAATTGAAATAAAAAACAGGAATTAAAATTAGGATTACCGTTGAATCTAATCAGATGGTCAATCACTAATGAAAATAAATGTAAAATACAACTAGTACTCTACCAAATCTAATTGTGTAGATGACACTAGTTGCTAAGAAATAGAAAATTGCAGAAAATAAAATGAAGAAGAAGGACCTTACTAATGGAGAAGAAATGGAAAATGGGATCGTGGCTACAATGATATTACAAGGGTATTTATAGGAGATAACCAAACCCTAACCCTAATTACAAATGGGCCTAGCTGTTTCAAGTAAGTTTTAGGCCTTCTGTCATTTGGAACAAGTTCTAGGCCTTTTCTCTTTTTCTCTTGCAAGCCTCCTTTAATTTGAGATGTGCATGGCCTTTTTATAAATCATTTTCTTGTCCAACAGCAACTAGATGTGAGATCTTCATCTACAATTCTTCAAAATGTAAATATATAGCAATCTGATCTTCATTTCTCTACTTTTCTGGTTGCATGCGGGCTGGGTTGTAATATCTGTAAAAGTGACAAAACAATACCCAAGTAATATTTATTTGTATACAAAAGATAAGATATAAGAGCATAAAATAAACATATTTCTATGTCAATCAAATACCCCCACACTTATCTTTTACTCGTCCTCGAGTAAAACAAAAATAAAAAACTAACTAGATAGGTCACACTTTCGTAGGAAACACGATTGCATTGAGCGTATGCAACAAGCCGTTAAACCTCTAGGTGTCCCTAGTAGGACGAGTGTTGTTTCGTGAGGGTTTTCAGCGGATACTACCCACAAAATCCAAATGCAGTATGCTATGGCTCTAATGTAACTACGTGAATGCATAGGACTTATGCAACTAAAAACAAAAAAATGAAAACCCGACCTGTTTCAGAAAAGTGGTACAACAAATTAAGTTAACAATTTCTAATCAGTTGATTGTACTTTAGATACCTCAACTTGTAACAAATTTTCAATATAATTCAAGTTTTCAATGTTAAACTCTAGTCTGGCCCGTTGGTTCGATTGATAACATAGTGCAGCCATGAAATAGATTCTTAGTTTGCTTGGCACAGTTTGTAAAGTGGTATTATTATTTTCTCATGTATGGCTAGTCAAATCAATAAGGTCAAGAAGTATTTGGGCATCATCGCTTATTCTCTATCTCTATAAAAGTTAAAATTTATGATTAATTACATACACCTAACTTAAAAGATCAAGGTATACCACCCATACACTGCCTTGCGAACTGACGGAGAGTTGGGACAAAGCTTGGCGGATTATGCAGACCGACGCTGACATAGTCAACAACATGTCGGTAATCCTTAGGTGTCCAATCTCATAAAATGAGACCAAGATATTCCAACGCTGACTTTGTCAACAACATGTCGGATAAAGCTTGGCGGGTTTGCACACCAACGCTAGATATACAAGCAATGTTGGATACCCTTGGATTACTATTATTATTATTGAAAATATAAGCACAAAAGAGAGTTACGCGAATTCAACTTAACACAACTTAGTTTTAAAGATTCGAAAAGCCAATATAAGTATTTTAAGTCCTCCACTAATTAAACAAAGACTACAATTTAGAATAAACTTCATGGCCATCACCTAAGATTCTCCCTATGTACCAGTTACACTATTATCCCTCAAAATTCAACTTTTCATTATATTTCTTATTCGATCTTAGCTAAGATAAAAAAAATACTATCAATTGATTAACAATCCTTGACTTATTTTGTTGTATCAATCTAAAATGAGTCATGTTTCAAAAAAAAAAAGGAAAAATGGCATGTTACAACGATCTAAATGAATGATGGTCCTATGTGAAAAGAAAGAAGAAGAAAAATTAAAGAAAAATAAAAGATGCAATGCAGACACCCCCCCCCCCCAGTTGGACAAAACAGTGTCCACACTGTAGCACGTTTCCTAAATTTGAATGATAAAACCCATAAATGGATTAGATGCAAAATGATTTAAAGAATGAAATGCAGCCTAACTATATGTAAGAATGGATTATATGTACAATGATATATGTGTTTACGATGCATGCGATGCAAAGAATGCCACCAACTTTTTCCCCTACACTTGGTTCTAGCCCGATGAATCAGATTCCCACTATGTCTAGGCATGTTTTCTAATAAGCAAAGATTTTTGAAAACCATCTCATCTTTATACCTAGATTTATAATCCAGTAGATAAATATCCAGGGTCATCCTAACATGAAGTTTTTCAACCAAGCTAACATTCCAAAAATAATTCATGTGTTCAACGAATTTATCAGTGTAATTGTTCAAAAATTTGTGATCGTATATAAACTCAGTTGTACCTGTGAAATTTAAATTCTGAGTGTTGTTCAAGACTATGTGATCACATTTCTCAATTGATAACGTATTTTTAACACTGACAATTTCATGTTCATTTGAAATTTTATCAAAGTTAAAATTTTCGAACTCATGACTTAAATCTACTTCTTTCTCATTTGTCAACTCATCCTCATACAATCCAAAGAATTCATGTTCGTTAAAACCCTTCTCCAATTTTGAGTTGAAAAATTCAACATTTTTATTTTGTTCAATTCCTAGAATTTCAAGTTTCTCGCAGCCTGAAAGAGGAAGATTAAAATTTGAGCTTAATTCTTTTTTCTGAAAAGAATTGAAGTCCAAATCATTTGTTGAATTTTGAACAACTTCATTTAGATCATTATTCTCAATTTCTAAAGTTTTTATCTGAAAATTTTCACTATCAGTAAAGAATGGATTTTCAAGGACTATATAAACTCCATAGCGACCTTTCAGAAAATTCATTTGGCCATAACTTTTGCTTCCCGCTATGAAACTTCGATTTTTCAGATTCGTTAGAAAGGTATTCACTAACAGATTTAAATTTTTTTAGTTTCACTCAAATCCGTTTTGTTTTGCACCTGGTAGTGTCAGTCAAAGTTTGAATTCAAATTTTGAAACTACCGCGCCATTTCAGGCCTTGTTTATAATTCAAAGTAATTATATTTATTTTCAACTTCGATTCAAACTTACTTTCCATCGTTATTATTTAAAATATTTATTTTAAATATTTAAAATCCACTAAAATAGCCAATTTAAAAATTTTAAATTGGTTCAGATTTTCTGGGTCGTTACAATCTCCCCTACTTGAAACTTTTCGTCCCCGAAAAGGAACAAAGTCGAAAGTGGTTTGATTAATCAACTCTACGTTCAATATTTCTTCCATTCTCCAACTTTTCAGTTTCTGAGAATTTTCAAATTCTTCAAAAAATTTGGCTAACACCCGGAATTTTCGAAAAATTTCGCCATAACCTCCTTTTTCTGCATTTTCAAGGACTTACATTTCCTGGATAGATGACCCTTTTGATTGCAGTTAAGGCATTGGTGGTCATTACCGATTCTTTCTCAGATCTGGCCCTTTTCCGATTTACTTTAGGCTTCTTACTGACCTCAGACATCGTACTGGCCTCCAGACTATCAGTTTCAGACTCTCCTTTATTACTAGGACTGACCTCTTCTTCGTAACGCAACATACCTTTCTTGTCGAGATCCTCATATTGGTAAGCCATGTATATCATTTCAAAAAAAGGAAGCTTCACATTCCTCATTACACTATTCTGATATTTTCTTTGCAGGCCATGAATAAATCTCAGATTCTTCCTCTTTAGATCTTGAATCAGATGAGGAGCAAAGTGAGAAAGTTCGTTGAATTTCTCATGATATTCTGGGACGGTCATATCACCTTGTATCAGATAAGAGAATTCATCACATAACTGCTCAGTTGCTTCGGGAGGAGTAAATCTTTCTAGGAAAATCACTTTGAACCTATCCCAGGTGATATCACCTTCTGGATTTTCTTTAATAATCGAATCCCACCAAAACAAAGCTTCTTCTTTGAGTGCCCAGGAGGCCAGTAATCTTTTCTGGTCATCCCTCAGCTTTAAACCATCAAAGATTTTCTCAGCATAACGAATCCAAGCTTGTGTTTCCATAATGGACTCTTTGCCTACGAATCGTGATCCACCCAGATTTCGAATCTCTTGTATAGAACTTTTATATCTGATTCTGGCTGCGGGAGCACAACTGGCTCATTAGCTTGTCGAGCCATACGATTATTTCTTCTGTTCCTGCCACTCATTTCCTAGAGCGTCTGCAATTAGCAGACAAAGTGTCAGGTCAACAGAAAAGGTATTTCAAAATATAGAGACAAATACTTGAATTTAAATGTGTCTACTGGGGTGTATTTCATTCTGCTTTACTCATACTAGGATATTACTGATCCTATCTGTAATGAGTTACTCGTCCTAGAACACTACTGGTTCTATTTCTGACGAGTTCGTTCATATGTTATATTCCAGCACTAAGCTTAACCAAGGCTCTGATACCACGTTGTCACGACCCCAAAACCCGTACTGACGGTGCTAAGGGTAATCTTTGGAATATAACACATAGACAGATAATAGCAGAACAGAAATAAATAAATACACCAGATAATGAACAATAGAATATACTGGATAAACGTAATCATCAGAGTTACACAGTATACAGGATCATACTTAGTACAAATACAGTTCAGCTATACATAAATGTCTACAGCGGAAAACAAAACATAATGTACAATAGGAGCTGAACAGCATAAAAAGAGATAAATGATAGAATCCATCTTCAGCTCCAGCTATCCAGAAAAAGCCTGATAAAACCTGAATACAAGGCTGCCCGTGTAGAAAAATGGGCACCCGAGTTTGCAAGTGAAACAAACTACGAGTCAGTCATGGGACTGGTATGAGAAATCTACTTAACACATTTACAATATAGCTAATCACAGGACCACGCCACTTTCGTGGAACGGGTTTACTCCATTGGATTGTCAATGCTTTAAAACAAATAATTCTTTTAAACATCGCAATGCTTTTTATAAAAATGAAGCCATTATAAGACTCAGTTCCCATCACACAATGCATCGCAAACCGGAGGATAGAGTTTTTACCTTATAATGGCCAAAATATGCTTGATACGAATAAAACAAAAGCATTTGATATTATTACTAGTGTTTATATGTTTCAAAAACAATTTCGAATCATAAGTATCAATCATAGACGGCATTAATGCCCCATACCACTATGTCGCCATATATAGGTATACAATCAAAACCGCACAGTGTCGTATATGGAAATTGGATTTCCATCATGAACCAAGGCAAAAGATAGTCCTTACCGACTTCGAGACTGCATAGCCTGAGCCCCAGGAACAGCCGCAACTGCCCCTTGGAGCGACAGGGCCGGTCCACCGATGTGGATTAAAAATTCCTGAACACTGCGTTTCCCCGCCCTTTGGGGTGTAAACGAGCCAACGAATGACTCCATCGGTCCCGGATCGACCGATATAACCGAGGCGCCTCACAACAGCAACAACCACATAGGTGAAAATAATATAAATGTCAGCCAGTTTAAGCACTGACACCACCTCTAGCTAGAAAGAAACGCATGTCCTCCCTGAGGTCCTCTCCCATTTCTGGTTCATACCGGGGTGTGAGGCTCGCGAATTCACGTTATATACAAAGCTACGCCACACAGGCGGTGCTTTGATCATCAACCACAAGACTTTGCTTTTCAACAGAAGCCTCGATCACTGCATCTTAGCATGCCACACAGGCAATTCACAGCATGCAACTGATGGCTATCAATCACACAGAATAAATTCCAATGTCAGACACACAGTCCATTTGCAAGTCTGTTCTGGGTCTGAACGAAACCGGAGGCACTATATACCTCGCATATCCATCGATCCCCACGTACGTCTGGACGATCACAACTCATTATCCATATTTCGGGATGCCTCCCAATCAGGACATCAGTTACCATCCAAACGAGGTGAAGATCGGTCTTCAACCACCGTCTTCATCTTCGACTTCTTATCGTCGATTCAGTTATTCAGAATGGGATAAACCCGGTCTTTCTGAACAACTCGCATATATAATTAACAAGTGCTACACAAACACAACATACGCCTTATTCCAATTCATTAGTCACTAACCGTAAATTAGCAAGAGAACGACTTCCCAAATATTAACCCCGAAGGCCGAAACCAACATCAGATCAAAACCCAGGAAACCATTCGATCTAGCTAACCTTCAGTTAGTTTCTAAATTTCACGTTCCATATCATTTGTAATATTTTATAACGATTTATCGCTATTTTTATTTATTTAAAAATGGCCAGTTTATTCAAACGACGCTTCGGGCCATAACGCGGCCGTGGCGCTGTTTTTCTTCAGATTTGATTTACACATATCTGAAAATCTAACCGTTGGATCATCACAAAATTTACATCATTAGAAAGATCTTTTCAAAACAAATCCAACGGTTCCAGTTTTGGGAAAATCCGACGGTCGGATTTCCCGGTATAATCGTTTGAAGTTTCGGTTTCAAAATACGAACTGCAGCGTCATTATTCGATTTAATTTAATTATATATATATATAATCGATTCTGGCGCTGTTTTTCTTCAGATTTGAATTAAACATTCCAGACAATCCAACCATTGGATCTTTACAAAGATGGTGTCGTTGGAAAGATATTTCCAAAGCGAACCCAACGGTTTCGGTTTCGTGAAAATCCGATGGTCGGATCTCCCACACTAATCGTTTGAAATCATGGTTTCAAAACACGAACTGCAGCTTCATTATTCGATATATTTTAATTATATTTATATATATATATATATATATAATCGATTCTTCGATTTCAAAACTATATGCTTTTCATACATTTGATAAAAATGATATTTTTATCCAACAGACATTCACTTCGACACTTCACTATTTTTAACAACTCATGTATATAGTAAAAATGTGATTTTTATTGTAAAACGCTTTATTTCAAAACACGACTATTTTATATAGTTCATATAGATGATAAAAATATGATTTTTATTATAAAACAATTTATTTTAAAACACGAATACCATTCAACACATGAATTTCTATTCAACACATGAATGTTTTCTATAGTTTGTATATATATAGTAGAAATGTGATTTTTATTGCAAAACAATTTATTTCAAAACACGACTATTTTATATAGTTCATATAGATGATAAAAATATGATTTTTATTATAAAACAATTTATTTTAAAACACGAATACCATTCAACACATGAATTTCTATTCAACAAATGAAATTCTATTCAACACATGAATGTTTTCTATAGTTTGTATATATATAGTAGAAATGTGATTTTTATTGCAAAACAATTTATTTCAAAACACGACTATTTTATATAGTTTATATAGATGATAAAAATATGATTTTTATTATAAAACAATTAATTTCAAACACGAATACCATTCAACACATGAATTTCTATTCAACGAATGAATTTCTATTCAACACATGAACGGTTTCAACATATAAAAATAATTTCAACAAATGCAAATAATTCTAACACATGAATATTTCAGAAAATTTCGGCAGCATAACGGCAGGGTAGTTAAAACCGGGTCCGTCCCTAGTACGGCTCCTCGCTCTACCTTAAAGCCTCGCAGCTTTTGACAATGGGGATTTCATGCATCTAGTTCGCACGCAGGCGGCATGTATATATTTTTTCCATTTCCACAAACTAATCCTTTGTGGTTTCAACCAAATAATTCTCAACCACAAACGGGTATTTTTCAACCACAATCAATCAATTTCAACCACAAACAATTCTAATCAACCATTTGTAATCAACCAATTTTCACACCAATCACAACCAATAAATATCGTCCATGGTTTGTGGACGAGGGGCGTATATATATTATATATATATATATAAGCATTTCACTTTCTATTTCAACACATATATAATTTTTACAACGCATATATAACTTATATATCGAACGTACAACTTATACAACGCTTATACAAGAGGTGTACAACGCTTATATAACTCATACATCGACTATATAATTTATACATCGTCGTTTTACATATCGTTTATAATTTAGAAATCTCACATTGGGTTCCACTCCACCAAAAATAGCAGAAGGCTCAGAAAAATATGCGGTCTCTTCTAGAATGTAGAAGACGTCAACACGATTCCACTGTCTCTTGTTTCACTGAATTTCGTCAACAAATGAAAAAGATATGATTTTTACAATGAAATCAAAAACGGTAGCGCTTTAAACTGCTATAATATAGTTTATTTAAAATAGGCCGTTACCTCAGCTCGATCTTCAAAACTAGGTTTTCACTTTTCGATCCATTGGTGCAGCGGATCGACGATCGGGTTGTGCCACGGCCTGGAGCATGGAAAGGCGCGCCCAACGGTGGTAGGGGGCCCACTTCGATCGAGGATGGAGGTCGCGGCGGAGGGAGGAAACGACGAACTTCCTGGGCTTGTAACTCCTCACACACTACACGAAAAAAATCCAAACCTTGTATGGATTTAAAGAGGGCTCGAAGCTCTTCAAAATCCCCCAAAGAAGCACTTGATTTTATTGAGTGATTGGAGAGAAAAAGAAAAGAGAAGGGAGGAGCTGCTGCCCTGTATAACGCGAGGGTGTTATCGGGTTTTTTCAGATCCGAGGAGAGAGAGAATTGTGAGGTGGACCAATGAATTTTTTTTATATTTATTAATTTTTAAAAATCCAAAATTACCCCTTACCTCATACTAACTCCAATCCAAACCCAACGACTGTCGTCCCAAGCGTTTTACCCCCATTCCGAACACAATGGGATATGTTTCGTAGGCCCATTCGACTGTTTCAGTCAGTTTTTCTTCAAATTAAAATATAAAACATTCAATATTTAATTTGAACGTACATTTCAATTTGCCGGGGCCACATATTTATTCTAAAAGTCCCAGAAAAATAAATCTAGCTATGTTTTGAGGATACGGTCCTAACAAAACTAGTTTCGTCGAATTCTGAGCACGTTTGCAAAATGGCCCTTTTCTGGTCGATCCAATTTAATTGTAATTGACCAAAACACGTTTTCCTTTGCCACGCTCACATATTAACTTCAAAAATTATGAAATTTAAAACCTAGCAATAATTTGACATCCCGGATCCAACAAAAGTGGTTTCGTCGAATTCTGAGGTCGTTTGCAAAATGGTCATTTTCTGGTCGACCCAATTTAATAGAAATCGACCAAACACATTTTCCTTTGCCACGCTCACATACTAGCTTAAAAAATTATGAAATTTGAAACTTAGTAATAGTTTAACATCCCGGATCCAACAAAAGTGGTTTCGTCGAATTCCGAGGTCGTTTGCAAAATGGCCATTTTCACGGGCTATATAAACTTCATAGCGACCTTTAAGAAAATTCATTTGGCCATAACTTTTGCTTCCCGCTATGAAACTTCGATTTTTCAGATTCGTTAGAAAGGTATTCACTAACATATTTAAATATTTTTTGTTTCACTCAAATCCGTTTTGTTTTGCACCCAGTACAGTCAGTCAAAGTTTGAATTCAAATTTTGAAACTACTGCGTCATTTCAGGCCTTCTTTATAATTCAAAGTAATTATATTTATTTTCAACTTCGATTCAAACTTACTTTCCATCATTATTATTTTAAATATTTATTTTAAATATTTAAAATCCACTAAAATATCCAATTTAAAATTTTTAAATTGGTTCAGATTTTCCGGGTCATTACAGATTATTTCCATTTTCTATTATCAACAATTAGGATATGTAGTTGTGCAGTTCTATTTAACCCTACATAAACGTGCTTGCTGAATTTGATTAATTTAGAATGAAATATTAACTTCTAATAATTAAAAAAATGATTATGTAGTTTTCTGTCATTCACAAGAAGGATATGAAGGAAACTAGAATGTTTAGGTTTACCTTTAAGTCGAAGAAATTATTTCATCCTTTAACTTTAAGTTTTATGAAGAACTAATTTTGATAAATTATGTTTTATGGAATTTTGAAATTTAATAGCTATTATTATTTTGTTTAAACTAAATTTTGAATTAGTATATGTATTTTGTTGTATACATAAGCATATTTTTAACAACCTCTCCTTTTCGACGACGAAAAGTTTTGAGGAGGCATGGAGATTGCAACATTATGTAAATTCCGACCATTTACGTTGTTGAATAAAATTTATTTATTGAATTTTAAATGGTTTTTGAATAGAATTTATGATGTTATTAATGAGATTTATTAATTTTGTTGAAACATTGATCGTCGCTTCCCTATGAACTAGAAAAGCGCGATTTATGAGATAATACTGCAAGCGCACAGATCGTGCAGTATGCAGGTCGAATAACAGGGAGGTAAATTAAATCAAATTATTTATAAAATTTCTTGGGCGAGTTAGACGAAGCTTGGGGATTGATTTTGAAAAAACAATAAAACTATTACTGAATTGAGTACAAATCTGAATCTAATCAAATCTATATTCAACCCAACATGACCTAAGAACGCAATAGAAAGAATAGAATTTAAAACTGCAGAAATTGAAATAACAAACAGGAATTAAAATTAGGATTACCGTTTAATCTAATCAGACGGTCAATCACTAATGAAATTAAATGTAAAATACAACTAGTACTCTACCAAATCTAATTGTGTAGATGGCACTAGTTGCTAAGAAATAGAAAATTGCAGAAAATAAAACGAAGAAGAAGGACTTTATTAATGGAGAAGAAATAGAAAATGGGATCGTGGCTACAATGATATTAGAAGGGTATTTATAGGAGATAACCAAACCCTAACCCTAATTACAAATGGGCCTAGCTATTTCAAGTAAGTTTTAGGCCTTTTGTCATTTGGAACAAGTTCTAGGCCTTTTCTCTTTTTCTCTTGCAAGCCTCCTTTAATTTGAGATGTGCATGGCCTTTTTATAAATCATTTTCTCGTCCAACAACAACTAGATGTGAGATCTTCATCTACAATTCTTCAAAATGTAAATATATAGCAATCTGATCTTCATTTCTCTACTTTTTTGGTTGCATGCGGGCTGGGTTGGAATATCTGTAAAAGTGACAAAACAATAACCAAGTAATATTTATTTGTATACAAAAGATAAGATATAAGAGCATAAAATAAACATATTTCTATGTCAATCAAATACCCCCACACTTATCTTTTACTCGTCCATGAGTAAAACAAAATAAAAAACTAACTAGATAGATCACACTTTCGTAGGAAACACGATTGCATTGAGCGTATGCAATAAGCCGTTAAACCTCTAGGTTTCCCTAGTAGGACGAGTGTTGTCTCGTGAGGGTTTTCAGCGGATACTACCCACAAAATCCAAATGCAGTATGCTATGGCTCTAATGTAACTACGTGAATGCAGAGGACTTATGCAACTGAAAACCAAAAAATGAAAACACGACCTGTTTCAGGAAAGTGGTACAACAAACTAAGTTAACAATTTCTAATCAGTTGATTGTACTTTAGATACCTCAACTTGTAACAAATTTTCGATATTATTCAAGTTTTCAATGTTAAACTCTAGTCTGGCCCGTTGGTTCGGTCGATAACATAGTGCAGCCATGAAATAGATTCTTAGTTTGCTTGGCACAGTTTGTAAAGTGGTATTATTATTTTCTCATGTATGGCTAGTCAAATCAATAAGGTCAAGAAGTGTTTGGGCATCATCGCTTATTCTCTATCTCTATAAAAGTTAAAATTTATGATTAATTACATACACCTAACTTAAAAGACCAAGGTATACCACCCATACACTGCCTTGCGAACTGACGGAGAGTTGGGACAGAGCTTGGCGGGTTGTGTAGACCGACGCGGACTTTGTCAACAACATGTCGGTAATCCTTAGGTGTCCAATCTCATAAAATGAGACCAAGATATTCCAACGCTGACTTTGTCAACAACATGTTGGATAGAGCTTGGCGGGTTTGCACACCAACGCTAGATATATAAGCAATGTTGGATACCCTTGGATTACTATTACTATTATTGAAAATATAAGCGCAAAAGAGAGTTACGCGAATTCAACTTAACACAACTTAGTTTTAAAGATTCGAAAAGCCAATATAAGTATTTTAAGTCCTCCACTAATTAAACAAAGACTACAATTTAGAATAAACTTCATGGCCATCACCTAAGATTCTCCCTATGTACCAGTTACACTATTATCCCTCAAAATTCAATTTTTCATTATATTTCTTATTCGATCTTAGCCGAGAGAAAAGAAATACTATCAACTGATTAACAATCCTTGACTTATTTTGTTGTATCAATCTAAAATGAGTCATGTTTCAAAAAAAATGGAAAAAATGGCATGTTACTATGATCTAAAATGAATGATGGTCCTATATGAAAAGAAAGAAGAAAAAAAATTAAAGAAAAATAAAAGGATGTAATGCAGACTCCCCCCACACTTGTACAAAATAGTGTCCACACTGTAGCACGTTTCCTAAATTTGAATGATAAAACCTATAAATGGATTAGATGCAAAATGATTTGCAGAATGAAATGCAGCCTAACTATATGTAAGAATGGATCATATGTACAATGATATATGTGTTTACGATGCATGCGATGCAAATAATGCCACCAACTTTTTCCCCCACACTTGGTTATAGCCCGATGAATCAGATTCCCACTATGTCTAGGCATGTTTTCTAATAAGAAAAGATTTTTGAAAACCATCTCATCTTTATACCTAGATTTATAATCCAGTAGATAAATATCCAGGGTCATCCTAACATGATGTTTTTCAACCAAGCTAACATTCCAAAAATAATTCATGTGTTCAACGAATTTATCAGTGTAATTGTTCAAAAATTTGTGATCGTATATAAACTCAGTTGTACTTGTGAAATTTAAATTCTGAGTGTTGTTCAAGACTATGTGATCACATTTCTCAATTGATAACGTATTTTTAACACTGATAATTTCATGTTCATTTGAAATTTTCTCAAAGTTAAAATTTTCGAACTCATGACTTGAATCTACTTCTTTCTCATTTGTCAACTCATCCTCATACAATCCAAAGAATTCATGTTCGTTAAAATCCTTCTCCAATTTTGAGTTGAAAAATTCAACATTTTTATTTTGTTCAATTTCTAGAATTTCAAGTTTCTCGCAGCCTGAAAGAGGAAGATTAAAATCTGAGCTTAAATCTTTTTCTTGAAAAGAATCGAAGTCCAAATCATTTGTTGAATTTTGAACAAATTCATTTAGATCGTTATTCTCAATTTCTAACGTTGTTATTTGAAAATTTTCACTATCAGTAAAGAATGGATTATTTTCTAATTCATCGCTTGTTTGAATTTGATTTTGTTGCTCTCGTTGTTCTTTCAAAGATGTCATTAAACAAAGAAGTTCATCCATCTTTCAATATTTTTCATCAAGTTGTCTATTTTGCCTTTCTACCCCCTCTCTAAGAATGTTAAGATGATATTCTTCAGAATCATTGATTTGAGAGCTCTTATTTTGGATTTCTTGATTCTCAAAATTATAGTCCACGTCAATTTCACAATCAATATTATTTCCAATGTGGTGGTTGTTTGAATCTTCAGAAAAATGACAATGATATTGGAAATCATTTTGATTTTGAAAATTATGTTCGTAACCAAAACTGTTGGAATTTGAGGGAAAATTTCAATGTTGGTTATTTTCAAGAAGTTGATATGGGCTATAATTTTGAAAATTTTGGTTTACAACCCCATATTGATGTTGATCAAAGCTATATTGGGATTCAAAGCTGTTTTGATGAGTATGTGGCCCATAATCGAAATTATTGACATTTGAATTGAAATTGCAATTTCGATCATATCCATGCTTTTGAAAATGTTGGTCATTTGGAAAATTTTGAAAATTGTTGGCATTGGGCTCATGAAATTTTGGAAAATTTTGGATCATGAGTTGCAATTCATACTCATACTCTACAAGAGGACGTCTACTCCGATTATTATCCCACATTTCTCTCAATGATTTTTTTGAATCAGACATTTTAAAGAAGTCATGGCAAAACAGAAATTATTCTCACTTCAAAATAGTAAAAAATACTAAGTTGTGCTCTATTAATTAACTGACTCAATTAGAAGGGGGAAGAGGGTCTTATGGCTGTTCACGTATAGTATAAATACTAAGGGATACGACCAATGTTTTACGGGTAGTATGCAACCTCTTTTGCTAGAAGTTCAATAAATTGAACTAATATATATCTGCGATCTAATTATACGAGACAGTCAACTTCACAAAACACCACTTTTCAATTATATTATTTCAAAAATCAAATCAAGTTTTATAATTGAAAATCGACGAGAGTGATGACTTTAGGTATGTTAATTCATGCCTCACTAAACAGATTCAAAAATTCCAATAACAGAATAATAAATTGCAGAAAATTAAAATATTGTACAAGCAAGCCGCTGCCCCTGCAGAAGATTTTTACAAGCAATTTCTATATTTTTCAAAGCTGCAGAGCACCTGTAGAGTTTAGAAAATTTTACAGTGGGGTATGGTAGTCCAGAACGATTGAAAAACATTGGCAATTCAAATCAATTGTTTGCAGATCGATTGACTTATGTATTCCTTGTTCGCTTTGCTTGAACTCTCGCTCACTTTGGTCTTTGTTGTTTGCTTGAGCACTTTTATAGCTTTGCTTTAAATTCGGTGTGCTGCTTGTTGCAGGGAAGGTGATTTTGGGCAGTGAATTGAATGCTTGGTGGAGAATCTGGCAGAAGGGGATGTTTGATCAGTTTTGATGGCTGGTAGATGTCGGTGAATTATGAGAGAGAGAAATTACGGCACAAGGAATCTAAAGAAAGAAGGTACAAGCTGTGAATTTGAAGAAGGTGGTGAATTTGTTTATTCTTCTTTTTTTTGAAAGGAATGTAATGAATTGGGAAAAATAGAAAGAAAGTGGAAACCAAATAAAATGAAAAATGGAAAGAAATCTAAAAATTGGCAACAAATTGAATGTAAAAAAAGGCTAGAATTTGTTCAAGGCTAAGGAGCAACAATAATTTTGTTGATGGGGGGGGGGAATAGAGGCTGTTGTGTATGCGAGTGGGAGGTTTGAGAGGATTTTGTGTGGCAGAAGGGTGGCGAAGTTTTGTGAATGGTAAGGGCTTGAGATGAATAAGGAATTGGTTGGCAGTGAAGAAATAGAGAAAGAGGACTTTTTTTATTGTATTTTTTTTTTGTTTTGGAAAGAAGAAAAAAAAAAATTAAAACAAAAGCAAAGTAAATGATTGGAAAGGGATTTGAAATAGGGAAAGCAATAAAAGAGAAGACAAAAACAGAAAGAATTTTTTTTTGTTTATTATTGTAAAATTAGAAGAGAGAGAGAAAAAAATGAAAAAGGAAAAATTTGAAAAGGGAAAGAAATAAATGAATGAGAATATATAATGTCAAAGGCAGAAAATCAGTGAAAATGACAGTTTTTTTTTGTAATGAAAGAAAATGTAAAAAGATGGAAAGAAAATAAAGAAAGGAAAGAACCAGAAAAACAAGCAAGTTGTAAATACAAAGGGGAAGAAAAAATTTGAAAGAAATAACGAAAATTGCAAAAGAGGGAAGAAATAAATGAAAAAGCAGAGAATTAATTACAAGGCAAAGATGGGAAAGATCTTAAAAGAGAAAAGCTTTAAAAAAAAGTTGGTTTATTGTTTTAAAAGATTGAACAATTGGAAAGAAGTAAAAGGAAGGAAGGAATATATGGAAAGAAGGAATGAAGAGGGAAAAATAAAATGTAAAAGGAAAAAAAATTGAAAAGGGGAAAGAAATAAAATAAAAAAATCAAGAAAAAATGGCAATTTTTTTTGTCCTCTTGTTTAGAAGATTATAATATCAATTAACAATACCAAATCTAACCAATCAAGAATTTTTCTTCATATATACAAGGAAAAAAAAACTAACACGAATCAGAAATTAAATAAATAATAAAATTTAATTGTTGCCTCCCCGGCAACGGCGCCAAAAACTTGATCGTCGCTTCCCTATGAACTAGAAAAGCGCTATTTATGAAATAATACTGCAAGCGCACAGATCGTGTAGTATGCAGGTTGAATCACAGGGAGGTAAATTAAATCAAATTATTTATAAAATTTCTTGGGCGAGTTAGACGAAGCTTGGGGATTGATTTTGAAAAAACAATAAAACTATTACTGAATTGAGTACAGATCTGAATCTAATCAAATCTATATTCAACCCAACATGACCTAAGAACGCAATAAACATAACAGAATTTAAAACTGCAGAAACTGAAATAACAAACAGGAATTAAAATTAGGATTACCGTTGAATCTAATCAGACGGTCAATCACTAATGAAAATAAATGTAAAATACAACTAGTACTCTACCAAATCTAATTGTGTAGATGGAACTAGTTGATAAGAAATAGAAAATTGCAGAAAATAAAACGAAGAAGGACTTTATTAATGGAGAAGAAATAGAAAATGGGATCGTGGCTACAATGATATTAGAAGGGTATTTAAAGGAGATAACCAAACCCTAACCCTAATTACAAATGGGCCTAGCTATTTCAAGTAAGTTTTAGGCCTTTTGTCATTTGGAACAAGTTCTATGTCTTTTCTGTTTTTCTCTTGCAAGCCCCCTTTAATTTGAGATGTGCATGGCCTTTTTATAAATCATTTTCTTGTCCAACAGCAACTAGATGTGAGATCTTCATCTACAATTCTTCAAAATGTAAATATATAGCAATCTGATCTTCATTTCTCTACTTTTCTGGTTGCATGCGGGCTGGGTTGGAATATCTGTAAAAGTGACAAAACAATACCCAAGTAATATTTATTTGTATACAAAAGATAAGATATAAGAGCATAAAATAAACATATTTCTATGTCAATCAAACATTGATTGAAAATAACGTGTATATTCTTGATGAATTTTATTGACAACATAGTTGTATATATCGTTGGTTGTCCACTTTATTACTTTCCCTTTGTATTCTAAGTGTAACGTTTATTAATTTATAAATTTATAAATGTAAATAGTTGCTGCAGTTTTCGATGCCCTTTTCTCTTCATTGTTTCCTTAATGCAACATTCATTATTTTTCCTTCAATATATTAAAAAAATTCCCTTCATTCTATTAATTTTTTTTCCTTTATTCTATTTTCACGCATCTTATTTCATTTACGTACTTTCATTCCTTAAATTTATATTCCTTTATTACTCCTTTCCCTTCATTATTTCTCTCTAAAAACAAAGGCACGTTTCGTTCATAAAAAAAGGTTTCGTTGCCTCAAATAAAAAGAAATCCATGAGACATATATGTGGAAGGTCATGCATCTCATTTATTTACACATAATGCAAGCATTTTTCAATGCATTCACTCCTTCATTCTCCTTTTTCTCTTTCTCTGACTCTAACATTTTCTTATTTTAATGCGTGCATGCATTTTATACTAAAAAAAATTAAATGAAAAATATATTTGGTCACAAATTATCAATTTGCATTTCTTGGCCATTCATTTTCAAAATCTCTTTTATAAACTCAACGCATACATGCATGGATGCATTTGTTCCTTTGTTTAATGCATTTAATGCATGTGTTACCCATTTATATTTCAATTCATTTCATTATTTTCCTATACAAGTTTTCTTTCTTCCCTATTTATTTCTTCTTCCTATCATGTTTTCTAAGCAATTTTCCTACCCTTCATTTTATTCTGTCAAACTAGAAGTTTTCCCCAAAATCAATTATTTTTTTCTTCTCAAATCAGTGACGCCTATACTTTGAAAAAAAAGGGAATGAACCGCCACTTCGAGATCATCCATCCTACCATAAGATGAATTTTTGTAACATTAGTAAAGGAAGATGTAGCTTTTTTGGTAAAATGTTGTTTTGCTAATTTGCAACATTGATATTTAAGTTATTCTCTAACATTAGTAGGCCAACACTTGCATCATTCCTAGGTGACTGTATCTCATACGCAAGCGGACCATTACGGATGATGGAAAAAGAATGCTTTCATAGCATTGTCACCCACTGCAACTTCAACTAAAAAAGTACACTGCATTTTATAATAATTTCATATTCATTGTAGCTGTTGTTTGCTTTGAAATTTTCAAATTTTGTTTTTATAGTTAATTTCTCTTGCGGGTGATACTTGCTCATTTGGCATAACCGTTACCTCGATTTCCTAACATTTTCTAACTTTGTAAAGATCCTTTTTTATTTTATTTTCCTTTACAAATATCAACAGAAGTGGTACCATGACCAATGTCAGGGTTAAATTGCATTTGACATGCTCCTTCTCTCTCTTGTATTTAAATTTGGAAAACACTATCAGAATTACTGAGTTTTACTTCCTTTTACCTACAACATCAAATTATATACGTAAGTTTGTACGATCACAATTTTGCAACTAACTTTTAGTGCAATTCACATTAATTATGGTTTTTCTTTCAATCCCGAAAAATCACTAAATGGTTACTGCATGTATGAAACTCATAATACACTTAAAAAAAGTTATGTGCTCTTTTTTATATTATTATCGAGGATCAGGCTTATGCATAATCAAATAGCAATATGCATTAATTTTTCGTTGATTAAGTTAATTTTTTTCTGAATTGTACATAAGCTGATGTTTAAATATGTATGCAGGTATTGAAAGAGTATGAAGTCAAGCACTGTCAATTGGTAGAATTTAGATTCAAGATTTATATAGTTCTAATACTTCCAATATTGCTAAGTTGTTGAAGTTAATATATGCTAAAAAATCATGTTTATGCATTTTGTACATTTAATTATTATACATTGATTGATATATGTTGGACTCTCGTTATGAACTTTCATGGATTTAATTTGACTGGGTATTTGTTTGTGGTTGAAGCTATGTGATCGTTTTCACAAAAAAATTGGTATTCAGTATATGTGAGGTAGATTATATAACAACTGCTAGTTTTTGTGTAGATGCGATCATAAGCCCCGCCTTTCATTCTGTTTTTTTCTTCTAATTTTGTGTTAGTTTATACAAGTTTGTTTTTTACTTCATGTACATTAATGTTATGTGATGGAAAGGGATATCTGATTGCATTGTTATTGCGTTAGGAGCCAAAGTCATGAGTCATAACATAAATATGACAATATGGGTTGCAATGGTTATGCCAGTACAGATGATCTTGGCCGCAAATATGTGTGTAGGTCAAAGTTATAAGTCATGACTACAAACATAGTTACTTTTCTCTTATTGTTTCATGTTGAAAATTTATACATGAACAAATTGCTCAAAGATTATTCGTATACTGGTATTACTCATTGAGTTAACCAAATTTTCATCATAAGTATGCCGGATCTTTTGTATCTTTTGCAAACTTCCCAAGTTTAACTTGTGCTCACTAACAAACAATGTGTGTTTTCAACTTTAGATTCGTTGTCATATTTCAATATCCTTAACGGTTAGTTATTTTTCCAAGTTTTTCAAATTTGGGATGCTTAGAAAATATTTTGGTTTGGGCAGAGAAATAGTACTTTAGGAAATAAAATGTGGATCCAATTATTGTTCCAAAATTAGTGTACAGCCAAGAGTCGTGTGCGAAGCACTGGTTCGCACAAGTAATGAATATGAAAACCAAAGTAATTTGTAAAAAAAGATGGTCCATATTGAGTAATGTTGATGTAAACTATTTATTTTGGTGTAGTGTTTGTTAAGCAGCCACTGGTTTACGAATAGAATTTGTTGAAAGCTAATTGTATTTTTGCAAAAACTTAGATTTGAACTTGTGACCTTATGTTTATATTAAGAAAATGTATTTTGAATGGTTTGTACTTACACCAAAAAAATATTTGCTAAAGGTATAAATCATTTATTAATCATATAAATCACCAACTAGGCTTTTTTTGGCACCAATAAAGTGGTCGTGCCGGAGTGGTTATCGGGCATGACTAGAAATCATGTGGGCTTTGCCCGCGCAGGTTCGAATCCTGCCGACCACGTATTGGTTTTACTATTATCCCTTAAGGCTCTATTTGTTGAGTGTTTAGTTACATTTCAAATCTATAATAATTTTTACACTCGTATGAAGTTAACTAGAGATTTCGATACATGGTCACAAAGATTTAATGCATTTTTGTTATATTCTAACGATGCAATTTCATCAATACATTAATGAAATTATGATTAAAAACTACGACCAAAATAACTCATGACTTACAACCATTGGATTCAAAATGGCCAAAAATCCTACATGCATATTTCATATCTTATAAATCTTTAATAATAGTCGGAATATGTTTGGTGTCACACTTTTTTGGTGTACACGCAAACTACCGAAAATGCCCTTTATTAAAAACAAACACATCTTTACTAATAATCGGAATATGTTTGGTGTCACACTTTTTTGGTGTACACGCAAACTACCGAAAATGCCCTTTATTAAAAACAAACACATCTTCTTTACTAATAATCGGAATATGTTTGGTGTCACACTTTTTTGGTGTACACGCAAACTACCGAAAATGCCCTTTATTAAAAACAAACACATCTTTACTAATCTTTACTAATAATCGGAATATGTTTGGTGTCACACTTTTTTGGTGTACACGCAAACTACCGAAAATGCCCTTTATTAAAAACAAACACATATAATAAAAAGAATGAAATCAAGAAAGAAACGGAAAGTAATTAAAGTTAAATAACAATGTTTCTTTAATTAGCAATGCGTGTCATTAATGACATTAATAAAGACGTAAATGAGAATAACGTTAAAATTTGAAAGCAGACAATTAAATCTAGAAGGGTAACGTAAATGGAATTAAATCACGCGTATGTTCGAATTCGAAAATAAACGCGCATCGTAAATGGAATTAAATCACGCGTATGTGTGGACATATTTATTTCAAGAGAATGTGCATACGTATTAAGAATGGAATTTTTTTTCCAATAAAACTAGAAATAAAAATAAATGTTTTGAATAACGGTCACATGAATTAACATGCATGAATTAGAAACAGAAGAAAATTAATGCGCAGTAATGAAAATAGGAAAATAAAAAGAAACTATCAAGCAAATAAATATGCAGAAAAATAAAATGGGCAAGAAATATACCAGACAATGTATTAACGACATATTTTTATTTTGTCATCACAACACGCAGAGCGCATGCCATCACCACGCGCGGAGCG
This sequence comes from Allium sativum, assembly GCA_030737875.1. Lineage (NCBI taxonomy): Eukaryota > Viridiplantae > Streptophyta > Magnoliopsida > Asparagales > Amaryllidaceae > Allium > Allium sativum. The sequence continues at coordinate 38,112,251 of CM060917.1, read as the reverse complement.
CGTGCCATCACCACGCGCAAAGCGCGTGCCTATACGTCTCGTAATTATAATGCGAATGGTCATGAAAAATTAATCTGAAAAGACCGCTTTCGTCAATGTCTAGTTCGATTTCCCATCTACTGATGATTTTTAGACACGAAGTTAACTTGAGGACGGATTCTGAAACGCACTAGTGATTGCCCAGTTTACATGATAATTTTATTATATAATGATGATGTAATCACTAGTAAATTCATTCATTAAAATTATGATTATGAACTACAACCTAAAAAATGCATGACTTAATAGCCCAAAATCTGAAGTTCCCCAAGCTCATCCACGTATATTTTATGTCATACAGATAAATATTTATAACGTGAATGGTTCCGAGATATTATTCTAAAAATTCATTTGAGCACCTAAGGTTATTGATAAGCATAACAAACACCATATTGCATTAGTGACTAGTGTAGCACAAGGAAAAAAATGATAGCATATGTAGCGCAGAAAATTTAAGCCTATAAATGGGCTACAGATCAATAATATTATTGGGAAATAAAATAAATTGGTTCCTAAAGTAAACGTGAACATTTATTTATTTTTATATAGTTTATACTGCTCCTGATATAAGCATGGTATAGTCAGTCAAATTATCACAACCAATTTAGTAAGCTTGAAATATAATAAATAAAGTCTTATATGATCGCCTCTAGTTATCTAATGTTCGTAAGATGAAACTTAGGCTTCCATCTCTGCAATGTAGGAAAATGAAAATAATCCTAATGCTATTTAAACAATACCAATAAAATCGGCATCAAAAAAGCTTGCATCACAATAAAGTGGTTGTGCTGGAGTGGTTATCGGGCATGACTAGAAATCATGTGGGCTCTGCCCCGTAGGTTTGAATCCTGCTGACCACGTATTTATTTTAATAATATCTCCGGAGACCACTCTTGTTGAATGTTTGGTTATATCTCCCATTTACCGATTACTATTACACTGATTTGAAGTTAACAAAAGCCTCTGATACATGGTTACAAAGATTTTATGCATTTTCCTTACTTTCTGACTAAGCAATTTCGACTAAATTCAATCATCAAAATTATGATTATGAATTACGACCAAAAAAATCAATAATTTAAAAGCATTGAATTCGAAATGACCAAAATTCCTACATGCATATTTGTATATTATGAACACTTATAATGCAAATGCCTCTAAGAAATTAGTCTGAAAAGACCGCTTTTGTTGAATGTTTGGATTCATTTTCCATTTATTGATGATTTTTAGACACAAAATTATGATTATGAATTACAACCAAAAGTACCCATTACTTAAAGGCGTTGAATTCAAGATAACCAAAACTGCTACATGCGTATTTTGTATATTCTAAACGTTTATTATGCGAATGGTTGTAAGAAATTTGTTTGAAAAGACCACTTTTGTTTAATGCTTAATTCCATTTTTGATTTACTGATGATTTTTAGACACGAAGTTAACTTAAGGATGGATTCTGAAATATACTACATGGTTGCCATGTTTTCACGATAACCTCGTTACATACTGATGATGTAATCGCTACTAAATTCATTCATCAAAATTATGAATATGAACTACGAACCGAATGATGCATGACTTAATAGCATTGAATTTGAAGTTACCAAAATTCATGCACGATTATTGTATATATTATAGATAAATATTTATAACGTGAATGGTTCTAAGAAATTAATCTGAAACTTCATTTTCACACAGGAGATTTTTGATCAAAATGGTAATCACCCACTTGCTTTAGCGACTAGTGTAGCCTAGTGGAAAATGATAGCAAGTGTAATGTCGAAAATTTCGCCCGTAAATTGGCAACTGAACAATGATTATATTAAAAGAAAATAAATTGATTCCTAACCTAAATGTGAACATTTATTTATGTTTATTTCCTTTAGGTAGCGGCTATTGGGATACAAAAATAAACACAAAATTAGAGTTGTAAATTGTGGAACATTAGATTTATTTGTCTTTTTGTAGAAGATGGTCCAATGAGAGATCTAATGATTGAGATTTAGTGTCCAGTTTTGTTTCAACATTTTGTGGCTAAATAGAGTTTCCCTTTATTTTATATTGCTCTTAATGTAATCCATGTTTTAGAGCCTGACAAATTATCATAACTAATTTAGTAGAAGCTTGAGATAAACATTAAATAAAGTAAATTTTTATGGGTGCTACTGTTCACACCCCGCTTTACACTTTCGGCCACCTTTATAAATTTAATATAAATGAATATTTTTTATATTCTTCTGGCCACCAAATCTTATTCTTTCACTCAGTTATTCACCAACGTACTTCTCCTAAAAAACATGTACTTCTCTACAATTACAAACCCCAACAAAAACAAATATATTTTTTACAAATTGTTACATTAATCTTCTTTTATTTTTTGTCATTTGATAGATGGAGTATTTGAATGATGATAAATTAGACAATAAACCTCTTCTTTTACAAATTGTTGCATTAATCTTATTTTATTTTTTGTCGTTTGATAGATGGAGTATTTGAATGATGATAAATTGGACGATAAACCTGATAGTTGTGATAATATGATGCAAGATGTTCGTTTAAATGACCAAAAAGATATAAATGTTGATTTACGAATCATTTCACAACCGACGAAGTAAGTACTCATTTATAAAAATTAAAATTGCTAATGTGGTTATGAAATTGTATTATGTTATTTTTTTTTTTTGAATTATTTGCATGCGTTTAGTTGAAGGTGCTGGTGGCCTCATTTTTTCATTATTAGATTAAATGGTAACCAGAAGAGGAAAATTGAAAATATCGAGGTGCTTTTAGTTTTGGTGGCCAGAAGAGTAGAATGAGGTGTGAATAGTAGCACTCATTTTTATATGACCGCATCTGGTTATTTATTGTTCATAAGATAAAATTTACGATTCCATCTCTCCAATTCAGCAAAATGGAAAAAATTCTTCTGCTATTGAAATATCATTGGTCATATCAGCATCAATTAAGCTTGCACTACAATAAAGTGGTCGTGCCGGAGTGGTTATCGGGCATGACTCGAAATCATGTGGGCTTTGCCCGCGTTGGTTCGAATCTTGCCGACCACGTATCTGTTTTGCTAATATCTCCAAAGTAGTGTTATCTATTAAATAATAGTAAAGCCAAAACCTTTTAAAGCTCTCTCGTTAATTAATTTCAAGAGTTTTCTCTCTTCTCCTTAATTCTCTCCAGATATTTCTTTTTAAAATTAGTTTATCACTTTACACTTATTTATTATTTCTCTCACATTATTTTACTTCTTCTATCATTTATATTTTTATATGGACATTACAAAGTTTACACAATTTTGTATTAATAGTTAGCTCATAACACTTTATATTTACGTCCACATATTTAAATTAATTACAAAATCCAAAGCTTAAGAAATTTAAATAAATTTTATTAACTAATATTTCTTTTATACATTAAAGATGACTAAAGTATTAGGTTTTGGCTTCAAATACTTACATATAAATTTTTGTAGCCATCTGAATCTCTCTCAATTATATTTTAACATTTTACATTTAGTACCATATTTTACAATTAATAATTACATAATATTAAAACTACTTAAATAGCTAACAATCTATTATTCATTGATTTCCTAATAAATCACATCTAGATAAACCATGTTCATATTAACAAAAAAGAAAAAGAAAAACAAATTTATGAGCACCTCGATCACATAACAAATATTATACGCAAAAATAACCATCACAAGTTCAAAGTTCAACTCATTTGCATCAATATATTTAACGTGTATTGTATTGTAATATTAATAACAACACTTACATTTTAAAATTTATTTAGTAACTTACAAAATACTGCACAATATCCTTTCTTTCTCTCTTTCCTTCTGCTGCCAATCATAACGTTTTTTAATCACCTACTTTCCTCTTTCCATGTTCCCTTAAGATCTTCTACTCTTCTTCCAATTTCTAGCTTTCTTTTTTGTGGGTTTAAGCTCAATTGTTTCTTCCTTAGCTCAGATCTGGAGTCCTCTTATTGATTTGAAATCTGTCGCTTTCTTCTCCTCGTCTGTTTTCATTACAAACCTTTTCCTCCTTCCTCACAATCTCTCCATTCTTCCTACCGTGTCTCTTTGAATTCCTCATATCCTACCTCTATGACATTATGGTTTGGCTTTACTAGACTTGCCTACTGGATTTGTCCTTATTCTCACTGAACTTCACTTCCATTAACCGATCATTTATACACCGATATGAAGTTAACTAAATCCGAAGATACATAGTTACAAAGATTTTACGTATTTTTGCTATATTATGACTACGCGGTTTTGACTAAATTCATTCATCAAAATTATGATTTTGAATTACAACCAAAAGAATCCATGACTTAAAAGCGTTGAATTCAAAATGACCAAAACTCCTACATGCATATTTCATATAATATAAATAATTATAATGCGAATGGTTCTGAGAAATTAGTCTGAAAAGACTGTTTTGTTGAATGTTTAGTTCCAATTTCCATCTGTCAATGTTTTTCAGACATGAATTTAACTTGATGATGGATTCCGAAATATACTACACGGTTGCCAAGTTTTCACGATAACTTCATTATATACTGATGACGTAATCGCTGCTAAATTCATTCATCAGAATGATAATTATGAATTACTACCCAAAAAATGCATGACTTAATAGCATTGCGTCTGAGATACCAAAACTCATGCACGATTATTTTATATCTTATAGATAAATATTTATAATGTGAATGGTTTTAAGAAATTAATCAGAAACTTCATTTCAACAACGGACGTTTTTGATCAAAATGACAAATGCCCTCTTGCATTAGTGACTAGTATAGCACAGGGGAAAAATGATAGCAAGGGTAGTGCCGAAAATTTCCGCCTGTAATTCGAGAACAAAACAATGATGATACGAAAAAAAATTGGTTCCTAACTTAAATGCAAACATTTATTTTTATTTATTTATTTTAAGGAGTAACTATTCGGGCGTAAAAATAAACACAAAATTAAAGGAAGAAATTATGGATCATTATATTTATTTGGTTTCGGGTAGAAGGTGGAATTCAATGAGAAATCTAATGATTGAGAATTAATGTTCAATTTTGTGTCAACAATTTGTGTCCAAATAGAGTTTCCCTTTATTTTATACTGCTCTTGATATAATGCATGTTTTATAGCCAGACAAATTATCATAACCAATTTAGCAGAAGATTTAATTAAATATCTATGCTATATTATAATAACCGAGTAGAGTAGGAAATGGAGAGCTCTCAGCGCTCCTCCACTGTTTAGAAATGAAACTTGGTTAGTCCTCGTGCGATGCACGGCTGAAAAAATGTACTTTAGAATAACACTTTTAGAAATATAAATATAATTAATATATTGTTTTCAATAATGATTTAAATTAATTCATTTTATATTTAATTTAGGTTACCCGTACAATTCAAAGGTAAATCGATAACACTTAATTATATAAACAAATATTAGTAGCCAAACTGCTGCATATCATCAAATATAGGATCACTTGATGTGAACAATAGCAGCAACGTCATTATAAACAACCTGCAAAAATTTAACTAATAGGGAAAAGGTAATATATTAGAGCATCATAAAGATGCCAAGTAAATTGTGGTAAAGAATTTAACTAATAGGAAAACCCAACATCGACAAAATAAAAAGGGTAATTTAGAGATTTCACAAGGACGCCAAGTAAATTATGGTAAAAAATATTTTTTTTTTAGTAGTAGAGATAATACAGTGGAAATCTAAAGTCCAAGATTTAGGGTTAGATTTGTGTAAAATAAAATATATTAAAAAGGAAGATGAGAAAAGGTAGGGAATGAGACAGGAGAAATGACCATCGTATGTATATCCAGTAATAATTTAATCATACTGAATGAAAAAGAAGACTCCGTAGTTCTTCAAAAAATACACGGTAAATAAATTAAAGAATGTATTGGAACCTAAGATAGCATATGCTTTTTTTATTATTAAGATATACCTTGGAAATCATCACATGGTAATAATTGCTGGTATTTGCACAGCTGCCTTCAATCAGACATCCTTGCAGTGCCATGCCAAATAACGGGTTCAAATCGTCTGATCCCATATTCCCTAGTCCCCCTAGATCAAAACAATCTGACTCATTGATTTCAGTGGACCCACTGGTCAGAATGTTTTGGTCCACGAAGACCAGAGGATTTCAAACCAGGTGATTTCAACCGCCAAATAACTGGCATATTGCAGTACCCGTGCCAATCTGTATTTATTACGTCCTATCTTACTGAAGAATATAATTTTCAGAAGTATTTTGTTAATGATCAATATCACAGTCTGAAAAAAAAGAAAAAAGAAAAAAGAAACAGGAATAACTTGAACAGACATACTTACTGATATCTCTCATGATACAGCAAACGAATGCAAGTTATAGGGCATTCAAAGTTGAATTCCAATATTTTCAAGCTGATTGATATGGTTAAGGCATCCTATAATTACATGTTTAATAAGGCGTACTATACAGAAAATTAGAACTCTGTAAACACTTTCGAAGGGGAAAAAATGATTTGTAAACCAACATAGTCGTCCCTCTAACCAAGTACAATTTTTTTCCAGTGCACACAGTTAAATTCTACTTCCCCTGTTCTACTTAGTATCAACATAGTAACCTCATCCAGCTTATATTCAAGTGTAGCGAATGATTGCTCTCAATGTCTTTGACACCTTCGTCTCTATCTCACTAACTGGTTAGTAAAAAGCTTTTGCAAATCATGTTACTTCTTCATGCACCAACGCCTCAACTGCATCCTTTGGGCCTGATACATAATAAACAATCATGATTCTACATATTATTTGAATTATAGGCACTAATACAATTATTTTGTCAATATAGCCTAATCAATATTAATTTAAAAGAACCACAAAGTTTCTTTCCCGGTCATCAAAGTTTGTTTACCCATACTTTTGGCCAATCAGGATTAAATCTTGCCTAAAGAAACATGTAACAGTGTTAATTATTTATATGAAACAGATCTGCTAAGGAAAATAAAATAATAAGTTGCATCCAAAATGCTAGTAATGTATAAATGCAAAAAAGAATGTCAATAGAATGAATTAACAATATTTGATTACAATGCTTAAATTCTTACCCTTGCTGAACCTCAGATTATATGTAGCTCCTCACTCTTCTTCAAGGCTGCTACACTCCATCACCAAATAATATGCAAACATTAGAACATACCCACCGTCCACGCCTGCAACCTCACCACAGCAGACCATCCTCCTATCAAATATAAACAAACCAAACTCACCTGCTTCTACCGCACCACTTCCTCCTTCACCACAGTCGACCACTTCACCCGATAAGTATCAACGAACACCACAGTCGACCTGTTAGGTGTCTATAGTTGTCAAGAGAACCTTTGATTTCGGGAGTAGATAAACCATGTATTATAATAAAATAAAAAAAAATAAAAAAAAATCAGAAGTGAATAAGCCGGAAGATACCAAGTAAACATGGCTACAGATTAAACATGATATTAGTTACTTACTAATCCAAATAAGTACAATCAACAAAGCTAAACGTAAAACATAGCTTTCTATTTAGTATGGTAATAATTCACTCAGATTTCAAGTATAATATCAGTTTGAAAATAGTATGCAGCAAATAAAATTTGCAGTAGGCTCAAACTATGTTTTTTGTACACTTTGGTAGTTCAAAGATATTGCAGAAGAAAACTAAGGGTTAAGAAGATGCTTACTTGTGATGCCAGGTTTCCATTGCTCGTGAATTGCTGTAAATATTACGTTTGTAAGAGGACCAAAAACCATTTACTGTAAATATTGCATGGGGCTGTAAATATCAAATTTTACATAATATATTCAACTAAACTTGATTTGTTTTTATAATTTAAATGATCAAATGGAAAATTAAGAGCTGGAAAAAGATGTTAAATAAGAACAAAAAACATCCTCAACCATCTCCACTTAGATTTAAAATTCTAAGGCAACCAATCTGTAAAATTTCATATCCCATGGCTTATCACTTCCTCGTATGCACTAATAAATTTCAAATCATTAGACAGAAGTTCTTTGATTTCCCAAGTTAAAGCTAAAACAATATAATCAAAATATACATTCTCTCAAAATGCTCAAATCACTATGTAAATATGAAATAAATAGGTACCCAATTTATTTCTTCTTGATTTGCATTTTGAAACCTATGCAAATCATATGATTTAATACTTAGAATTAACATTGCAAATAGATGCCGTACGATATGCTAAATTAGTTAAAAGTTAATCCTATGTTCTCTTACCAAAGTAAAATATAATCAATGGAAAATAATTAGTTAAAATATAACCAATCTGTAGGGTTATAAACTTCAGAAAAGAAGCCTATGGTTTTATTAGCAATATCTGAGTGTTATTTATAAATGTAACAAAAGAATACAAACTAAATATAATACTAATTAATTTTTAACTGTAGAAAAATGGAGAGGAAGCAAAAAGATCAGAGTGGTTGTATTGTTAAATTTAAGCAGTTTCTTACCATGTCACTTTACTCATCATGGCCATGCACAAGAAATTAAAATATAGTCTATGTACGGAATGTTGTTATTCCTAGACCTAGAAAGGTGCTTGGCAGCCTTTAAACCTAATGAAGTCTAAAGCTGAAAAAGAAAATATGAAGAAAAAAAAAATTGGTAAGCATAGAATATAGAACCACTCTTTATAATTTATCCAAGATGCCAGAAAACCTAGAACCAGAAAGCTTAATGTCACATATAAAAATCCAGCAAAAAGCATTCTCATTTACTCGCTTAAATTTCAAGCAACGGATATAAGATATAAAAAGTCCAGCGGAAAGCATTCTCATTTACTCGCTTAAATTTCAAGCAACAAATATAAGATATGTTCACAGGTTCAGTTCGCTCAATATATACAGTGTAAAATAAACATTAAAACGGGAATACAATATGTTTACATGGTATGACAAACAGGACATTTTAAACATATCTTTGTTGTTACGATACCGATTTTTTTATAGTTCACTATCCTAATTTTCATAACAAAGTATTGTTTCGATTATACAAACAAAGCTAACGGAACATTGGTATTCTTCCAAGCAACAATTTTATATTTACTAAAAATAAAAATAAAGATACATGTACAAATTTAATGCAGTTTAATTGAATTAATTTTAATCGCACACTAAATCTGTATAATTCTAAAATAGAGGCAGATATCTAAATAAAAAATGGTTTCAAGCTTGAATTTTTTACATCCTTTCATTAGAAAACCATATTCATAAAGAGTATTTTTTTCAACTACATAATTCTAGTATGTCCGAACAATGTTAGTTTTTAGAACAATAATGAGATGTACAGAGATAACAAATTGAAGAAAACATGACAGGTGGTGTACGTAGAAGATGTGTAGAAACTAAAAGATGAAACATCTCATATTATACAATCCTATGTAACAAATCTAAACATATTAAAACACATATAGTAGCAATAAATATAAAGGAAATAACAATTGCGGGCTTACCTCAGTCAATGACAGATGCAATTTCTCTGTTGGTCCCTCTAATTCTTGAATGTGTTGCACCATAAGATGCAGCAGCCGATAACGATCTTTCATTATCTAGGCAGGATGCACTCAACCTATAATTGTAACAAAAAAATTAGTTGAATGTTTTACATATTTTGGTTGGTTATTTCAAATGAATTTTTTTATATAGTTTAGATGATACCACAAATTTGAATCACATTTCCGAAAAAATATTTACATTGTTTACATTTACATTTTTTTATTTATGTTTATCGAAACCATACACAGTATTGAAATATAATAATTTTTTATAATTGTATATTTTTTCCAAAAATATTATTGTATGCACATTGCACATTGCACATGGCACTCGCAAAAAAAAAAAAAGAAAGAAAGAAAGAAATTCGTTGAAACCGTCCAATCAACACATATATTTGATATGAATAATTTTAAACAGTGCGGTATACAGATAATGTATAAATTGCAACTATTCTATACAAAAGTTTTCTAGGCTTCGAAGACAGTACACATGTATATGCACATAAGAATGAACATAAACATACAGACATACAGTTAAAACCAAACATAAAACTATAAAAAAGAATTGACATAATGGGTTTTTAATTCGGTACCATTAGTAGAACTAAACGACCATTTGCAAAAATCAAATTACAATAAGTAAATATGCTAATTTCAACTTTTCTGTAAAAGTATAAGGAGCAGAAGGAGCACCTTCCATGAACAGCTATTGTAGTTACTCCTATCCTTTCAGTTTTTTTGTGCAAGATCAACTGTATCTCGTGACAAATCAAGTAGACGAATTTTGTATGTAACTGGCGTGTTCAGATTCCTTCTTAGTGTAGTCAAAATCTAATCAGAAATTATAAACAGGAAACAAACAGAATAATAAATAAGGATACAATTGAAATAACCACTTAAATAGTATAAACCCACTTCAGGAGTAACTGGAGTACATAATGAATAACGTCAGGCTTAGAGAGTAAAGCAGCACCCATCCCTCCACTAAGAGAAAACAATCTTGGACAACCCATATTTATATCTATGGCGGCTAAATCTTTGCAACTGAAGTTACAAAATAAAATAAAATACATAAGCAACGCATACATTTCACTGTCATAATTAACCGAAGAAATCATATTTTAATTAAAAGCAGCATTTGAGGGTTAAAAATAAAGAAAAATTAAATTTTGTCTTGTAAATTCAATTCTAATAATTGAGTGAAAACGTTGAATCTAAGTCGGAAAAAAGTTCAATTTCAATTTAAAAGCTTTAACATCTTAAAAGGAAAATTTTACGACATATAATTTAATTGCAACTTTTATAAATCGGTATTTTTAAACAAAGAGTAAAGAAAGTTGGAAAAAAAAAACCGACTGAACAAATTTGTTTCTGCCAATAGAAATCAACAACCCTTATCGAAGAAAATATGAAAATAAGAGAAGCTAACTAATCTAAACCTAGCACAGAAAATAAGTAGTAAATAGGTGCTTACTTCGGTAGAAGAGGCAGCAAGTTCACAACAGTGGAGCAAGGCTTCCCTAGGAGCAAATCTCATCGCCTTCGATTTAGGGCTAGGTTGTAGAGGGAGGGGATAGATGGCAGAAAGTAACGTGAAAAGATGAAGGGAAAGAGGGACGATTTGGGTAATTATCGCAATTAGGGCAGAGAGGTACATTGTGAAAGTGGAGTTGGGGAGGGAAAAGGGTCAGTTTTAGAGGGAAGTTGGCCTTGTTTCAGTAAGAAGTAAGAAGTCGCAAATTCGGCCTTTTTTCAGTATCATTTCAGACTTTTGTTTTAACAGCGCACAAACGTCCAGGCATTTTTTGGAACTGAACAATCACGAATTTTTCACTTCACTTCGCACCATCTCTCCTCTTCCTTCTCCTTCAAGCCCTGAAAATTTATGCTCCTTCTCTATTCTGCTCCCTCTTCAAGCCTTATTTCTTATCCAAAATCAACCTATCCATCACAACTCGAATCTCTTATTTTCAACTCTAACTCGTTTTTGCCTACCGATCTTGACCGTCGTCTCTCCTACTCAACCAAATAAACCGGCAAAAAAAATTGTCTCATTTTTATTGTTTTGGTCATTGATTTCTCAATCAGGTTAAACATCGAAGAAGCAAACGGTGTTTCGTGGTAGCAAACCGTGGAATCTCCCAAATCGTTTTTCATGCACCTCTTCTGCCTTCGCTCTGGCTGGTTCGGTCAGGCCCTAAATGCTTGATTTGAGGTAAAACCCTACCTTCAGTTCGTTTGTCTTAATTTTTTATTCCCTATTGTTCATATTGTGTTTTGACATTTCTGTGTTTTGGCTGCCATTATAGCAGCAGTTGCATCCATTTTTACGTGTTTTGCTTTTGATCAGTGTAATTCTTTGAAAATTATCTACGCTGTAAGATCAAACTATGGCTCCTATTTGTGCAATTTTCCTATCTTCTTGGCTGCTGTTTGTTCTTTTTTATTATTTATGTTGTTCTTTTAATTTTGGATGGAGTAGAATCTAATTTCATGTTCTCTTTAACATCCTTGATTTTGACAGACTGAAAGGCCAGTTTCTTTGATGTTTAAAACATGAAGTTTTGCTGGAGTAAATACAACCATTGTTTTGATCAAGTATGTTTTATGAATGTGGTAAAAACATAGCCTTTTAGTTTTTATCAGCAGTGAGCAAGAAAAAAAGCCTAATTGTATATTTCAATCAAAGATTGAAATTAACAATTTAAGTAATAGCTAATGATTTCAATTCTGAAGCATGTTTAGCTGTGGCTTTAAAACCATTTCTTGGGCTTAAAATGTTTAGCATGTATAACTTTTTTTATTAATAGTTGTTTGGTGGTGATGCGATTGGAAATGTAGTATATGACAACCAATTTGTTGGTGCCCTGTTACATGATTTCGGGGAATTTCTATTTAATATGTTTTTGTTTAAATAGTTACTTATTAGAATATATGAATTGCATAAAATTTTGTAAATTGACATTCTAATTATATACTTCTATGTTAAATGGATTTCGTATGTGTATGTTTATTACTGATTTGTCTGCCTTACTTTATTGAAATATACATGTATTTCAGCATTGGTCGGAACTGATCATTATAGCTCTACTTGGACATGTTATATAAGTATGAGATGGTTAGAAAACATTGTTATTTTCTTTAGAAACCTAAGGTCCTTAATTAGGAAGGCTTTTTTTGTCATGACAAAAAATTTGTGATTTTGGGTTGTCAGTTGTAAGATTATTATATGATCTTAGCGTAATGATTAACCTTGCACAACATCATCCTATTCTATAATCGACTGGTGACATTGAGGCTTCTTTGCCCTCTTATTTTTTTATGGTTGCAATGGTTTTTTTTTTTTAAAAAAAAAACATTTATAGAAGGATATGCTCCATTTTTTTTGCTGCTATTCAATAACATAGAAAACACCTCTATTTTTACATAGCGATCAACTTTGTTTTGTTAATTTGGATTAAACTGCAGGATCACCTGACCGATTTCACCATGCATCATCTAAGTCTGGAAGGCAAGGAACTTCCTCTGCATTCACTAATGAAATTTTCTTCTGCATACTAAAGAGAAGAGCTAGAATCTATCCTTAATATGATATACGTGAGTGCTCTATGGGTGAAAAAAACATAAGTTATTGATGTTTAGATATCCGTACCCATGTTAAATATTAGGAATTAACTTTTTTATAACACATAAAATCACTTTATACACCCCTTTACTGTCTATGAATTGCAGTCGGAAACTAAAGACCATTTACTAACTTGGATAGTCTGAAACAGAAACTCCTTATGTATAAAAAAGGTCATATTGCTCCTCAGTTATATATTTCTTCTTAACAATGTCAATGAATGTGTACATATGTGCCATGCTTTATTTGGTACGCTTGATGGAAAATGACTTCAAAATAAGTTTTTCAAAATTGTTATATCATAAATATTGTATGTTTCAATTTGGTGGTTCTTCGACGATCTTACCTTCAGTTTTGGAATTATCTGGGGTTTAATTTGGTAAGGTTAGACTATCAAATTTGAGAATTTACATGTCTGAAAGCATAAAAATGAAAAAAGTCTGTTGGTTGACGAATGGATTTTTACAGTTTTCTCATTATTTATTAAATTTAAGTTCATGGAGAAAAAGCTTGGTTTTTTTCCCCTTCCAACATGGCGAACAACGTCTTTAACTTTCTAATGTATTTTGCCTAAACTATTTCAGTTTTTAGGGTTGTTCATGTACTTCTTTGTTCATTGGTTTTCTGTAATATTACATTCAACCCATTGGAATATATTGCAAGTAAGATATTTGATATTAACTGAAATGTTTTACATGTAGTTATTCATTTTCATTGAGCTCATGATAAACTACAAATTACAACATTACATGCACATCTAAGAATGAACTAGCAATTATATGACCTCTAAGCTTAAAGATAATTTTATTGTTTTGTGTTTACATCGATTAATATGACAACATCTCTTATTTCTTATTGTTTTTTTCCTCTTTTCTTAGATGATGAGTCAACACTTCCAGCTTCATTCGCTCTAGCAGAGGATGTTTTTAGTTGGTTGTTGTCGTGTTATTCCTCATATTAAAAAAAAGGTTCAGAATCGTAATTCTCTATTCCCACATAATGACATAATCCCTTTTTTCGCAAGATTTTTCATGTTAGAGTACATTTAAAAACAACTTTCGTGCTTACTCTACTATTTTTTAAAAAAAAAATAGTTACATCATGATTATTTTCTTAATTTTATTTTTTTAAAAGTAATAACCTCTTTATATTGATTGTAGAAATGAAACCATATAACTAACCAATGTTTATAAGTCTTCAGCACTATTAAGAATATTATTTTTAACTGGGATAACTATTAGACAAAGACAAAATTATTATATTTGCTAAAGATATAATTAATTCTTTAACCCTACTTTATGTTCATAGCACACTAGAATAAATCAAAAACATGTATGTACTACAACCCGTGGGAAAAATAAATAAATCAATTTGGTATATATAGTAGAAATTACAACTGAAAAATGTTTAGTTTTCTCTTTCAAGGTCATGACTTGATCCCAAGGCAATAAGACATTTTGAGGTCTTATAACATAACAAAATGTTGCCCAATGCGACCCTTTTTTAAGATATAAGTTTTGAGCATATAATCTCTTTGGTGAATTATCTAAAATAATTTAGTTATTCTTTGATTTAGAATAGCAAATTTACCATAAATTTACTTTTGAAGTAATTTCTTATGTTACCAAAATCATTTGGTATGTTAATTTACACTGTTCATGCTAATTTTCTACAGATTCATAATAATATAGAATAGATCTCTTTTTATATGTCTCTACATGTGAATGGAAAGTCGTTGGGACATAATAAAACATAGTTGGTGACCCGAATAGCTAGCTGCTAGATCTTAATGTATTATTTATTTATATAAAACAATATATACAAATCTCATGGTTGAAACCATTATGTGAACGACCATGGTAATATAAATTTGTAGCTACTTTCATACTCATACATGCACAAATGCATTTTTATATGTATATATCAATTATACGTTCTTTTTATAACTATAATCTATCCTAAATCCTTTTCTTTTTCATAACATTTTTTCCATTTTCTATTATTTCGGCTGAATATCAACTTTGCAAATACAGAATACCAATACTTTATCATGTTTTTTTTCCTTCCAGCATGGCGAACAACGTCTTTAACTTTCTAATGTATTTTTCCTAAACTATTTCAGTATTTAGAGCTGTTCATGTACTTCCTTGTTCATTGGTTTTCTGTAATATTACATTCAACCCATTGGAATATATCGCAAGTAATATATTTGATATTAACTGAAATGTTTTACGTGTAGTTATTCATTTTCATTGAGCTCATAATAAACTACAAACTACAACATTACATGAACTTCAAAGAATGAACTAGCAATTATATGACGTCTAAGCTTAAAGATAATTTTATTGTTTTGTGTTGACATCGATTAATATGACAGCATCTCTTATTTCTTATTGTTCTCATCTTTCCTCATGTTTACTTATCTTCATTGTTGTTTGATTTTGAGAACTGATGTTTTTAAAATTTTGGAGCAAATGTGAAAGAAGTACAATAAAATAGAAATAAAAAAATTGATAGAATAATAAACATAACCACATAGAAATGGTAAGGAAAGAAATGGAATAAGTGGGATGAGAAAAGTAAATGTGGGGTGAGAATTTTGTTTTTAAATATTGGGGTGGGAAAAGCAATTAGGGGAATGCGAATAGACACGGCCTTTTGCTTTCATACCTTTGATGTGGGCTTATATGTTTTCTAATGACATCATACATTCATCTTTTCCCTTGGAATCTATCATGCATACCTGGAGTTTTCTCAGTTCCCTTCTTTTAGTTGTTTCACCTGAAATTACACACCGAAAAGAGATGTGTATGAAACTATATAATTAACTGATATTGTGAAAGAAACTTGCGTTAGGTAACGGGATGCTATGAAACTATACAACTGATGATGGCAAAGCAACCTCTGCACATCAAGGGAAGAGATTTTACTTACAGGTATACCAATTTTCAGGGTACTTTTTAGTTTCAATTTCATATTAGCTAAAAGCTTGATTTTCTCCTTATCTTCACTAAATTTACATATTATTTTCTTTTGATTTTCATGAACTTAGAGCACTTGCTAACATAACAGTAATATTCATTCATTATCAATTTAATTCTTCTAAATGTTAGAATTTTCGTTTTTGCAGTATTAAGAATTTTTTTTGCATGTAGGGTAGTAATCAAATTTAGTTGTCATTGCTTTAAGTTTTTGATTAACATATCTTCAATTTACACTTTTATAGCTCACATAATATGAACAGTATATGAATACACTTTGATGAAATGATTCATTTCTTTTAAAAAATCACTAATATGCGTATGCATGTGGCTTGGCCTCATATTTAATGAACTAAAGTAACCAAGAAAAGGAAGAAAAATGAACAACGTACTTTACTTATTTAATGATGCGTATTATTTGATGTTGTCCATGTTCAGTCTACAGTTGTTTTTGAAAATAAATATTGTGTCAATTCTTTAATTTAATTGCAGATAGTCGTTGCAACTACAACTGCATTGATTGCAAAGTATACTGAAATTCGATGGGTTATTTGTACCCACGTTAACATTAACTTGCATTAGATATTGCAGTTGACGTAGGAAGCTCATATGAAAATGAAAATATACTACATTCATTGAAATTAAAGGGAGTATAAATTCTAAATTACCTACACGACAATAGTAGTGAATGGTGTATATAAGCCATAATAGTAAGAAAGTTGAAGGAGTAGGATGGTGTCTTTCCATTCAGAGTTTGTCTATTCTCACTATAAACCCTGACAGGACAAGGAGTTAGGCACTAATGTGTTGGATTCCACAACCGTGGATTATAAGGCAACTTGAGGTTGTCGTATCTTTTACAGCATGGACTTTAGTTACGTACAGATAGAGCTACATGGATGCCCAAAGCCAATCAAAGATCATTGTCGCCTTTGCAGCATGGATTTCAATGATGTACACGTAGAGCTAACAGATGCAACAACCTATACTATCAGTAAACTATGATTACACTGTTATAAAAATGTATATTGAAATCTATTGTAATAACCCGGGAATCCGAGCCAATTTAAAATTTTTATTTTGGCGATTTTAATGAATTTTGAATATTTAAAATGAATATTTTGAATATTTAAATTTTAAATAAAAACCGACGAGAAATTTATTTTGAATAGAATTCGAACGTATATATTTATATAGATCGTCGTTAGAATATAAATATTTATTTTAAATTATAAAAGGAAATGAAAATGGCGCGGTAGTTCGATAATTCGATTTCAAATTTCAAATGAATGTTCAAGATTCAAAATAAACCGGATTTTAACGAAACCAAAAATATTAGAATCTATTTGATAATATCTTTCCAACGAATCCGAAAAAACAAAATTTCATAGCGGGAATCAAAAGATATGTCCAGTTGAAAATTCTGAATAGTCGCTATGGAATTCTGGCCCTTAAAAATGGAAATTTTGCAAACGACCTCTGTTTTCGACGAAACCACTTTTGTTCGATCCGTGATGTTAAATTATTGCTAGGTTTCAAATTTCATAATTTTTCGAATTAATATGTGAGCATGACAAAAGAAAACGCGTTTGACCAGTTTTAATTGATTTTAATCGACAGGAAAATGGCCATTTTTCAAACGGTCTCAGAATTAGATGAAACTAGTTTAGTTAGAACCGTATCGTCAATACGAAGCTAGAAAATACTTTTCGAGAATTTTTAGAGTTCGTATGTGGGCCCAGTAAATTGAAATGTACGTTTAAAATTCAATATAATGATTTATATTTTAAATTCAACGAAAACTAATCGTAACGATCGAATTGGCTTTCGATGCATATCCCGTTGTGTTCGGAATGAGGGTAATTAGCTAGGGGCGACAGTCGGTGGACTGGATTTCGAGTTCGTATGAAAAGTCAACTTTAAAGGAGGATTAAATTAAATTATATTCTCCCTTACCCTCTCTCTATACCCCCCTCCCTCGTTCTTCGATCAGAACTGGGAAAAAAAACAAAAATAAAAAACAAAACAACCCAAACCCGCGTTGACCCAGTCGCCCCCCCCCAATCCCCGACGCGCCGCCAGGGAGGAACGCGCCACGCCTCCACATCACCCACCTCCTCCTCCGATTAACTGCGACGCCATCCCTTCCCTCAATCCGAAGTCGAACCCCCCCAATCCTCTCACCGCGACCCACTCCTTCAAACCCTAGCCCGACGCTTGCAGACCACCTCCGCCGCCCACCTCCTTGACCGCGCCACCTCCTAGACCTGCCGCACCCCACTGACCTACCCCCGCAAGCCCCCTCCTTCCTCCAATCTGCGAGCAAACATTCTCCTCCTCCGATTGAAGGTGAATCTTTCAAATTTGGTTTTATTTTATAATAAGATTTGATTTTTAAAAATATATAAAGTTACGATTGCAAACAAAAAGCTTCGATTTTTATTTAGCAAATAGCAGTGATTTTTGTTTAGAAATAGAAGTGTTGTTTATTTTAAGAAGTAGCAATATAAAATTTTGATTTTTTTTATATGATAGGGAAAATAAAAATATAATTTTTATTAATGAAGAATAGTAAAAATATAATTTTTATAATATAGGAAAGTTAAATATATAATTTTTATACTAATGGCATATTAAAAATATGATTTTTATATTATAGAAGGAATAAAAATATAATTTTTATATTATAGAAAGAATAAAAATTCGATTTTTATATATTGAATAGCGAAGTAAAAAATCGATTTTTATATATGTAGTGACTACGGGCAGTGAAATTGACAAAAGGCGAGCACGACGAAGATTTCTACATAAGAAGAGTCGTGGCGTTTGGATTAGCTTTTGGTGAGAACTTCTCACTTTTAATTTAATTTTCTAGTTAAAATATATACTAGGATGTAGACGATGTTTAGTAGCACCCGACACCCGTCGTCCACAGACCATGGACAACTTGTATGCTTGTTTGTTTGATTTTGATGTGTAGTTAATTGTGTGATGTGATGTGAAATGAAATAAAATATTTTATAGTGAAAAATATTATATAGTTAAAAATAGAATTTTTAACGTGTATATGAAATGAAATAAATTAATATAAACAAATCGAACGATTTGTTTGTATACACACATTTGACTGATATTGATTGGGACGATAAATTTTACACATCGCCCAACTGCACAAATAAATTCTGTGTTTGATTGTTTGAAAACCCCACACGGGTATTGGGATGATATATGACATACACTAGTCCCAATAATTAGCTGTATGTCGATCGATTGATGGACAGACTGTTATAAGCGTTAAATATTTATATTTGATGCTTATACAGTATAAAATGCACTTTGGATGATGGTTGATTATTCATCGTTGTTATTGTATACATGTGTTGTAGAAAATCCATGTAATTAACATTATATGGTAATTGATTGGGCCTCATTCCAGTTTTGAATAGAAATATTTGAATAGAAATATTTTAAATAGAAATATTTGAAATAAAATATTTGAAAATAGAAATATATGAAGCCGTGTTGATTAGATTGACGCTATTTTGACGCGAACGATATTTATATCGATTTTATTCATTTTTTAATGAATATCGAAAGTGATTTCAAAATCTGATAAATTGAATAGGAATGAATTCGAATTGAAATTGAATAGAAATGAATTCGAATTGAAATTGAATAGAAATGAATTCGAATTGAAATTGAATAAAAATGAATTCGAATTAAATTGAAATAAATTGAAATTTGAATTAAATTGAAATTGAATTGAAATCGTTTTGAAATGAAATTAAAACGAATTTATATTAGAATATTCAATTTTGATTAGAAATTGAATATGAAGTTGAAATCGTTTCGAAAACGAATTTAAAACAATTTATAAAATTCGTTTCGAAAGGAAATCGACGAATTATATATTATATATATAATATAATGGCCAGAATAGAACGCGCCGCGCCGCGGCAGTTCGCGAATTTCGACCATTGACTTCGAATGGATATTACGGGAGATCCGACCGTCGGATTCTCCGGAAACTAGAACCGTTGGGTTCGTATCGAAAAGTGCTTTCTAACGAATATTGGAATTTGGAAATCTAACGGTTGGATTTGGAATTATGTCCAAATCAAAATTTGAAAAGGTCGTTGTAAGTGCAGTTCGATGGTCGTTGGTGGAAATCGACTGTACGGGCCTTGATAAAATTATTAAAAATAGTGATAATTTGTGTAAAATCATAAGAAATGATTTGTGAAGAAATGGCATGAAAAACTCCATATTTGAAAAGATAAAAATAGTTTTTTATCGAAATGAGCTAGTTTTGAACTAGAATTATAATTCTATTTATTTCTAAAATAAATAAATTGGATTTGAAATGGTTTTGAAAATAACCAGAATTTCCAATAATTGCATTGGAATGGATTTGAATCGAAATTGTCTCCGGAATATTTCGATGTTGGATTTCGTGATTATACAGATATTGTTATGGAAATTTGAAAGATATGTATATATATCGTTATTTCCAATACGATATTTGTTGGTCGTAGAATTTGATATTGAATATAAGTTGATATATTTTCTATTCAGAGCCTTGTATTTAATATCAAATGTGATTTGGGTTTGTCGTGAATGGTGTCTTCATTAACACTGTTCTTAAGCCCAGTTGAGAAAAAGATTAAATCATTTTATTTAGATTTAAATGATATTTAATTGGAATTGAATTGGTATTGATTTTTGGGTTTATCGTGAACAGTGTTTTAAATAACACTTGTTCTTTAACCCGATAATTAATGAAATGTGATTTTGTGTTGTCGTGAACGGTATCTTCAATAATACTGTTCTTAGACCCAAAGGAGTTAAGAAAATCTGAAACTAACTAGAGATTAGTTAAGTTGAATGGTTCCTGGGGTATTGATCTGATGTTGGTTTCGGCCTTCGGGGTTAATACTTAGGGAATTGCTCACTTGCTAATTTCCGGTTAGGGACTGATTGAAATGTGATGTGATTTTGGGTTTATCATGAATCGTGTTTTAAATTACATTGATTCTTTAACCCAGTTAAAGATTAAAACTAAGTGGAGTTTTAATGAATCTTTAATTAGATTGAAATGGTCGAGAATGGAGTATCACCAGTTTTTGCTCCAGGCGATAGTTAAATCTTTAATTAGATTTGAACGTGAAATGGTAATTGAATTTACCGATAACACCGTGGTGTTAGATATGAAGTATTACCCGTTTTACTTCATGGGAGGAATAGGTGGGGATTGGGAAATAAAATAAATGATTACTCCGGTGTGGTTCGCTAATCCCGACTAGTTTGAATTGATATTCAAAGAAGATTAAAGAATAAATTTAAAGAATTTATCTTTGATAAAATTAATGGGAACCTTTCCCAAAATAGAAGAATATTTGAATAAACGAATATTCTGAATTGGAATGAGGCGTATGTTGTGTTTTTGTAACACTTGTTTATTATATACGCGAGTTATTCAGAAAGACCGGGTTTATCCCATTCTGAATAACTGATTCGACGTGGTGTCGAAGATGAAGACGGTGGATGGAGACCGGAAGTCTTCACATCGTTCGGGTGATTACTGATGATCTTGATTGGGCTGTACACCCAAAAAGATGGAAATAGTTAGTGATCGTCCAGACGTATTTGGAGATCGATGGATATGCGAGGAAAGTGCCTCCGGTTTCGTTCAGACCCAGAACGAACTTGTAAATGGACTGTGTGTCTGACATTGGATTTCATTCTGTGTGACTGATATCGGTTGCATAGAGTGGTTTGCCTGTGTGGCATGCTAAGATGCAAATGATCAAGGCTTCTGTTGAAAAACAGAGTCTTGTGGTTGATGATCAAAGCACGGCCTTTGTGGCGTAGCTTTGTGTAGCGTGAATTCGCAAGCCTCACACCCCGATATGAACCAGAAACGGGAGAGGATCTCAAGGGGGACGTGAGTTTTCTTTCTAGCTAGAAGTGGCGTCAGTGGTTTTACACGCCCTGACGAGTTTGACTTATGTGGTTGTTACTGTTGCGAGGCGCCTCGGTTATATTGGTCGATCAGGGACCGATGGAGTCATTCGTTGGCTCATTTACGCCCCAAAGGGCGGAGAAACACATTGTTCAGGCATTATAATCCACTCCGTGTGGACCGGCCCTGACGATCCAAGGTACGGTTGCGGCTGTGCCTGAGACTCGGGCTAGACAGTCTCGAATTCGGTAAGGACTATCTTTTGCCTTGGTTCATGACGGAAATCCAATTTCCAAATACGTGACTGTGCGGTTTTGATTGTATACCTATATATGGCGATATAGTGGTATGGGGCATTAATGCCGTCTATGATTGATACTTATGATTTGAAATTGTTTTGACACTATACACTTATAGTACTATCAAAATAATCTGTTTTAAACGTATCAAGCATTCTTTGGCTATTATAAGGTAAAAACCCTATCCTCCGGCTTGCGTTGCATTGTGTGATGGAACCTGGGTCTTATAATAGCTTCATTTTTCTTTATTTAGCATTGCGCTGTTGTTTTATGCACTGGTATTCTTGGGAGGAAACCCGTTCCGCGTTAGCGGCGTGGTCCCTTGATTTGCCGAACTTTAAAATAAAGATAAATAACTGTTTTAGTTCTCACACCAGTCCCATGACTGACCTGGAGTTTATTGTTTTAACCTAAACTCTGGGTGCCCTTATTTTGACACGGGCAGCTAGTAGTTTTGGTTTTGCAGATTTATATTCACAGGATCCTGGTTTACAGCTGGAATGATATCCGGAAAGCTTTGTATCCGTATATCTCCTTCAGTTGTGTATTGTATTATTTTCCGCTGCTATGTAATGTATTGTAATCTCTGATATTTTATAATGTGTAATATTTATTCATACTCTGTATATTCTAGTATTCTGATGGAATTGTTGTAATTAGCAATGAAATGTTCTTCCGTCTACGTTCTAATTTGTCATGTTCTCAAAACAATCAGGTGTTTCGAACGGTCTTGGTCGATTTAGCGATCGATTAGGTCCGGGTGAAATTCCTTTTCGTTACATTTGGTATCAGAGCTTTGGTTTACAAAGCTCAGAGGACAAGACACATTAGAACCATACGAAAGAATTCATCAGAAATTGGATTAGTAATATCCAATGAGAATGACTCGTTAGAGATGGGATCAGTAGTATCCTAGAACGAGTGTGAAGAGTATATTTTTAAAGTGAAAATGAATTTTATTTTGAGAATTTAAATCAACTATTCGTATTTGATTATTTATTTGTATTGATTTGGACAGTCCAGTATATAAAGATTTTGCGTATACGTCTGATCCGCGTGTATTTGAAGTTTTAATATACTGGATAGATATAGAATCACACTCTAGTCGCCCGGAGATGGCACTGATGATAGCACGTGCATCATCAGTATTTATATTCGAGTTTCGAAAGTGTGATTTCTATATATTTCCATTAGACTGGTGTGAGAACCAAAATTAGATAGGGCTTATTGTTGTGATTTGGCATCAAAAATGTGATTTTTGACTATGTATCAAAGTTATGAATTTGAAATGATAATTCACTAATTGATTGATGGTTGTGTTGTTTGATTATTGGTTGATTAATTAAAATTTGAATCATATAGCAAATTGATCAAATAGTGAATTGTATTGAAAATTAGTCGCATTTGCTTGCATGTACATGTACTTACATTGAACAGGTCATAGCAAGGAGGCTAGAGCAGCGGAATAAAATTGTTTGCCCGACAAATAGGTACATGTTTACCATAATTTACTGTTTTGTTTGGGTGATGATGATTTTGTGAGCCGATTGGCTAGCCGCTTGGCTTTTTCTTTTTCTTTTGGATTGAAGAAGGCCATGGGAGGCTATATGAAATATCCCGAAGTCCCCGGTGCAGGGGAGGTTATGGCGAAATTTTTCGAAAATTTAGGGTGTTAGCCAAATTTTTTGAAAAATTTGAAAAGTTCTTAGAAACTGAAAAGTTGAAGAACTTAAGCCGTAGTGAAAATACTGGAAGTTGAGTTGAATTGTTAAACAACTTTCGGCTTCGTTCCTTTTCGGGGACGAAAAGTTTTAAGTGGGGGAGAATGTAATAACCCGGAAATCCGAGCCAATTTAAAAATTTTATTTTGCCGATTTTAATGAATTTTGAATATTTAAAATGAATATTTTAAATAAAAACCGATGAGAAATTTATTTTGAATAGAATTCGAACGTATATATTTATATAGATCGTCGTTAGAATATAAATATTTATTTTAAATTATAAAAGGAAATGAAAATGGAGCGGTAGTTCGATAATTCGATTTCAAATTTCAAATGAATGTACAGGATTCAAAATAAACCGGATTTTAACGAATCCAAAAATATTAGAATCTATTTGATAATATCTTTCCAACGAATCCGAAAAATCAAAATTTCATAGCGGGAATAAAAAGATATGTCCAGTTGAAAATTTTGAATAGTCGCTATGGAATTATGGCCCTTAAAAATGGAAATTTTGCAAACGACCTCTGTTTTTGACGAAACCACTTTTGTTGGATCTGTGATGTTAAATTATTGCTAGGTTTCAAATTTCATAATTTTTTGAATCAATATGTGAGCGTGACAAAGGAAAACGCGTTTGACCAGTTTTAGTTGATTTTAATCGACTGGAAAATGACCATTTTTCAAACGGTCTTAGAATTCGATGAAACTAGTTTAGTTAGGACCGTATCGTCAATACGAAGCTAGAAAATACTTTTCGAGAATTTTTAGAGTTCGTATGTGGGCCCGGTAAATTGAAATGTACGTTTAAAATTCAATATAATGATTTATATTTTAAATTCAACGAAAACTGGTCGTAACGATCGAATTGGCTTTCGATGCATATCCCATTGTGTTCGGAATGGGGGTAATTAGCTAGGGGTGACAGTCGGTGGACTGGATTTCGAGTTCGTATGAAAAGTCAACTTTAAAGGAGGATTAAATTAAGGGTGCGTTTTTTAGAGGTCCCTATTAAGTTTCAAAATATAAAAAAAACCCGGTCATAAACTTATTGTAAATTAGGTCCATATTTTTTGAAAAGTCATAAAAAAAATATAAAAAAATCACGTAAATTCGTATTTAAATAAAACATGTAAACACTAAAAAATTCAGAACAAAAAACCATCAAATAAGGCGTCAAAAATCAAAAAAACAGAAGAAAAAAAATGAAATTTCCAGTTAAATGCATAATAGTATGCACATATATCATTTTCCTGCATACATCCGTGCATATTTTTCACTACATACATCTTCGTTGATTTTTATTTATACAAAAATATGCTTATATGTGTGCAAATATACCCAATATTTGCACACATTTGTGCAGGTTTAGTTTCAAATTTTCAAACCGAACACAGCTTACGGAAAAGTTGCATACATATATGCAATTATCAGTAATAATTGCATAAATGTATGCAACTATTTTTTTTTATTTCCGTAGAATCCTGAAATTATTTCCATATTTTAGATTTTTTTTTACGAAGGAACGTACTTTTTTAAAAAAAATATAAAAAAAGGCGGAAGTAATAAAATAAGGGGCGGGTTTAAATTTTTCAAATCTTTTTTTTTATTATATAAATTAGGTCCCTACTTTTATCCTATAAAAATGTTGCACACATGTGTGCATTTTTTTGAGAAATTTGCACATTTGGATGCAAATAAAAATGAACTGAAATATTAAGTTAAATCTATCCGCTGGAAGAACTGCAGTTAATTGCATATATGCATGCAAAAAAGTCAAAAAGGTGCATAATATTATGCATTTAACTGCAGTTTTTTCTGTTTTTTTGCTGTTTTCTTCTTCCTGACATTATTTTTGTTGTTTTTTGAACTGGATTTTTTGTATAATGCATAATTTATTTTATTACTAATTTACGAATTTTTTATTTTTTTTTAATTATTATTTTATAAGTTTTGAAAACAGGGACCTAATTTATATTAAGTTTATGACCGGATGTGAGCCTAATTAAGTTTCAAAATAGGGACGTGAGCCTAATATTCACTTAAATTAAATTAAATAATTAAATTATATTCTCCCTTACCCTCTCTCTATACCTCCCCTCCCTTGTTCTTCGATCAGAACTGGAAAAAAAAAAGAAAAAAAAACCAAAACAACCTGAACCCGCGTTGACCCAGACGCCCCCCCCCCCCAAATACCCGACGCGCCGCCAGGGAGGAACGCGTCGCGCCTCCACATCACCTACCTCCTCATCCGATTAACTGCGACGCCATCCCTTCCCTCAATCCGAAGTCGAACCCCCCCAATCCTCTCCACCGCGACCCACTCCTTCAAACCCTAGCCCGACGCCTGCAGACCACCTCCGCCGCCCACCTCCTTGACCGCACCACCTCCTAGACCTGCCGCACCCCACTGACCTACCCCCGCAAACCCCCTCCTTCCTCCAATCTGCGAGTAAACATTCTCCTCCTCCGATTGAAGGTGAATCTTTCAAATTTGGTTTTATTTTATAATAAGATTTGATTTTTAAAAATATATAAAGGTACGATTTTAAACAAAAAGCTTCGATTTTTATTTAGCAAATAGCAGTGATTTTTGTTTAGAAATAGAAGTGTTGTTTATTTTAAGAAGTAGCAATGTAAAAATTTGATTTTTTTTAAATGATAGGGAAAATAAAAATATAATTTTTATTAATGAAGAATAGTAAAAATATAATTTTTATAATATAGTAAAGTTAAAGATATAATTTTTATACTAATGGCATATTAAAAATATGATTTTTATATTATAGAAAGAATAAAAATATAATTTTTATATTATAGAAAGAATAAAAATTTGATTTTTATATATTGAATTGCGAAGTAAAAATTCGATTTTTATATATGTAGTGACTACGGGCAGTGAAATTGACAAAAGGCGAGCACGACGAAGATTTCTACATAAGAAGAGTCATGGCGTTTGGATTAGCTTTTGGTGAGAACTTCTCACTTTTAATTTAATTTTCTAGTTAAAATATATACTAGGATGCAGACGGTGTTTAGTAGCACCCGACACCCGTCGTCCACAGACCATGGACGGCTTGTATGCTTGTTTGTTTGATTTTGATGTGTAGTTGATTGTGTGATGTGATGTGAAACAAAATAAAATATTTTATAGTGAAAAATATTATATAGTTAAAAATAGAATTTTTAACGTGTATATGAAATGAAATAAATTAATATAAACAAATCGAACAATTTGTTTGTATACACACATTTGACTGATATTGATTGGGACGATAAATTTTACACATCGCCCAACTGCACAAATAAAATCTGTGTTTGATTGTTTGAAAACCCCACACGGGTATTGAGATGATATATGACATACACTTGTCCCAATAATTTGCTGTATGTTGATCGATTGATGGACAGACTGTTATGAGCGTTAAATATTTATATTTGATGCTTATACAGTGTAGAATGCACTTTGGATGATGGTTGATTATTCATCGTTGTTATTGTATACATGTGTTGTAGAAAATCCATATAATTAACATTATATGGTAATTGATTGGGCCTCATTCCAGTTTTGAATAGAAATATTTGAATAGAAATATTTGAATAGAAATATTTGAAATAAAATATTTGAAAATAGAAATATATGAAGCCGTGTTGATTAGATTGACGCTATTTTGACGCGAACGATATTTATATCGATTTTATTCATTTTTCAATTAATATCGAAAGTGATTTCAAAATCTGATAAATTGAATAGGAATGAATTCGAATTGAAATTGAATAGAAATGAATTCGAATTGAAATTGAATACAAATGAATTCGAATTGAAATTGAATAAAAATGAATTCGAATTAAATTGAAATGAATTGAAATTTGAATTAAATTGAAATTGAATTGAAATCGTTTTGAAATGAAATTAAAACGAATTTATATTGGAATATTCAATTTTGATTAGAAATTGAATATGAAGTTGAAATCGTTTCGAAAACGAATTTAAAACGATTTATAAAATTCGTTTCGACGAAGTATATATTATATACATAATATAATGGCCAGAATAGAACACGCCGCGCCGCGGTAGTTCGCGAATTTCGACCATTGACTTCGAATGGATATTACGGGAGATCCGACCGTCGGATTCTCCTGAAACTGGAACCGTTGGGTTCGTATCGAAAAGAGCTTTCTAACGAATATTAGAATTTGGAAATATAACGGTTGGATTTGGAATTATGTCCAAATCATAATTTGAAAAGGTCGTTGTAAGTGCAGTTCGATGGCCGTTGGTGGAAATTGACTGTACGGGCCTTGATTAAATTATTAAAAATAGTGATAATTTGTGTGAAATCATAAGAAATGATTTGTGAAGAATTGGGATGAAAAACTCCATATTTGAAAAGATAAAAATAGATTTTTATCGAAATGAGCTAGTTTTGAACTAGAATTATAATTCTATTTATTTCTAAAATAAATAAATTGGATTTGAAATGGTTTTGAAAATAACCAGAATTTCCAATAATTGCATTGGAATGGATTTGAATCGAAATTGTCTCCGGAATATTTCGATGTTGGATTTCGTGATTATACAGATATTGTTATGGAAATTTGAAAGATATGTATATATATCATTATTTCCAATACGATATTTGTTGGTCGTAGAATTTGTTATTGAATATAAGCCGATATATTTTCTATTCAGAGCCTTGTATTTAATATCAAATGTGATTTGGGTTTGTCGTAAATGGTGTCTTCATTAACACTGTTCTTAAGCCCAGTTGAGAAAAAGATTAAATCTTTTTATTTAGATTTAA
This sequence comes from Allium sativum, assembly GCA_030737875.1. Classification (NCBI taxonomy): domain Eukaryota; kingdom Viridiplantae; phylum Streptophyta; class Magnoliopsida; order Asparagales; family Amaryllidaceae; genus Allium; species Allium sativum. Next base: position 38,083,243 of record CM060917.1, on the reverse strand, counting down.
TGAAGTGTACCAATTAAATGATATTTAATTGGAATTGAATTGGTATTGATTTTTGGGTTTATCGTGAACAGTGTTTTAAATAACACTTGTTCTTTAACCCGATAATTAATGAAATGTGATTTTGGGTTGTCGTGAACGGTATCTTCAATAATACTGTTCTTAGACCCAAAGGAGTTAAGCAAATCAGAAACTAACTGGAGATTAGTTAAGTTGAATGGTTCCTGGGGTATTGATCTGATGTTGGTTTCGGCCTTCGGGGTTAATACTTAGGGAATTGCTCACTTGCTAATTTACGGTTAGAGACTGATTGAAATGTGATGTGATTTTGGGTTTATCGTGAATCGTGTTTTAAATGACATTGATTCTTTAACCCAGTTAAAGATTAAAACTAAGTGGAGTTTTAATGAATCTTTAATTAGATTGAAATGGTCGAGAAAGGAGTATCACCAGTTTTGCTCCAGGCGATAGTTAAATCTTTAATTAGATTTGAACGTGAAATGGTAATTGAATTTACCGATAACACCGTGGTGTTAGATATGAAGTATTATCAGTTTTACTTCATTGGAGGAATAGGTGGGGATTGGGAAATAAAATAAATGATTACTCCGGTGTGGTTCGCTAATCCCGACTAGTTTGAATTGATATTCAAAGAAGATTAAAGAATAAATTTAAAGAATTTATCTTTGATAAAATTAATGGGAACCTTTCCCAAAATAGAAGAATATTTGAATAAACGAATATTCTGAATTGGAATGAGACGTATGTTGTGTTTTTGTAACACTTGTTTATTATATACGCGAGTTATTTAGAAAGACCGGGTTTATCCCATTCTGAATAACTGATTCGACGTGGTGTCGAAGATGAAGACGGTGGATGAAGACCGGAAGTCTTCACATCGTTCGGGTGATTACTGAGATCTTGATTGGGCTGTACACCCAAGAAGATGGAAATAGTTAGTGATCGTCCAGACGTATTTGGAGATCGATGGATATGCGAGGAAAGTACCTCCTGTTTCGTTCAGAACCAGAACGAACTTGTAAATGGACTGTGTGTCTGACATTGGATTTCATTCTGTGTGACTGATATCGGTTGCATAGAGTGGTTTGCTTGTGTGGCATGCTAAGATGCAAATGATCAAGGCTTCTGTTGAAAAGCAGAGTCTTGTGGTTGATGATCAAAGCACGACCTTTATGGCGTAGCTTTATGTAGCGTGAATTCGCGAGCCTCACACCCCGGTATGAACCAGAAACGGGAGAGAACCTCGGGGGGGGCGTGCGTTTTCTTTCTAGCAGAGTCTTCTGTTATTGAAACATCATTTGTCGATTTGGCATAAAAGAAGCTTGCACCATAATAAAGTAGCGTGTCGGGTGGTAAACGGGCATGACCAGAAATCATGTGGGTTTTGGTCGTGCAGGTTCGAATATTATCGACGATGTATTTGTTTTACTAATATTTCCAAAGACTTACATTTACCATTTACCAATCATTTTTACGCTACGCATCAAATACATGGTTACCAAGATTTTTCGCATTTTTGTTATATTCTAACTGCGCAATCATTCATCAAAATTATGATTATGAATTACAACCATACGAATCCATGACGTAAAAGCATTGAAATCAAAATGACCAAAACTCCTACATGCATATTTTGTAAATTATAAATACTTATAATGTGAATGGCTCTCAAAAATTATTCTGAAAAGACTGCTTTAGTTGAATGTTTATTTCAATTTTCCATTTATCGATGATTTTTAGACACGATGTTAACTTGAGGATGGATTCCAAGACATACTACATGGTTGCCAAATTTTCACGATAATGTAGTTAAACACTGATGAAATAAACGTTGCTAAATTCATTCATAAAATTATGATTATGAACTACAGCCCAAAAAAATGCAAGACTTAATACCATTGAATCTGAAGTTACCAAAACTCATGCACGATTATTTTATATCTTATAGATAAACATTTATAATGTGAATGGTTCCAAGAAAATAATCTGAAACTTCATTTTAGCACCGGAGGTTTTTGATCAAAATGACAAACGCCCTCTTGCATTAGTCACTAGTGTAGCACAGGGGTTAAATGATAGCAATCACAGTGTAGAAAATTTCTGTTGATAAATCGACAACAGAAAAAATAGTGGTACGAAATGAAAATAAATTGGTTCCTAATATAAATGTGAACATTTATTTAATTTTATTTGTTCTAAGGAGTGGCTATTTGGACACAAAAATAAACAAAAAATTGGAGGCAAAAAATGGGGATCATTAGATTTAGTTGTCTTTATATAGAAGGTGGAATTCAATTAGAGATCTAATGATTGAGATTTAATGTCCAATATTGTGTCCAAATAGAGTTTCCCTTTATTTTATACTTCTCTTGATATAATGCATGTTTTAAAGCCAGACAAATTATCATAACCAATTCTGCAGAAGCTTGATATGAATATTAAATAAAGTAAATTTCTATATCATTGCATCTGGCTATGTATTGTTCGTAACCTAAAACTTAAGCGTTCGTCTCCCCAATGCAAAAAAATGAAATTAAATACTTCTTCTATCGAAACTTCATAGGTCTAATCAACATCAAAAAAGCTTGCACCACATTAAGTGGTGGTGTCGGAGTGGTTATCAGGCATGACTAGAAACCATATGGGCTTTTAGCCATATAGGTTCGAATCCTACCAACTACATATTTGTTTTACTAATATCTCCAAAATTTACATTTCTCATTCACTGATTTTTTTTACGTTGATATAAAATTAATTAAGCCTTAAATACAAGTTTATAGAGATTTTACGCATTTTTGTTGTATTCGGTCTATACAATTTCGACTAAATTCATTCACCAAAATTATGATTATGAATTACAACCAAAAGAATCCATGACTTAAAAGCATTGAATTCAAAATGACCAAAACTCCTACATGCATATTTTGTATATTATAAATACTTATAATGTGAATGACTTTGAGAAATTAGTTTGAAAATATTGCTTTTGTTGAATGTTTATTTCCACTTTCCATTTATTGATGATTTTTAGACACGATGTTGACTTGAAGACGGATTCCAAGATATAATACACGGTTGCCAAGTTTTCACGATAACTCCATTATATACTGATGATGTAATCGTTGCTACATTCATGAATCAAAATTATGTTTATAAACTACGAACCAAAAAGCACATGACTTAAATGCATTAATCTGAAGTTACCAAAACTCATGCGTGATTATTGTATACGTTACAAATAAGTATCTATAATGTGAATCATTCTAAAAAATTAATCTGAAACTTCATTTCAGCACCAAAGGGTTTTCTGATCAAAACGACAAACACTGTCTTGCATTAGTGAATATTGTAACACAGGAGAAAAGTGATGCAGGTTTTGTGTCGAAAATTTCCATATGTAAATCGGCAACATAATAATGATGATATCAAAAGAAAATAAATTGGTTCCTAGCCTAAGTGTGAACATTTATTTATTTTTATTTATTTTAGGGAGCGGGTACGGGGACACAAAAATGAACACAAAATTAGAGGCATAAATTGTGGATCGTTAGACTTACTTGTCTGTATATAGAAGGTAGAATTCAACGAGAGATCTAATGATTGAGAATTAATGTCCAATTCTGAGTCAATATTTCGTGTCCAAATTGAGTTCCCCTTTATTTTGTATTACTCTTGATATATTACATGTTTTAAAGCCAGATAAATTGTCATAACCAATTTAGTTGAAGCTTGTGATAAATATTGAATAAAGTAAATTCTCATATGACCGTATTTGGTTATCTATTGTTCGTAAGCTAAAACTTAGGCTTCCATCTCTCTAGTGCTGCAAAATGGAAAATACATCTGCTATTGAAATATATTACTAATCAAATTGTCTCAAAGAAGTTTGCACATAATAATTTGGCACCTTTAAAATTTAGTTGCCGTAGTATTGACTGTAGTAGCCAAATAAATATATTACTATAGGATAAGGTAATTTTGACTTTTGTAATGAAAATTTTAATAATTTTAATGAATTTATTATTTCCATTTTCTATTATTAACAATTAGGATATGTAGTTGTGCAGCTCTATTTAACCCTACATAAACGTGCTTGCTGAATTTGATTAATTTAGAATGAAATATTAACTTATAATAATTAAAAAAATGATTATGTAGTTTTCCGCCATTCACAAGAAGGGTATGAAGGAAACTAGGATGTTTTGGTTTACCTTTAAGTCGAAGAAATTATTTCATCCTTTAACTTTAAGTTTTATGACGAACTAATTTTGATAAATTATGTTTTATGGAATTTTGAAATTTAACAGCTACTATTATTTTGTTTAAACTAAATTTTGAATTAGTATATGTATTTTGTTGTATACATAAGCATATTTTTAACAACCTCTCCTTTTCGAGGATGAAAAGTTTTGAGGAGGCGTGGAGATTGCAACATTATGTAAATTCCGACCATTTACGTTGTTGAATAAAATTTATTTATTGAATTTTAAATGGTTTTTGAATAGAATTTATGATGTTATTAATGAGATTTATTAATTTTGTTGAAACATTGAACGTCGCTTCCCTATGAACTAGAAAAGCGCGATTTATGAAATAATACTGCAAGCGCATAGATCGTGCAGTATGCAGGTCGAATCACAGGGAGCTAAATTAAATCAAATTATGTATTAAATTTCTTGGGCGAGTTAGACGAAGCTTGGGGATTGATTTTGAAAAAACAATAAAACTATTACTGAATTGAGTACAGATCTGAATCTAATCAAATCTATATTCAACCCAACATGACCTAAGAACGCAATAAAAAGAACAGAATTTAAAACTGTAGAAATTGAAATAACAAACAGGAATTAAAATTAGGATTACCATTGAATCTAATCAGACGGTCAATCACTAATGAAAATAAGTGTAAAATACAACTAGTACTCTACCAAATCTAATTGTGTAGATGGCACTAGTTGCTAAGAAATAGAAAAATGCAGAAAATAAAATGAAGAAGAAGGACTTTATTAATGGAGAAGAAATAGAAAATGGGATCGTGGCTACAATGATATTACAAGGGTATTTATAGGAGATAACCAAACCCTAACCCTAATTACAAATAGGCCTAGCTGTTTCAAGTAAGTTTTATGTCTTTTGTCATTTGGAACAAGTTCTAGGCCTTTTCTCTTTTTCTCTTGCAAGCCTCCTTTAATTTGAGATGTGCATGGCCTTTTTATAAATCATTTTCTTGTCCAACAACAACTAGATGTGAGATCTTCATCTACAATTCTTCAAAATGTAAATATATAGCAATGTGATCTTCATTTCTCTACTTTTCTCGTTGCATGCGGGCTGGTTTGGAATATCTGTAAAAGTGACAAAACAATACCCAAGTAATATTTATTTGTATACAAAAGATAAGATATAAGAGCATAAAATAAACATATTTCTATGTCAATCAAATACCCCCACACTTTTCTTTTACTCGTCCTCGAGTAAAACTAAAATAAAAAACTAACTAGATAGGTCACACTTTCGTAGGAAACACGATTGCATTGAGCGTATGCAACAAGCCTTAAACCTCTAGGTGTCCCTAGTAGGACGAGTGTTGTCTCGTGAGGGTTTTCAACGGATACTACCCACAAAATCCAAATGCAGTATGCTATGGCTCTAATGTAACTACGTGAATGCATAAGACTTATGAGACGACCCGAACTCCCCCGGTCTCCGAAGAGAAGAGAAAGCGCGGATTGTTTTGAGAACACGACAAAATAGAACGCAGACGGGAGAACATTTCATTGTATATTACAACAATGCATAAGATTACAAGAATATACAGAGTATAAATGAATAAATATTACACAGAAATATCAGAGATTTAAATTACATTTAAATACATCGCAGCGGAAAATAATACAATACACAACTAGAAGAGATATACGGATACAAAGCTTTCCGGATATCATTCCAGCTGTAAACCAGGATCCTGTGAATATAAATCTGCAAAACCAAAACTACTAGCTGCCCGTGTCAAAATAGGGGCACCCAGAGTTTAGGTTAAAATAATAAACTCCAGGTCAGTCATGGGACTGGTGTGAGAACTAAAACAGTTATTAATCTTTATTTTTAAAGTTAGGCAAGTCAAGGGACCACGCCGCATAACACGGAACGGGTTTCCTCCCAAGAATACCAGTGCATAAAACAAACAGCGCAATGCTAAATAAAGAAAAATGAAGCTATTATAAGACCCAGGTCCTATCACACAATGTAACGCAAGCCGGGGGATAGGGTTTTTACCTTATAATAGCCAAGAATGCTTGATACGTTTAAAAGAAATCATTTGATACTATTATAACTGTATAGTGTATAAAACAACTTCAAATCATAAGTATCAATCATAGGCGGCATGAATGCCCCATACCACTATGTCGCCATATATAGGTTATACAATCAAAATCGCAAAGTCACGTATTTGGAAATTGGATTTCCATCTATGAACCGAGGCAAAAGATAGTCCTCAACCGATTCGAGACTCTCTAGCCCGAGCCTCAGGACCTAGACTCAGGTGGGCCCTTGGAGCGACAGGGTCGGTCCACCGATGTGGATTAAAATGCCTGAACACTGCGTTTCCCCGCCCTTTGGGGCGTAAATGAGCCAACGAATGGCTCCATCGGACCCGGATCGTCCGATCTAACCGAGGCGCCTCGCAACAGCAACAACCACACAGGTGAAAAGTATATAAATGTCAGGGCTGGAAGGTCATTGACACCACCGTAGCTAGAAAGAAACGCATGCCCTCCCTGAGGTCCTCTCCCGTTTTTGGTTCACAACTGGGGTGCGAAACTCGCGAAGTAAACGTTACACAAAGCTACGCCACAAAGGCCGTGCTTTGATCATCACCACAAGACTTTGCTTTTTAACAGAAGCCTCGATCAATTGCCACATAGGCATGCCACACAGGCAATTCACTCCATGCATTTGATATCCATCAATATATAACCCCTGAGCTCGTACGTCTCAGAGAAGGGCGTTAAGCAAGAGAATAAATTCTCCGCCGCCAAACAGATATATATTTAATAGAGATCAATCACACGGACTAAAATCCAATGTCCGACACACAGTCCATTTGCAAGTCCGTTCTGGGTCTGAACGAAACCGGAGGCACCTAGTACCCCGCATATCCATCGATCTCCAAGTACGTCTGGACGATCACCAACTGTTTCCATCTTCTTGGGTGTACAGCCCAATCAAGATCATCAGTAATCACCCAAACGACGTGAAGACTTCCGGTCTTCGACCACCGTCTTCATCTTCGACTTATCGTCGTATCAGTTATTCAGAATGGGATAAACCCGGTCTTTCCGAATAACTCGCGTATATTTTAAATAAGTGTTACACAAACACAACATACGCCTCATTCCAATTCATCAGTCACTAACCGTAAATTAATCAAGAGAATAATTTCCCAAATATTAACCCCGAAGGCCGAAACCAACATCAGATCAATATCTAGAAAATCATTCTGCTTGGCTAACCGACAGTTAGTTTCTAAATTTCACATTCATAGGGAAAGGTTCCCATTAATTTTATCAAAGATAAATTCTTTATATTTATTCTTTAATCTATCCTTTTGAATTTCGATTCAACTAGTCGGGATTAACGAACCTTACCGAAGTAATCATTTATTTTAATTTCCCAATCCCAACCTATTCATCCCATGAAGTAAAAACTGGTAATACTTCATATCTAACACAACGGTGTTATCGGTAAATTCAATTACCATTTCACGTTCAAATCTAATTAAAGATTTAACTATCGCCTGGAGCAAAACTGGTGATACTCCATTCTCGATCATTTCAATCTAATTAAAGATTCATTAAAACTCCACTTAGTTTTAATCGCTAACTGGGTTAAAGAATCAGTGTCATTTAAAACACGGTTCACAATAAACCCAAACAAAACATTCATTAATTATCGGGTTAAAGAACGAGTGTTATTTAAAACACTGCTCACGATAAACCCAAAAATCAATTCGAATTCAATTCCAATTAAATATCATTTAATTGGTACACTTCATTAAATCTAAATAAAAAGATTTAATCTTTTCTCAACTGGGTTCAAGAACAGTGTTAATGAAGACACCATTCACGACAAACCCAAATCACATTTGATATTAGTTACAAGGCTCTGAATAGAAAGTATACCGGCTTATATTCAATATCAAATTCCACGACAAACAAATATCGTATTGGAAATAACGATATAAATATATCTTTCATATTCTCATCACAATACCCATATCATCACGAAATCCAACATCGAAATATTCCAAGGATTATTTCGATTCAAATCCATTCCAATATAATTATTGGAAATTCTGGTTATTTTCAAAACCATTTCAAATCCAATTTATTTATTTTAAAAATAAATAGAATTATAATTCTAGTTCAAAACTAGTTCAATTCGATAAAAATCTATCTTTATCTTTTCAAATATGGAGTTTTTCATCCCAAATCTTCACAAATCATTTCTTACGATTTTACACAAATTATTGGTATTTCTAATAATTTTATCAAGGCCCGTACAGTCGATTTCCGTCAACGGCCATCGAACTGCACTTACAACGGCCTTTTCCAAATTTGATTTGGACATAATTCCAAATCCAACCGTTAGATTTCAAATTTCAAATATCTATTAGAAAGCTCTTTTCGATACGAACCCAACGGTTCCGGTTTTAGGAGAATCCGATGGTCGGATCACCCGTAATATCCGTTCGAAGTCAATGGTCGAAATTCGCGAACTGCCGCGGCGCGGCGCGTTCTATTCAGGCCATTATATTATATATATAATATATACTTCGTCGATTTCAATTCAAAACGTGCTTTATAAATCGTTTTAAATTCATTTTCAAAACGGTTTCAACTTCATATTCAATTTCAAATCAAAATTGAATATTCCAATTTAAATTCATTTTAAATTCATTTCAAATTGATTTCAATTCAAATTGATTTCTATTTCAATTTCAGTTCATTTTCAATTCGAATTCATTTCTATTCCATTTCAATTCGAATTCATTTATATTCAATTTCAATTCGAATTTATTTATATTCAATTCTTTTCAAAATATCAGATTTTGAAATCACTTTCGATATTCATTATAAAATCGATATAAATATCGTTCACGTCAAAATGGCGTCAATCTAATCAATACGGCTTCATATATTCCTATTTTCAAATATTCTATTTCAAATATTTCTTTTTCAGATATTTCTATTTTAAAACTGGAATGAGGCCCAATCAATTACCATATAATGTTAATTATATGGATTTTCTACAACACATGTATATATCAACAACGATGAATAATCAACCATCATCCAAAGTGCATTCTACACTGTATAAGCATCAAATACAAATATTCGACGCTTATAACAGCCTGTCAATCAATCGATCGACATACAACTAAACAATCGGGATTAGTGTACGTCAAATATCATCCCAATACCCGTGTGGGGTTTCAAACAATCAAACAAAGATTTTATTTGTGCAGTTGGGCGATGTGTAAAATTTATCGTCCCAATCAATATCAGTCAAATGTGTGTATATAAACAAATCGTCCGATTTGTTTATTTTTATTTCATTTCATATACACGTTAAAAATTCTATTTTTAACTATAAAATATTTTTAACTATATAATTATTTTATTTCATTTCACATCACATCACACAATCAACTACACATCAAAATCAAACAAACAAGCATACAAGCCGTCCATGGTCTGTGGACGACGGGTGTCGGGTGCTACTAAACACCGTCTGCATCCTAGTATATATATAACTAGAAAAAGAAATTGAAGAGTGTGAAATTCTCACACATTGCAAAACCACACGCCACGACTCTTCTTATGTAGAACATCTTCGCCGCGTTTCCACTTGGTCCCATCGAACTCTGTTTCACACAGTATATGTTAAAATCACTTTTTTATACCGCTACTTATATAGCAAAGATTATATTTTTAACACGTTGTTTAAACAAAAAAGATTATATTTTTAACACGTTGTTTAAACAAAAAAGATTATATTTTTACTCGACTATATACAGTAAAAAGATTATATTTTTACTTCGCCATCTCAACAATAAAAATCGTATCTTTATATATACGCTACTGTATATATACAAAAGCCATATTTTTTATTAAACTACACATATATAAAAGTCATGTATATTTTTATTTTCAATATTCATAATTAAAAATCACATTTTTAATTGGATACCCCACTAAAAATCACCCGTTTTAATTATTTAAACACGCTGAAAATAAAATGAATGCTCACCAGGGTCGGAGGAGGAGTTGTCTGCTACGCAAAGGGGAGGAGGAGGAGCTGGAGGCGATCTCCGCGGGTTTTGGGTGGGTTATGGGGCTTTTTAAATCGAAGAGGAGGGTAGCGTGGTGGGGACAGGCGGAGGGGGTAGGAGATGGAGGCGCGGTCAGAGGCGAGGTGGAGGTCGGAGGGTGGCAGCGTGCTGGCGGCTTAGGGAGCGGGGCTTCCGTTGATGGGGCGAGGGCTTTCGGTCGGATTTGCGGGATTGGGGTTTTCTACAGAGGAGAGAGGCGAGCAGCGGGTAGGAGAAAGGGGGGAGGCGTGCGCCAGCGCCGGTGATGGCGGCCGGAGCTTGGGCGACGCGGCGGGGGTCCGCCTGGAAGGAGCGACGCGCGATTGGTTGTGTCGGGTTTTTTTTTCTTCTGATTTCTGAATTAGGTTTAGAGGGAAAAGGGGGAAGGATATATTTATATAATAATTTATATTTTATTTTATTTAAATTTTAAAAAGTAACTTTTTATTTCGAATTCGAAACGAGACCTACCGCCTGTCGTCCATAGCGTTTCACCCCCATTCCGAACACAATGGGATATGTATCGTAAGCTGATTCGACTGTTTGAATCAGTTTCCATTGAATTTAAAGTATAATTCTTAATATATTCAATTTAAACGCACATTTCAATTTATTGGGGTTACATACTAACTCTATAAATCCCAGAAAAATATTTTCTAGCTTCGTATTGACGATACGGTCCTAAGAAAACTAGTTTCGTCGAATTCTGAGACCGTTGGAAAAATGGCCATTTTCCAGTCGATTAAAATCAACTGAAACTGGTCAAACGCGTTTTCTTTTTCCACGCTCACATATTGATTCGAAAAATTATGAAATTTGAAACATAGCAATAATTTGACATCACGGATCCAACAAAAGTGGTTTCGTCGAAATCCGAGGTCATTTGCAAAATTCCCATTTTTAAGGGCTTGAATTCCATAGCGACTATTCAGAATTTTCAACTGGACATATCTTTTGATTCACGCTATGAGATTTTGATTTGTCAGATTCGTTGGAAAGATATTATCAATTAGATCCTAATGTTTTTGGTTTCACTAAAATCCGGATTGTTTTGCACCCGGTACATTCAATTGAAGTTTGAAATCGAATTATCAAACTACCGCGCCTTTTCAATTCCTTATATAATTATATATAATTATTTATATTCTATCGTCGATCTATATAAATATATACGATTGAATTTTATTCAAAATAAATTTCTCGTCGATACTATTTAAAATAATTCATTTTAAATAATCAAAATTCGCTAAAATTGCTAAAATAAAATTTTTAAACTGGCCCAGATTTTCGGGTTGTTACAACTTATGCAACTGAAAACAAAAAAAAATGAAAACACGACCTGTTTCAAGAAAGTGGTACAACAAATTAAGTTAACAATTTCTAATCAGTTGATTGTACTTTAGATACCTCAACTTGTAACAAATTTTCAATATAATTCAAGTTTTCAATGTTAAATTCTAGTCTAGCCCGTTGGTTCGGTCGATAACATAGTGCAACCATGAAATAGATTCTTAATTTGCATGGCACAGTTTGTAAAGTGGTATTATTATTTTCTCATGTATGGCTAGTCAAATCAATAAGGTCAAGAAGTATTTGGGCATCATCGCTTATTCTCTATCTCTATAAAAGTTAAAATTTATGATTAATTACATACACCTAACTTAAATGACCAAGGTATACCACCCATACACTGCCTTGCGGACTGACGGAGAGTTGGGACAAAGCTTGGCGGATTGTGCAGACCGACGCTGACTTTGTCAACAACATGTCGGTAATCCTTAGGTGTCCAATCTCATAAAATGAGACCAAGATATTCCAACGCTGACTTTGTCAACAACATGTCGGATAGAGCTTGGCGGGTTTGCACACCAACGCTAGATATACAAGCAATGTTGGATACTCTTGGATTACTATTATTATTATTGAAAATATAAGCGCAAAAGAAAGTTACGCGAATTCAACTTAACACAACTTAGTTTTAAAGATTCGAAAAGCCAATATAAGTATTTTAAGTCCTCCACTAATTAAACAAAGACTACAATTTAGAATAAACTTCATGGCCATCACCTAAGATTCTCCCTATGTACCAGTTACACTATTATCCCTCAAAATTCTACTTTTCATTATATTTCTTATTCGATCTTAGCTAAGAGAAAAAAAATACTATCAACTGATTAACAATCCTTGACTTATTTTGTTGTATCAATCTAAAATGAGTCATGTTTCAAAAAAAAAAAAAAATGAAAAAAATGGCATGTTACTACGATGTAAAATGAATGATGGTCCTATATGAAAAGAAAGAAGAAGAAAAATTAAAGAAAAATAAAAGGATGCAATGCAGACTCCTCCCCACCCCCCCCCCCCCCCACTTGGACAAAACAGTGTCCACAGCGTAGCACGTTTCCTAAATTTGAATGATAAAGCCCATAAATGGTTAGATGCAAAATGATTTACAGAATGAAATGCAGCCTAACTAAATGTAAGAATGGATCATATATACAATGATATATGTGTTTACGATGCATGCGATGCAAAGAATGCCACCAACTTTTTCCCCCACACTTGGTTCTAGCCCGATGAATCAGATTCCCACTATGTCTAGGCATGTTTTCTGATAAGCAAAGATTTTTGAAAACCATCTCATCTTTATACCTAGATTTATAATCCAGTAGATAAATATCCAGGGTCATCCTAACATGATGTTTTTCAACCAAGCTAACATTCCAAAAATAATTCATGTGTTCAACGAATTTATCAGTGTAATTGTTCAAAAATTTGTGATCGTATATAAACTCAGTTGTACTTGTGAAATTTAAATTTTCTCAAAGTTAAAATTTTCATGTTCATTTGAAATTTTCTCAAAGTTAAAATTTTCAAACTCATGACTTGAATCTACTTCTTTCTCATTTGTCAAATCATCCTTATACAATCCAAAGAATTCATGTTCGTTAAAATCCTTCTCCAATTTTGAGTTGAAAAATTCAACATTTTTATTTTGTTCAATTTCTAGAATTTCAAGTTTCTCGCAGCCTGAAAGAGGAAGATTAAAATTTGAGCTTAAATCTTTTTCCTGAAAAGAATTGAAGTCCAAATCATTTGTTGAATTTTGAACAACTTCATTTAGATCATTATTCTTAATTTCTAAAGTTGTTATCTGAAAATTTTCACTATCAGTAAAGAATGGATTATAAATTTTCACTATCAGTAAAGAATGGATTATTTTTTGATTCATCGCTTGTTTGAATTTGATTTTGTTGCTCTCGTTGTTCTTTCAAAGATGTCATTAAACAAAGAAGTACATCCATCTTTCAATCTTTTTCATCAAGTTGTCTATCTTTCCTTTCTACCCCCTCTCTAAGAATGTTAAGATGAATTCTTCAGAATCGTTGATTTGAGAGCTCTCATTTTGGATTTCTTGATTCTCAAAATTATAGTCCACGTCAATTTCACAATCAATATTATTTACAATGTGGTGGTTGTTTGAATCTTTAGAAAAATGACAATGATATTGGAAATCATTTTGATTTTGAAAATTATGTTCGTAACCAAAACTATTGGAATTTGAGGGAAAATTGCTATTTTGGTTATTTTCAAGATGTTGATATGGGCTATAATTCTGAAAATTTTGGTTTACAACCCCATATTGATGTTGATCAAAGCTATATTGGAATTCAAAGCTGTTATGATGAGTATGTGGCCCATAATCGAAATTATTGACATTTGAATTGAAATTGCAATTTCGATCATATCCATGCTTTTGAAAATGTTGGTCATTTGGAAAATTTTGAAAATTGTTGGCATTGGGCTCATGAAATTTTGGAAAATTTTGGCTCATGAGTTGCAATTCATACTCATAATCTTCAAGAGGACGTCTACTCCGATTATTATCCCACATTTCTCTCAATGATTTTTTTGAATCAAACATTTTAAAGAAGTCACGGCAAGATAGAAATTATTCTGACTTGAAAATAGTATAAAATACTAAGTTGTGCTCTATTAATTAACTGACTCAATTATAAGGGGGAAGAGGGTCTTATGGCCGTTCATGTATAGTATAAATACTAAGGGATATGACCAATGTTTTACGGGTAGTATGCAACCTCTTTTGCTAAAAGTTCAATAAATTGAACTAATATATATCTGCGATCCAATTATATGAGACAGTCAACTTCACAAAACACCACTTTTCAATTATATTATTTCAAAAATCAAATCAAGTTTTATAACTGAAAATCGACGAGAGTGATGACTTCAGGTATGTTAATTCGTGCCTCACTAAACAGATTCAAAAATTCCAATCACAGAATAATAAATTGCAGAAAATTAAAATATTATACAAGCAAGCCGCTGCCCCTGCAGAAGATTTTTACAAGCAATTTCTATATTTTTCAAAGCAGCAGAGCACCTGTAGAGTTTAGAAAATTTTACAGTGGGGTATGGCAGTCCAGAACGATTGAAAAACACTGGCAATTCAAATCAATTGTTTGCAGATCGATTGACTTATGTATTCCTTGTTCGCTTTGCTTGAACTCTCGCTCTCTTTGGTCTTTGTTGTTTGCTTGAGCACTTTTCTAGCTTTGCTTTAAATTCGGTGTGCTGCTTGTTGCAGGGAAGGTGATTTTGGACAGTGAATTGAATGCTTGGTGGAGAATCAGGCAGAAGGGGATGTTTGATCAGTTTTGATGGCTGGTAGATGTCGGTGAATTATGAGAGAGAGAAATTACGGCACAAGGAATCTAAAGAAAGAAGGTACAAGCTGTGAATTTGAAGAAGATGGTGAATTTGTTTCTTCTTCTTTTTTTTCCTTTTTTTGAAAGGAATGTAATGAATTGGGAAAAATAGAAAGAAAGTGGAAACCAAATAAAATGAAAAATGGAAAGAAATCTAAAAATTGGCAACAAATTGAATGAAAAAAAGGCTAGAATTTGTTCAAGGCAGAGGAGCAACAAGAATTTTGTTGATTGTGGGGGGGGGGGGGGAATAGAGGCTGTTGTGTATGCGGGTGGGAGGTTTGAGAGAATTTTGTGTGGTAGAGGGGATTTTTTTAATTGTATATTTGTTTTTGTTTTGGAAAGAAGAAAAAAAAAATTAAACAAAAGGAAAGTAAAAGATTGGAAAGGGATTTGAAATAGGGAAAGCAATAAAGAGAAGACAAAAACAGAAAGATTTTTTTTTTGTTTATTGTTGTAAAACTAGAAGAGAGAGAGAAAGAAAAATGAAAAATGAAAAATTTGAAAAGGGAAAGAAATAAATGAAAGAGAATATAAAATGTCAAAGGCAGAAAATCAGTGAAAATGACAGTTTTTTTTGTAACGAAAGCAAATGTAAAAAGATGGAAAGAAAATAAAGAAAGGAAAGAACCAGAAAACTAAGCAAGTTGTAAATGCAAAGGGGAAGAAAAAAATTGAAAGAAATAACGAAAATTTCAAAAGAGGGAAGAAATAAATGACAAAGCAGAGAATTAATTACAAGGCAAAGAAGGGAAAGATCTTAAAAGAGAAAAGCTTTAAAATTTATTTTTCTGGTTTATTGTTTTAAAAGATTGAACAATTGGAAAGAAGTAAAAGGAAGGAAGGAATATATGGAAAGAAGGAATGAAGAGGGAAAAATAAAATGTAAAAGGAAAAAAAAAATTGAAAAGGGGAAAGAAATAAAATAAAAAATCAAGAAAAAATGGCAATTTTTTTGTCCTCTTGTTTAGAAGATTATAATATCAATTAACAATACCAAATCTAACCAATCAAGAATTTTTCTTCATATATACAAGGAAAAAAAACTAACACGAATCAGAAATTAAATAAATAATAAAATTTAATTGTTGCCTCCCCGGCAACGGCGCTAAAAACTTGATCGTCGCTTACCTATGAACTAGAAAAGCGCGATTTATGAAATAATACTGCAAGCGCACAGATCGTGTAGTATGCAGGTCGAATCACAGGGAGGTAAATTAAATCAAATTATTTATAAAATTTCTTGGGCGAGTTAGACGAAGCTTGGGGATTGATTTTGAAAAAACAATAAAACTATTACTGAATTGAGTACAGATCTGAATCTAATCAAATCTATATTCAACCCAACATGACCTAAGAACGCAATAAAAAGAACAGAATTTAAAACTGCAGAAACTGAAATAACAAATAGGAATTAAAATTAGGATTACCGTTGAATCTAATCAGACGGTCAATCACTAATGAAAATAAATGTAAAATACAACTAGTGCTCTACCAAATCTAATTGTGTAGATGGCACTAGTTGCTAAGAAATAGAAAATTGTAGAAAATAAAACGAAGAAGAAGGACTTTATTAATGGAGAAGAAATAGAAAATGGGATCGTGGCTACAATGACATTAGAAGGGTATTTATAGGAGATAACCAAACCCTAACCCTAATTACAAATGGGCCTAGCTATTTCAAGTAAGTTTTAGGCCTTTTGTCATTTGGAACAAGTTCTAGGCCTTTTCTCTTTTTCTCTTGCAAGCCTCCTTTAATTTGAGATGTGCATGGCCTTTTTATAAATCATTTTCTTGTCCAACAGCAACTAGATATGAGATCTTCATCTACAATTCTTCAAAATGTAAATATATAGCAATCTGATCTTCATTTCTCTAATTTCTGGTTGCATGCGGGCTGGGTTGGAATATCAATAAAAGTGACAAAACAATACCCAAGTAATATTTATTTGTATATAAAAGATAAGATATAAGAGCATAAAATAAACATATTTCTATGTCAATCAAACATTGATTGAAATAACGTGTATATTCTTGATGAATTTTATTGACAACATACTTGTATATATCGTTGGCTGTCCACTTTATTACTTTCCTTATGTATTCAAAGTGTAACGTTCTTTAATTTATAAATTTTTAAATATGAATAATTGCTGCAGTTTTCGATGCCCTTTTCTCTTCATTGTTTCCTTAATGCAACATTCATTGTTTTTCCTTCAATATATTAAAAAATCCCTTTATTCTATTATTTTTTTTCCTTTATTCTATTTTCACGCATCTTATTTCATTTACGTACTTTCATTCCTTAAATTTACATTCCTTTATTACTCCTTTCCCTTCATTATTTCTCTCAAAAAACAAAGGCACGTTTCGTTCATAATAAAAGGTTTCGTTGCCTCAAATAAAAAGAAATGCATGAGACATATATGTGGAAGGTCATGCATCTCGTTTATTTATACATAATGCATGCACTTTTCAATGCATTCACTGCTTCATTCTCCTTTTTCTCTTTCTCTGACTCTTACATTTTCTTATTTTAATGCATGCATGCATTTTATACTAAAAAAAATTTAAATGAAAAACATATTTGGTCACAAATTATCAATTTGCATTTCTTGGCCATTCATTTTCAAAATCTCTTTTATAAACTCAACGCATACATGCATGGATGCATTTGTTCCTTTGTTTAATGCATTTTATGCATGTGTTACCCATTTATAATTCAATTCATTTCGTTGTTTTCCTATACAAGTTTTATTTGTTCCCTATTTATTTCTTCTTCCTATCAAGTTTACTAAGCAATTTTCCTACCCTTCATTTTATTCTGTCAAACTAGAAGTTTTCCCCAAAATCAATTATTATTTTCTTCTCAAATCAATGAAGCCTATACTTTGAAAAAAAGGGAATGAATCGCTATCGCCACTTCGAGATCATCCATCCTACCATAAGATGAATTTTTGGAACATTAGCAAAGGAAGATGTAGCTTTTTTGGTAAAATGTTGTTTTGCTAATTTCCAACATTGATATTTAAGTTATTCTCTAACGTTAGTAGGCCAACACTTGCATCATTCCTAGGTGACCGTATCTCATACACAAGCGAACCATTACTGATGATGGAAAAAGAATGCTTTCACAGCATTGTCACCCACTGCAACTTCAACTGCAAAAGTACACTGCATTTTATAATAGTTTCATATTCAGTGTAGCTGTTGTTTGCTTTGAAATTTTCAAATTTTCTTTTTACAGTTAATTTCTCTTGCGGGTGATACCCTTGCTCATTTGACATAACCGTTACCTCGATTTCCTAACATTTTCTAACTTTATAAAGATCCTTTTTTATTTTATTTTCCTTTACAAATATCAACAGAAGTGGTACCATGACCAATGTCAGGGTTAAATTGCATTTGACATGCTCCTTCTTTCTCCTGTATTTAAATTAGGAAAACACTATCAGAATTACAGAGTTTTACTTCCTTTTACCTACAACATCAAATTATATACGTAAGTTTGTACGATCGCAATTTTGCAACTAACTTTTAGTGCAATTCACATTAGTTATGGTTTTTCTTTCAATCCCGAAAAATCACTAAATGGTTACTGCAAGTATGAAACTCATAATACACTTAAAAAAAGTTATGTGCTCTTTTTTATATTATTATCGAGGATCAGGCTTATGCATGATCAAATAGCAATATGCATTAATTTTTCGTTGATTAAGTTAATTTTTTTCTGAATTTTACATAAGCTGGTGTTTAGATATGTATGCAGGTATTGAAGAAGTATGAAGTCAAGCACTGTCAATTGCTAGAATTTAGATTCAAGATCTATATTGTTTTAATACTTCCAATTTTGCTAAGTTGTTGAAGTTAATATATGCCAAAAAATCATGTTTATGCATTTTGTACATTTAATTATTATACATTGATTGATATATGTTGGACTCTTGTTATGAACTTTCATGGATTTAATTTGACTGGGTATTTGTTTGCGGTTGAAGCTATGTGATCGTTTTCACAAAAAAATTGGTATTCAGTATATGTGAGGTAGATTATATAACAGCTGCTAGTTTTTGTGTAGATGCAATCATAAGCCTCGCCTTTCATTCTGTTTTTTTCTTCTTCTAATTTTGTGTTAGTTTATACAAGTTTGTTTATTACTTCTTGTACATTAATGTTATGTGATGGAAAGGGATATCTGATTGCATTGTTAATGCGTTAGGAGCCAAAGTCATGAGTCATAACATAAATATGACAATATGGGTTGCAATGGTTATGCCGGTACAGATGATCTTGGCCGCAAATATGTGTGTAGGTCAAAGTTATAAGTCATGACTACAAACACAGTTACTTTTATCTTATCGTTTCATGTTGAAAATTTATACATGAACAAATTGCTCAAAGATTATTGGTATACTGGTATTACTCGTTTAGTTAACCAAAATTTCATCATAAGTATGCTGGATCTTTTGTATCTTTTGCAAACTTCCCTAGTTTAACTTATGCTCACTAACAAACAATGTGTGTTTTCAACTTTAGATTCGTTGTCATATTTCAATATCCTTAACGATTAGGTATTTTTCCAAGTTTTTCAAATTTGGGGTGCTTAGAAAATATTTTGGTTTGGGCAGAGAAATAGTACTTAAGGAAATAAAATGTGGATCCAATTATTATTCCAAAATTAGTGTACAACCAAGAGTCGTGTGCGAAGCACTGGTTCGCACAAGTAATGAATATGAAAACCAAAGTAATTTGTAAAAAAAGATGGTCCATATTGAGTAATGTTGATGTAAACTATTTATTTTGGTGTAGTGTTTGTTAAGCAGCCACTGGTTTACGAATAGAATTTATTGAAAGCTAACTGTATTTTTGCAAAAACTTAGATTTGAACTTGTGACCTTATCTTTATATTAAGAAAATGTATTTTGAATGGTTTATACTTACACCAAAAAAAATATTTTCTAAAGGTATAAATCATTTATTAATCATATAAATCACCAACTAGGCTTTTTTGGCACCAATAAAGTGGTCGTGCCGGAGTGGTTATCGGGCATGACTAGAAATCATGTGGGCTTTGCCCGCGCAGGTTCGAATCCTGCCGACCACGTACTGGTTTTACTATTATCCCCAAGGCTCTATTTGTTGAGTGTTTAGTTACATTTCTCATCTATAATAATTTTTACACTCGTATGAAGTTAACTAGAGATTTCGATACATAGTCACAAAGATCTAATGCATTTTTGTTATATTCTAACGATGCAATTTCATCAATACATTTATGAATCTACGATTAAAAACTACGACCAAAATAACTCATGACTTACAAAGCATTGGATTCAAAATGGCCAAGAATCCTACATGCATATTTCATATCTTATAAATAATTATAATGCGAATGGTCATGAGAAATTAGTCTGAAAAGACCGCTTTCGTTAATGTCTAGTTCGATTCCCCATATACTGATGATTTTTAGACACGAAGTTAACTTGAGGACGGATTCTGAAACGCACTTGTGATTGCCAAGTTTTCATGATAATTTTGTTATGTACTGATGATGTAATCAAACTCCGCCTGTGTAGTTTTCTATGCAGCCTGTCCCAAGCCAGGATAAAGGAGGAGGGTTGTGATAGGCGTGGCGAGCCAACGTAAAAACTTAGCCTCTCTTATGGATATGGAACCTTATGGCACCTATTGAAGAGAAGTTAGTCCAACACCGGTTGAGATGGTTTGGACATATCCAACACAGACCACGCGATGCTCCTGTGCACGTTGGAGTTATAGGTCGTGTCGAAGGCCCAAAGAGAGGTAGAGGTCGACCTAAAATGACATGGGAAGAGATAATAAAGAGATATCTAAGAAATTGGAGTATATCTGAAGAGCTTGTGGTAGATAGAAGTGCATGGAAGTTGGCAATCCATGTACCAGAACCTTAGGATTTTTTTTTTAAATATATATATATATATGTTAATTATTATTATTTTTAGATCTGTTTAATTATTTTAATTTTAATTTTTTTAGGACTTTATTTCACTTTTATTGAACCTTTTTACTTTAATCTGTTTGGTTATTTTAAACTCTTTTTATATATTATTATTAGTTATTTTACCTTAATTTTGGGTTCCATATCTAGCCAACCCCAACTTGTTTGGGATATATGGCTTTGTTGTTGTTGTTGTTGTACTGATGATGTAATCACTAGTAAATTCATTCATTAAAGCTATGATTATGAACTACAACCTAAAAAATGCATGACTTAATAGCGCTAAATCTGAAGTTCCCCAAGCTCATCCACGTATATTTTATGTCATACAGATAAATATTTATAACGTGAATGGTTCCGAGATATTATTCTGAAAATTCATTTGAGAACCAGAGGTTATTGATAAGCATGACAAACACCATATTGCATTAGTGACTAATGTAGCACAAGGAAAAAAATCGGCATCAAAAAAGCTTGCATCACAATAAAGTGGTTGTGCTGGAGTGGTTATCGGGCATGACTAGAAATCATGTGGGCTCTGCCCGCGTAGGTTTGAGTCCCGCTGACCACATATTTATTTTAATAATATTTCCGGAGACCACTCTTGTTGAATGTTTGGTTATATCTCCCATTTACCGATTACTTTTACACTGATTTGAAGTTAACAAAAGCCTCTGATGGACAGGGGTTAAATGATAGCAATCATAGTGTAGAAAATTTCTGCTGGTAAATCGACAACAGAAAAAATAGTGGTACGAAATGAAAATAAATTGGTTCCTAATATAAATGTGAACATTTATTTAATTTTATTTGTTTTAAGGAGTGGCTATTTGGACACAAAAATAAACAAAAAATTGGAGGCAAAAAATGGGGATCATTAGATTTAGTTGTCTTTATGTAGAAGGTGGAATTTAATTAGAGATCTAATGATTGAGATTTAATGTCCAATATTGTGTCCAAATAGAGTTTCCCTTTATTTTATACTTCTCTTGATATAATGCATGTTTTAAAGCCAGACAAATTATCATAACCAATTCAGCAGAAGCTTGATATGAATATTAAATAAAGTAAATTTCTATATCATCGCATCTGGTTATGTATTGTTCGTAACCTAAAACTTAGGCTTTCCTCTCCCAAATGCAAGAAAATGAAAAAAAAAACTTCTTCTACTGAAACTTCACAGGTCTAACCAACGTCAAAAAAGCTTGTAGCACAATAAAGTGGTGGTGTCGGAGTGGTTATCAGGCATGACTAGAAATCATATGGGCTTTTGGCCACGTAGGTTCGAATCCTGCCGATCGCATATTTGTTTTTCTAATATCTCCAAAATTTACATTTCCCATTCACTGATTATTTTTTACATTGATATAAAGTTAACTTAAGCCTCAAATACAAATTTACATAGATTTTATGCATTTTTGTTATATTCGGTCTATAAAATTTCGAATAAATTCATTCACCAAAATTATGATTATGAATTACAACCAAAAGAATCCATGACTTAAAAGCATTGAATTCAAAATGACCAAAACTCCTACATGCACATTTTGTATATTATAAATACTTACATGCATATTTTGTATACTATAAATACTTATAATGTGAATGACTCTGAGAAATTAGTCTGAAAATATTACTTTTATTGAATGTTTATTTTCATTTTCCATCTATTGATGATTTTTAGACATGATGTTAACTTGAAGACGAATTCCAAGATATACTACACGGTTGCCAAGTTTTCACGATAATTTCATTATATACTGATGATATAACCGTTGCTAAATTCATACATCAAAATTATGTTTATAACTACGAATCAAAAAGCACATGACTTAACTGCATTGAGTCTTAACGAAGACAATAGAGCCGTTACAATGGAGCCGTTAGAGTGTGAACATGTTTTTATCATATTTAGCATGCTTTGTCATTATCTACTAGCCATTAGGCTCATGCATACTTGGTATATTTAATACTAGCCGTTAAGCTCATATATATTTGGTATATTTTGTACTAGCCGTTGGGCTCATAGCACTATATATATATATATGTGCTCTTTGTATCATGTTTTGTATCAATAAAAATTGCAATTGTTCCTCTCTAATAACTCTCCTCCTCATCCCTTAATATGGTATCAGAGCCAAATTGCCGAAAGGCTTAATCATCAAGCAGAAAGTTGTTTTTGTTTTATGGCCAACAACAAAGAAGTAACCTCCGCTGTTTCAGGAAGTATGGGGTACAACGCTCCACCTAACCATCATGACCTGATTAAACCAAAAAGCCAAATTATCACCACCTCTCTAAACGAAGACAATTACATTCTATGGAAATATCAAGTAGAGATCGCTTTAAGAGGGTATGATTTACTGCAGTACATTAATGGGACAATAACAGTCCCACCAGTGACGATAACCAATTCGGAAGGAGAAATTGTGCCTAACACAGACCACACAAAGTTTCAAAAACAAGACAGCCTCCTCTCCTCATGGCTCCTATCGTCAGTAAGTTCAAATTTATTATCACAAATAGTTGGATGTAGCACGTCTTATGAAATATGGAAAACAGTTGAACAAATTTTCAGTTCACAATCAGCCGCTAGAATCATGCAATATAGAAGGGAATTACAAAATTCTAGAAAAAAGGAGGCAAGCATGAAAGAATACTTAGGAAAAATTAAAAAACTGTGTGACAAACTAAATGCTGTTGGCCATAAGATCAGCGACAATGAGCAAATCCTATTTATTATTGGTGGATTAGATGAAGAATACGAATCTCTAGTAACTGTGTTAGCCACACAACAAACCTTACCTGATTTACAGTTCGTTCGATTAGCACTCCTTGCTCATGAAGGCAGAATCAACCAAAGAAAAACAGCACAAAATAAGTTCTCTGCCAATTATACCACTGTCAGAAATAAGCAGATACAAGGAGATAACAACAACTATCGTGTGAAATGTCAAATATGCCAAAAGATTGGTCACATGACGAACAAATGTTACTTCAGGTATAATTCAGACACAGGTAGACAACAGGCAAGCCAAAATTACTCTTCACAAAGAAGAGCACAAGCAAATATGGCAACAACAGGGAATTTAACTCAAAATAATAATAACGCAAATCGAAGACATAATGCTGCAGATGATGATGAAGCAAAAAATGAAGACAATGGCTTCGAAGAATGGTACCCTGACTCAGGAGCGACTCACCACATAACTAGCAATCTTCAAAATTTAAACATTGGGAGCAGAAATTACTCAGGTATGAGAAATATGCATATGGGTAATGGTAGTACTGCTAGTATCACACACATAGGCAAAGGGACTATCTTTGGGAAAAGACAACTCAAATTAAACAATCTTCTTAGGGTACCTACGATTAATAAAAATTTGCTAAGTGTATCAAAATTTTCTAACGACAATAATGTTTACTTTGAATTTCATCCTAAGTTTTGTTTAGTTAAAGATTCCCTAAATCATGAAATATTACTTCGAGGTAACCTATACGATGGTTTATACAAATTCAAGACTGCAAACTCAAGTGGAGAATTCTGGTACAATAATGTAGATGCTAGTAGTGACAATGACTGTATTAGGAATAGTTGCAATAACGCTGATTATGACAATAATAACAGTGAATGTAACGCGATTAATTCTTGGCATGTAAAATTAGGACATCCTAATCTGGAAACTGTTAAGACTGTTCTGCGTAATAATAACATTCATTATAAAAATGTACCTATCAAACACACATGCACGCACTGCCAACTCGGCAAGAGCCACAAGCTCCCTTTTAGTGATTCTGAAACCAACTATAATGAGCCACTGGAACTTATAGCCGTTGACTTGTGGGGACCTGCGCCTATAAATTCATATCAGGGAAACAGGTATTATCTTTCTTTTGTGGATGCTTATTCTAGATATACTTGGATATACATGCTGAAAACTAAATCAGAAGCTTGCAATACAGTTATGCAATTTATAGCTCATGTTGAAAAACAAATGAACAGTACTGTTAAGGTTGTTCAGACAGATGGGGGAGCTGAGTTTAAACCTCTAACTAATTACTTTCTCAAAAGAGGGATCAAACATAGATTAACTTGCCCCCATACGTCCGAACAAAACGGTTTAGTCGAAAGAAAACATCGACACATAGTAGAGACTGGTCTAACTTTGTTATCACAAAGCTCATTACCCATGAGATATTGGAATGAAGCTTTCTACACATCTGTATTCCTCATTAACAAGTTGCCAACCAAAGTCTTAAACAATAAAAGCCCTCATGAAATGATATACAATGTTAGACCAGAATATGGTTTTCTGAGAGCCTATGGGTGTCTATGTTTTCCATGTTTGAGAGACTATAACAATCATAAACTAAGTATGAGATCAAGCCCATGCACATTCATCGGGTATGCACAAAACCAAAAAGGTTATAAGTGCATGGACAAAAATGAAAAAATATATGTTTCTAGACATGTGATATTTGATGAAAACAAGTTTCCTTATGCAGAAAAGCAAATCGGCAAAAAGGACGGGGAACAAAGCATAAACAATAACATACAGTTCGAGCCATTCATTACTGAACCACCTTCAATTGATAGAAATGAAGAGCAACAACGCACAAGCAATTTAAACACCCAGGAAGAAACTATGGATCGAACAAATGAGCAAACCAATGAGACACACAATGACTCAGAAGATACAAACATACATCAAAACATGCAGTATAGTGAAGATACAGAAAACAACAACCATGTTGACACTACCAGCAACAATGATACACAGCAGCAAACACCACCACAATCAACTGGACATCACATGATCACCAGCTCAAAGAGAGGCATCTTCAAACCTAAAGTATATAATATTTCTGCCAGTGAGATCGAACCATTGAATTTCACTCAGGTTATAAGATCAAACAAATGGAAGGAGGCAATGGACACTGAATATAAAGCTCTCATAAAACACAACACTTAGAGCTTAGTGACTCAACCAAAACACAAAAATGTGATTCGTTGTTGGTGGACATACAAAATAAAAAGAAAAGAAGATGGATCTATTGACAAATACAAGGCCAGACTGGTTGCAAAAGGTTACGCACAACAATTTGGTTTTGATTTCAATGAAACTTTTTCCCCAGTCATAAAACCCACAACCATCAGAATTATACTGACCATTACTCTAAACAAAGGATGGAATGTGAGGCAACTGGACGCCAACAATGCTTTTCTGAATGGGGAATTGACTGAAGAGGTATACATGCAACAGCCTAAAGGATATGGTACTGGTGATAAAGTATGCAAACTACACAAAGCAATATATGGCTTAAAACAAGCTTCGAGAGCTTGGTATGAAAAGCTAAAGTCAACTTTGTCTAACATGGGTTTCTCACAGGTTAAATCGGACAATTCTCTATATATGAAGAAGGGCATACATGGAACTGTGTTCATTCTAGTACGTTGACGACATGCTAATAACAGGAGACAACAGCGAAGAAATAAATAGAATCGTACACAAGCTGGATCAAAATTTCGCCATTAAAGACTTGGGGGAACTAAAAAAATTTCTTGGAATACAAGTGATTAGGAAAAAAAATGGTGAATTAATATTATTCCAACAAAATTATATCACTGAAATACTGCAAAGGGCAAATATGCACAAGGCAAACCCATTACCTACGCCTATGATTAGTAACCTAAGTCTATCTAAGCATAAAGGAGAAGCTATCGACAATGCCAAACAATATAGAAGCATAATAGGAGCGTTACAATACGCAACTATTGCTCGACCAGACATATGCTACAGCGTCAATAAACTCAGTCAGTACATGCAAAACCGTTTATCAGAACATTGGATGGCATTAAAGAGAGTGTTACGATACTTACAAGGAACAAAACATTACGGCATACGCCTAAATTCAGAAAAGGAACTTAACTTGCAGTGCTTTAGCGATGCCGATTGGGCCAACGATATTGAAGATCGAAAGTCTGTCTCAGGATACTGCGTTTACCTCGGTTCCAATATCATTTCCTAGTGTATGAAGAAACAACAGACCACATCAAGATCTAGCACAGAGGCTGAGTACTGTGCACTGGCAAGCGCTACAGCTGAAATCATATGGATAGAATCACTGATGGAGGAGCTTGGTTTCACGTCAAGATGAAAGCCGGTCATTTGGTGCGATAATAAGAGCACAATATCTTTATCTCTAAACCCTATTCAACATTCAAGGACAAAACATCTTGAAATTGATCTCCACTTTGTGAGAGAAAGAACGCAATCAGGAAGACTTGCAATATGTCAAGTGCCCGCATACTATCAGAGAGCAGATGCTCTCACAAAGGCCCTTTCGACCAAAATTTTTATCAGAATGAGAGAGGAACTTCGCGTTATCAGTGCAGGCGGAAGCCAGAATGAGCAAGGAAACCCTAGTTCGAACTGAGGGGGCATAACGAAGACAATAGAGCCGTTACAATAGAGCCGTTAGAGTGTGAACACGTTTTTATCATATTTAGCATGCTTTGTCATTATCTACTAGCTGTTAGGCTCATGCATACTTGGTATATTTAATACTAGCCGTTAGGCTCATATATATTTGGTATATTTTGTACTAGCCGTTGGGCTCATAGCACTATATATATGTGCTCTTTGTATCATGTTTTGTATCAATAAAAATTGCAATTGTTCCTCTCTAATAATTCTCCTCCTCATCTCTTAATACTGAAGTTACCAAAACTCATGCATGATTATTGTATACGTTACAAATAAATATCTATAATATGAATCGTTCTAAAAAATTAATCTGAAACTTCATTACAACACCGAAGGGTTTTCTGATCAAAACGACAAACACTGTCTTGCATCAGTGACTAGTGTAACACAGAAGGAAAATGATGTAAGTTTAGTGTCGAAAATTTCCATATGTAAATCGACAACATAATAATGATGATTTCAAAAGAAAATAAATTGGTTCCTAACCTAAATGTGAACATTTATTTATTTTAAGGAGCGAGTATGGGGACACAAAAATAAACACAAAATTAGAGGTATAAATTGTGGATCGTTAGACTTATTTGTCTTTATATAGAAGGTAGAATTCAATGAGAGATCTAATGTTGGAAATATTGTAATGATTATTTGTCCCACATCAGCAAATAATGAGGAGCAATTCTACATAGATACTAATCCTTTGAATTGGATATTGTGAATTGAAATAACATGGGCTTGGAAATGATGGCTTGGGCTTGTAGGAGTTGGGCCTATAAAAATTATTATAGGTCAAAGATGGGCACTTGGGCACTTGGGTCACGTGGACGCAGGTGCGATCATACGGAAAGGGTATGGCCATTTCAAACGGTCGAGTTTTCAAATGAACGGACGCATTAATTCACGCACAGCCACTGCCAACCATCATGACTCTTCAGCCACTATATATACTCCTTATTTCTGCTTTTCCAGGCCACTTCGAAATTTCTTTTCTTTTTCTATTCTTTTGTAAACATGCTGTGTTTGTTGTATCTTGGAGGAATTTAGCCTGTCTCTGCACACCAAATAGAGGGGGTGAATAATTCCTTAAGGAAAGGATTCCATACGTGCCTCAAACGTCTGTTCCCTAGATTACTGATTCATTACAGCAAATATCCATCAATCTTAAGGAATTATAATGGCTAACACGTCTGAATCGACGTACAAAATTATGAATCATGAGTTCGCTAAACTTGATCATTTTGATGGCACAAAATACACCCGTTGTCAAGACAAAATAATGTTTCTCCTTACCACATTGAAGATTGCATATGTGCTTGATGATAACTTAGCGCCAATACCACTGCCAACTGACAAGGATAATGAAGATGTTAAGGCTCTGAGAAAGAAACACGAGGATGACGAAATTGTATGCAGAGACCATATTCTCAACACACTCTTGGATCATTTATATGATCTTTTTACTTCAGTCAAATCTCCGAGGGAAATCTAGAAGGCGTTGGAGACCAAGTATAGCAACGAAAAGCAATGCGCAGATAAGTTTCTAATTTATGAATTCTTCGAATTTAAAATGCTTGACAATGCATCGGTTGTAGATCAGGTCCATGAGTTACAAGTTATTTTAAATAAATTGAAAAATGTTAAGATTGATATTCCTGAACCGCTACAACTTGGCGCTGTTATGGCCAAACTCCCTCATGGATGGAGTGACTATAGGAAGAAAATTATGCATGCAACGGAGGATTTCTCCATGGAACAGATTCAAAAGCATCTTCGTATCGAAGAAGAAATAAGAAATCGTGAAAAGAAGATATCTAAATCTGATTCAAATATACATGCAGTTGATACCAATAAAAAGGGCATAAGGAATCTGGAAAGCGGAAAAGGGATAACAATCAGAACAAGGCTGAAGGGAAGGACTGTTATTTATGTGGAAAGATAGGGCATTTCAAAAGAGACCGTAGATTCTACAAAAAGGCAAAGAAGGAACAAAGACAGAACTCCAACCATGGAAACAATAAATCAGATTCTGCGAATATGGTGCAACATGAGGGATCACCGATTGTTGCAATGGTGACAGAATTGAACATGGCCAATAAAAATAAGGATACTGACTGGTGGTATGATTCTGGTGCTACCATATATGTCTGCAATAATCAATCCATGTTTAGTTTCTATGAAAAATTTTCTGATGACAGCAAAGTTCTGATGGGCAATCATAATAAATCAAATGTCACTGGAAAAGGGACCGTGGAGTTGGAATTTACTACTAGAAAGAAACTAATACTCCTAAATGTTCTATACGTTCCAGATATGAGGAAGAACCTTGTCTCGGCAAGTCTTCTTTGTCATAAAAGTTTAAAATGTGTACTAGATGGCAACAGTCTCATAATAGCAAAAGGTGGAAAATTTATTGGAAAAGGATATGCTTGTAACAGGCTGTTCAAATTAAGTATTAATAAAATGACTGAATTTGCTTATGTTCTTGATTCTTCTGATTTATGGCATAATAGATTAGCACATCTAAATTTTAAATCTTTAAAATTTATGTCTAAGTATGGCTTGATCTCATTTTAAAGTAAAGATGAATCAAAATGTGAAATATGTATTGAAGCCAAAATGTGCAAAAAGCCTTTTCCCAAATCTGAAAGAAATACAAAATTACTTGAGTTAATTCACTCTGATATCTCAGAATTAAATGGTATTTTAACTAAAGGAGGGAATAGATATTTCATTACTTTTATAGATGATTATTCTAGATATACACATGTTTACTTGCTTAAAAGAAAAAACCAAACATTTGATATGTTTAAACTTTTCAAAACTACGGTTGAAAATAAAAAGGAAAAGAAAATTAAGGTGTTGCGTAGTGATAGAGGTGGAGAATATTTCTCTATGGAATTTTCCTCATTCTGTGAAGAAAATGGAATCTTACATCAATCAAGCACACCGTATACCCCACAACAGAATGGTCCAGCCGAGCGTAAAAATAGAACATTAGTAGAAACGACTAATGTTATGATTCTGAATGTAAAGCAAAATATAAATTTGTGGGGAGAAGCACTTTTAACAGTATGTCATTTGCATAATAGAATTCTATCAAGGAATACAAAAATATCTCCTGCCGAGTTATGGAAGGGAAGAAAACCAAGTTTAAAATACTTGAGAGTTTGGGGTTGTCTAACCTTTTATAGAATAACAGATCCAAAAAGGGTTAAATTAGGACCAAGAGCTTTGAAAGTGTAATCGTAGGATATGCTAAGAATTCAAAAGCATATCAGATACTAGACCTAGATTCTAATGTTATAATAGAATCAAGTGATGTAGAATTCATTGAAAATAAGTTTATATGTGATTCCAGTCAAATCTCATCTCCTACTCAGGAAATTCCTAATAAAGAAAATGAGATGTCTCAACAAACTTCTTCTGACAAAAGGAAATCTTCAAATATACCAGAAGAACCTAGAAGAAGTCAAAGAGAAAGGATAGCTAAAGATTTAGGACAGTATTTTATTTCACTTGATGATGTAATTCATCTAGTAATAGGTGATAGAGAGAATATTATCGATGATATTATTTATGTCCTAAATACAGAATGTGATCCTAAATTTTTTAAAGAGGCAATGGCCTCTAGGGATGAGGCTTTCTGGAAAGAAGCTATACAAGATGAAATGGGTTCAATCCTGTCTAATAATCTTGGGAATTAACAGACTTACCTTATGGATCAAAACCAATTGGATCTAAATGGGTATTTCGTAAGAAATACAATACAGATGGTTCGATACAAACTTTCAAGGCAAGATTAGTTGCTAAGGGATTCAGACAAAAGGAAGGTATTGATTTCTTCGATATATATGCCGCTATTGCAAGGCTAACGTCCATTAGAGTTCTATTTTTTATTGCTTCCATTCACGGATTGCATGTACATCAAATGGACGTAAAGACTGCTTTTTTTAATGGAAATCTAGATGAAGAAGTATACATGGAACAACCAGAAGGTTTTGTTATGCCTGGGAATGAACACAAAGTTTGCAAACTTGTTAAGTCTTTATATGGATTAAAACAGGCCCCAAAGCAATGGCATGAAAAGTTTGACTCTGTGATTCTGTCCAATGGTTTTAAACATAATAATGCTGATAAATGTATCTATTCAAAATTTACTGATAGATATGGTATCATTATATGTTTATATGTGGATGATTTACTAATATTTGGCACTAATATGGAAGGCATTAATGAAACAAAAAATTATCTAACTTCATGTTTTAAAATGAAGGATTTAAATGAAGTTGATACTATATTGGTAATTAAGGTAAAGAAACATAATAGTGGATATGCATTATGTTAGTCTCATTATATTGAGAAATTTCTCCTTAAATATGAACACTTAAATACTAAGGAAGCAAATAGTCCTTATGATTCTTCCATTAAACTGTTTGCAAATTCTGAAAGGGCAGTAGCTCAATTAGAATATGCAAGTGTTATTGGAAGTATTATGGAAGCAATGCATTGCACTCATCCAGATATTGCTTTCGCTGTGTGAAAATTATTCAGATATACGCATAGACCAAGTACTGAACATTGGAAAGCGATATGCAGAATTCTGGGTTACCTTAAAAGAACAATGGGATAAGGACTCAACTATGGAAATTTTCCAGCAGTTCTAGAAGGATATTCAGATGCAAGTGGTTCAACACCTGAAAATGAAAATAGAGGAACTACTGGATGGATTTTTACACTTGGAGGCGGTGCTATATCTTAGGCCTCTAAAAAACATACTGTTATAACACATTCTACAATGGAAGCTGAATTTGTTGCTTTAGATGCATTAGGCAAGGAGGCAGAATGGCTAAGAAATTTATTGCTAGATATAGAGTTGTGGCCACAACCAATGTCAGCCATTTCTGTGTACTGTGATAGTGGAGCTACACAGTCTAGAGCTTATAATAAAATCTATAATGGAAAGTCTAGACATAAAAGTTTAAAACATGCATATGTCAGAGAATTAATTGTAGATGGAATCATTACTATTTTATTTGTTAAATCAAAAGAAAACCTAGCAGATCCACTAACCAAAGGATTACCAAGAGAAATGGTGAAAACTACTAGTAGTGCAATGGGTCTGAAGCCATTATAATCACCTGCATTGGAAACCAAACCCTAAATTATTCAAGGTTTAAAAGGTAAGAACAAGTTGCGGAAAGGTGGTTGATAAACATTGAATATCAATGTTTGTATTGTTACGTGGTGGTGATTATTTGTCTATAGTAACAAAGATGGAAAAAATGAACATCTATATGAACATAAGATATATTATCTAATAAAGCTGGTACAAACTTTATAAATGTTCATGAAAATCCAGGAGGAAATTAGTAACCGATATATGGTTATGATATTTTACAGAAGCATTATGAAATTTTTGTGTTTATATATTTCGTTTCATCATAAAGGATTTTGGTTTAAGATATTAACTACCAAATATTCTATTGAAACTTAAATATATGGACTAAGAAGAAAAGTTTAAACCGAAAGGTACTTTCTTGTATGCATAAATAAATAATATTAAAATATTGTGGGGGATTGTTGGAAAGATTGTAATGATTATTTGTCCCACATCGGCAAATAATGAGGAGCAATTCTACATAAATACTAATCCTTTGAATTGGATATTGTGAATTGAAATAACATGGGCTTGGAAAGGATGGCTTGGGCTTGTAGGAGTTGGGCCTATAAAAATTATTATAGGTCAAAGACGGACACTTGGCAGTTGGGGCACGGGTGCGACCGTACGGAATGGGTTCGGCCATTTCAAACGGTCGAGTTTTCAAACGAATGGACACATTAATTCGTGCGACTCTTCAGCCACTATATATAGTCCTCATTTCTGCTTTTTCAGACCACTTCGAAATTGCTCTTCTTCTTCTTTTTCTGTTCTTTTATAAACATACTGTAACAACCCACTATTTTTAACGATTTAAATTCCGATTTAAATCGCATTTTTATTTTTATTTTCTATGGTTTTTCATAATGGGAATCTGAAATTTGAAATACGTATAGTGAAATGTAGCAGCTGTGAAAATTTCATCAGAAAATTTAAATGTTGTCGGTCTCGCAATTTTCAGTGCAAACCTGCGCATAGCAGTTCAAATTTAAGCAATTTTAAAATCTCTCTGAAACACGTTCGGACAAACATAAAAAATCTTCTATTCGTTGTCAGTAATCCTACGAGGAAATTCGTTTCGCGAAAATCGGACGTTTTGGCCTCCGATTCACATTCGCATTTTTACGTTAAAGGGGTTCGTAACGCGTTTTGAACGGAGCATGTAGACACTGCAAATTATATACCGTTGTGTCCGTCTCGTCGCGCTGGTTACCGAAATATATTCATTTGTCAGTTTCGTTGTTCGGTTTGTGTTGAAATTTTGAAAAAGCTTGCATAGTTCATTTTTGAAACAGATCCATTTGAGTTCGATGTGTCTTTTTTATGATCTTACATATCTTTCTAAACATTTTGGGTATGCAAAACCCATTCTTTTATTCTTCTAGATCACCCATTTATTTTTATTTTTTCAAAATGGGCACTTTCGTTCTTTTAAACTATCATTCCTTACATGCATACGCATGGACCATTTTGCATTCAATCATGGCATGCACGTCCATCCTTCTTTCTAATTGAACCATGCTTTCATCATGACAAATGCAGGCCCCTCACTTCATAATAAATGATTTGCAAAGAACATTAATGTACATGCACCCTATAGCCTACATATTAAATGCATGTGCCATCACACTTTTAATAGCTTTAGGATGAAGTAAGCTTACTCCTGGTATATATATTCTACACGCATTGGATAGAAAAGGGGACAAGATCAAATTCATTTTACCATCTTCCACCACTTCTTTTACTAGAGACACATAACTCATTTTTTCATTTTTGTTTGGTTGTCATTTTCTTTCCCACTTACCCATTTCTCTTCTTTCTCTTCTAAAAATATAATAATAAGTTTTTGGCTGGCATTCATTCATGTAAGCAAGCCATAGTAGAAATTGAGAGACCATTTTCCTTTTCCACCATGAACACACATGGATCCACAGAAGACACATTTTTTTGTATTCATACATTTTGTGACCAAGGATTCATTGACTAGAAATGGCCACAACAAACCCTTTTCCTCATTCTTCCTTTTGTTTTCTCCTATGTCAAAAACTTTAAAATGCAATCTAACATTAAAAACATTTTCTCTTCCCTTGCTTGACATTTCTTCCCAACGGTAAATGAGTTGCTCACGCCGCTCATGGAAAAAAAAAGAAACAAATGTGAATTTGGCATGGAAAAGGAGGGGCTTCGAAATGCAGAATTGAACTGGTGGAGTGTTTCTGCGCAGTGTGATATGAAGAGGGAAGTTGGCTAGTGGAAGAGAGAATGAAGAGGGAAGAGTACGTAACAGGTTGCATGAAAATGTGGGAATAGGAATGAAGAGGAAAGTTGTATGCATGCCTATAGTACTCAAGTTTGGCTCCTAGCCTTTTAGCATATGCATGGCCGCTGTTACTAGTGGTGCAAGGGAAGAGAGCTAACGTTGAAGGGAAGCATGGCAAAACCTATGATGCGTATAAAATGCAAGGAGGAGAAGTTGGGTGAGATTTTTATTAATTGTTTGATTTATAAATACAATAGCTTAAGTTGAGGTATGTTTATCTCACCTATACGGACACCGTTTTCAACGCTAGTTTTGTATTAGCAAATAAAACATGTAGCATGATGCGTTTTAGCTTGCATCTTTACAGTAACATAAGTTGCATGCGTTTAAGCCTCTTTAAAAAAATGATGAATGGGAACATGCGTAAATTGCATACAACTTCTCAAATTCAGCTTGTCCCATTTGTTTTTTTTTGGGTCCATTTTTAAACTATGTTCCATACATTGTTGCATATAGCCATTCAAATGCATGTTAGACTTTGTCCATTTTTTCACATGACATTGAGCCAAAAGAAAAAAAATATTGTTTTGTTTTATTAAAAAAAATTATATATACCTATGACATTTGATCTGTGGAGTGAAATAATATATATCCATTCCCTGAAATAAGAAAAAAACTGAAATAACTGATCACTTGGCCATAGGATAGAGAATTATTATACGGACACCGGATTGGTAAAATCTATTAATTTTAGAATTTGTGAAACCGATTTCAATAAGTGATTCTATGTAAAAATAATAATTGAAATCATTTAAATTGAATCATACATTGGAAT
This sequence comes from Allium sativum, assembly GCA_030737875.1. Taxonomy (NCBI): domain Eukaryota; kingdom Viridiplantae; phylum Streptophyta; class Magnoliopsida; order Asparagales; family Amaryllidaceae; genus Allium; species Allium sativum. The sequence continues at coordinate 38,047,405 of CM060917.1, read as the reverse complement.
TCGAATTTGAAATGTTGAAATTGAATTGTTAACAAAATTTGTAAAAGAAAATTTTAAATTACTATTAAAGGTATGATTTGGATTTATCGAATTGGAATTATTTGAAAGGTTTAAATCTTTATTTAAACTTTGGAATTTAATTTGAATTGAAATGATCTAATTTGTTATTATGTAATTTGAACTAAAATTGGTTATGAATTGAAATCATTCCAAATTGAATTATATGGGAATGTTGAAATTGAATTGTTAAAATAATTTATAAAGGATAAAAATTTAAGTTATTATATAAGATACGATTGGATGTACAGAAATTAAATTATTTCAAAGATTTAAATCCTTATTTAAACTTTGAAATTAAATTAGAATTAAATGGCTGAAATAAATATTATGAACTTGAACTTGAGCTCGAATTTGATTTGAGTCAAATAGATTCAAATAATATTTTGAAATAGGTAGTTATCCTTTAAAATGAGATTGTTCTCAAATGAATTTGATTTTGGGAATCGATTTGGATTGGATAATTGGAAATCGATTTAGTTTGTTTTGAGATTTGAACTTAGGTTCAGATTTATTGAAAATGGAAAGAAACAATTGATTTGAAATTATTTCTATATAAACAAATTTATATATAACTATTTTATGAAATTTATTCCTTTGATATATGGAGTACTTCATATAAACTGTTTTTCAAAAAAACCTATTCTTTATATATGTATATATATAAGTAGTTTATTTTTTAAAATATTTTATCTGCATAAAACCATTTCCAACACTCAAGCTGTTTTGATTTCCAAACTATTCCAAATCTCCCAACTATTTACAATTATTCAAAAATTTATTTAAACCCCAAAACTATTTCAAACTTATAAACTGTTTTAGAAGTGGATTTGTTTACATACAAATCTCTGATTTAAAAGTAAATATAATTATTTTGATGTTAAGATCATAAATGAATTCAAAACTATTTTTGAAGTAAATTGAATGATTCGAAGGAAATGTGGTTAATTGAAGTTATAACCAATTATTGAATTTGAAATTTATCTCAAAGTGAATATGAATTTTGAAAGTAAATATTATTGTGATTAAAATAAAATGATATTTTAAAGTGAAATTTGTTTAGGTGAATATGATATTTTGATATCATAATGATTCACTTTTAAAAAAAAAGTACCAATCGGTGTGTAACATGACTTTGGTTGTTAAAGAGACCGGGGCCTCTTATTGACATACTCTCTATCAATGTTGGAACCACTTTAACAACTGTGTATGCGGTGGAGTTCCAGAAATGAAGTAGGATGAATTTGGAGGCGATTACTAGATTTGAAGAAAGTGAACGATAATGGATGACCCCAACACTTGTGTCGATTTGAAATGACTAAAACAGCAGCCGTGCCAGACCAAATGAGGCTTGATTACTTCTTAGTGGACATCTGCTCTTCGATTTTCCTTGGCCTCGGGTCCATACTATTACTATTCAGTTGTTGTTGTTTTTATTGGTGTGCACCCTCGATGGGATGTATTTCCCTTTGATTCGATATGGGGTGGATGTCTATGGTGGGCCGTTAGGGGTAACCCCCAGTCTAGATCAGGAAAACTGGTAGCATACTACCTTGGGTTTTGCCTCATGTGTCTTGTCATACGTTTATCCTTATGTGAGACAACTACGATTTTGATACTAGCATAGGTCTATAAGGGACTCACTGGCTACCGACGTTCTATTGGTTGTGTTATAGGACCTGCATAGACCATGTGCTTGTAAACTGTGTAAGGGTAACCAATGTAACCCCTCTTACACTATTTTTCTGACAAGTATTTTTGAATAGACACTATTATAATAGCGAAATTATATTGTATAGTATGTAGTTTGAAGGATCCTTAGGAGATGGAAATTCCCATAACATATCTTAAGTTATATGTGTGCATATTCATATGATGCCGATTTGACTTAGATGAGAATATTTTTCCTAATCCGAGCTTGTTTTATTTTCATGCTTTTACGCTCGGGTCAGACTTGAGCATCCCAGTTTCAAAGGTTATCTTCTGAAGGATGAAGACGAAGACGGTATACTATTATTTTTATTATTATTGTATTCCACTACTATTCTGCTGCATTACTCTGTATTATCAATTATGTATATAAATTGTATAACTCTAATGATAATGTATAACCCTGAAAAATGTTGTAAAATGATCAAATGTTTATATTAAACAACTTCATGAACTGTTATTTGATTATTATATTTTGTTCATTTCGTTGCGAGATTCTGTGCTTGTTTTCTTCTTTCTTTCTAAATCTAAATTAATTCCCTTGATTATCTATATTTTTGACTATAATGGTTAAAGATGTGGATCGTCATTTAACAATCTGTAAATACGTACAGTTTCGAGTTAGACATGTGTGGATTACTGTCGATTCAAAAGGTATGGATTTCCAGGTCGTTACACATACTCTGTTTGTTGTATCTGGAGGAATTCCGCTTGTCCCTGCACTCTAAATAGTGGGGGAAAATAATTCCTAAACAAAAGCATTCCATACGTGCTTCAAACATCTGTTCCTCAGATTACTGATTCATCACAGCAAATATCCATCATCTAATGATTGAGATTTAATGTCCAATTTTGTGTAAATATTTCGTGTCCAAATAGAGTTCCCCTTTATTTTATACTGCTCTTGATATATTACATGTTTTAAAGCCAGATAAATTATCATAACCAATTTAGTTGAAGCTTGAGATAAATATTAAATAAAGTAAATTCTCATATAATCATATTTGTTTATCTATTGTTCGTAAGCTAAAAATTAGGCTTCCATCTCTCTAGTGCTGCAAAATGGAAAATACTTCAGTTATTGAAGTATATTACTAATCAAATTGGCTCAAAGAAGTTTGCACATAATAATTTGGCACCTTTAAAATTTACTTGTCGTAGTATTGACTGAAGTAGCCAATAAATATATTACTATAGGATAAGGTAATTTTGACTTTTGTAATGAAAAGTTTTTTAATTTTAATGGATTGATTATTTCCATTATCTATTATTAACAATTAGGATAGGTAGTTGTGCAACTCTATTTAACCCTACATAAATATGCTTGATGAATTTGATTAATTTAGAATGAAATATTAACTTCTAATAAAAAAAATGATTATTATAGTTTTTCGTCATTCACAAGAAGGATATGAAGGAAACTAGGATGTTTAGGTTTAATTTTAAGTCGAAGAAATTATTTCATCCTTTAACTTTAAGTTTTATGAAGAACTAATTTTGATAAATTAAGTTTTATGGAATTTTGAAATTTAACAGCTATTATTATTTTGTTTAAACTAAATTTTGAATTAGTATAAGTATTTTGTTGTATACATAAGCATATTTTTAACAGCCTCTCCTTTTCGAGGACGAAAAGTTTTGAGGGGGCGTGGAGATTGTAGTATCCTGTAAATTCCGACCATTTACGTTGTTGAATAAAATTTAATTATTGAAATTTAAATGGTTTTTGAATAGAATTTATGATGTTATTAATTAAATTTATTAATTTTGTTGAAACATTGATTGAAAATAACATGTATATTCTTGATGAATTTTATTGACAACATACTTGTATATATCGTTGGCTATCCACTTTATTACTTTCCCTATGAATTCAAAATGTAACGTTCATTAATTTATAAATTTTTAAATGTGAATAGTTGCAGCAGTTTTCGATGCCCTTTTTCTCTTCGTTATTTCCTTAATACAACATTCATTATTTTTCCTTCAATATGTTAAAAAAATTCCCTTTATTCTATTAATTTTTTTCCTTTATTCTATTTTCACGCATCTTATTTCATTTATGTATTTTCATTCCTTAAATTTACATTCCTTTATTACTCCTTTCCCTTCATTATTTCTCTCCAAAAACAAAGGCACGTTTCGTTCATAATAAAAGGTTTCGTTGCCTCAAATAAAAAGAAATGCATGAGACATATATGTGGAAGGTCATGCATCTCCTTTATTTTCACATAATGCATGCACTTTTTAATGCATTCACTCTTTCATTCTCCTTTTTCTCTTTCTCTGACTCTTACATCTTCCTATTTTAATGCATGCATGCATTTAATACTTAAAAAAATAAACGAAAAACGTATTTAGTCTCAAATTATCAATTTGCATATCTTGGCGATTCATTTTCAAAATCTTTTTTATAAACTCAACGCATACATGCATGGATGCATTCGTTCCTTTGTTTAATGCATTTAATGCATGTGTTACCCATTTATATTTCATTAATTCATTTCGTTATTTTCTAGTACAAGTTTTCTTTCTTCCCTATTTATATCTTCTTCCTATCACGTTTTCTAAGCAATTTTCCTACCCTTCATTTTATTCTATCAAACTAGAAGTTTTCCCCAAAATCAATTTTTTTTCTCCCCAAATCAGTAGCACCATACTTTGAAAAAAAGGGAATGAATCACCACCGCCACTTCGAGATTATTCGTCCTACCATAAGATGAATTTTTGTAACGTTGTAACGACCCAGAAAATCTGAGCCAATTTAAAATTTTTAAATTGGATAAAATAATGGATTTTAAATATTTAAAATAATGGCAATGAAAAGTGAGCTTGAATCGACGTTTGAAACCGAATATAATTAATTCTAATTATAAACAAGGCTTGAAAAGGGCGCTGTAGTTTCAAAAATTGAATTCAAACTTTGTCAGACTGTACCGGGTGCAAAACAAAACGGATTTGAGTGAAACTAAAAATATTTAAATCTGTTAGTGAATACCTTTCTAACGAATCTGAAAAATCGAAGTTTCATAGCGGAAAGCAAAAGTTATGGCCAAATGAATTTTCAGAAAGGTCGCTATGGAATTTATATAGCCCGTGAAATTGGCCATTTTGCAAACGACCTCGGAATTCGACGAAACCACTTTTGTTAGATCCGCGATGTGAAGTTATTGCTAGGTTTCAAATTTCATAATTTTTGAAGCTTGTATGTGAGCGTGGCAAAGGAAAATGTGTTTTGGTCAATTACAGTTAAATTGGATCGACCAGAAATGGGCCATTTTGCAAACGGTCTCAGAATTCGACGAAACTAGTTTTGTTAGGACCTTATCGTGAAAACATAGCTAGATTTATTTTTCGGGAATTTTTAGAATCAGTATGTGGCCCCGACAAATTGAAATGTACGTTCAAATCAAATATTGAATGTTTTATATTTTAATTTGGAGGAAAACTGACTGAAACAGTCGAATGGGCCTACGAAACATGTCCCATTGTGTTCGGAATGGGGGTAAAACGCTGGGGACGACAGTCGTTGGGTTTAGATTGGTGGTCGTGTTAGAAAACCCCTTTAAAACCCACCGGCCAATCATAATTTTTATAAAAAAAAGAAGAGAAAAATCCCTTTTCTCTCTCCCTGACGAACGACGGAAACACGTTCAAATCTTCCCGTCCACTTTCCGATCAATGCACGCAAAATTAGCCCCTCCTCCTGTTGAAGATTTTATAGAGCTCCTCGAGATCTTCAAATCCATATATAGTTTGGAATTTTTCGTGGCCTATGGAGTGAGAATCGACGCCTGGAAGTCGTCGTCTTCCCGCCGCCGCCACCATCGCCAGAGGCGATCGAACTGGCCGCCACCCCACACGCACGTGCGCCTCTCCTCCCCCTTCGACGCTACGAAGGCCGATCGACGAATAGCTACACGGATTTTGAGATAAATCCAAACCTAGTTTTGAACCTTTCAGCTGAGGTACAGCTATATATATTTTCAACAGTTTTAACACCTTTAAACCGTTGCAAACTTTGAAAAATCATATCTTTTTCGTGTGTTGATGAAATTTAGTGAAACAAGAGACAGTGGAGTCGTGTGGACGTCTTCTACCTTCTAGAAGAGACCGCATATTTTTCTGAGCCTTCTGCTATTTTTGGTGGAGTGGAACCCAATGTGAGATTTCTAATTTATAAACGATATGGAAAACGACGATGTATAAATTATATGATCGATGTATGGGTTATATAAGCACTGTACACCTCTTGTATAAGCGATGTATAAGTTGTACGTTCGATGTATAAGTTATATATGCGTTGTAAAAATTATATATGTGTTGAAATAGAAGTGAAATGCTATATATATATATATATATATATATATATATATACGCCCCTCGTCCACAAACCATGGACGATATTTATTGGTTGTGATTGGTGTGAAAATTGATTGATAGCGAATGGTTGATTGGAATTGTTTGTGGTTGATATTCAAAATTTTGAATAATATTCATGTGTTTGAATTATTTTAACTACCCTGCCGTTATGCTGCCAAAATTTTGAATAATATTCATGTGTTTGAATTATTTTCATTCGTTGAATTGAAATTCATGTGTTGAATGGTGTTCATGTTTTAAATATAAAAATCACATTTTTATCATCTATATGAACTATATAAAATAATCTTGTTTTGAAAGAAATTTTTTTATAATAAAAATCCTATTTTTATTACCTATATGAACTATATAAAATAATAGTGTTTTGAAATGAATTGTTTTACAATAAAAATCACATTTTTATTATATACATGAATTGTTAAATATAGTGAAGTGTTGAAATAGAAGACAGTTAGATAAAAATATCATTTTTATCAAATGTATGAAAAGAATATAGCTTTGAAATCGAAGAATCGATATATATATTTAAATAGAATTGAAATATATCAAAAAATGACGCTGTAGTTCGTATTTTGAAACCGTGATTTCAAACGATTAGTACGGGAGATCCGACCATCGGATTTTCCTGAAATCGCAACCGTTGGGTTCGCTTTGGAAATATCTTTCCAACGGCACCAACTTTGTAAAAATCCAACGGTTGGATTGTCTGGAATGTTTAAATCAAATCTGAAGAAAAACAGCGCCATAATCGATTATATATATATATATATATAAAATTATATTTAATCGAATAACGACACTGTAGTTCGTATTTTTAAATCGAAACTTCAAACGATTATACCGGGAGATCCGACCGTCGGATTTTCCTGAAACGGGAACCGTTGGATTCGTTTTGAAAAGATATTTCTAATGATGTAAATTTTGTGAAGATCCAACGGTTAAATTTTCAGAAATTTTTAAATCAAATCTGAAGAAAAACAGCGTCACGGCCGCGTTATGGCCCGAAGCGTCGTTTTGAATAAATTGGCTATTTTAAAATAAATAAAAATAGCGATAAATCGTTATAAAATATTATAAACGATATGGATGTGAAATTTAGAAATTAACTGAAGGTTGGCTAAGTCGAATGGTTTCTTGGGTATTGATCTGATGTTGGTTTCGGCATTCGGGGTTAATATTTGGGAAATCGCTCTCTTACTGATTGACGGTTAGTAACTAATGAATTGAAATGATGCGTGTGTATGTTAGTATTGCACTTGTTTATTATATACGCGAGTTGCTCAGAAGGACCGGGTTTATCCCATTCTGAGTAACTGAATCGACGATAAGAAATCGAAGATGAAGACAGTGGTCGAAGACCGGAGATCTTCACCTCGTTTGGATGGTAACCGAGGTCCTGATTGGGAGGCATCCCGAAATATGGGTAATGAGTGGTGATCGTCCAAACGAACGTGGTGGTCGATGGGTTTGCGAGGTATATAGTGCCTCCGGTTTCGTTCAGACCCAGAACGGACTTGTAAATGGACTGTGTGCCTGACATTGGATTTTATTCAGTGTTGATTGATCTCTATTAAATATACATCTGTTTGGCGGCGGAGAATTTATTCTTTTGCTTAACACCCTTCTCTGAAACGCACGAGCTCAGAGGTTGTATGTCAATGGACATCAGTCGCATGGCATGAATTGCTAGTGTGGCATGCCTAAGTGGCAAATGATCAAGGCTTCTGTTGAAAAGCGAAGTCTTGTGGTGATGATCAAAGCACCGCCTGTGTGGCATAGCTTTGTGTATAACGTGAATTCGCGAGTCTCACACCCCGGTATGAACCAGAAACGGGAGAAAGACCTCAGGGAGGGCATGCGTTTCCTTCTAGCTAGAAGTTGTGTCGGTGTTTTTACATGGCCTGACATTTTACTTATGTGGATGATGGATTGCGAGGTGCCTCGGTTATATCTGTAATGACCCATATTTCTGTAACATCGGATTTGACTATATACATCATACGTCCAACCCAAATATCACGAAAATACGGAACATTTTTTTTAGAAGAAAGAGATAGAAGAAGAACATAAATAACAACACAGAATCTCGCATCGCAGCGGAACAAAATATAATATATCATATCTTTGAAATACAAAATCTTAACTGTATAACATACACTTATCAGAGTACAACACTTACAACACAATGGAACCACTATAATTAGATAACGCTGAAGCCTCCTGCTCCAAGCTCCTTTAGATATATCTGAAAAATCCTGAACTACTTGACTGCCCGTACAAATTTAGGCACCCAAGAGTTTAGGTAGAACAAAACAAAATAAACTCCGGGTCAGTCATGGGACTGGTATGAGTAAACAGTTTCAGAAAAACTAAATGATATCTCATAAGACCACGCCGTATAACACGGAACGGGTTTTTCCCTTATGAGAATCTAAACACTTGACTTATCTTTATAACAAAACTCTTTGATATTATAATAATGTCTAAATCAAGTAGATAACAATCTAGTGGAACGTTTGCATCTCACGTTCCACATATATATACAAATCATAAACCGCGAGCACGTATTGGGTAATGGGTTTCCAACTATGACAAGGTATGGAACCACCTTCCGCTGGTATATCTCTAGAGGAGAATACACCGAGTTCAACAAGAACGTCTTGCAACTCAGCCACACATGACCGACCACTCATTTCGCTTGAGTGTATCGAATGTATATCACCAACGATTGGGATCAGCAACCGTTTCCCGAATGGGACAGCATCGACAATAGATTTTTAGAAGTAAATGAAACTCTAGATCAGGTGATTATACACCCTAATAGGTGCGACTTACATAGCCATGCTGCCTGCCCGATTTCTGTCATTTACCGGTTGATGAGGCTAGAAGCTACGCTTTATCATCACACCAGATTCACTTCGAATGCCACATCGTCAAATCCATCGAAAATCACTAATTTGTGTCTACAACAGTACATTACGTGTCAGCTAAAAGAAGTTTCCTTCTCCGCTTCCACTCTTGGTATAGTTGAAAAAATCAATGTACGTGCCCTTTCTGGAAATACTCTGTCATACATTCATCCATACAGGTCACCCAGGAACAGGATGAACCGAAGGCACTATTTCTATTAATAGAAAAAGTCCTTGCACTCTACTCCGTCTTCGATTATCTTTATATAATCTAATTTTCACGCTACTGCCGATATGGAGTGGTTCTCCGGATAATAATCCAACCGGTCTCTCCATATTGACAACGATGGTCAAAACTTCGATAGTCTGTGATTTAACTATCGAATAAAAACAAGTGTTTCGATAGTCGATGATTTAACTATCGAAGAAAACAAGTGTTCATCCAATCTATCAAACAATCACTAAGCCCTTAATTAATATTCCATTAATTAAATCACTTCTCTATTTCTTATCAATATTTGTTAACCAAATATTTTCAATAACCATATTGGCCTTTTACGTTATTTGGAAAACATTTCCGAATATCGCCTTCCTTTATTTTCTAAACTTTAGAAAATATATGCTAGTTATAATTGGAAAATATTCCAATTACTTATCTCTTTTCCAATCTCGTTTATTCCTATACTTACACTTATTTGGGTCAAAACAGATGTTGTGTAAAACATCGTTACGACAACCCAAATACTGTATTCAACTAACTTTTATCAAACATTGATCTTCGAGCCTGAAATCTTACTATTTATTTGTTAATAATGAAATCAATCAAGTTAGGGTATAACTACCTCTCAGACCTTGACTGAATAACATTTACAACGTCAAAACAGATAAGACTACTTATTCGAATAACCAATACCTTACAAACCAATTATTCACTTTTCAAACACGTATACGCTTCTTCTTTCTATTCTTACGATATTTTATTCTTATACTTCCTTTTTGATTATACTATTCTATTTCTAAGTTCGTTTTCTTATCGACTTCTATATATTTTGATACGTTGATTTCTAACTATCAAATTATCTTAAAAATATTCTAGCTCCTTAAATTCCCGTAAAAATTCGCCATAACCTCCTTTGTACCGGGAGCATCGGGAAATTTCAAATAGCTTTCCCGGTCCTTCTCATCTCAAAAAAAAGAAAAAGCCAAGCGGCTTGCCGATACGGCGCATAAAATCTCATATATGAATTAAATACGTACCTTTTTGTCGGGCATTCTATTTATTTCACTTCTATACTTTATTCCAAACCTGTCTCCTGTATGTCTATACCTGTCCAATCTATTTTAACTATACCAATCGTTTTAACTCAATTTGTTAATTAAATCTGTTAATTAACTTCTTAGTCTAATCCACTTCTATTTATCCAAATCTATTTATTTATAAATCCCATTTGAATTTCTATATTCAAATTCCATTTGAAATACTATGTTCAAATTCTATAGTTAAACTCCATTTGAATTCTATTATTCAAATTCTATTTCAATTCCTTATATTCAAAGTCCATTTGAATTCTCTGCATTATTTATAAACAACGTTTATAACTTCAATTCAAATCCCACCTTTCCATATATAAACAACGTTTATAAATTCAATTCAAATCCCATATTTTCATTTATAAACAAAGTTTATAAATTAGATTCAAAACCCATATTTTCATTTATAAACAAAGTTTATAAATTCGATTCAAATCCCATATTTTTCTTTATAAACAAAGTTTATAAATTCTATACTCGTTTTATATATCTTCAAAACAAGTAAATATTTCCTATAGTTCATTAGAAATTCAAATCCTATTTATAAAAATAGAATTCAATTTTTAAATCTCAAATACCCTTTCAGGGTATTTTATAAATCAATATCCCAAGCCCCAGTGATATTTAAACAATTAAATCAACCAATTTTCAATCATTTGATTTTTAACACATCATATATGAATATACATATGAAACCAAACAAACAACAACAGATAATATATTTTTGAGGAATCCAGTTGGATTCCTCCAACCTGTTTTCCTGCATCCACAGATGTTAGCACATAAATAATACCTATCCTGCTTCGAGGCAGGATATCGCGGTATAGAAGGTCATCCACTAATCATAGCGTGGGGCGTATAGGGTAATCATCCGCTATGAAACTGCGGGCATCCGCTAATGATACTGCGGGAATCTAACCAATCAATCAACCCAATATATATGTAATAGTCCTAAATAACTAATATATATTTTAAAACCATCAGACAACATTCAAACAAGCACAAACAATTATTTTTAATGATATAAAAATCATTTCTAAATAAGTGGTGAGTGAGGTTTACTCACAGTTACTTTTAATTTCCATCCATTTTGACTTCAAAATTAATTCCAGCTTATATCATCCTCAGCTATGAATTTTCTCGACTAGTCTCAAGATCATCCTTGTATAACAAGATCATAAATTTTAATTATCTGCGATAAAAGTTCTATTTGATGATTTTCTCACCTTGTATAATTTAATATATGGTAATACAGATTTATCATCATATATAAATTATACGAATTAAATAAATTCATTACTAAAGTTATTACCTTAATCCATTTTACTCTTTCTGAAAAAAAATACAGTGCCTCCTTCATCATGAAATTCCACCAGAGTACCACCATCAGTCTTTCGAACTCTGCCTAAGAACGATACTCAGCATCCCCTAAATCAACAACTTGTTATCAACAAAACCATCTTCAACCAACATCGACTTTCTTCCTGGAGTTGCAGACCTCACCGTAACCCTTCCCAGCATCAATTTTAGCCCTCCGATACCTTCTTCAAACCTCTGAACCACTCATGACAATCGACAATCCCTCATCTACCATCTCCGGTTTCAGGCATCGAGCGATACTCTCCGCGAACCACCCTAACGCCACTCATCTCCGACACTATACAGGTCATTGCACCCTTTGATTTATTGTCGAAATCTTGGTTACAGCTCGCGATGTGAAAAATCGAAGCTCGAAGTTCCTTCCAAGCATCGCGATGAAATTCTGGTGTCAAAAAGTAATTGTCGAACTCAATACTGTAAATCGCGAGTTCGATCCTCTCGCTTGAATTTGATTTCCATTTGTTGAGGCTAGATACGGCTTTTGATTTTCGATTTTGGGTTTGTTTTGATTTTCGAATGAGGAGTGGGTCGTTTAATTTTCTGTTAAGGGAATGAACAGAAGAAAATAGAAAGGAGAAATGGGAGGGCCATCGTGATTTTATACAGGAAGGGTGGGGTTTTGTTTTGAGCAGCGAGGCAAATCTTTTGTGGAGTGGAAGAGGAGAATGTGTTCCCCTTTTCTCCTTTTGATTTGTGCGGCCATTTCTTTTCCTCCTTGTTTTATTTCTGTCCACAACAAAAGAAAAAATTATTTTATTTTAATTAGTTTTAAAAACTGTATCCTTTAATTAAAATACTCCAGGGTCCTGAACTCCTTTCTGAACCCAACCACTGTACTTCTTAGGGTTAAACCACTATTCTGAACCCACTGGAATAGGTCACGAAGTCCAATTCGATCATCCCGAACAGATATTAATTTAAATCGATTTAATTTAAATTTCAAACTATTTAAATTCTTCGATAACTATTGAATATTATTATTCTAATTCAAACAGGAGTTTGAATTGATCATCTGAACTGTTTCTAATTCAGTGTTTGACTTTGAATTCGGTTATTCGCTAATTCCTTATTTTGATAATTTAATATATACGATATTAAATTAAAAATCGATATTTAAATCGATATTTAAATCGATAACATAAGTATAAAAATTCATTTATATTATCAACTAAATATTTAAATACATTCTAAATATTTAAAATTAGTTGGTCGAAATCCCGGGTCATTACAATCTTCCCCACTTAAAATAATTTCGTCCTCGAAATTGCTAAGGTAGAAAAAGTGCTACAAACCCATTTATCTTTTCAAAACTTATTTATGTTGATACTCAACATTTCAAATTTCCTTACGTAACTCTCTTTCGAATAAATCCCTATTCGATAGCTCCTCCCTTCGAATAACTATATTCGATTTACTCTCTTTCGAATAACTAGATTCGAAAATCTTTCTTCGAATAAACTATATTCGATTTACTCTATTCAATTTACTCTTATTAATTAACTTTATTTGATTAAGCTCTTTTCACTTAACTCCTTCCGAATAACCAAATTCAATAATTCCTTTTGAATAAACTATATTCGATAACTCCTTTAATTCTATTCGAATAACCAATATTTGATAACTCCTTTAATTCTATTCGAATAAACTATATTCGATTTAACTCCATTCGCTTAACTCTAGATCGCAGCGATCACAATGGTTACGCCTGATCCCCCCCCAGGAAACATCCGACCGCCCTAGGCTATCTGCAGCCCTGCGAATTACGCTAGCAGTCGTACGAAATGGCACTTATCCTGAGTAACTATGTTTGACTAACTCTATCTCAATACTATATTCGATCAACTTTAATTGAATAACTATCATTCAATTAAATTCTAATTCGATTAATTATGTTCAATTAACTTTATCTGGTTAACTCTTTATTTGAATAAAAAATATTCGATAAATTCTAATTGAATAACTAATATTCAATTAACTCTACGGATTAACCCTAACTGATTAACTCTAACTGGTTAATTCTTACTCTAATCGATTTATTCTAACACTAATCGACTTCTCTTATTCGAATAACTCCTATTGGATTACGTTTATTCATTTATAAAGGTTTACTTTTAGTAACAGTTCTTCACCTTATAAATGTTCTCTTTAATAACGTTACTTCACTTATACAAGTGTTGTGCACCCTTTCTATTTAAAACTATCGGTGTTAAAAAACCAATATCCCTTCTCTATATAAGTTCAGACTTATATATTCCATTTATCGAATGATAAATATTTAATTTAATTTATAAACTGTTATTTATAAATTAATCTTTTCTACTTATCTGTTAAAACAGATTTCCATTTTCTATTCATCTTCTAAATATTCCTTTGATTAAATTCTATTTATTTAACAAATAAATATCTCATTTATAACATTCTATTTATTTTCTATAAATAAATATTTCCATTGAATCTATTTGTAAATGTTTTTACAAATATTTCTCCTTCTATTTGTTTGCACATAACTTCCTTTGTATTTGGTTTTACAAATATATTTCCTTTTTAACTCTTTTGGTTTTTCCTTTATTCACACCAAATTCATATTTCATTCACATTGATTTTACTCCATTTATTCATTTCGATCCATTTAACTTACTTAAGTTAAATTCAATTTCAATCGTTCAAATTCCCATTAACTAGTTGCTAATTAACCGTTTTGCCTATTTCACCCTTTTTATTTGAATATAACTTGTTCAAATATATGTCAACTTAATTATAACTAATCTAATTATATTTTCAACTCGAGTTATATATTCGATTTCGAATATAAATTCTCAATCTCTTTCACTTATCCAAAAACCCAATTTCGACTCAAATTTCCTTTAACTAATTATTCTTCAATTTAGTTAATTCTATTTAACAATTTAAAATATGACTTTCATCTTAAAAATCATTTCACTCACTTCACTGGAGTTCATATTTATTTTATATCTCCAGTCTGGATTTTTCTAATGCCAATTCGGATTTTGTTTCCTAAAAAATCCTTTTATTTATCTAATTAAACCGTTATGGTTTTATAATGGTTCTGGCGCTGCTTTTCTAGAAATTTGATTTTGATATAACTCAAAATCTATACGACGAAATCCAGATTTTTCTCTTTCATTAGAAAACTATTGTTCAACCGGCCCCGACGATTCTTGTTTCAAGGAATTCCGACTTCAATTGAGTTCTGTATACTAAATTGAAGTTCGAATTGCCAATTTTCAAACTGCCGTGCTATGGCGAGCTCGTTTTAATTATATTTATAAATATAAACGTTTTAACTTTGTTTATAATAAATTCAACTCCATTCTGATTTTTTGAAAACCTTTTTTTTTTTTGAAAACCTTTCAACTCCATTCTGATTTATATATCAAATCTATTTTTCCATTTCAACATAATATTCCTGATCTATTTCACTTCTTTATTCAAATCCTATATATTTACAATATTCAAATTCCATTTGATTTTTTTTCTTCTTTTTTTTCGAACTCTATATTTGAATTTCCTTCTATTCAATTTCTATTTGAATTTCTTTATTCAAAACCCATTTCAAATCCCTTATTCAAATTCCATTTGAAATCCTTTATTCAATTTCTATTTCAATTTCTTTGTTCAATTTCTATTTGAAATCCTTTGAATTTAAATTCTATTTTAACTCCTTTGAATTCAAATCCTATTAAATTTCACTTTGAATTCAAATTCTATTTAAACTCCTTTTATTTAAAATTCTATTTCAAACTTTAAATTTTCTTTGAATTCTAATATTCAACCTCCACTTTATTCTCTTTGAAATTCTATTTAACCAAATTCCATTTGAATTCTAATTTTCAAATCTCTATTTGATTTTTCTTTATTCAAATCCATTTGAATTCCATTGAATTCAAATTCCATTTCAATTTTTCTTATAAAATTTCTATTTGAATTTGTCTTTATTCAAATCCTATTTCAATTTCTATGTTCAAATTCTATATTTGAATTCCCTTATATTTTACTTCTATTTGAAATCTATATTCCAATTCCCATTTCAAAATTCCTTTGAAGTAATATAAATATATACATATATTTATATCTATCCCAAATTCAAAACATTTGAATTTTCAAACAACTTGTTTCTTTTAAACAAATTTCCATCAAAATTTTTCTAAGGCAGTAATTCATCACTTAGAAACTCGAAAATGAACACTGATGATGTTGCGACCATCATCAGAATTATTTCCCAGCCACTGAAGTGAGTCCAGTGCTATATCACTTGACATTCATTTTGAAAAAATATTTTCCCAAATTCCCAGGATTTTAAATTCTGAATTTTGGTTGGAATTCAATTTCAATTTATCACATTTGTATATTTGATTTCATATACAAATCCTATTGGTTATATATAACTATTTCTGTTTTTATAATCTAATTCGATTATAATCCTAACAATCAACTCAACTATTTAAAAACAATATCGTGTCCAATCTTCTGTTCAAGTGTTTATAAACTCCTATCGAAATCATGGCGTCCCACGATTCGACCAAAATTCATAATTCACTCAACAGACTAGTCAACACAATATAAAACAGTTTTTATATCAAATAACAAATACGCTCTCTCGTATATATATACACTCAACTCATTCTAGGATACTACTGATCCTATCTCTAATGAGCACAATTCCACACAGCCTAGGTATTCGCTCAACCTAAGCTCTGATACCAACTGTAATAACCCAGATTTCCGTAACATCGGAGTTGACTATATACATCATACGTCCAACCCAAATATCACGAAAATACGGAACATAATTTTTTTAGAAGAAAGAGATAGAAGAAGAACATAAATAACAACACAGAATCTCACATTGCAGCGGAACAAAATATAATATATCATATCTTTGAAATACAAAATCTTAACTATATAACATACACTTATCAGAGTACAACACTTACAACACAACGGAACCACTATAATTAGATAACGCTGAAGCCTCCTGCTCCAAGCTCCTTTAGATATATCTGAAAAATCCAGAACTACTTGACTGCCCGTACAAATTTAGGCACCCAAGAGTTTAGGTAGAACAAAACAAAATAAACTCCGGGTCAGTCATGGGACTGGTATGAGTAAACAGTTTAAAACAGTTTCAGAAAAACTAAATGATATCTCATAAGACCACGCCGTATAACACGGAACGGGTTTTTCCCTTATGAGAATCTAAACACTTGACTTATCTTTATATCAAAACTCTTTGATATTATAATAATGTCTAAATCAAGTAGATAACAATCTAGTGGAACATTTGCATCTCACGTTCCACATATATATACAAATCATAAACCGCAAGCACGTATTGGGTAATGGGTTTCCAACAATGACAAGGTATGGAACCACCTTCCGCTGGTATATCTCTAGAGGAGAATACACCGAGTTCAACAAGAACATCTTGCAACTCAGCCACACATGACCGACCACTCATTTCGCTTGAGTGTATCGAATGTATATCACCAACGATTGGGATCAGCAACCGTTTCCCGAATGGGACAGCATCGACAATAGATTTTTAGAAGTAAATGAAACTCTAGATTAGGTGATTATACACCCTAATAGGTGCGACCTACATAGCCATGCTGCCTGCCCGATTTCTGTCATTTACCGGTTGATGAGGCTAGAAGCTACGCTTTATCATCACACCAGATTCACTTCGAATGCCACATCGTCAAATCCATCGAAAATCACTAATTTGTGTCTACAACAGTACATTACATGTCAACTAAAAGAAGTTTCCTTCTCCGCTTCCACTCTTGGTACGGTTGAAGAAATCAATGTACGTGCCCTTTCTGGAAATACTCTGTCAGACATTCATCCATACAGGTCACCCAGGAACAGGATGAACCGAAGGCACTATTTCTATTAATAGAAAAAGTCCTTGCACTCTACTCCGTCTTCGATTATCTTTATATAATCTAATTTTCACGCTACTGCCGATATGGAGTGGTTCTCCGGATAATAATCCAACCGGTCTCTCCATATTGACAACGATGGTCAAAACTTCGATAGTCTGTGATTTAACTATCGAATAAAAACAAGTGTTTCGATAGTCGATGATTTAACTATCGAAGAAAACAAGTGTTCATCCAATCTATCAAACAATCACTAAGCCCTTAATTAATATTCCATTAATTAAATCACTTCTCTATTTCTTATCAATATTTGTTAACCAAATATTTTCAATAACCATATTGGCCTTTTACGTTATTTGGAAAACATTTCCGAATATCGCCTTCCTTTATTTTCTAAACTCTAGAAAATTTATGCCAGTTATAATTGGAAAATATTCCAATTACTTATCTCTTTTCCAATCTCGTTTATTCCTATACTTACACTTATTTGGGTCAAAACAGATGTTGTGTAAAACATCGTTACGACAACCCAAATACTGTATTCAACTAACTTTTATCAAACATTGATCTTCGAGCCTGAAATCTTACTATTTATTTGTTAATAATGAAATCAATCAAGTTGGGGTATAACTACCTCTCAGACCTTGACTGAATAACATTTACAACGTCAAAACAGATAAGACTACTTACTCGAATAATCAATACCTTACAAACCAATTATTCACTTTTCAAACACGTATACGCTTCTTCTTTCTATTCTTACGATATTTTATTCTTATACTTCCTTTTTGATTATACTATTATATTTCTAAGTTCGTTTTCTTATCGACTTCTATATATTTTGATACGTTGATTTCTAACTATCAAATTATCTTAAAAATATTCTAACTCCTTAAATTCCCGGAAAAATTCGCCATAACCTCCTTTGTACCGGGAGCATCGGGAAATTTCAAATAGCTTTCCCGGTCCTTCTCATCTCAAAAAAAAGAAAAAGCCAAGCGGCTTGCCGATACGGCGCATAAAATCTCATATATGAATTAAATACGTACCTTTTTGTCCTGCATTCTATTTATTTCACTTCTATACTTTATTCCAAACCTGTCTCCTGTATGTCTATACCTGTCCAATCTATTTTAACTATACCAATCGTTTTAACTCAATTTGTTAATTAAATCTGTTAATTAACTTCTTAGTCTAATCCACTTCTATTTATCCAAATCTATTTATTTATAAATCCCATTTGAATTTCTATATTCAAATTCCATTTGAAATACTATGTTCAAATTCTATAGTTAAACTCCATTTGAATTCTATTATTCAAATTCTATTTCAATTCCTTATATTCAAAGTCCATTTGAATTCTCTGCATTATTTATAAACAACGTTTATAACTTCAATTCAAATCCCACCTTTCCATATATAAACAACGTTTATAAATTCAATTCAAATCCCATATTTTCATTTATAAACAAAGTTTATAAATTCGATTCAAAACCCATATTTTCATTTATAAACAAAGTTTATAAATTCGATTCAAATCCCATATTTTTCTTTATAAACAAAGTTTATAAATTCTATACTCGTTTTATATATCTTCAAAACAAGTAAATATTTCCTATAGTTCATTAAAAATTCAAATCCTATTTATAAAAATAGAATTCAATTTTTAAATCTCAAATACCCTTTCAGGGTATTTTATAAATCAATATCCCAAGCCCCAGTGATATTTAAACAATTAAATCAACCAATTTTCAATCATTTGATTTTTAACACATCATAAATGAATATACATATGGAACCAAACAAACAACAACAGATAATATATTTTTGAGGAATCCAGTTGGATTCCTCCAACCTGTTTTCCTGCATCCACAGATGTTAGCACATAAATAATACCTATCCTGCTTCGAGGCAGGATATCGCGGTATAGAAGGTCATCCACTAATCATAGCGTGGGGCGTATAGGGTAATCATCCGCTATGAAACTGCGGGCATCCGCTAATGATACTGCGGGAATCCAACCAATCAATCAACCCAATATATATGTAATAGTCCTAAATAACTAATATATATTTTAAAACCATCAGACAACATTCAAACAAGCACAAACAATTATTTTTAATGATATAAAAATCATTTCTAAATAAGTGGTGAGTGAGGTTTACTCACAGTTACTTTTAATTTCCATCCATTTTGACTTCAAAATTAATTCCAGCTTATATCATCCTCAGCTATGAATTTTCTCGACTAGTCTCAAGATCATCCTTGTATAACAAGATCATAAATTTTAATTATCTGCGATAAAAGTTCTATTTGATGATTTTCTCACCTTGTATAATTTAATATATGGTAATACAGATTTATCATCATATATAAATTATACGAATTAAATAAATTCATTACTAAAGTTATTACCTTAATCCATTTTACTCTTTCTGAAAAAAAATACAGTGCCTCCTTCATCGTGAAATTCCACCAGAGTACCACCATCAGTCTTTCGAACTCTGCCTAAGAACGATACTCAGCATCCCCTAAATCAACAACTTGTTATCAACAAAACCATCTTCAACCAACATCGACTTTCTTTCTGGAGTTGCAAACCTCACCGTAACCCTTCCCAGCATCAATTTTACCCCTCCGATACCTTCTTCAAACCTCTGAACCACTCATGACAATCGACAATCCCTCATCTGCCATCTCCGGTTTCAGGCATCGAGCGATACTCTCCGCGAACCACCCTAACGCCACTCATCTCCGACACCATACAGGTCATCGCACCCTTTGATTTATCGTCGAAATCTTGGTTACAGCTCGCGATGTGAAAAATCGAAGCTCGAAGTTCCTTCCAAGCATCGCGATGAAATTCTGGTGTCAAAAAGAAACTGTCGAACTCAATACTGTAAATCGCGAGTTCGATCCTCTCGCTTGAATTTGATTTCCATTTGTTGAGGCTAGATACGGCTTTTGATTTTCGATTTTGGGTTTGTTTTGATTTTCGAATGAGGAGTGGGCCATTTAATTTTCTGTTAAGGGAATGAACGGAAGAAAATAGAAAGGAGAAATGGGAGGGCCATCGTGATTTTATACAGGAAGGGTGGGGTTTTGTTTTGAGCAGCGAGGCAAATCTTTTGTGGAGTGGAAGAGGAGAACGTGTTCCCCTTTTCTCCTTTTGATTTGTGCGGCCATTTCTTTTCCTCCTTGTTTTATTTCTGTCCACAACAAAAGAAAAAATTATTTTATTTTAATTAGTTTAAAAGCTGTATCCTTTAATTAAAATACTCCAGGGTCCTGAACTCCTTTTTGAACCCAACCACTGTCCTTCTTAGGGTTAAACCACTATTCTGAACCTACTGGAATAGGTCACGAAGTCCAATTCGATCATCCCGAACAATTATTAATTTAAATCGATTTAATTTAAATTTCAAACTATTTAAATTCTTCGATAATTATTGAATATTATTATTCTAATTCAAACAGGAGTTTGAATTGATCATCTGAACTGTTTCTAATTCAGTGTTTGACTTTGAATTCGGTTATTCGCTAATTCCTTATTTTGATAATTTAATATATACGATATTAAATTAAAAATCGATATTTAAATCGATAACATAAGTATAAAAATTCATTTATATTATCAACTAAATATTTAAATCCATTCTAAATATTTAAAATCAGTTGGTCGAAATCCCGGGTCATTACAATATCGGTCGATCCGGGACCGATGGAGTCATTCGTTGGCTCATTGACGCCCTATAGGGCGGGGAAATGCAGTGTTCAGGAATTTTAATCCACATTGGTGGACCGGCCCTAACGATTCTAGGGTCACTCGAGCTCTGATCCTGAGACACGGGCTAGAGCGTCTCGAATTCGGTAAGGACTATCTTTTGCCTTGGTTCATGATGGAAATCCAATTACCAAATACGTGACTGTGCGGTTTTGATTATATATATATATATATGGTGACATGATATATGGTACCCATGCCGCCTATGATTGATAGTTATGATTCAAATTGATTTTGAACATATAAACACTAGTAATAATATCAAATGCTTTTGTTTTAGTCGTATCAATCATATTTTGGCCATTATAAGGTAAAACTCTATCCTCCGGTTTGCGTTGCATTGTGTGATGGGAACTGAGTCTTATAATGGCTTCATTTTTATAAAAAGCATAGCAATGTTTAAAAGAATGATTTGTTTTAAAGCAGTGGCAATCCAATGGAGTAAACCCGTTCCACGAAAGTGGCGCGGTCCTGTGATTAGCCTTATTTCAAATGTGTTGAGTAGATTTCTCATACCAGTCCCATGACTGACTCGTAGTTTGTTTCACTTTCAAACTCGGGTGCCCCTTTTTCTACACGGGCAGCCTTGTATTCAGGTTTAGCTGGCTCTTTCTGGATAGCTGGAGCTGAAGATGGATTCTATCATTTATCTATTTTATGTTGTTCAGCTCCTATTGTACATATTTTGTTTGTTTTCCGCTGTAGACATTTATGTATAGCTGAACTGTATTTGTACTAAGTATGATCCTATATACTGTGTAACTCTGATGATTACGTTTATCCAATATATTCTATTGTTCATTATCTGGTGTATTTATTTATTTCTGTTCTGCTATTATCTGTTTCTGTGTTATATTCCAACTATTACCCTTGCCACCGTCAGTACGGGGTTTGGGGTCATTTCAATTTGGTATCAGAGCTTTGGTTAAGCTTAGTTCTGGAATATAACATATGAACGAACTCGTCAGAAATAGAACCAGTAGTGTTCTAGGACGAGTAACTCATTACAGATAGGATCAGTAATATCCTAGTATGAGTAGCGGAATGAAATAGCACCTCGATAGACGCATTTACATTCAAGTATTTGTCTCTATATTTTGTAATATCTTTTCTGTTGACCTGACACTTGATCTGCTATTTGTAGAAGTACTAGAAAATGAGTGTCAGAAACAAAAGGAATGCAGAACCGGATATTGAGGCCCTATTAATCAAATATCGAAATATGGGTGGAATACCGTTCTCTGATGAAGAATCTATTATGCAGACACAGGCTTGGATTCGTTCTGCCGAAAAGATCTTTGATGGTTTAAAGCTGAGGGATGACCACAAAAGATTACTGGCATCCTGGGCACTCAAAGATGAAGCTTTGTTCTGGTGGGATTCAGTTATTGAGAATGATCCAGAAGGTGATATCACCTGGGATATATTTAAAGTGATTTTCCTAGAAAGATTTACTCCTCCCGAAGCAACCGAGCGATTATGTGATGAATTTTCTTATCTGATACAAGGTGATATGACCATCCCAGAATATCATAAGAAATTCAACGAACTTTCTCACTTTGCTCCTCATTTGATTAAAAATCCGAAGAGGAAGAATTTGAGATTTATCAATGGGCTTCAAAGGAAATACCAGAATAAAGTAATGGGGCATGTGAAGCTTCCTTTTTCAGAAATGATTTATATGGCTTATCAGTATGAAGATCTCCATAAGAAAGGCATGTTGCGCGACGAAGAGGAAGTCAATTCTAGCAATAAGGTTGAATCAAAAACTGATCGTCCTGAGGCCAGTACGATGTCTGAGGTCCGTAAGGAGCCTAAAATCAATCAGAAAAGACCAGGAAAAGAACCGGTAACGACCACCGTATGCAATAACTGCCATCAGAAAGGGCATGTGTCGATAAACTGCGGACCCTTAAAGAAGCGATTAAAAGGCGGGTTTCAATCCAAGAAGGGATTTCAAGAGAATAGAAAGTGCAGTCAATGCCATGAGGCCGGTCATCTTTCCAAGGCCTGCCCGCTATTCAGAAAACCTGAAGCAGTACATGTGAACGAAGTGGCAGAAGTTCCTGCATCTTCGTCTATTCAGGAAAGGCCAGATGTTTTAGAAGACACGCTAACTGTCAAAGATATTCCAGTTAAAGTACTGTTTGACACCGGCGCGTCGCGAAGCTTTGTTGCAAAGAATGCAGCTAAGAAGCTGAATTTGAATTTGAAAAGGCACAAGGAACCAATGACTGTCCAGAATCCGGTTGGGGGTTCCATTGATCTCAGTTGGGTTTGTGGAGTGCCGATTTCCTTTTCTCGTTATCGGTTCCCTACCATCACGGCCGTCATGAATTTTACAGAGTTTGATCTTATCTTGGGGTTAGACTGGTTGACCAAGTATGAAGCTGAGGTTAAATGCGCCGACAGAATCGTTAAGGCGAAGATTAAATCAGGTGATTATATAACCATCCCCTATGAAGGTCAGAATGCTAATAGAAAGGACTTCTGGGCAGCTTTGGATGTTTCTCCAGCTCAAATAGAAAATATCCCTGAAGTCACAGAGAATATTACTGACCTCATCAAAGACATCCCTGTCGTCAAGAACTATGCGGATGTGTTCGAAGAAGTTGTTCGCTTACCTCCGTAGAGAGAAATAGATTTCAAAATTGCTTTAATTCCGAATGCAAGGCCGGTAGTTTACGTTATTCGAAGAATGTCCTTGAAAGAGAAAGAGGAATTAGACAATCAAATAAGACGGCTAGTATGGAAGGGTCTGATCAGGCCCAGTTTCTCTGATTGGGGAGCAACAGTGGTGTTTGTCCCAAAATCTGATGGTACTCTACGGCTATGTGTGGATTATCGTGATTTGAACAAGTAGACAATAAAGAACAAATATCCATTGCCGCGAATTGATGATTTATTGGATTGTCTGAATGGAGCACAAGTATTCTCAAGAATGGACCTAGCTACAGGCTTCCATCAGCTTCGAATTGCCGAAGAGTGTGTTCCAATGACAGCATTCAGAGGTCCCGACTTATTCTACGAGTGGTTAGTAATGCCGTTCAGCTTATGTAACACTCCAGCTTACTTCGTTGATCTGATGAATAGAGTGTTCAGAGGAGTTTTGAATAAATTTGTTCTGGTTTTCATTGACGATATTCTAATCTTCTATAAATCAGAGGTCGAACATGAAAAGCATTTGGAACAGGTTCTGGAAATCCTCAGAAGGAATGTATTAAAAGACAAACTATCCAAATGTATATTCTGGCAAGAAAGTAAAATTTCTAGGCCACGTCGTATATAAAGAAGGAATTGCTGTGGATCCAAGTAAAATCACGGCTATTCAGAACTGGAAGCAGCCTAGCACTCCTACAGAAGTCCGCAGTTTTCTCAGATTGGCTAGTTATTAACGGAAGTTCGTTAAAAACTTTTCGAAGATATCTGGCCACTTAACGAAGCTTACAAAGAAGCACTCTAAATTTAAATGGACTCCAGAAAGTGAAGAGGCTTTTGAAGAACTAAAGTTAAGATTAATGACAGCTCCAGTGTTAACCATCATCGATGGCAATTAGGATTTGAAAGTCTGGACTGATGCTTCTAGAGAAGGCCTTGGCGCAGTGTTAATGCAAAGAGGCCAAGTGATTGCTTATGCTAGCCGTCAGCTGAAGCCGCACGAGAGAAACTACGTGACTCATGATCTTGAGTTATTGGCTATAGTATTCGCCTTGAAAATCTGGAGACACTATCTTCTGGGTGAGAGATTTGAACTGTTTACAGATCACCTAGAAGGACTTGAATCTGAGGCAGCAACGTTGGCTGGAGTTTCTTACAGCATATGATTTTGAGATTATATACACTCCAGGGAAAGCCAATGTCGTGGCCGTTGCGTTAAGCCGAAAGAATGAAATGATCGCCAGTTTTATTATCACGACTTCATTGATAGATAAAATATCTGCTCTTCAGAAGGATGATCACTTCATTCAGAAGATCATAGAGATAATTCAGAAAGGCGAACCCTCGAGTTTCAAGTTGATAATGAGGGGATCCTAAGGCTGAAAGGTCGAATTTGTGTTCCTAACATTCCTGAGCTCCGAAAGGAAGTACTGGATGAATGCCAAAAGTCAAAACTTAGTATCCATCCAGGAGTAAGCAAAATGTATAACGACATCAAACGCACTTTCTGGTGGAGGTCGATGAAGAGGGACATCTCTTTATATGTTAGCCGATGCCCTACTTGCCAACTAGTCAAGAGCGACCAACAGAAACTGGCTGGATTGTTACAACCGCTAGACGTTCCTGGTTGGAAGTGGGAACATATTTCCATGGACTTCATTGATGGTTTGCCCAGAACCAGAAAAGGAAATGACAGTATTTGGGTGATCATAGATCGCTTCACAAAGACCGCCCATTTCATACCTATCAGATCGAACAGAACTGCTCAGAGTCTGGCGCAGATATATTTCAAGGAAATTGTTAGACTACATGGAGTGCCGCTCAGTATAGTCAGTGATAGAGATACAATATTTACTAGTAAATTCTGGGAGGCATTTCAAGTAGAACTGGGAACGAAGTTGAACTTGGGCACCGCTTATCATCCTCAGACAGACGGTCGGACTGAGAGGGTGAATCGTATTTTAGAAGATCTATTGCGGGCTTGTGTTCTAGATTTCGGTGGATCATGGGAAGACCATCTACATTTGGCTGAATTCTCTTATAACAACAGCTACCAGGCAAGTATGACAATGTCGCCATTCGAAGCATTATGTGGTAGACCGTGCCGATCTCCTGCTTGTTGGGTCGAACCCGGTAATAGACTTGTATTGGGGCCAGACATGATCCGAGAAGCTGCCGACAAAGTCGATTTTATCAAGAAACGATTACTCGCCGCTCAAAGCCGACAAAAGAGCTATGCCGATAGGAGAAGAAGAGATATATCCTTTGTTGTTGGCGACTACGTATATTTGAAAGTATCGCCAATGAGAGGAGTTATCCGGTTCGGTAAAACTGGAAAGTTGGCACCCAAATTCATTGGTCCGTTTCCTATTCTGGAACGGATCGGAACTCTCGCTTATAGGGTTAAATTGCCTGATTGGTTGCCTGGAGTTCATGATGTATTTCACATATCTCAACTTCGAAAGAACGTTCATGATCCAGACTTGATCGTGGAAGAAGCAGCTCAGCAGGATATTGAAATTACTCCAGAATTAGCTGTGAGAAGAGAGCCGCTTAAGATTATCGGCAAAGAAACCAAAGAGCTAAGGAACAAGAAGGTTCACTTAGTCAAAGTGCAATGGAGTGGAGATCCGCGAGATTGTACTTGGGAAACCGAGGATAGCATTCAGAAAGCCTATCCTAGATGCCGAGTGGATATCTCTGATTGACTCCAGTGCAAGGTATATTTACCATACTTTGCATTACCAATTAGTTCTCTACTCGGTTGTTATTTTATTTCCATGGATGTGTACTTTTAATTCTATAGTCTGAATAATTTTAAAAGAATATAGAAATTGATTTGTATGATTCTGAAAAGTTAAAAACAATTTGATTTTTGTTTGTGTTGTGTGATAGTAGATTTGATTAATTAAAATTGTTGAAACAATAGTTAATTTAATTAATAAGAGAATAATGGTAGAGTTTATTCGATTATATCACACATTGAACTGATTAGAAGATAAATAGAAATATATACACGTGTATTATATATGTTTGAACAGGTAAATGGATAGCTGTTGAGTAAAGATTTTATTTGCGTGCCCGACAAATAGGTAAACCTTAATGAGTTGGATGCGAAATATTATTATATCAACTCCTGTGAATGCCATTGGATACGGAGTACTGGTTGTTCTGTGTGAAATAATAAATATCGCCATAGGATAGTAACAATTAATTTTGAACTACATTGCATTGCATACTTCTGAAGATAGGCCTGAAAAGGGCGCTGCAGTTTCAAAAATTGAATTCAAACTTTGTCAGACTGTACCGGGTGCAAAACAAAACGGATTTGAGTGAAACCAAAAATATTTAAATCTGTTAGTGTATACCTTTCTAACGAATCTGAAAAATCGAAGTTTCATAGCGGAAAGCAAAAGTTATGGCCGAATGAATTTTCAGAAAGGTCGCTATGGAATTTATATAGCCCGTGAAATTGGTCATTTTGCAAACGACCTCGGAATTCGACGAAACCACTTTTGTTAGATCCGGGATGTGAAGTTATTGCTAGGTTTCAAATTTAATAATTTTTGAAGCTAGTATGTGAGCGTGGCAAAAGAAAATGTGTTTTGGTCAATTATAGTTAAATTGGATCGACCAGAAATGGGCCTTTTTGCAAACGGTCTCAGAATTCGATGAAACTAGTTTTGTTAGGACCGTATCGTCAAAACATAGCTAGATTTATTTTTCGGGAATTTTTAGAATCAGTATGTGGCCCCGGCAAATTGAAATGTACGTTCAAATCAAATATTGAATGTTTTATATTTTAATTTGAAGGAAAACTAACTGAAACAGTCGAATGGGCCTACGAAACATGTCCCATTGTGTTTGGAATGAGGGTAAAACGCTAGGGACGACAGTCGTTGGGTTTAGATTGGTGGTCGTGTCAGAAAACCCCTTTAAAACCCACCGGCCAATCATAATTTTTATAAAAAAGAGAAAAATCCCTTTTCTCTCTCCCCAACGAACGACGGAAACACGTTCAAATCTTCCCGTCCACTTTCCGATCAATCCACGCAAAATTAGCCCCTACTCCAGTTGAGGATTTTGTAGAGTTCCTCGAGATCTTCAAATCCATATATAGTTTGGATTTTTTCGTGGCCTGTGGAGTGAGAATCGACGCATGGAAGTCGTCGTCTTCCCGCCGCCGCCGCCATCGCCAGAGGCGATCGAACTGGCCGCCACCCCACGCACACGTGCGCCTCTCCTCCCCCTTCGACGCTACGAAGGCCGATCGACGAATAGCTACACGGATTTCGAGATAAATCCAAACCTAGTTTTGAACCTTTCAGCTGAGGTACGGCTATATATATTTTCAACAGTTTTAACACCTTTAAACCGTTGCAAACTTTGAAAAATCATATCTTTTTTGTGTGTTGACGAAATTTAGTGAAACAAGAGACAGTGGACTCGCGTGGACGTCTTCTACCTTCTAGAAGAGACCGCATATTTTTCTGAGCCTTCTGCTATTTTTGGTGGAGTGGAACCCAATGTGAGATTTCTAATTTATAAACGATATGGAAAACGACGATGTATAAATTATATGATCGATTTATGGTTTATATAAGCGCTGTACACCTCTTGTATAAGCATTGTATAAGTTGTATGTTCGATGTATAAGTTATATATGCGTTGTAAAAATTATATATGTGTTGAAATAGAAGTGAAATGCTATATATATATATACGCCCCTCGTCCACAAACCATGGACGATATTTATTGGTTGTGATTGGTGAGAAAATTGATTGATAGCGAATGGTTGATTGGAATTGTTTGTGGTTGATATTGATTGATTGTGGTTGAAAAATACCCGTTTGTGGTTGAGAAATATTTGGTTGAAACCACATAGGATTAGTTTGTGGAAATGAAAAACATATATACATGCCGCCTGCGTGCGAACTAGATGCATGATTCCCCATTGTCAAAAACCGCGAGGTTTTAAGGTAGAGCGAGGTGCGTACTAGGGACGGTCCCGGTTTTAACTACCCTGCCGTTATGCTGCCGAAATTTTGAATAATATTCATGTGTTTGAATTATTTTCATTCGTTGAATTGAAATTCATGTGCTGAATGGTGTTCCTGTTTTAAATATAAAAATCACATTTTTATCATCTATATGAACTATATAAAATAATCTTGTTTTGAAATAAATTGTTTTATAATAAAAATCCTATTTTTATTACCTATATGAACTATATAAAATAATAGTGTTTTGAAATGAATTGTTTTACAATAAAAATCACATTTTTATTATATACATGAATTGTTCAATATAGTGAAGTGTTGAAATAGAAGACAGTTAGATAAAAATAACATTTTTATCAAATGTATGAAAAGAATATAGCTTTGAAATCGAAGAATCGATATATATATATATTTATATATATATATATATATATTTAAATAGAATTGAAATATATCGAAAAACGACGCTGTAGTTCGTATTTTGAAATCGTGATTTCAAACGATTAGTACGGGAGATCCGACCATCGGATTTTCCTGAAATCACAATCGTTGGGTTCGCTTTGGAAATATCTTTCCAACGGCACCAACTTTGTAAAAATCCAATGGATGGATTGTATGGAATGTTTAAATCAAATCTGAAGAAAAACAGCGCTAGAATCGATTATATTTATATATATATAAATATAATTATATTTATATATATATATAAATATTATTATATTTAATCGAATAACGACGCTGCAGTTCGTATTTTGAAATCGAAACTTCAAACGATTATACCGGGAGATCCGACCGTCGGATTATCCCGAAACTGGAACCGTTGGATTCGTTTTGAAAAGATCTTTCTAATGATGTAATTTTTTTGAAGATCCAACGGTTAGATTTTCAGAAATGGTTAAATCAAATCTGAAGAAAAACAGCGCCACGGCCGCGTTATGGCCCGAAGCGTCGTTTTGAATAAATCGGCTATTTTAAAATAAATAAAAATAGCGATAAATCGTTATAAAATATTATAAACGATATGGATGTGAAATTTAGAAATTAACTGAAGGTTGGCTAAGTCGAATGGTTTCTTGGGTATTGATCTGATGTTGGTTTCGGCCTTCGGGGTTAATATTTGGGAAATCGCTCTCTTACTGATTGACGGTTAGTGACTAATGAATTGAAATGATGTGTGTGTATGTTAGTATTGCACTTGTTTATTATATACGCGAGTTGCTCAGAAGGACCGGGTTTATCCCATTCTGAGTAACTGAATCGACGATAAGAAATCGAAGATGAAGACGGTGCTCGAAGACCGGAGATCTTCACCTCGTTTGGATGATAACCGAGGTCCTGATTGGGAGGCATCCCGAAATATGGATAATGAGTGGTGATCGTCCAGACGAACGTGGTGGTCGATGGGTTTGCGAGGTATATAGTGCCTCCGGGTTCGTTCAGACCCAGAACGGACTTGTAAATGGACTGTGTGCCTGACATTGGATTTTATTCTGTGTTGATTGATCTCTATTAAATATACATCTGTTTGGCGGCGGAGAATTTATTCTTTTGCTTAACGCCCTTCTCTGAAACGCACGAGCTCAGAGGTTGTATATCGATGGACATCAGTCGCATGGCATGAATTGCTAGTGCGGCATGCCTAAGTGGCAAATGATCAAGGCTTCTGTTGAAAAGCGAAGTCTTGTGGTGATGATCAAAGCACCGCCTGTGTGGCGTAGCTTTGTGTATAACGTGAATTCGCGAGTCTCACACCCCGGTATGAACCAGAAACGGGAGAAGGACCTCAGGGAGGGCATGTGTTTCCTTCTAGCTAGGAGTTGTGTCGGTGTTTTTACACGGCCTGACATTTTACTTATGTGGATGATGGATTGCGAGGCACCTCGGTTATATCGGTTGATCCGGGACCGATGGAGTCATTCGTTGGCTCATTGACGCCCCATAGGGCGAGGAAACGCAGTGTTCAGGAATTTTAATCCACATCAGTGGACCGGCCCTGACGATTCTAGGGTCACTCGAGCTCTGATCCTGGGACACGGGCTAGAGCGTCTCGAATTCGGTACAGACTATCTTTTTCCTTGGTTCATGACGAAAATCCAATTTCCAAATATGTGACTGTGCGGTTTTGATTGTATATATATATATATATATATATATATATATATATATATATATATATGGCGACATGATATATGGTACCCATGCCGCCTATGATTGATAGTTATGATTCAAATTGTTTTTGAACATATAAACACTAGTAATAATATCAAATGCTTTTGTTTTAGTCGTATCAATCATAATTTGGCCATTATAAGGTAAAACTCTATCCTCCGGTTTGCGTTGCATTGTGTGATGGGAACTGAGTCTTAAAATGGCTTCATTTTTATAAAAAGCATAGTGATGTTTAAAAGAATGATTTGTTTTAAAGCACTGGCAATCCAATGGAGTAAACCCGTTCCACGAAAGTGGCGTGGTCCTGTGATTAGCATTATTTCAAATGTGTTGAGTAGATTTCTCATACCAGTCCCATAACTGACTCGTAGTTTGTTTCACTTTCAAACTCGGGTGCCCATTTTTCTACACGGACAACCTTGTATTCAGGTTTAGCTGGCTCTTTCTGGATAGCTGGAGCTGAAGATGGATTCTATCATTTATCTATTTTATGCTGTTCAGCTCCTATTGTACATATTTTGTTTGTTTTCCGCTGTAGACATTTATGTATAGCTGAACTGTATTTGTACTAAGTATGATCCTGTATAATGTGTAACTCTGATGATTACGTTTATCCAGTATATTATGTTGTTCATTATCTGGTGTATTTATTTATTTCTGTTCTTCTATTATCTGTTTTTGTGTTATATTCCAAGGATTACCCTTGCCACCATCATTACGGGATTTGGGGTCGTCTCAAACATTAATAAAGGACGATGTAGCTTCTTTGGTAAAATGTTGTTTGCTAATTTGCAACATTGATATTTAAGTTATTCTCTAACATTACTAGGTCAGCACTTGCATCATCCTTAGGTGACCGTATCTCATACACAAGCGGACCATTACTGATGATGGGAAAAGAATGCTTTTGCAGCATTGTCACCCACTGCAACTTCAACTACAAAAGTACACTACATTTTATAATGATTTCTGTAACGACCCGTATTCTACGCATCATAGGATCGTAGGATATTTATTTCTTTCACATACGAAGTCGTATGGTCATGTAACTTTGGGAGACGACTATTGGGGTCATTTCCCATGTTCATGATTTTTCCCGATTTTTAAATGACCATTTTACCCCTGGTTGATACTGTTTTGGCCATAACTTTTGACTGGAAATGAATTTTGACCTGAAACCACTTCCATTGGCTTCCGATGATGGTTTCTCTTTCCGTAGAGTGGTCACATTAGCCAAACGGACTTACCGTTTGGGAGATATGGCTGAAACAAGTTTCAGATGGTGAAAAACAGCTTAATTGGGCTTAACCGGGTGATTAGCAGCTAGGCCCAGAGGGGAATTTCGGGTTTAGGGGTATATAGGGGCTGATTAGGGTTAGAAAACATTTCTTTAGACATTTTCCAGCCGCCACTTTCATTCCTCTTAACCTAGCCATGGCCTCCACTCTCTAAATCTCTCTAAAACACCCAAAATCACTTCCTAATCAAGGATTAAGGCTTAGAGGCATCAAATCAAGGAAGATTAGTACAAGGACCGAGGTAGAGCTGCTGTTATATATTGGAATTCGTGCAAATCAGAGGTTCACTTCAGATCTGAAAGTTTTATTGTGGCAAAGGTGAGTGATTTGCATAGTTTTTGCACTAATTACCGTAATTAAGAGTAATTAGTGAAGATTAGCGAATTTATACACTAATAAATTCTGGAAAAATGTTTAGAAATTCTTAAATAATATTTTATGCCTCTGTTAGAAATTTGGTTCGATTTGATTAAGTTTTGTTAACCCTATGATTAGATTTACTTAAAAATGCTTAAGGGAAAATTTGGGGTTTTGACCATGTTTGATCCACTTTACATGCTATGATTTGTGTTATGGTGCTCGTGGTCGATACTATACGTTGCTATGACTGTATGAGATGTTTTGTGATTGTTTAGAAGTGTTAGTTTGGTCAAAAACGCCGTCGAATGGCGTAAACTGCTCGCTGGAAGAACTGCAGGAAATCATCCGAACCGCACCGGATCGGTGGAAGTGAGGGCGACCCGATCCGATGGCGCGATCCGATCCGTCGACGACTGAAGACCCCGATCCGATGGTGCCGATCCGATCCGATCAAGACTCCGCGAGACGACCCGTGCTGCTTCACGAAGTGGCGACCCGATCCGCCTATGGATGGTGACCACGAACCGATCCCTCGCGTCTGAAGTTCACGATCCGATCCGATGGAAACTGGAGACCACGATCCAAATAGAAGGCACGAACTGAACTGGCTTTCCGACCCGATCCACTTCAGAAGCACGATCCGAACCGAAGTTATGCACTTGAGAGGACGCCGCGAGCTGAAGGGCACGACCTGGAGAGGTGCGACCCGATCCGACAAAGGGAGAACGATCCGATCCGATTGGGGAGGCGCGTCACGAACCGAACCATCCAAGGGAGCACGATCCGAGGAGAAGACTGAATGAAGACCGATCCGGGAGTGAAGACTATAACCCGAGATGCAAAGGAAGTCCAAATGAGAAGTTAGAACTCAAGATTCAAATGGGAATCAACGAGTTCGCTTCATGGTTGGGCTTTGCTGCGGGACGCGTGCCAAGGAGTTATCGACGTCTATAGCTTTGGACCACTATGGTAGGAGGTACGAAGGCGGATCCAGGGCCATTATGGCATAGGTAGGACCAAGGGCTACAACCAATGAAGTGGGTCATTGAAATGTTTGGTCGTGACTCCATATGTTTAGCTTGGTCATAGCAGGGTTTCTACAAGTCGGGATTCGTCGTTACCTCAGTTTGTCTAGTGTTCCAAAGTGGTAGATATCGTATGCTTTACGCACTGAGTGAGAGATGTGAGGATGGTTGCTATGGATGATTTGTTTGCTATCATTGTGACATGCACACCCCACCCCCGTATTCTTACACTATTCATTATGGCGCCTTGGAGTATTGTACGGTATGTGGTACTAACTCTTTGGTTGCAGGTCCAGGTTCAGGTATGGTTTAGTATACCTGTTATTGTTCTGTTTAGATGCTTATCGCTCATACCAGGCTTTATGTCTGACCCAGAGTTTTATGTCTCCTCTTATTACTCTGGGTGCTCACACGAGCAGACTAGAGACAGGTTAGCTGGTGATGCACGGGTAGATGATCCGGAGACGAGCAGGAGGCTTCCACGTAATATATATATAATATTCTCCCTGTGTTGTTGAAGATCACTGCTTGGGCATTGGTGGTGCATCTTCTACTTTAGCTTTCTTTTGTTTAGAGACAGTAAATTTGGAAAATTGTAATAAGTTGTATATGGATTTCCGCTGCTCTGATGATTGATGTTGATTTTAGTTATCAGCTTATGCACTGTCTCACCTGTTTTGTGTCAAGTATGTTGTTAATATATTTTATTCCATGCGCTGTGAGACATTCTAAAGGTTCCTTGATTAGTTCATTCCCTTCTTTCTTTTCTTCTGACGACCGTTCTGTGCTAGCTGGGCATGGGTACAGCGCACTTTCGGAGGAAATGCAGGTTGGTGCGGGGCGGGCCGTCACACTTGGTATCAGAGCTCTAGGTTGCGTAGTTAACCTAGGGAAGTTATCAGGGAGAGATAATATACGTATACGAGAGAGCGTATTTGTGATTATTTTGATTTTTAAAAGCTAAATATATATACTATTACTAGTATAAGGATGAAGTCGTACTGCACTAGCACCACTATGGGGTCGTTAATCGTTTTCTTTTTCAGATTGACGATGAGCCGATATACTATAGGTGCTGGTAGGGGAGCCAATAATGGGAATGCTACTGACATGAGGACGATGTTTACTGACCTCATGAGAGAGATGCTTAGAGATGTACAGAGGGCCGCTCCCAATGGTGGAAATGGTGGTGGTCCAATGGTGCAGGCGCCAAGAGTCGACTTCGCCAAGCTGAATAAGGATTATACTAGCCTTGGTGGGAAGCCGTTCCACGGAACGGAGTCGGCTACGAATGTTCAGGATTGGTTGGATAGTTGCGAACGTATCTTCGAGGATTTGGGTATCGAGGATGCAATGAAGAGAAAGCTAGCGTCCCGTCAGCTGCAAGGGCGGGCAATGAATTGGTGGAATGCTATAAAGGCAGCTACTCCCGAAGATCAGATTACTTGGGAGCAGTTTAAGGCTCGCTTTAGCGAGAAGTTCATTCCGGCTGCTCAGAAGTCAGTGTTGTTCAAGAAATTCTTGGAGCTCAAGCAGAATGGCAGAGCTGTCTCGGAGTATATTGCTGAATTTGACACTTTGTCAAAATATGGGTTATCTCTTATTGATACTGCCGAGAAAAAGAATGAGAAATTCATAACTGGTTTGGATCAGTACTTGGGGGAAAAACTTATTAACCACATCGATGAGACGTTTAAATCGATTGTGGGGAAAGCGTTAAGATCAGAAAGTCTCTACCCTAAGTCGAAGACTGAGGTTGCATCTGCAGAAGAGCCAAAACCACAAGCAAGTGGTGGAGGCAAGGGTGGTTCCCAGAATAAGAGAAAGCAGAACCAAGCTAAGGATGGCCAGAAGAAAAAGAATAAGCGGGATGTGGAGTGCTTCAGCTGTGGTAAGAAGGGCCATTATGCTAGTAATTGTCGGGCCAAGCCAGCAGATAGGAAGTGCTTCAACTGTGGCCAAATGGGACATCATAAGGACAAGTGTCCACAGCCCCCTAAAGAAAAGCAAATGGTGAAAGCCTACGCTCTTAATGCTATTCCTTCTTCGTCGAATGCCCCAACAGCGGCGGAGAAGGGAAAGAATGTCGTCATTCAAGGTATGCTTTCTGTTTATGATGTTCCTGTTAGAGTTTTGTTCGATACCGGAGCTTCCAGTTCTTTCATATCTAGTGACCTGGTAGATAGGTTGGGATTGGAGCCCGAGATTGTCGATAGACCTTTAGTAGTGACAAACCCGATTGGTGGTTCGACTAGCCTTAGCATGATTTGCCGTAATGTGGTCTTATCGAGTCATGGATGCATGTTTGTTTGTGATTTCTTTGTTTTGGGCTTTACTGGGTTTGGCATTATTTTGGGAGTAGATTGGCTCTGAAGATACGGGGTGGTGGTAGACTGTGAGGGCTTTTTGGTGACAGCTAGAGCGGATGATGGGCGGAGGATAGTGTTTGGTGGTCTACCCAGTGAGGGGGTATTGGCTAGTTTTCTAAACTCCCTCGACATTCCGCATAGTGAGTTGTCAGGTTTGCCCGTGGTTGGCCAGTATCCGGATGTTTTCGAAGAAGTGACCGGACTTCCACCACACCGAGAGATTGAGTTTCGTATTGATTTGGTAAAGGATGCCAGGCCTATAGTGATGCCACTTCGTCGTATGGCACCAAGAGAGCAGCGAGAGCTCGAGGTGCAAGTCAGCGATCTTTTGAAGAAGGGATTTATCAGAAGGAGTGTTTCTGAATGGGGAGCACCAGTTGTGTTTGCTACCAAGGCGGATGGTTCCCTTCGTTTGTGTGTAGACTACCGCGAGTTGAATAAAGTGACGAGGAAGAATAAGTATCCTCTACCGCGGATAGATGATTTGTTCGATCAGTTGAGTGGCGCGAGGATATTTTCTCAGTTGGATCTCGCGACAGGTTTTCATCAGCTTAGAGTGGAAGCTGAGAGTATAGCTAAAACGGCATTTCGAACGCCGTCTGGATTTTATGAGTGGTTGGTTATGCCATTTGGGCTGACTAATGCCCCGGCATATTTTGTGGATCTTATGAATAGGGTATTCAGAGATCAGTTGAATAAGTCTGTCCTTGTGTTCGTTGATGATATTTTGGTCTATTCGAGGACAGAGGAAGAACACAAGGAACATTTAAGAGTAGCGATGGAGGTGTTGAGAAAACACCAATTGAAAGCAAAGTTTTCTAAGTGTCACTTCTGGAAGAGGGAAGTGAGGTTCTTGGGCCATGTTGTATCAGAGAATGGTATTGCCGTAGACCCGGCAAAGGTGGCTACGGTACAAGATTGGCCTACGCCCAAGAACGCAACAGATGTAAGAAGTTTCTTGGGATTAGCTGGATATTATCGTAAGTTTATCCAAGGTTTCTCCAAGATAGCAGCACCATTGACCCAGTTGACCAAGAAGAATCAAGCTTTTGTCTGGGATGAAAGGTGCGAGAATGCATTTAAAAATATAAAGGACAAGTTGACAAGCGCACCAGTGTTAGTCATTCCTAAGGGGGATGAAGAGATGACGGTATACACGGATGCCTGTGGTACCGGACTGGGTGCTGTATTGATGCAAGGCGGTAGGGTTGTAGCTTACGCAAGTCGGCAATTGAAACCGCACGAGAGAAGATACCCTACCCATGATTTAGAATTGGCAGCGATCGTGTTCGCGTTAAAGATGTGGAGACACTATCTCTTGGAAGAAAGATTTGAGCTGTTTACTGATCATAAGTCGTTGAAGTATCTATTCTCCCAGAAGGATTTAAATCTCCGTCAGCAGAGATGGTTAGAGTTCTTAGCTTCCTATGATTTTGACATCGCATACACACCGGGAAAGGGTAATGCGGTGGCTGATGCATTGAGTAGAAGACATGCCAGCTTAGGGGCTATGTTCCTTGAATGGAAGGAACTGGAGTTTATCGCGGGGTTTGATTTCAGACCAAAGTGCGAATTGGATCCAGAAATGTTAGCAAGTTTGACGATCAGACCCACTTTGATTGAGCGGATCGGCTCTAGTCAGAGGGACGATCCTAACCTATTGGAAATCATCTCCAAGTTAGAGATGTGTGTCAATGAGGAGATGAACTAGTATGGGCTTGATCGAGATGGATGGCTTAGAAAGAATGGAAAGCTTGTTGTACCCAATGTCAATGGATTGAGAGATGAAGTGCTTAGAGAATGTCATCACTCAAAGCTGACTATTCACCCCGGTGGTAACAAGATGTATCGAGATATGAAGCAGACTTACTACTGGGAAGGGATGAAAAGAGACGTTGGGAAGTTTATATCCAAGTGCATGAATTGCCAGCTAGTTAAAGCCGAGCAAAAGAAGCCTAGTGGGTTGTTGCAGCCCTTAGAAATTCCCGAATGGAAATGGGAGCAAGTCTCGATGGATTTCATCGATGGGTTACCAAGGACTAGATCGGGATATGACAGCATTTGGGTAATTGTAGATTGACTGACTAAAAGTGCAAGGTTTATACCAGTCAAATCGACCAGAATGGCAGCTAAGTTAGCAGAATTGTATATGAAGTGGGTAGTGAGATTTCATGGAGTGACTAAAGGCATTGTGAGCGACCGAGACCCGTTATTCACCAGTGGGTTTTGGAAGAGCTTACAAGAAGCTCTAGGGTCAGAATTACATCTCAGTACCGCATATCATCCTCAGACCGACGGTCAGACGGAGAGGGTGAATCGTATTTTGGAAGATCTCTTGAGAGCATGTATATTGGATTTTGGTGGATCATGGGATGACCATTTGCATCTAGTAGAGTTTGCATATAATAATAGCTACCAATCCAGTATCGGTATGGCTCCGTTTGAAGCTTTGTACGGAAGACCGTGTAACTCACCATCATGTTGGATAGAGACTGGCGAGAAGTTTATGCTTGGACCAGATGTGGTGAGGGAAACTTCAGATAAAATCAAGACCATTCAACAACGAATGAAGGCTGCTCAAGATAGGCAGAAGAGTTATGCTGATAAGAGGAGAAGAGACCTAAAATTCTCCGTTGGTGACTTGGTGTTTGTCAAGATTTCTCGTTGAAGAGCGTAATACGATTTGGCAGGAGAGGCAAATTAGCACCAAGATTTGTTGGTCCATTCCCTGTTCTTGAACTAGTCGGGAATTTGGCATATAGAATTGACTTACCGGAGAAGATGGCGGGAGTTCACAACGTATTTCATGTTTCCCAACTAAGGAAGTTCGTTCACGACTCAGATATGACTATCTCACCTGATCAGTTAGAGGACTTCGAAGTAGAACCCGAGGCGGTTGGGAACCGCAAGCCGGCCCGGATTGTCGAGCACGACATGAAGCAACTTCGAAGGAAGGCGGTGAAGTTAGTCAAGGTACAGTGGAGCGAGGACGAGAATGATTGTACTTGGGAGACAGAGGAGAACATTAGGAAGACATACCCAGAACTCTTTGCCTGGTAAGATTTTGACTTCAATTTAGTTTTCCGCATGCTAGGATAGACTTGTTTGCTTGTTTTGCATGTTTGATTGTTGTATGTGGTTGTTAGGCATGCGAGATCCTTTGTATGTTTTGGGTTAAGGAATTTCGGGGACGAAATTTCTTAAGGGGGGGAGAGTGTAACGACCCGTATTCTACGCATCATAGGATCGTAGGATATTTATTTCTTTCACATACGAAGTCGTATGGTCATGTAACTTTGGGAGACGACTATTGGGGTCATTTCCCATGTTCATGATTTTTCCTGATTTTTAAATGACCATTTTACCCCTGGTTGATACTGTTTTGGCCATAACTTTTGACTGGAAATGGATTTTGACCTGAAATCACTTCCATTGGCTTCGGATGATGGTTTCTCTTTCCGTAGAGTGGTCACATTAGCCAAACGGACTTACCGTTTGGGAGATATGGCTGAAACAAGTTTCAGATGGTGAAAAACAGCTTAATTGGGCTTAACCGGGTGATTAGCAGCTAGGCCCAGAGGGGAATTTCGGGTTTAGGGGTATATAGGGGCTGATTAGGGTTAGAAAACATTTCTTTAGACATTTTCCAGCCGCCACTTTCATTCCTCTTAACCTAGCCATGGCCTCCACTCTCTAAATCTCTCTAAAACACCCAAAATCACTTCCTAATCAAGGATTAAGGCTTAGAGGCATCAAATCAAGGAAGATTAGCACAAGGACCGAGGTAGAGCTGCTGTTATATATTGGAATTCGTGCAAATCAGAGGTTCACTTCAGATCTGAAAGTTTTATTGTGGCAAAGGTGAGTGATTTGCATAGTTTTTGCACTAATTACCGTAATTAAGAGTAATTAGTGAAGATTAGCGAATTTATACACTAATAAATTCTGGAAAAATGTTTAGAAATTCTTAAATAATATTTTATGCCTCTGTTAGAAATTTGGTTCGATTTGATTAAGTTTTGTTAACCCTATGATTAGATTTACTTAAAAATGCTTAAGGGAAAATTTGGGGTTTTGACCATGTTTGATCCACTTTACATGCTATGATTTGTGTTATGGTGCTCGTGGTCGATACTATACGTTGCTATGACTGTATGAGATGTTTTGTGATTGTTTAGAAGTGTTAGTTTGGTCAAAAACGCCGTCGAATGGCGTAAACTGCTCGCTGGAAGAACTGCAGGAAATCATCCGAACCGGACCGGATCGGTGGAAGTGAGGGCGACCCGATCCGATGGCACGATCCGATCCGTCGACGACTGAAGTCCCCGATCCGATGGTGCCGATCCGATCCGATCAAGACTCCGCGAGACGACCCGTGCTGCTTCATGAAGTGGCGACCCGATCCGCCTATGGATGGTGACCACGAACCGATCCCTCGCGTCTGAAGTTCACGATCCGATCCGATGGAAACTGGAGACCACGATCCAAATAGAAGGCATGAACTGAACTGGCTTTCCGACCCGATCCACTTCAGAAGCACGATCCGAACCGAAGTTATGCACTTGAGAGGACGCCGCGAGCTGAAGGGCACGACCTGGAGAGGTGCGACCCGATCCGACAAAGGGAGAACGATCCGATCCGATTGGGGAGGCGCGTCACGAACCGAACCATCCAAGGGAGCACGATCCGAGGAGAAGACTGAATGAAGACCGATCCGGGAGTGAAGACTATAACCCGAGATGCAAAGGAAGTCCAAATGAGAAGTTAGAACTCAAGATTCAGATGGGAATCAACGAGTTCGCTTCATGGTTGGGCTTTGCTGCGGGACGCGTGCCAAGGAGTTATCGACGTCTATAGATTTGGACCACTATGGTAGGAGGTACGAAGGCGGATCCAGGGCCATTATGGCATAGGTAGGACCAAGGGCTACAACCAATGAAGTGGGTCATTGAAATGTTTGGTCGTGACTCCATATGTTTAGCTTGGTCATAGCAGGGTTTCTACAAGTCGGGATTCGTCGTTACCTCAGTTTGTCTAGTGTTCCAAAGTGGTAGATATCGTATGCTTTACGCACTGAGTGAGAGATGTGAGGATGGTTGCTATGGATGATTTGTTTGCTATCATTGTGACATGCACACCCCACCCCCGTATTCTTACACTATTCATTATGGCGCCTTGGAGTATTGTACGGTATGTGGTACTAACTCTTTGGTTGCAGGTCCAGGTTCAGGTATGGTTTAATATACCTGTTATTGTTCTGTTTAGATGCTTATCGCTCATACCAAGCTTTATGTCTGACCCAGAGTTTTATGTCTCCTCTTATTACTCTGGGTGCTCACACGAGCAGACTAGAGACAGGTTAGCTGGTGATGCACGGGTAGATGATCCGGAGACGAGCAGGAGGCTTCCACGTAATATATATATAATATTCTCCCTGTGTTGTTGAAGATCACTGCTTGGGCATTGGTGGTGCATCTTCTACTTTAGCTTTCTTTTGTTTAGAAACAGTAAATTTGGAAAATTGTAATAAGCTGTATATGGATTTCCGCTGCTCTGATGATTGATGTTGATTTTAGTTATCAGCTTATGCACTATCTCACCTGTTTTGTGTCAAGTATGTTGTTAATATATTTTATTCCATGCGCTGTGAGACATTCTACAGGTTTCTTGATTAGTTCATTCCCTTCTTTCTTTTCTTCTAACGACCGTTCTGTGCTAGCTGGGCATGGGTACAGCGCACTTTCGGAGGAAATGCAGGTTGGTGCGGGGCGGGCCGTCACAATTTCATATTCAATGTAGATGTTATTTGCTTTGTAATTGGGGATTTTTAAAGGGACTCCATTTTTTGTTAAGGGTAGGCTAAATTTAAGGGGACTCCATCTTATTTTTTATTTATTAAGGGGGGTTTGGAATTTTCAACAGTAAAATAAAATATAGACTAAAGTACCCCCCCCCCCCCCCGCGCCTCATCATCCCTTAACCACGTCAATCTGAGTTCGATCTGAGTTCGATCCAAACACGCCGCGAGGTAAAAAAAATTCAAATGTTGATAAATCCCCTTTTTGAAATTTTAGATTTTGTTGAAAAAGATGAATACAATTTGCAGAAACTGAATGAATTTCGTCTATTTGCGTGAATGATGAATACAATTCGTCGTGAAAATTTTAGATTTTGTTCGAGGGTTAATACAGTGTGTTACCGTTTAGATCTTACAGTTTGATAAAAAAACAACCTCACTGTGAGATGATTTGTTAAAAGTAATTACATTAAAACAGTGTACATATTCCAACATTAAAACAAATGTTTATTAAGTGAATTTATGCTTGTGTTCATGCTGTGTTAAGCGTATGTGTATGTTGTTACTCTTTTTTTTTCATTTCTAGCTAGTGTGTTTTGTAAGTGTTTATTTGTTGTTATTGTGTTCCATGCTTACTTTGATAGTGTAAACTAAAGTAAACAATGCTTGAATATGTTATTTTCACGTGTGCGGAACGTTTATGTTTCATGTATTATTATTTTCTGTGTGTAGAATAAAATTAGAGTTTATGTTTTAAGGTTGCATTAATGAAGAGTATAAGGTTAGTATTGGAAATTTTATTAATATGTTTAAGG
This sequence comes from Allium sativum, assembly GCA_030737875.1. Lineage (NCBI taxonomy): Eukaryota > Viridiplantae > Streptophyta > Magnoliopsida > Asparagales > Amaryllidaceae > Allium > Allium sativum. The sequence continues at coordinate 38,004,477 of CM060917.1, read as the reverse complement.
GGAGGCTAATTTATTTTAACCCCCCTTAACAATTTTAAAATAAACTGAAAATGGTAATCCTCTTAACCGAAAGTGGAGTCACTTTAACAATCCCCTTGTAATTTTCAAATTTTCATTTTACAGTTAATTTCTCTTGCGGATGATAATCTCGCTCATTAGACATAATCGTTACCTTAATTTCCTAACATTTTCTAACTTTTTAAAGATCCTTTTCGGTTTAATTTTCCACTACCAATATCAACAGAAGTGGTACCATGACCAATGTCAGGTTTGAATTGCATTTGACATGCTCCTTCTTTCTTTTACATTTAAATTTGGAAAACACTGTCATAATTACTGAGTTTTACTTCCTCTTACCTACAACATCAAATAATATATGTAAGTTTGTACAATCACAATTTTGCAACTATTTTTTTTAGTGCAATTCACTTTAATTATGGCTTTCTTTCAATCCCGAAAAATCACTAGATGTTTATTACTTCATGTACCTTAATGTTATGTGATGGAAAGGGATATCTGATTGCATTGTTTATGCGTTAGGAGCTAAAGTCATGACTCATAACATAAATATGACAATATGGGCTGCAATGGTTATGCCAGTACAGATGATATTGGCCGCAAATATGTGTGTAGGTCAAAGTTATAAGTCATGACTATAAACACAGTTACTTTTATCTTATCGTTTCATGTTGAAAATTTATACATCAACAAATTGCTCAAAGATTATTGGTATAGTGGTATTACTCACTGAGTTAACCAAATTTTCATCCTAAGTATGCCAGATCTTCTGTATCTTTTGCAAACTTCTCAAGTTTGACTTATGCTCACTAATAAACAATACATGTTTTCAACTTTAGCTTCATTGTCATATTTCAATATCCTTAATGGTTAGGTAATTTTCCAAGTTTTCCAAATTTAGGGTACTTAGAAAATATTTTGGTTTGGGCAGAGTAATAGTACTTTAGGAAATAAAATAAGGATCCAATTATTGTTCCAAAATTAGTGTATAGCCAAGAGTCATGTGCGAAGCACTGGTTCGCACAAGTAATGAATATGAAAACCAAAGTAATTTTTAAAAAAGATGGTCCATATTGAGTAATGTTGACGTAAACTGTTTATTTTAGTGTACTGTATGTTAAGCAACCATTGGTTTATGAATAGAATTTGTTGAAAGATAATTGAATTTTTGCAAAAACTTAGATTTGAACTTGCGACCTTATGTTTATATTAAGAAAATGTATTTTGAATGGTTTTTACTTACACCAAAAAATATGTTTGCTAAAAGTATAAATCACCAACTAGGCTTTTTTGGCACCAATAAAGTGGTCGTGCCGGAGTGGTTATCGGGCATGACTAGAAATCATGTGGGCTTTGCACGCGCAGGTTCGAATCCTGCCGACCACGTACTGGTTTTACTATTATCACCTAAGGCTCTATTTGTTGAGTGTTTAGTTACATTTCACATTTATAATAATTTTTACGCTCGTATGAAGTTAACTAGAGATTTCGATACATGGTTACAAAGATTTAAGGCATTTTTGTTATATTCTAACGATGCAATTTCATCAATACATCAATGAAATTCTGATTATGAACTACGACCAAAATAACTCATGACTTACAAGCGTTTAATTCAAAATGGCTAAAAATCCTACAGGCATATTTCATATCTTATAAATACATATAATGTGAATAGTCATGAGAAATTAGTCTAAAAAAAGCGCTTCTGTTAATGTTTCGTTCTATTTCCCATCTACTAATGATTCTTAGACACGAAGTTAATTTGAGGGCGGATTCTGAAATGCACTAGTGATTGTCAAGTTTTCATGGTAATTTTGTTATGTACTAATGATGTAATCACTAGTAAATTCAATCATTAAAATTATGATTATGAACTACGATCCAAAAAATGCTTGACTTAGTAGCGCTAAGTCTGAAGTTCCCCAATCTCATCCACGTATATTATATGTCATACAGATAAATATTTATAATGTGAATGGTCCCAAGATATTATTCTGAAAATTCATTTGAGCACCGAAGGTTATTGATAAGTATGACAAACACCATATTGCATTAGTGACTAGTGTAGCACAAGGAAAAAAAATGATAGCATGTGCAGCGCAGAAAATTTAAGCCTATAAATGGGCTACAGAATAGTATTATAGGGAAATAAAATAAGTTGGTTCCTAAAGTAAACGTGAACATTTATTTATTTTTATTTAGTTTATACTGCTCCTGATTTAAGCATGGTATAGTCAGACAAATTATCATAACCAATTTAGTAAGCTTGAAATATAATAAATGAAGTCTTATATGATTGCCTCTAGGTATCTAATGTTTGTAAGATGAAACTTAGGCTTCCGTCTCTACAATGTAGGAAAATGAAAAAATCCTAATGCTATTGAAACAATACCAATAAAATCGGCATTAAAAAAGCTTGTACCACAATAAAGTGGTCGTGCCAGAGTGGTTATTGGGCATGACTAGAAATCGTGTGGGCTCTGCCCGCGCAGGTTCGAATCCTACGACCATATATTTATTTTAATAATATCTCTAGAGACCACTTTTGTTGAACGTTTGGTTATATCTCCCATTTACTAATTACTTTTACACAGATATGAAGTTAATAAAAGCCTCTGATACATGGTTACAAAGATTTTATGCATTTTTGTTACTTTCTGACTAAGCAATTTCGACTAAATTCAATCATCAACATTATGACTATGAATAACGACAGAAAAATCAATGACTTAAAAGCGTTGAATTCAAAATGAACAAAATTCCTACATGCATATTTATATATTATGAACTGAGAAATTAGTCTGAAAAGACCGCTTTTGTTGAATGTTTAGTTCCATTTTCCATTTATTGATGACTTTTGGACACAAAATTGTGATTATAAATTACGACCAAAAGTGACCATTACTTAAAAGAGTTGAATTCAAAATAACCAAAACTACAACATGCTTATTTTGTATATTATAAACATTTATTATGTGAATGGCTCTGAGAAACTAGTTTGAAAAGACCACTTTTGTTTAATGTTTAATTCCATTTTTGATTTACCGATGATTTTTAGACATGAAGTTAACTTGAGGACGGATTCCGAAATGTACTACATGATTGCCATGTTTTCACGATAACTTCGTTACATACTGATGATGTAATCACTACTAAATTCGTTCATCAAAATTATAATTATGAACTATGAACCAAAAAATGCATGACTTAATAGCATTGAATTTGAAGTTACCAAAACTCATGCATGATTATTGTATATCTTATAGATAAATATTTATAATGTGAATGGTTCTAAGAAATTAATCTGAAACTTCACTTTTCACAACGGAGATTTTTTATCAAAATTGTAATCACCCTCTTGTATTAGCGACTAGTGTAGCCTAGGGGAAAATGATAGCAAGTGTAATCTCGAAAAAATTTCTGTGAACCGGCAACTGAATAATGATTATATTAAAAGAAAGTAAATTGATTCCTAACCTAAATATGAACATTTATTTATGTTTATTTCCTTTAGGGAGCAGCTATTGGGATATAAAAATAAACACAAAATTAGAGGCGTAAATTGCGGAGCATTAGATTTATTTGTCTTTGTTTAGAAGACGTTCCAATGGAGGATCTTGTAACGACCCGCATTCTACGCATCATAGGATCGTAGGATATTTATTTCTTTCACATACGAAGTCGTATGGTCATGTAACTTTGGGAGACGACTATTGTGGTCATTTCCCATGTTCATGATTTTTCCCGATTTTTAAATGACCATTTTACCCCTAGTTGGCACTGTTTTGGCCATAACTTTTGACTGGAAATGAATTTTTGTCTGAAACCACTTCCATTGGCTCCGGATGATGGTTTCTCTTTCCGTAGAGTGGTCACATTAGCCAAACGGACTTACCGTTTGGGAGATATGGCTGAAACAAGTTTCAGATGGTGAAAGACAGCTTAATTGGGCTTAACCGGGTGATTAACAGCTAAGCCCAAGGGGAATTTCGGATTTAGGGGTATATAGGGGCTGATTAGGGTTAGAAAACATTTCTTTAGACATTTTCCAGCCGCCACTTTCATTCCTCTTGACCTAGCCATGGCCTCCACTCTCTAAATCTCTCTAAAACACCCAAAAATCACTTTCTAATTGAAGATTAGGCTTAGCAAACATCAAATCAAGGAGTATTAGCACGAGAACCGAGGTAGAGCTGCTGTGTAAGATTGGGAACAGCGCCAAATCAGAGAATATTTCAGTTTTGGGGTTTTAGTTGTGGCCAAGGTGAGTGATAGCATCGTTTTGACACTAATTACAGTTAATTAAGGGTAATTAGTGAAGATTAGCGAATTTATACACCAATAAATTCTGGAAAAATGTTTAGAAATTCTTAAATAATATTTCATGCCTCTGTTATAAAATTTAGACGATTTGGTTAAGTTTTACTAAGTATGTACTTAAACATGATTAAGAGGGACTATGGGAAAATATGAAGTTTTAGTCACTTTTGATCCCTTTTGATTCATTTGAATTGTTGTTTGCTGTTTGTGGTTGCTATTACATGTTGCTATGACTCTATGGTATGTTTTATGATTGATTAGAATAGTTAAATTGCTCGAAAACGTCGTCGAATGGCGTAGAAAGCTCACTGGAAAGTTGCAGAAATGTGCAGGTTCCTAACCGGATCGGATCGGATGGGGGGCTCGGATCGGAAATGTGAACTGGGCAAGAAACCCGACCCGAACCGGAGTTTGGCACACAGGGGACTTGGCGAGAAGGAAGGCCGTTTGCTTAGATTTGGAGTGGACAAGGGGATCGGATCGGAAGAATAGTGGAGACCAGAACGGATCGACCTAAGAATGGAAAGCTACAGCGGGAGAAGGTGAAGGGATCGGATCGGATCGGATCGGAGTGGATGGAAAAGAGGGAGCTGATCGAAGAAGTTTGGAAGGAAGAAAGCAACCCGACCCGACCCGGAGGAGGACACTGACCCGACCCGGAGGACACCGACCCGACCCAAAGTAGGGTATCCGACCCGAACCGAATGAAGAGATGACCACCGACCCGAACCGAACCGACGAGGGTGATGACTACCGAACCGAACCGAATTCTAGAGCTGCTACTGCACGACAACTTTTCTGAAGACCCACTCCAATTCGACCAAACCCGAGATGCAAAGGAAGTCCAAATGAGAAGTTAGAGCTTAAGATTCAGATGGGGATCAACGAGTTCGCTTCATGGTTGGGCTTTGCTGCGGGACGCGTGCCAAGGAGTTATCGACGTCTATAGCTTTGGACCACTATGGTAGGAGGGACGAAGGCGGATTCAGGGCCATTATGGCATAGGTAGGACCAAGGGCTACAACCAATGAAGTGGGTCATTGAAATGTTTGGTCATGACTCCATATGTTTAGCTTGGTCATAGCAGGGTTTCTACAAGTCGGGATTCGTCGTTACCTCAGTTTGTCTAGTGTTCCAAAGTGGTAGATGTCGTACGCTTTACGCACTGAGTGAGAGATGTGAGGATGGTTGCTATGGATGATTTGTTTGCTATCATTGTGACATGCACACCCCACCCCTGTATTCTTACACTATTTTTATGGCACCTTAGAGTATTGTACGGTATGTGGTACTAACTCTTTGGTTGCAGGTCCAGGTTCAGGTATGGTTTAGTATACCTGTTATCATTCTGTTTAGATGCTTATCGCTCATACCAGGCTTTATGTCTGACCCAGAGTTTTATGTCTCCTCTTATTACTCTGGGTGCTCACACGAGCAGACTAGAGACAAGTTAGCTGGTGATGCACGGGTAGATGATCCGGAGACGAGCAGGAGGCTTCCACGTACTATATACATAATATTCTCCCTGTGTTGTTGAAGATCACTGCTTGGGCATTGTTGGTGTATCTTCTACTTTAGCTTTCTTTTGTTTAGAGACAGTAAATTGGGAAAATTGTAATAAGCTGTATTTGGATTTCCGCTGCTTTGATGATTGATGTTGATTTTAGTTATCAGCTCATGCACTGTCTCACCTGTTTTATGTCAAGTATGTTATTATTGTATTTTATTCCATGCGCTGTGAGACATTCTACAGGTTCCTTGATTAGTTCATTCCTTTCTTTCCTTTCCTTGACGACCGTTCCATGCTAGTCGGGCATGTGTACAGCGCACTTCCGGAGGAAATGCAGGCTGGTGCGGGGCGGGCTGTCACATTTGGTATCAGAGCTCTAGGTTGCGTAGTTAACCTAGGGAAGTCATCAGGGAGAGATAATATACGTATACGAGAGAACGTATTTGTGATTACTTTGGTTTTTAAAAGCTATATATATATATAGACTATTAGTAGTATAAGGATGAAGTCGTACTGCACTAGCACCACTATGGAGTCGTTAATCGTTTCCTTTTTCAGATTGACGATGAGCCGATATACTAGAGGTGCTGGTAGGGGAGCCAATAATGGGAATGCTGCTGACATGAGGACGATGTTTACTGACCTCATGAGAGAGATGCTTAGAGATGTACAGAGGGCAGCTCCCAATGGTGGAAATGGTGGTGGTCCAATAGTGCAGGCACCAAGAGTCGACTTCGCCAAGCTGAATAAGGATTATACTAGCCTTGGTGGGAAGCCGTTCCATGGAACGGAGTCGGCTACGGATGTTCAGGATTGGGTGGATAGTTGCGAACGTATCTTCGAGGATTTGTGTATCGAGGATGCGATGAAGAGAAAGCTAGCGTCCCGTCAGCTGCAAGGGCGGGCAATGAATTGGTGGAATGCTATAAAGGCAGCTACTCCCGAAGACCAGATTACTTGGGAGCAGTTTAAGGCTCACTTTAGTGAGAAGTTCATTCCAGCTGCTCAGAAGTCAATGTTGTTTAAGAAATTCTTGGAGCTCAAGCAGAATGGCAGGGCTGTCTCGGAGTATATTGCTGAATTTGACACTTTGTCAAAATATGGGTTATCTCTTATAGATACTGTCGAGAAAAAGAATGAAAAATTCATAACTGGTTTGGATCAGTACTTGGGGGAAAAACTTATTAACCACATCGATGAGACGTTTGAATCGATTGTGGGGAAAGCGTTAAGGTCAGAAAGTCTCTACCCTAAGCCGAAGACTGAGGTTGCATCCGCAGATGAGCCAAAGCCACAAGCTAGTGGTGGAGGCAAAGGTGGTTCCCAGAATAAGAGAAAGCAGAATCAGGCTAAGGATGGCCAGAAGAAAAAGAATAAGCAAGATGTGGAGTGCTTCAGCTGTGGTAAGAAGGGCCATTATGCTAGTAATTGTCGGGCCAAGCCAGCGGATAGGAAGTGCTTCAACTGTGGCCAAATGGGACATCACAAGGACAAGTGTCCACAGCCCCCTAAGGAAAAGCAAATGGTGAAAGCATATGCTCTTAATGCTATTCCTTCTTCGTCGAATGCCCCAACTGCGGCGGAGAAGGGAAAGAATGTCGTCATTCAAGGTATGCTTTCTGTTTGTGATGTTCCTGTTAGAGTTTTGTTTAATACCGGAGCTTCCAGCTCTTTCATATCTAGTGACCTGGTAGATAGGTTGGGATTGGAGCCCGAGATTGTCGATAGACCTTTAGTAGTGACGAACTCGATTGGTGGTTCGACTAGCCTTAGCATGATTTGTCGTAATGTGGTTCTATCGAGTCATGGATGCATGTTTGTTTGTGATTGCTTTGTTTTGGGCTTTACTGGGTTTGGCATTATTTTGGGAGTAGATTGGCTCCAAAGATACGGGGTGGTGGTAGACTGTGAGGGCTTCTTAGTGACAGCTAGAGCGGATGATGGGCGGAGGATAGTGTTTGGTGGTCTACCCAGTAAGGGGGTATTGGCTAGTTTTCTAAACTCCCTCGACATTCCGCATAGTGAGTTATCAGGTTTGCCCGTGGTTGGCCAGTATCCGGATGTTTTCGAAGAAGTGACCGGACTTCCACCACACCGAGAGATTGAGTTTCGTATTGATTTGGTAAAAGATGCCAGACCTATAGTGATGCCACTTCGTCGTATGGCACCAAGGGAGCAGCGAGAGCTCGGGGTGCAAGTCAGCGATCTTTTGAAGAAGGGGTTTATCAGAAGGAGTGTTTCTGAATGGGGAGCACCAGTTGTGTTTGCTACCAAGGCGGATGGTTCCCTTCGTTTGTGTGTAGACTACCGCGAATTGAATAAAGTGACGAGGAAGAATAAGTATCCTCTACCGCGGATAGATGATTTGTTCGATCAGTTGAGTGGCGCGAGAATATTTTCTCAGTTGGATCTCGCGATAGGTTTTCATCAGCTTAGAGTGGAAGCTGAGAGTATAGCTAAAACGGCATTTCGAACGCCGTCTGGATTTTATGAATGGTTGGTTATGCCGTTTGGGCTGACTAATGCCCCGACATATTTTGTGGATCTTATGAATAGGGTATTCAGAGATCAGTTGAATAAGTCTGTCCTTGTGTTCGTTGATGATATTTTGGTCTATTCGAGGACAGAGGAAGAACACAAGGAACATTTAAGAGTAGCGATGGAGGTGTTGAGAAAACACCAATTGAAAACAAAGTTTTCTAAGTGTCACTTCTGGAAGAGGGAAGTGAGGTTCTTGGGCCATGTTGTATCAGAGAATGGTATTGTCGTGGACCCGGCGAAGGTGGCTAAGGTACAGGATTGGCCTACGCCCAAGAATGCAACAGATGTAAGGAGTTTCTTGGGGTTAGCTGGATATTATCGTAAGTTTATCCAAGGTTTCTCCAAGTTAGCAGCACCATTGACCCAGTTGACCAAGAAGAATCAAGCTTTTATCTGGGATGAAAGGTGCGAGAATGCATTCAAGAGTCTAAAGGACAAGTTGACAAGCGCACCAGTGTTAGTCATTCCTAAGGGGGATGAAGAGATGACAGTATACACGGATGCCTGTGGTACCGGACTGGGTGCTGTATTGATGCAAGGCGGTAGGGTTGTAGCTTATGCAAGTCGGCAATTGAAACCGCACGAGAGAAGATACCCTACCCATGATTTAGAATTGGCAGCGATCGTGTTCGCGTTAAAGATGTGGAGACACTATCTCTTGGGAAAAAGATTTGAGCTGTTTACTGATCATAAGTCGTTAAAGTATCTCTTCTCTCAGAAAGATCTGAATCTCCGTCAGCAGAGATGGTTAGAGTTCTTAGCTTCCTATGATTTTGACATCGCATACACACCGGGAAAGGGCAATGCGGTGGCTGATGCATTGAGTAGAAGACATGCCAGCTTAGGGGCTATGTTCCTTGAATGGAAGCAACTGGAGTTTATCGCGGGGTTTGATTTCAGACCAAAGTGCGAATTGGATCCAGAAATGTTAGCAAGTTTGACGATCAGACCCACTTTAATTGAACGGATCGGCTCTAGTCAGAGGGACGATCCTAACCTATTGGAAATCATCTCCAAGTTAGAGATGGGTATTGATGAGGAGATGAACAAGTATGGGCTTGATCGAGATAGATGGCTTAGAAAGAATGGAAAGCTTGTTGTACCCAATGTCAATGGATTGAGGGATGAAGTGCTTAGAGAATGTCATCGCTCAAAGCTGACTATACACCCCGGTGGTAATAAGATGTATCGAGATATGAAGCAGACATACTACTAGGAAGGGATGAAAAGAGACGTTGGGAAGTTTATATCCAAGTGCATGAATTGCCAGCTAGTTAAAGCCGAGCAAAAGAAGCCTAGTGGGTTGTTACAGCCCTTAGAAATTCCCGAATGGAAATGGGAGCAAGTCTCGATGGATTTCATCGATGGGTTACCAAGGACTAGATCGGGATATGACAGCATTTGGGTAATTGTAGATCGACTAGTACGGCAGCTAAGTTAGCAGAATTGTATTTGAAGTGGGTAGTGAGATTTCATGGAGTACCTAAAGGCATTGTGAGCGACCGAGACCCGTTGTTCACTAGTGGGTTTTGGAAGAGCTTACAAGAGGCTCTAGGGTCAGAGTTACATCTCAGTACCGCATATCATCCTCAGACCGACGGTCAGACGGAAAGGGTGAATCGTATTTTAGAAGATCTCTTGAGAGCATGTATATTGGATTTTGGTGGATCATGGGATGACCATTTGCATCTAGTAGAGTTTGCATATAATAATAGTTACCAATCTAGTATCGATATGGCTCCGTTTGAAGCTTTGTACGGAAGACCGTGCAACTCACCATCATGTTGGATAGAGACTGGCGAGAAGTTTATGCTTGGACCAGATGTGGTGAGGGAAACTTCAGATAAAATCAAGATCATTCAACAACGAATGAAGGCAGCCCAAGATAGGCAGAAAAGTTATGCTGATAAAAGAAGAAGAGACTTAAAATTCTTCGTGGGTGACTTGGTGTTTGTCAAGATTTCTCCGTTAAAGAGCGTAATACGATTTGGCAGGAGAGGCAAATTAGCACCAAGATTTGTTGGTCCATTCCCTGTTCTTGAACTAGTCGGGAATTTGGCATATAGAATTGACTTACCGGAGAAGATGGCGGGAGTTCACAACGTATTTCATGTTTCCCAACTAAGGAAGTTCGTTCACGACTCAGATATGACTATCTCACCTGATCAGTTAGAGGACTTCGAAGTAGAACCGGAGGCGGTTGGGAACCGCAAGCCGGCCCGTATTGTCGCGCACGACATGAAGCAACTTCGAAGGAAGTCGGTGAAGCTGGTCAAGGTACAGTGGAGCGAAGACGAGAATGATTGTACTTGGGAAACAGAGGAGGACATAAGGAAGAAGTATCCAGAACTCTTTGTCTGGTAAGATTTTATTAGCGATTTAGTTTTCCGCATGCTAGGATAGACTTGTTTGCTTGCTTTTCATGTTTGATTGTTGTATGTGGTTGTTAGGCATGCGGGATCTTGTGTATGTTTTGGGTTAAGGAATTTCGGGGACGAAATTTCTTAAGGGGGGGAGAGTGTAACGACCCGCATTCTACGCATCATAGGATCGTAGGATATTTATTTCTTTCACATACGAAGTCGTATGGTCATGTAACTTTGGGAGACGACTATTGTGGTCATTTCCCATGTTCCCGATTTTTCCCGATTTTTAAATGACCATTTTACCCCTAGTTGGCACTGTTTTGGCCATAACTTTTGACTGGAAATGAATTTTTGCCTGAAACCACTTCCATTGGCTTCGGATGATGGTTTCTCTTTCCGTAGAGTGGTCACATTAGCCAAACGGACTTACCGTTTGGGAGATATGGCTGAAACAAGTTTCAGATGGTGAAAGACAGCTTAATTGGGCTTAACCGGGTGATTAACAGCTAAGCCCAAGGGGAATTTCGGATTTAGGGGTATATAGGGGCTGATTAGGGTTAGAAAACATTTCTTTAGACATTTTCCAGCCGCCACTTTCATTCCTCTTGACCTAGCCATGGCCTCCACTCTCTAAATCTCTCTAAAACACCCAAAAATCACTTTCTAATTGAAGATTAGGCTTAGCAAACATCAAATCAAGGAGTATTAGCACGAGAACCGAGGTAGAGCTGCTGTGTAAGATTGGGAACAGCGCCAAATCAGAGAATATTTCAGTTTTGGGGTTTTAGTTGTGGCCAAGGTGAGTGATAGCATCGTTTTGACACTAATTACAGTTAATTAAGGGTAATTAGTGAAGATTAGCGAATTTATACACCAATAAATTCTGGAAAAATGTTAAGAAATTCTTAAATAATATTTCATGCCTCTATTATAAAATTTAGACGATTTGGTTAAGTTTTACTAAGTATGTACTTAAACATGATTAAGAGGGACTATGGGAAAATATGAAGTTTTAGTCACTTTTGATCCCTTTTGATTCATTTGAATTGTTGTTTGCTGTTTGTGGTTGCTATTACATGTTGCTATGACTCTATGGTATGTTTTATGATTGATTAGAATAGTTAAATTGCTCGAAAACATCGTCGAATGGCGTAGAAAGCTCACTGGAAAGTTGCAGAAATGTGCAGGTTCCTAACCGGATCGGATCGGATGGGGGGCTCGGATCGGAAATGTGAACTGGGCAAGAAACCCGACCCGAACCGGAGTTTGGCACACAGGGGACTTGGCGAGAAGGAAGGCCGTTTGCTTAGATTTGGAGTGGACAAGGGGATCGGATCGGAAGAATAGTGGAGACCAGAACGGATCGACCTAAGAATGGAAAGCTACAGCGGGAGAAGGTGAAGGGATCAGATCGGATCGGATCGGATCGGAGTGGATGGAAAAGAGGGAGCTGATCGAAGAAGTTTGGAAGGAAGAAAGCAACCCGACCCGACCCGGAGGAGGACACTGACCCGACCCGGAGGACACCGACCCGACCCAAAGTAGGGTATCCGACCCGAACCGAATGAAGAGATGACCACCGACCCGAACCGAACCGACGAGGGTGATGACTACCGAACCGAACCGAATTCTAGAGCTGCTACTGCACGACAACTTTTCTGAAGACCCACTCCAATTCGACCAAACCCGAGATGCAAAGGAAGTCCAAATGAGAAGTTAGAGCTTAAGATTCAGATGGGGATCAACGAGTTCGCTTCATGGTTGGGCTTTGCTGCGGGACGCGTGCCAAGGAGTTATCGACGTCTATAGCTTTGGACCACTATGGTAGGAGGGACGAAGGCGGATTCAGGGCCATTATGGCATAGGTAGGACCAAGGGCTACAACCAATGAAGTGGGTCATTGAAATGTTTGGTCATGACTCCATATGTTTAGCTTGGTCATAGCAGGGTTTCTACAAGTCGGGATTCGTCGTTACCTCAGTTTGTCTAGTGTTCCAAAGTGGTAGATGTCGTACGCTTTACGCACTGAGTGAGAGATGTGAGGATGGTTGCTATGGATGATTTGTTTGCTATCATTGTGACATGCACACCCCACCCCCGTATTCTTACACTATTTTTATGGCACCTTAGAGTATTGTACGGTATGTGGTACTAACTCTTTGGTTGCAGGTCCAGGTTCAGGTATGGTTTAGTATACCTGTTATCATTCTGTTTAGATGCTTATCGCTCATACCAGGCTTTATGTCTGACCCAGAGTTTTATGTCTCCTCTTATTACTCTGGGTGCTCACACGAGCAGACTAGAGACAGGTTAGCTGGTGATGCACGGGTAGATGATCCGGAGACGAGCAGGAGGCTTCCACGTACTATATACATAATATTCTCCCTGTGTTGTTGAAGATCACTGCTTGGGCATTGTTGGTGTATCTTCTACTTTAGCTTTCTTTTGTTTAGAGACAGTAAATTTGGAAAATTGTAATAAGCTGTATTTGGATTTCCGCTGCTTTGATGATTGATGTTGATTTTAGTTATCAGCTTATGCACTGTCTCACCTGTTTTATGTCAAGTATGTTATTATTGTATTTTATTCCATGCGCTGTGAGACATTCTACAGGTTCCTTGATTAGTTCATTCCTTTCTTTCCTTTCCTTGACGACCGTTCCGTGCTAGTCGGGCATGTGTACAACGCACTTCCGGAGGAAATGCAGGCTGGTGCGGGGCGGGCTGTCACAGATCTAATGATTGAGATTTAGTGTCCAATTTTGTTTCAACATTTTATGTCTAAATAGAGTTTCCCTTTACTTGATATTGCTCTTAATGTAATCCATGTTTTAGAGCCTGACAAATTATCATAACTAATTTAGTAGAAGCTTGCGATAGACATTAAATTACGTAAATTCTTATATGACCGCATCTAGTTATCTATTGTTCGTAAGATAAAATTTAGGCTTCCATCGTGCCAGAGTGGTTATCAGGCATGACTTGAAATCATGTGGGCTTTGCTCGCGTAGGTTCGAATCCTGCCGACCACATATTTGTTTTGCCAATATCTCCAAAGTGGTGTTATCTATTAAATAATAGTAAAGCCAAAACCTTTTAAAGCCCTCTTTAATTTCAGGAGCTTTCTGTCTTCTCCTTAATTCTCTGTAGATATTTCTTTTTAATTTTAGTTTATCACTTTACACTTATTTATTATTTCTCTCACATTATTTTACTTCTTCTGTCATTTATATTTTTATATGGACATTACAAAGTTTACACAATTATTTATTAATAGTTAGCTCATAACACTTTATATTTACGTCCACATATTTAAATTAATTACAAAATCCAAAGCTTAAGAAATTTAAATAAATATTATTAACTAGTATTTCTTTTAAACATTAAAGATGACTAAATTATTATTTTTTTGCTTCAAATACTTACATATCAATTTTTATAGCGATCTAAATCTCTCTGAATTATATTTTAATACTTTACATTTAGTACCATATTTTACAATCAGGAATTACATAATATTAAAACTATTTAAATAGTTAACAAACTGTAATAGCCCGCATTTTAAGTATCGGAGGATCGTAAAATATTTTTATTTTATTCCCTGAGGGTTGGATCATTCTCATCTTTTAATATGCTGCTTATGGGGATGTAAGACATGTCCATAATTTTTACCGATTTTGTTTGTGACTATTTTTCCCCTGTTAGTCTTGCACAGGGGATAACTTTTTACTCAGGTTGAATTAGAGGGTGAGACCTGTGCCATTGGAAAGGAAATGATGATTGTCTTTCCATAGAGTGGTTACACTAAGGATTTAGCTCAGCGGTTTGGGAGGAATCGCTGTTTTAAGGTTTTTCAGTAGGCTATCTAACTTTTGGGAGCGAATTGGGCTGATTTAGGAAGGACCAATTAGGCGATTGGTGGAAACTATAAATAGGGGGTAAGGGATATGGGAAATGGTTTTAGTTTTCCATTCTCTTATTCGAGCCTTGTGCTTCTTCCTCTAACAATTTTCCACCATTAAAAACCATAATCCTAGGAGGGAAATTGAAGATCTATACAATTGGAGGATAGATCTACATCAATTGAGGCAAGGATTCATCGGATCAAAGTGTTTGGTGCGAAGTGCATGCTGTCCGGATTCATTTTCCTTTGATTTTTGCTTGTTTGGGAGAATCGGTGAGTGGTTTACATCTCTCACATGGATTCAATGAAGTGTATGAGTGATTGATCATGTTTTTCAACATTTTTAAGTGTTTTTATCATAAGTCTATGCCATATTCAGTTCATTTCCACATGAATCACCCCATGATCTCATTTAGCAAGTTTAAATCATTGATTCCATGTTATTTCATATGATTATGCAAGCTAGATCTTTAGTTTTGTTCATATGTTCATTCATAATGGTTTTTGGAGTGATTGTGTATGATTTGGGTGAAAAATATTGTTTTCATGTTGTTAGCGGATTCATACCGTATTTTCGATCATATTTAATGAATTGGACAAGTTGGTTTCGTCGAATTTATCGTTTGGCGAAGTTTTGGTGGGAATGGTGAAGTGCAGGTTTTGGGTCGCACATGGGTGGTCGTTCGTCCATGGTGCGTTTTCTTGGAGAACAAGACAGGCTCAGGAGTCGGTTGCACGTGGCAGAAGTGATCAAGGTCGGTCATGCAAGTGGAGAAAGGCCTGGGGTTTTGCCTTTAGGAAGCAGGTGGTCGGTCGCTCCTGGTGTTGGGTCGGTCGTGCATTCCTAGATGGTTGTTTGGTTCGAGCGAGCTTGGGTGATGGGTTTGAGCGAGTGTATGGGTGAATTAATCTGGTCGGTCGGTCATCTACTGGTCGTACATGGATGAGCTGGTCGGTCGTACATGTTTTAAAGCATAGATGTATGGTCCAACTAAAAGTGGTCGGCCGAGCCAAGAAGTACGGGTCGATCACACCATGTTGGGTCGGTCGATCGAGCAAGACGGGGTCGGTCGCACATGGTCATTTTCTAAAAAAGTATGTTTTCGGGTATGACTCGGATTTGAGCGAGAATGCCTGGAAAAAAATTCGGGGGCGATGCCCCTGAACCTATGCCACAGCGCAGTGGTGTGGTAACTTCGAAGTGAATTCCATGGGGAATGGCAAAGTGAGGTGATTTGTTCATCGGATGTGATGAATGTGAAAATGACTCAAGGAGGTATTTTTTGGATCTAGATTAACCCTAGAGGGGGGGTGAATAGGGTTTATCACAGTTTTTAACTGAATCAAAAATCTAATGAGATATATATATAATAATAAACAGATCACAGAATATAGCAGAAACAGAAAAGCAAAAAATAAATCACATACAGATATACCCAGCTTCAGCAAAACTCTTCCTACTGCTGCATTTCTAAGGTTTCTACTAGGTGATAGAACAGATCCCGCATACAAGACCATGTACACTCGCAAACCCTGCTCCTATTCTAACCCTACGCTCAAAACTGTAGACTGACCGATATTCCCTCGATCAGTTTTCCCCTGATTACAACCCTGTAACCAGTAACCCAGATTTTACAGACTCTATCAACTGTCAGTCAACACTCTGACTGAATCCCTAGTTTGACAAACTAGAAAACAAACGACAATTACAAGAGAAAAAGGAAAATACAAAATAAATAAAAACAAAACCCTAGGAATTTAAATTAAAAGGGTCATCCCCTTTCTCTTTTACACACAAAGCCGGCCCACTTCAAATTTTATTCACCCGATCCTTTGTCTCTGGAAAAAGATAATGGCGGCCGATCAATTTGGGATTAGGGTTTTCTGAATCCAAATCTCGATCGATTGAATTTGTGGAAAGGAATCTTCTTGGCTCTGTATTCTCGTGGGTTGCGTGCTGATGCTCTTCGTCTTACTAATTTGGGGTTACTTGTTGCGATCGAAAATCTCCAGAAAAATATGTGAGTTCCTTTTGATTTAAAATTGATTTCTCTAAAAAAAATTGAGTTGATTTTTGTGGGTTCGATCTCTCCTTCCTGTGATGAATTGGTGATTGTTATATAGGGTAAAAATTAGAAACCCTACACTCTGATTTCACGATAATGGCTCGTTCTAATTGTTTGGCTTTCCCTTTTTGATTCCACGGCTTTTTCATGTATTTGCGAGATTCTTGGAATATGTTTCCTTGAATAAATTTGTGGTCCCTTGATTAAAATCATGCCGTGAATGCTGAGTGATCTTTGGAAATTTTTGGCCCCTTGCGATGTGATTTTCTGTCCCAAAATAATTTTAGTATTACTGGAAACAAAAGAAAAATGATTTCTTGCCATAGAAAAAAATTCACTGTGTTTTTCCTTTGAGCACTTTGTTCTTGCCAAAAAAAGACTTGAGCAATTTCTGTGAATCGACTTTTGCCCAATAAAGAGAATGTATTCTCAGTGAATTTCAAGGAATGATTTTCCATATTAAATTTCATTTCTTTCCGAAAATGTCTTTGAAATAATTGAAGAATTCTTAAAACATGCATCTGAATTTCAGTGGTTTCTGAAAATAAATGGTTGCCAAAAAATATGCAGAATTGATTTTGAACCAACAAAACTTGTCAAAAGAAATTCCATGATTTATTCCATTTCTGGAATTAAATTCTTTGATTTGCAAATTGATTTCTCTTGTGTTTCTGGAAATAAAAACCTTGCACTTGCCAAATATATTAAGTGAGATTTTTATGTCGTGCTCATTCATATGACTAGTATGATTTCTTCTTCCTTGCTGCATGCTCACTTGACCATTCTCTGTCTTTAACTCTTTTGCTACATGTCATCGACCTGAGCTTTGTATATGAGCACTTATGATGTGCTCCACCATGCACATGCTTTCGAACAATTTTACGGCAACTTTGTTTGTTTTTCTTTGCTCCATATTGAAACTGAATTGATCACATATAGACTAGTCCATGCGTCTATATATATATATATATATATATATATATATATATATATATATATATATATGTGTGTGTGTGTGTGTGTGTGTGTGCATATGATTTGCTGAAATTCTTGTGCCTCATAGAAACACTTTGGCATTGCTGCATGAACATCTTTAACCATGCGCAACTGAACATGGTCATGCTACTTCATTTGTGTTGATCATTCTTGTACATGTCATTTTGTTTTGAATGTTTGCTTCAATTTTGCTGAACTGTTCTTGAACATTGGCATTTGACCCTGGTTTGATATTGAAGTTGGTCCCATACAAAAGTGAACATGTTTTTGTGCTCTGCCATTTATATTGGGATGCCTAGATCACTTTGCTGCTGTCTTGTTTGTATATGGCTCGACCATGTTGACTTGTTGCAATGAGACTTCTTACATTGTCCATGCTTGTATCACCATGCACCTTTGTTTGAACTTGCTGTGTATTACCATTCTTGAGCTCTGCCATATGTATGCTGCTTCATATTTTCACTATGTATATGTTGATTCATTTGTGTTTTGATCATGTTTGTTTGTGTTCACTTTGAGTTTTACTGAAACTTGTTTTGTGTACTTTGACTTTTTCATTTGCTGGCTTGCATACATTTTCTTGTGCTTGGCCATATTGGAAGTTTGAACATTTCTTGCGACTCTTTTATTTCACTGTTGTGCACTGAGTCGAGATGGTCCACGTGGCTACTCCTCAGTTGCACACTGAATTGGCGTGGCAGTGCACATGTGTATATATATATACATATACACGTGTGTATATGCAGCCATTCAGAAAATTTCCTGTCCCTGTACATATACAAACTGTCTGCATAGACACAGATGAATCAGATCAAGTCATGACAAATGATGAGAAACACACCAGAAAACTGAGGCAAAATAAAATTTCAAAACTAAAATTCAAATCTGCATGTATTCAGCTTTTATTTCTATTGCAGTGTACTGTGTGTGTTTCTGTATATGACAGGTGTAGATGACTGGACTGACAGTGAAGATGCAGTGAAGACAGAAGAATGAATACAAAAGACAGTGTCAGTGTATCAGTGTATCAATGTGTCTGTAAATTTAAAAAGAAAACTGAGTGATTGTATATGTATGAGATGTATAGTCGAGTGTGAGTGTGAGAAGCTGTATATATATATATATATATATATATATGAATTGTACTGAAGTTTGTAATAAACAAATTCGTTTGAAATAAGATATTATATTATTATTGTCAAACAAACTTGTCTATTTTATTTAGTTTATCTACAAGTACGAAATTCTGTGAAGTGTTTAAATAGTGGAGTTGTAAATAATTGTACTGTTTGAATGTTTGAAATATAATATCCAATTTAAATAAAATACTGTATAAATATATGAATGTCTATACAGTCGTATTCTATTTAAATATAAATATTATATTTCTGTCTGTGATCTATATATAGAATAGTATAGTAACAAACACATTTAAAATAACTTTTATTTGATTGTTATCATCAAACAAAAATCATATAATTGTGTATACAACTACGTTATATACAACAGTATTGAGTTCGTGTGAAGTGATAGCTCTAAGGCGTTCTGAGCTAATTAATAGTCGTAATTGATAACGACTAGAGATGCGAAGGTCGAAGAATTATCGTTGTCGTAGGTTCTAGCAGGCTCAAAATTGAGGTACAATTGAAGACCGGTTATATGTCGAGTTCCCTGAGCATCGTGTAAGGACTAGACACGTGTTGTGTATAGCGTGTGGGCTTTTGCTAGAACCGGGGCGTTGTGTATGGTCCTTGACAATTGACGGCAAGTTGTTAGCCAGTCATACGATAACGAGGGTTCCAAAGCAAGGTTGGCCGTGATAGACAGGGTCTGTCATGGATGTCTGAATGCATGTTGCGATCATAATTGAGTTGCTTTGCCATGTATGGATTGATGCTTAATTGCCTTGACTGAATTGTTATTCCTTTGGATGTACGGATCGTAAAGGCTATCAATGTCATGTAGTGGGGAAGGAAATCGAGAGTTCTTCTCTGGAGCTAGGTAGATTAGTTGTTTATTTACCCTTCTCATATACTTTATTGATGAAGTTGGTTAGCTGTTTTACTGCTCACTAAGACTGTTGTCTAAATCAAGGTTTTATGTTTTCTCTTATTACCTAGGGCTTTTCATCCGGTTGTTTGGATGGGCATACTAGGTGGCAGGTGATTGGCAAGGTTGTTGTTCGGTAGCGAGCAGGAGGCTAGCGTACTATTTTACTACTATCTAGTACCTTTGTTTTTCCCCTGTTTGCTATTTCTCTGAGTGTTGTAGTAAGGAAAATTGTACAAACACTATTGTTTTTATCCACGTGTATGGGAATTACTTTCTATTTGTCATGAAGGTTTAGTGTTTTCTGCTTCACTATCACTACCTGTTGTATATGTTCAATTATATTTTATCCTTGCGATGTGAGTTTACGACAGATCCCGCTTATATATCATACCTTGATGATCGTCCATAGCTACCTGGCACACCCTTCAGCGCATTATTCCTCTTGTATAGTGCGAGGGTTGTGGGCAGTCGTCACAAAAACTATTATTCATTGATTTACTAATAAATCACATCTAGATTATCCATGTTCATATTAACAAAAATGAAAAAAAAAACAAATTTATTAGCACCTCAATCACGTAACAAATATTATACGCATAAATAACTATCACAAGTTCAAAGTTCAACTCATTTGCATCAATATATTTATCGTGTATTGTATTATAATATTAATATCAACGCCTATGTTTTTAAATTTATTAAGTAATTTACAAAATACTGCACAATATCACTTAACAATATACATTTAAGTCGATATGCTTAAATTAATCACGTGATTTTGAATTTAACAAATGAATTCAATCAATATATTGTTGTCAATTCATCTAATTAATGCTAAGCGCGATGTTTTAAAATGTACACCATGTTCGTATCAACAAAAATTGCAAAATCAGTTTTTCTTCCAAATATAAAATTAAATAAATCACATAGTTTAAATATTGTTTGTAAACTGTAACAAAAATATAATATATGATACACATATCTCAATAAATTTGTCATAAATTGAAGAAAACAATTTCCGCTTTAAGTACCTGCATTATAACATTTTTATAATTATTTGCTAAATCTCCTCAATTATTACGTGGTATTTTATATTTTAGTCTATAACTAAAATAGAAGGTACACCAATCATTCTCCTTTCTTCCTCTCTTTCCTTCTGCTGCCAATCTTACCTTTTTTAATCACCTACTTTCCTCTTTCCGTGTCCCCCTTCAGATCTTCTACTCTTCATCCAATTTCTAGCTTTCTCTTTTGTGGATTTAAGCTCATTTGTCTCGTCCTTATCTCAGATCTAGAGTCCTCTTATTGAATTGAAATCTATCTCTTTCTTCTCCTCATCTGTTTTCATTTCAAATGTTTTTCTCCTTCCTCACAATCTCTCCATTCTCCCTACCGTGTCTCTTTGAATTCCTCACATCCTACTTCTGTGACTTTATGATTTGGCTTTACTCGACTTGCCCACTGGATTTGACCTTATTCTCACTGAACTTCACTTCCGTTCCCACCAAAAGGCAGGCCAATAGGTTGTGGATCGATCTTTTCGACGTGCTGATTGGGTAGGTTTTGTGGTGTGTTCCTTGCACTTGTTGACTTTTTCACTTGTGTATTTGATGGTTGAGGGTTCGTCTATTTTCGGGTTTTGTGTTGGTTTTTAACTGTTGTTCGACTTGGGAAGAGGCTGTCTGTTGTGTGGCTTGTATAAGTGCAACGGTGAGGGTATGGTAGTTCACTAGTTTCTTTGGGTGATAAGGGGTTGTGCCTATGTCATATTTCTTTATTTGTTCTCGATCTTCGTTTGGGGATGGCATTTTGGTGTCCTTTGTTTTCTCTCTTCCCCTGTAGTTGTGTAGCACCGACCTCATGCCACGACAATAGCTATGTTACAGTGGGCGATGGTTATTTTTGTTTGTGCACTGTAGGTACTATTTGCGTTGAACTTCTTTATGATTGTATTGGTTTTGTCAGAATGGATGGTCAAGATTTTTCTTGTCAGATTTTTAGCTTTGCGGGTATACTAGCGTGTTGGTTAGGATGTTAATCATACCTTGTCATTGATGGTTGGCATGGTATATATGAGTTCTCGAGTAACTTCGGCCACTGTTTAATGTTTTCCCTTCTTGGATGAGATGTCCCCTGCGGTTCTCTGCTTTTGTCATACTACTATGTTAAATTTAGCTACGTATGGTAACATGGTTTTATGTTGTGTCTTGTTTAGTTGGTATTTGTTGTACATGTGTACTTCTTCTGTTTTATTGCTTTTCATATGTCAGTGTATGAAATGACTCACTGCATGGAGTACGATAGTTTTAGGTTCTTTGCTTAACTCTTGTACTCTAAACTAGAATACTGCTGACACCAAAAATTGGTACAACACTCAAAGAGAAGAATTATGTAGAGAACAAGTGAAGATTAACAATTATAAGCAGTACTAAAAATGGAGGGGATCACACACAAATTTATAGTGGTTCAGTGTTAATGAGCCTACGCCCACTTTATAATCTTTATATACCAATTAAGATATCAATCAGAATGATTACAACACGAAATAAAGTGGTTTAGAAATGCCCAATAAACTTCAATCCCTCCTTTTTGAACTGGAAAAAGGGGTATTTATAAGTGGTACAATACTTGGTCGTCTTCAACACGTGTCATCAGATCCAAAGGAATAGCTATGGCTAAACAAGTCAGTATCCTCTGAAGAATTGGTTTCTATTTTAAACCATTGGTGTGAGCTGGCACGTGACTCATCTGCCTTGGGTGATTTGAACGAAAAAGATCTGTAGCGAGCTAGTTTGTAGGCTAGCTTTTCGGTCTTCAATTGGACATATCATAGTTGATCATGCTTGGTTATATCGGGCTCCTTCTGGGCCGCGCCAAATGGGGGAGGTGAACTAAAATGTCGGGCTTCATTGATTTATCCAATTTGAATACTTCGGATACGAATCTGTCATATTAATACGCCTTGGTGGGCAGTCCAAAAAGGCCCATCAACAAATACTGTCAGTGGTTGGTGCACTTTAAAAACCGAATATAGTAGATAAACAATCTGCCTATCTCATGTACCAATTCTATTTATTATTTGTTATAATAAAAAGTATTATACGGATCGCTATAAAAACCGGTTGGCCTTGCCAAAAAAATTCCTTTCTCCGGGGGCTCACAAAAATAGACCCAGGGCACATATCATGCTATCGGCGTTTAAGAAAAACTGAGCAAACAGTAAGAAAAAAGGACCTAAAGGCATATGTTTAAACTACTCATGAAATCTTAAATTCCAATTGTTTGAATAAAACATGAGAGAGTATTTAGTCTATTTTTCTAATATCTAATAAAAATATACACTAATTTTACTATGCATATTCATATTAAATAAGGAACTTTTTATGCAACTTTAAAGATTTGTAAATGACATAACATGAACCATGGATATCAACAATAGCAACAAATTTAATTTTTACATTAGTTTGATTCATTTATATCACGAATGTACTATATATTGTATTGTTTTTGTAAGCTATAAAACATAAATTATACACAAATAATAATAATAATTTTAATTAATAGTTTGTGTGCTTCACATCAAAATTTATCATATAGCATAACAATGTTCTAATTTTAAAATTAAAATAATAAATACTACTTTTAATAATATTATCATTTGCAACGCACGAGTTACACGCTAGTTATGGCGGTAAGTCAAGTCGAGATGACTGATGTAGAGCTAGTCGATTAGTCGAAAAATAAATTTTTGCCACCAATAAATTGTTAATTCTAATATATTGCTGCCAATAAACGTATTGTTGCTGAACAAAGAAAATAAACAAAGGATGCATAGAATATAATAAAGTGCAATTTGCAAGATGGCAGTGGAAAGACGGTGTTTCAGGTTCAGGTATCGATCGACTTTCGATCGAAGCTAAGGTTCGAAGTTTTTTTTCCTGTCCCATGGTAGATACTCTCTTTATGAACTTTCATGGATGTAATTTGACTGCGTATTTGTTTATGGTTAAAGCTATGTTATCGGTTTCACAAAAAATTTAGTATTCAGTACATGTGAGGTAGAGTATATAACAACTGCTAGTTTTTGTGTAGATGCAATCATAAGCCCTGCCTTTCATTCTTTTTTTTTTCTTTCTTTTTTTGTTCTTATTTTGTGTTAGTTTATACAAGTTTGTTTATTACATCATATACATCAATGTTATGTGATGGAAAGGGATATCTGATTGCATTGTTAATGCGTTAGGAGCCACAGTCATGACTCATAACATAAATATCACAATATGGGCTGCAATGATTATGCCAATACAGATGATCTTGGCCGCAAATATGTGTGTAGGTCAAAGTTATAAGTCATGACTACAAACACGGTTACTTTTATCTTATCGTTTCATGTTGAAAATTTATACATGAACAAATTGCAAAGATTATTAGTATAGTGGTATTACTCGCTGAGTTAACCAAATTTTCATCCTAAGTATGCCATATCTTCTGTATCTTTTGCAAAGTTCTCAAATTTAACTTATGCTCACTAACAAACAATACATGTATTCAACTTTAGCTTCATTGTCATATTTCAATATCCTTAATGGTTAGGTATTTTTCCAAGTTTTCCAAATTTGGGGTGCTTAGAAAATGTTTTGGTTTGGGCAGAGTAATAGTACTTTAGGAAATAAAATAAGGGCCCAATTATTGTTCCAAAATTAGTGTATAGCCAAGAGTCGTGTGCGAAGCACTAGTTTGCACAAGTAATGAATATGAAAACCAAAGTAATTTCTAAAAAAGATGGTCCATATTGAGTAATGTTGATGTAAACTATTTATTTTAGTGTAGTGTTTGTTAAGCAACCATTGGTTTATGAATAGAATTTGTTGAAAGCTAATTGTATTTTTGCAAAAACTTAGATTTGAACTTGTGACCTTATGTTTATATTAAGAAAATATATTTTGAATGGTTTATACTTACACCAAAAATTATATTTGCTACTGGTATAAATCATTTATTAATCATATAAATCACCAACTAGGCTTTTTTTGGCACCAATAAAGTGGTCGTGCCGGAGTGGTTATCGGGCATGACTAGAAATCATGTGGGCCCTGCCCGCGCAGGTTTGAATCCTGCCAATCACGTACTAGTTTTACTATTATCTCCCATGGCTCTGTTTGTTGAGTGTTCAGTTACATTTCACGTTTATAATAATTTTTACACTCATATGAAGTTAACTAGAAATTTCGATACATGGTTACAAAGATTTAGGGCATTTTTGTTATATTCTAACGATGAAATTTCATCAATACATTAAAGAAATTATGATTAAAAACTACGACCAAAATAACTCGTGACATACAACCATTGAATTCAAAATGGCTAAAAATCCTACATGCATATTTCATATCTTATAAATAATTATAATGCGAATGGTCATGAGAAATTAGTCTGAAAAGACCGCTTTAATTTTGTTAATGTTTAGTTATATCTCCCATTTACCGATTACTTCTACACTGATATGAAGTTAACAAAAGCCTCCGATACATGGTTACAAAGATTTTATGCATTTTTGTTACTTTCTGACTAAGCAATTTCGACTCAATTCAATCATCTATTCGAAATGACCAAAATTCCTACATGCATATTTGTATATTATGAACACTTATAATGCAAATGCCTCTGAGAAATTAGTCTGAAAAAGACCACTTTTGTTGAATGTTTAGTTCCATTTTCCATTTTCCATTTATTGATGATTTTTAGATACAAAATTATGATTACGAATTACAACCAAAAGTACCCCTTACTTAAAAGCGTTGAATTCAAAATAACCAAAACTGCTACTGTAATGACCCGCATTATCAGAGGTATTATAATTAATTTATTTAATTACATATATAGTGATATAGTGAATTAAATAGAGGTTTAATTAAATAATATGGAATAATTAATTTAATTAAATAATTAAATAATATATTTTATTCAGAAATAATCAAAAATATTGGAAATCGCAATATTCTGTGAACTGAGTCATCCCGAAGATTTAATTCAGCTTAGTGTTGAATTATATTGACTAATATATTCAATCGACGACAGTTTGAATGTGGAATTATAATATAATTAAAATCGAGCTCGAAATGGCGCTGCAGTTCGCAAATTGGCGATTTGAACTTCAACTGGATGTACATGGTTCGTTTTGAATCGGATTTCTGTGAAACAAGAAACGTGTGGAGCTGGTGGAGTATATCTTTCTAGTGGAAGAGAAAATCGGGATTTCGTCATGTAGATTTTGATGTACGTCCAAATCAAATTTCAGAAAAGTCGCTGGGGAATTCCTTTATAATTTATAAAGGAATTATTTATATTTTAAAAAGGGAATTTCAATATAAATCGAATATCGGGTTGACCCAGATTGAAATATCGAGCTAGAAATCAATATAGGATTTTTCTGAAGCTGTATGGTATTCCACTGTGAATATATACGATAATATAAATTAATTTATATTTAATTTTATTTTATTTAAATATATTTAAATGGGTCATCCAGAGCTTTAAAAATACGTTGTGTGAGCAAACGAAGTCGGAATTCGACGAAACTAATTTTGTTGGATCCGCAATATTAAATAGTTGTTATATTTCCATTTTCGTGAATTTTAGAGTCAGCGTGTGGCCGTACGGATTTTTAGAGTGTAAAACAGTCAGTATTTTAACGGTTAAAAATACGCTGTGTGAGAAAACGGAGTCGGAATTCGACGAAACCAGTTTTGTTGGGACCCTAATGTCGAACTCTAGCTACATGTCCAGTTTCGTGATTTTTGGGTATCGTGTGGGATCACCCGGATTTTTAGAAGGCGAAAACTAATTTAAAAAAAGGAATATATCGGGAATATTCCTTCTAAAAAAATATCTAGATATTCGTTTACCCTATAAATAGACCACCTACCTTTCCTAAAACCTAATTCTTCATTTCAAAGTCAACACAATTTCCGCCGTTGCCATTTTCTCTTCACAACAAAGGTCGATCAAAGAAAAATCAAGAGAAAATCAAAATCAATTGCTATAAATCCTCTAATGTATATATTTGAGTTCACATCAGCTTGCTCTTCGATCCTGTGTAGTTATTGTTGAGTTCGACACCATCGTCCCTCATTGCGTTTGGTACAGCACTACTCATTCGAGTTCTAGGGTTCGTGGTTTATCAATTTTGGGTGCATCGAGGGTGAGTTTGAGGGTGTATTCGAGTTTGTAGGGTTGTTTAGCATCTCCGTGAGGAGTTTGTGCCGATTCGAGGTGGAAAGATGACGCTCGAATCCCTGGAGGTCGTGCGAACGCGAGGAAAAAAATGGAATTCGAGTTTGGGATATTGGGTATCGGCAGAACGAGATTTTAAAGAGGAAAACGATGATGTTATTTGTTTGAAATGTTGTTGAAGAAGGGAAAAGCTTGATCGATGCAAAGGAGATGGGATGGCTATGTTTGGCTTCCTGGAATTTGCGGAAATTAGTTTGGGGAAGTCTCTGTAACAGTGCGGATTTTGTTGGGTAAGTGGGCCGGGTTTTTAAGGTGTTGAGGCCCATTTGTTTGAGTATTTAATTAGGGTAATTTGTATTGGAATCTTTGTGGAGTGTTGATCGAGTTCAGTGATGATATATGTCGTGAAATTCATGGTAGGGAGCACGACAATTGAAACAGCAACATAGAAGAAGACCAGGAGCGGTCATTGGTTTAAGGGTGGAGTGGGCCATAACTTTGGAATTGGGCAAAACAAGATCCAACAGGATCGTACGGACGGACACTACCCAATGGAACTGGCTAGGAGTGGATTGGAGCTCATTTGAATTTGCGACGAATAAATTGTTTGATTCAAATCAAATAACAGTTTACCGTTCTTTAACGATGAACTGCAAAGGTGAGTAAAACTCACCAACTCTGAATATTTCTATTTTTACAGTGTATTCTTAGAACTGTTAAAAATTGTCTGTTTGATTGTGTGTTGACTATTTGATTGAACTGCTAGTCAGTTAGTAGAAATTATACATATATATATCTGTATATATGTATATATATAAACCGTTAAATATTTATATGTCGATTCTGTTTATCAGAATATTTCACATCGAAGTGACGATGTTAATTATATTGTTTAACATCTGTGATGCAGGAAAACAGGTTGGAGGAATCCAACTGGATTCCTCAACATTTATTTTACTGTGATTTATATATTATGTTATATATGTGATATATAATATGACATTGGTTATGTGTGTTTGAACGATATTTATCGTTGTTATATGGTGTGTTAAATACCATAAGAAATACCAGAATGTGGAAAGGGGATTTTCATAGTATATTTTGAAAATAATTTATTTATATAAAATCAATGGATTTTATATTATAAAAGAAAAAGGATTTTGAATAAAGGAAATATATTTGAAAGCAAATATAAAGGAATATATTGGTAAGACATAAATAAAGAGTTAAAAGAATTTATTTATTTAGGGAATAAATAAAAGTAAAAAGGGTTTATTTATTTAGGAAATAAATAAAGATTAAAGGAGATATTTATTTGGTAAATAAATAAATATTAAAAGGAGATATTTATTTGATAAATAAATAGGATTAAATAAAAGGAATATTTATTTGATAAATAAATAGAATTAAACCAAAGGAATATTTAGAAAATAAATAGAAAATGGAAATCTGTTTTTAACAGATAAATAGAAGGGATTTATTTATAAATAACAGTTAATAAATTAAATAAATAATTATCATTCGATAAATGGAATCTATAAGTCTGAACTTATATAGAGAAGAGATATTGGTTTTAACACCGACAGTTTAAATAGAATATGTACACAACATGTGTATAAGTGAAGTAACGTTATTAAAGAGAACATTTATAAAGTGAAGAACCGTTACTAAAAGTAAATCTTTATAAATGAATAAACGTTATCAAATAGAAGTTAAACAGTTAAGGTTAACCCAAAGGAGTTAAATAGTTAGGGTTGGCCAGTTAGAGTTAACCGATTGGAGTTAAACTGTTAGAGTTAACCGATTGGAGTTAAACAGTTAGAGTTAACCGATTGGAGTTAAACAGTTAGAGTTAACCGATTGGAGTTAAACAGTTAGAGTTAACCGATTGGAGTTAAACAGTTAGAGTTAACCGATTGGAGTTAAACAGATAGAATTAATAAATTAGAGTTAAAACATATAGGGTTGACCAGTTGGAGTAAACAGTTAGGGTTAACCACTCAGAGTTAATCAGTTAGAGTTAACCAGTTAGATTTAATCGAATATAGTTTATTCGAATAGAATTAAAGGAGTTAATCGAATATAGTTTATTCGAATAGAGTAGAGGAGTTAATCGAATATAGTTTATTTGAATAGAGTTAAAGGAGTTAATCGAATATATAGTTTATTCGACAGGAGTTACGTGAATAGAGTAAATCAAAGAGGAGTTATCGAATATAATTTATTCGACAGGAGTTACGTGAATAGAGTAAATCAAATAAGAGTTATCAAATCTAGTTATTTGAAAAGAGTTAATCGAATTTAGTTATTCGAAAGAAAGGTTAAGTAAGGAAGTTAGTTGAAGAAATATAAAGTGAACTTTGCCTATTTCAAGGTTAGAAGTGTTGTTCAGTTAAGGTCTGAGAGGTAGTTCTACCCCAACTTGATTGGCTTCGTTTTTAACTAAGGAATGGTTAAGGTTCGGCAGTAAAGTGATGGTTAAGTGAATATATTAATAAGTGTAATGGTTTGAGTTGGCATCGAAATTGTTTGTTAAACATCTGCCTAAGTCCAACGTATGAGTTTTGGAAATGTTTTCCAAGAAGAACCAGAAATGTTTGCTAATATAGCAAACAAGGAAATGGAAATGTTTTCCATTGTTAATAACGTATATTTTTATAAACTTAGAAAATAAGAAATATGAATATAGAGAAACAGGAGATAAGTAAATAAATGAACTAAAGAGATTAATGTTAAATGATGTTTGTTCGATATAATTTCCATCTGGAAATAATATCGTTGTTTGCACACTTGTTTTTCTTCGATAGTTAACTCACAGACTATCGAAGTTTGACCATTTTAACGTTGTTAATATGGAGAGACCGGTTGGATTATTATCCAAAGAACCACTCTGTATTGGCATAAGCGTTGCGAATCATATATGCGAAAGATAAATTGAAGACGGAGTAAAATGCAAGGGCTGTTGTATAAATCTTAGATAACAGTGACTAAGATGGATATACTGAATAGTGCCTTCGGTTTGTCCAGTCCCAGGACAACTTGTATGAACGAAGGGCTGACAGAGTATATCCAATGGATTGCGTAAGTTGATCTGTTCAAACGTATTCACATTTGGTGGCGGAGGAATTCGTTTCTCTTAGCTGTATACCCGTGTTATTTTTGGATAAATCAATTTGTGATTTGGCGGGTATGACGATGTGACATTCTAAGTGAATGAGGATGACTTGTGTGGATGAATGTCTGACAGAGTATTTCCAGAAAGGTTACGTACATTGATTTCTTCAACCGTACCAAGAGTGGAAGCGGAGAAGGAAACTTCTTTAGCTAACACGTAATGTACTGTTGTAGACGTCAATTAGTGATTTTCGATGGATCTGAAAATGTGGCATTCGAAGTGATTCTGATGTGATGATAAAGCGTAGCTTCTAGCCTCATCAACCGGTAAATGACAGAAATCGGGCAGGCAACATGGCTAAGTTGGTCGCACCGAAGTAGGGTGTATAATCACCTATCTAGAGAATATTCATTTGCTTCTTTAATCTATCAATGCTGTCCCATATATATACGGGAACGGTTGCTGATCCCAACCGTTGGTGATATACATTCGATACACTCAAGCAAAATGAGTGGTCGGTCATGTGTGGCTGAGTTGCAAGATGTTCTTGTTGAACTCCAGTGTATCGTTCCTAGAGTACACTGATCGGAAGGTGGTTCCATACCTTGTCATAGTTGGAAATCCATTACCCAATACGTGCTTGCGGTTTTGATTTGTATACCATATATGTAGAACGTGAGATGAAAGCGTTTCTGCTAGATGATTATTATATTGTGGTCGATAGACATTATTATAATATCAAAAGGTTTTTGATATAAAGATATTTTGGATTCTCTTAAGGGAAAAACCCGTTCCATTATACGGCGTGGTCTTATGAGATATCATTTACTTGTTCGAACTGTTTTAAACTGTTTTACTCATACCAGTCCCATGACTGACCCAGAGTTTATTTTGTTTTGTTTTCCCTAAACTCTTGGGTGCCTAAATTTGTACGGGCAGTCAAGTAGTCAGGAATTTACAGATAATTGGAGAGCTTGAAGCAGGAGGCTCCGAGATCATATAGCTATAGTTATTTCCGCTGTGTTGTAAGTGTTGTACTCTGATAAGTGCTATTGTATACATAACTGTTATATTTCAAAGTTATGTTATCTATTATATGTTATTCGTTCCGCTGTGAGGTTCGTGTTACTCTGATGTTGTGTTCTTCTTCTTCTTCTATTCTAAGTTTCTATCTTATCTATTCTCACCCTCTAATTTCTTTCATTAATTACCTGGATTTTTCAATGTTTTGGTTATCGACATCGAGCTTATGTCGATAACCAAAGTCGCTCAAAATCCGGGTCGTTACAGCTACATGCGTATTTTTTATATTATAAACATTTATTATGCGAATGGCTCTGAGAAATTAGTTTGAAAAGACCGCTTTTGTTTAATGTTTAATTCCATTTTTGATTTACTGATGATTTTTAGACACGAAGTTAACTTGAGGACGGATTCTGAAATATACTATATGGTTGCCATGTTTTTGCGATAACTACGTTACATACTGATGATGTAATCGCTACTAAATTCATTCATCAAAATTATGATTATGAACTACGAACCGAAAAATGCATGACTTAATAGCATTGAATTTGAAGTTACCAAAACTCATGCACGATTATTGTATATATTATAGATAAATATTTATAATGTGAATGGTTCTAAGAAATTAATCAGAAACTTCATTTTGACATAGTAGATTTTTGATCAAAATGGTAATCACCCTCGTGCATTAGCGGCAAGTGTAGCCTTGGGGAAAATGATAGCAAGTGTAATGACGAAAATTTCGCCCGTAAATCGGCAACAGAACAATGATTATATTAAAAGAGAATAAATTGATTCCTAAACTAAATGTGAAAATTTATTTATGTTCATTTCGTAGCGGCTATTGGGACACAAAAATAAACACAAAATTAGAGGCATAAATTGTGGAACATTAGATTTATTTGTCATTGTGTAGAAGATGGTCCAATAAGAGATCTAATGATTGAGATTTAGTGTCCAGTTTTATTTCAACATTTTGTGTCCAAATAGAGTTTCCCTTTATTTTATATTGCTCTTAATGTAATCCATGTTTTAGATCTTGACAAATTATCATAACTAATTTAGTAGAAGATTGAGATAAACATTAAATAAAGTAAATTCTTATATAACCGCATCTGGTTATCTATTGTTCGTAAGATAAAATTTACGCTTCTATCTCTCCAATGCAGCAAAATGGAAAAAATTCTTCTGCCATAGAAACATTAGTGGTCAAATCAGCATCAGTTAATCTTGCACAACAATAAAGTGGTCATGCCGGAGTGGTTATCGGGCATGACTCGAAATCATGTGGGCTTTGCCCACGCAGGTTCAAATCCTGCCGACTACGTATTTGTTTTGTTATTATCTCCAAAGTAGTGTTATCTATTAAATAATAGTAAAGCCAAAACTTTTTAATGCTCTCTCGTTAATTTCAGGAGTTTTCTCTCTTCTCCTTAATTCTCTCTATATATTTCTTTTTAAAATTAGTTTAACACTTTACACTTATTATTTCTCTCACATTATTTTACTTCTTCTATCATTTATATTTTTATATGGACATTACAAAGTTTACACAATTATGTATTAATAGTTAGCTCATAACACTTTATATTTATATCCACGTATTTAAATTAATTACAAAATCCAAAGCTTTAGAAATATAAATAAATCTAATTAACTAGTTTTTCTTTTAAACATTAAAGATGACTAAATTATTATTTTTTGGCTTCAAATACTCACATATAAATTTTTATAGCCATCTGAATCTCTCTCAATTATATTTTAACATTTTACATTTAGTACCATATTTTACAATTAATAATTACATAATATTAAAACTACTTAAATAGCTAACAAACTATTATTCATTGATTTCCTAATAAATCACATCTAGATTAACTATGTTCATATTAACAAAAATGAAAAAAAAAACAAATTTATGAGCACCTCAATCACATAACAAATATTATACGCATAAATAACCATCACAAGTTCAAAGTTCAACTCATTTGCGTAAATATATTCATCATGTATTGTATTGTAATATTAATATCAACGCCTACGTTTTAAAATTTATATAGTAATTTACAAAATACTACACAATACCACTTAACATATACATTTAAGTCGATATGCTTAAATTAATCACGTGATTTTGAATTTAACAAATGAATTCAATCAATATATTGTTGTCAATTCATCTAATTAATGCTAAGCGCGATGTTTTAAAATGTATACCATGTTCGTATCAAGAAAAATTGCAAAATCAGTTTTTCTTCCGAATATAAAATGAAATAAATCACATAGTTTAAATAATGTTTGTAAACAGTAATAAAAATATAATACATGATACACCTATCTCAATAAATTTGTCATAAATTCAACAAAACAATTTTCGCTTTAAATACCTGCATTATAACATTTTTATAATTATTTGCTAAATCTCCTTAATTATTTCGTGCTATTTTATATTTTAGTAAATAACTAAAACAGAAGGTACACCAAATAATTCTCCTTTCTTCCTCTCTTTCCTTCTGCTGCCAATCTTAACCTTTTTTAATCACCTACTTTACTCTTTCCATTTTCCCCTTTAGATCTTCTACTCTTCTTCCAATTTCTAGCTTTCTCTTTTGTGGGTTTAAGCTCAGTTGTCTCGTCCTTAGCTCAGATCTGGAGTAATGTGTCGGATGGTTAACGGGTGTGACCATAAATCATGTGGGATTTGGTCGTGCAGGTTCGAATATTGTCGACCATTTAGTTGTTTTACTAATATTTCCAAAGACTTACATTTACCATTCACCAAATAATTTTTATGCTACGCATCAAATACATGGTTACCAAGATTTTACGCATCTCTGTTATATTCTAACTGCGCAATCGTTCATCAAAATTATGATTATGAATTAAACCATGAGAATCCATGAAGTAAAAGCGTTGAAATAAAAATGACCAAAACTCCTACATGCATATTTTGTAAATTATAAATACTTATAATGCGAATGGCTCTCAGAAATTATTCTGAAAAGACTGCTTTAGTTGAATGTTTATTTCAATTTTCCATTTATCGATGATTTTTAGACACGATGTTAACTTGAGGATGGATTCCAAGATATACTACATGGTTGCCAAATTTTCACGATAATGTAGTTAAACACTGATGAAATAAAAGCTGCTAAATTCATTCATAAAATTATGATTATGAACTACAGCCCAAAAAAAATGCAAGACTTGATACCATTGAATCTGAAGTTACCAAAACTCATGCACGATTATTTTATATCTTATAGATAAACATTTATAATGCGAATGGTTCCAAGAAATTAATCTGAAACTTCATTTTAGCACCGGAGGTTTTTGATCAAAATGACAAACGTCCTCTTGCATTAGTCACTAGTGTAGCACAGGGGTTAAACGATAGCAAGCATAGTGTAGAAAATTTCTGCTGGTAAATCAACCACAGAAAAAAATAGTGGTACGAAAAGAAAATAAATTGGTTCCTAATATAAATGTGAACATTTATTTAATTTTATTTGTTTTAAGGAATGGCTATTTGGACGCAAAAATAAACAAAAAATTGGAGGCAAAAAATGGGGATCATTAGATTTTGTTGCCTTTATGTAGAAGGTGGAATTCAATTAGAGATCTAATGATTGAGATTTAATGTCCAATATTGTGTCCAAATAGAGTTTACCTTTATTTTATACTTCTCCTTATATAATGCATGTTTTAAAGCCAGACAAATTATCATAACCAATTCAACAGAAGTTTGACATGAATATTAAATAAAGTAAATTTCTATATCATCGCATCTGGTTATGTATTGTTCGTAACCTAAAACTTAGGTGTTCGTCTCCTCAATGCAAAAAAATGAAAAAAAAAAAAATTCTTCTATCGAAACTTCACAGGTCTAATCAACGTCAAAAAAGCTTGCACTACAATAAAGTGGTGGTGTCGGAGTGGGTATCAGGCATGACTAGAAACCATATGGGCTTTTAGCCAGCCATATAGGTACAAATCCTACCGACTACATATTTGTTTTACTAATATCTCCAAAATTTACATTTCTCATTCACTGATTATTTCTATGTTGATATAAAATTAATTAAGCCTTAAATACAAGTTTACAGAGATTTTACGCATTTTTGTTATTTCGGTCTATACAATTTCGACTAAATTCATTCACCAAAATTATGATTATGAATTACAACCAAAAGAATCCATGACTTAAAAGCGTTGAATTCAAAATGACCAAAACTCCAACATGCATATTTTGTATATTATAAATACTTATAATGTGAATGACTCTGAGAAATTAGTTTGAAAATATTGCTTTTGTTGAATGTTTATTTCCACTTTCCACCTATTGATGATTTTTAGACACGATGTTATAACTTGAAGACGGATTCCAAGATATACTACACGGTTGCCAAGTTTTCACGATAACTTCATTATATAATGGTTATGTAATCGTTGCTAAATTCATGAATTAAAATTATGTTTATAAACTACGAACCAAAAAGCACATGACTTAAATGCATTAATATGAAGTTACCAAAACTCATGCATGATTATTGTATACGTTACAAATAAATATCTATAATGTGAATCATTCTAAAAAATTAATCTGAAACTTCATTTCAGCACCAAAGGGTTTTCTAATCAAAACGACAAACACTGTCTTGCATTAGTGACTATTGTAACACATGAGAAAAGTGATGCAAGTTTAGTGTCGAAAATTTCCATATGTAAATCGGCAACATATAATGATGATATCAAAAGAAAATAAATTGGTTCCTAGCCTAAATGTGAACATTTATTTGTTTTTATTTATTTTAGGGAGCGGGTATGGGGACACAAAAATAAACACAAAATTAGAGGCATAAATTGTGGATCATTAGACTTACTTGTCTGTATATAGAAGGTAGAATTCAATGAGAGATCTAATGATTGAGATTTAATGTCCAATTTTGCGTCAATATTTCGTGTCCAAATAGAGTTCCCCTTTATTATATATTGCTCTTGATATATTACATGTTTTAAAGCTAGATAAATTATCATAACCAATTTAGTTGAAGCTTGAGATAAATATTGAACAAAGTAAATTCTCATATGACCGTATTTGGTTATCTATTGTTCGTAAGCTAAAACTTAGGCTTCCATCTCTATAGTGCTGCAAAATGGAAAATACATCTGCTATTGAAATATATTACTAATCAAATTGGCTCAAAGAAGTTTGCACATAATAATTTGGCACCTTTAAAATTTACTTGCCGTAGTATTAACTACAATAGCCAAATAAATATATTACTATAGGAGAAGGTTATTTTGACTTTTGTAATGAAAAGTTTTTTAATTTTAATGAATTGATTATTTCCATTTTCTATTAATAACAATTAGGATACGTAGTTGTTCAGCTCTATTTAACCCTACACAAACGTGCTTGCTGAATTTGATTAATTTAGAATGAAATATTAAATTCTAATAATTAAAAAAATGATTATTGTAGTTTTTCGCCATTCACAAGAAAGATATGAAGGAAACTAGGATGTTTAGGTTTAACTTTAAGTCGAAGAAATTATTTCATCCTTTAACTATAAGTTTAACAAAGAATTAATTTTGATAAATTATGTTTTATGAAATTTTGAAATTTAACAGCTATTATTATTTTGTTTGAACTAAATTTTTAATTAGTATATGTATTTTGTTATATACATAAGCATAATTTTAACAACCTCTCATTTTCGAGGACGAATAGTTTCGAGGGGGCGTGGAGATTGTAACATTCTGTAAATTCTGACCATTTACGTTGTTGAATAAAATTCATTTATTGAATTTTAAATGGTTTTTGAATAAAATTTATGATGTTATTAATGAAATTTATCAATTTTGTTGAAACATTGATTGAAAATAACGTGTATATTCTTGATGAATTTTATTGACAACATACTTGTATATATCGTTGGCTATCCACTTTATTACTTTCCCTATGTATTCAAAGTGTAACGTTCATTAATTTATAAATTTTTAAATGTGAATAGTTGCTGCAGTTTTCGATGCCCTTTTCTCTTCATTGTTTCCTTAATGCAACATTCATTATTTTTCCTTCAATATGTTAAAAAATTCCCTTTATTCTATTATTTTTTTTCCTTTATTCTATTTTCACGCATCTTATTTCATTTACGTACTTTCATTCCTTAAATTTACATTCCTTTATACTCCTTTCCCTTTATTATTTCTCTCTAAAAACAAAGGCATGTTTCGTTCATAATAAAAGGTTTCGTTGCCTTAAATAAAAAGAAATGCATGAGACATATATGTGGAAGGTCATGCATCTCGTTTATTTTCACATAATGCATGCACTTTTCAATGCATCCACTCCTTCATTCTCCTTTTTCTCTTTCTCTGACTCCTACATCTTCCTATTTTAATGCATGCATGCATTTTATACTAAAAAAATATTAAATGAAAAACATATTTGGTCACAAATTATCAATTTGCATTTCTTGGCCATTCATTTTCAAAATTTCTTTTATAAACTCAATGCATACATGCATGGATGCATTTGTTCCTTTGTTTAATGCGTTTAATGCATGTGTTACCCATTTATATTTCAATTCATTTCGATATTTTTCTATACAAGTTTTATTTCTTCCCTATTTATTTCTTCTTCCTATCAAGTTTTCTAAGCAATTTTCCTATACAAGTTTTCCCCAAAATCAATTTTTTTTCTTCCCAAATCAGTGATGCCTAAACTTTGGAAAAAAGGGAATGAATCGCCACCGCCACTTCGAGATCATCCATCCTACCATAAGATGAATTTTTGTAACATTAGTGAAGGAAGATGTAGCTTCTTTGGTAAAATGTTGTTTTGCTAATTTGCAACATTGATATTTAAGTTATTCTCTAATATTAGTAGGCCAACACTTGCATCTTCTCTAGGTGACCGTATCTCATATATAAGCGGACCATTACTGATGATGGAAAAAGAATGCTTTCACAACATTGTCACCCACTGCAACTTCAACTACAAAAGTACACTGCATTTTATAATAATTTCATATTCAGTGTAGCTGTTGTTCGCTTTGTAATTTTCAAATTTTCTTTTTATAGTTAATTTCTCTTGCGGGTGATACCCTCGCTCGTTAGACATAACCATTACCTATATTTCCTAACATTTTCTAACTTTTTAAAGATCCTTTTTTATTTTATTTTCCTTTACCAATATCAACAGAAGTGGTACCATGACCAATGTCAGGTTTAAATTGCATTTGACATGCTCCTTCTTTCTCCTGTATTTAAATTAGGAAAACACTATCAGAATTACTGAGTTTTATTCCTTTTACCTACAACGTCAAATTACATATGTAAGTTTGTACGATCACAATTTTGAAACTATAACTTTTAGTGCAATTCACATTAATTATGGTTTTTCTTTCAATCCCGAAAAATCACTAAATGGTTACTGCATGTATGAAACTCATAATACACTTAAAAAAAGTTATGTGCTTTTTTTATATTATTATCGTGGATCAGGCTTATGCATGATCAAATAGCAATATGCATTAATTTTTCGTTGATTAAGTTAATTTTTTTATGAATTGTACACAAGCTGATGTTTAAATATGTATGCAAGTTTTGAAGGAGTATGAAGTCAAGCACTGTCAATTAGTAGAATTTAGATTCAAAATCTATATAGTTCTAATACTCCCAATTTTTCTAAGTTGTTTGTTTGCGTCAAAAATGACACAAACACCAAATGGTGCAAATGTGCACTTCACTGATTCAGTAAGATTAATATGTAGAACCGCGACCACAAAAATAAAAGCATAAAAGTAAGAACACAAAGAGATTTTTATAGTGGTTCGATTCAATATGAATCTACGTCCACTTTTAATCAATTTTCATTATGGTGTTTTAGCTTACAACAGATGGACTTTCCCTCATTACATTCATTTCTCTCCTTTTTACTCTTTTTGAGATCTAATCCATTTGAGTTCGGTCAATGGATGGAAGAAATCACAAGCTTTATGATGGTGGAAGTATCAATCCTTGATCACTTAGACGCTTTTGCATTCTTCCATGATTCCATTTGAATTTTGAGTTAGATCCAAATTTAGGGTGGATTGGCGAAGATAATAGATCGCTTGAATGGTGTTGGAAAGAATTCCAATGTGGCTTGAACGAGATTCAAGGAGCTTTGATCTACTTAGAGAGAGCTTTCATAATCATTGAAATGGATTTGATCCACATGAAGTTGAAGAAGTGTTGCTAAATCCATGGAAACCATTAATGAAGTTAGAATGGAGCTTGGAGGTTGAAGAAATGATTTGGCGGCCTTTCGGGGTGGAGAAAATTGGTCCCCTTTAAAGTCGGGTTGGACCACTATTTATAGGTGTGGATCAAGTGAGGAGGAAGCCAAAAATATGTAGTACAGGGAACCGGTCGGTCGACCATTTATTTATAGAAGTGCAACTGAGTACAGTTGGCGATAGCTGTAAAGGGGTACCCGTCGGTCTATATATTTAGACCACAGGTCGGTCCATTTTCATGCATACCGGTCGCCTCATATATTTTATATACCGACCGCCTGCTGTTTTCCCAATTTTATTTCATCTAAGACACTTTGTCCTTTAGTGCAAATTCTTTTCTCATGAGACACGTGGGTGTGCATTGTCATGTATTTGCAAGATTCATGGATTTGGGGTACAATATTTACATCTTTGCCATTTGTGTCTTTTAATGCATGGTTCTTCTGTGCTAATGCCACGTGCTCATGCTTTGCTTTACTCCTTTGTATGTTTTGTTGTTCCTTTTGGGGTTCAGTTATTACAAGTATGCCACTCACATTGTTCATTTGTATTCCATCCAGCTTATTTGTCTGCTGCACGCGCTAGCACCGACCGACCGACGCTTGGTGGAGGAGCTGACCGACCGACTGGAGGAACTGAATGACCACCTTTGGTTCTTGCATGGTATGTGCTGACGTGGCGCTTGTATTAACGTTTTAATATATTCTGTAACGATTGCAAGAATGACCCACATGCACATTTATTATGATTCATATGTGATCCACATTCAAGCCATATGCTTGTGATGATTTCTTCTACCACAGTGTGCCAACACATCATCACTACATGGCACTGTCCTATGAACTTTAAAAGCTTTGTTGCTACTGACTGGTATACATATGTTCACAACGACCGGTTATAAGTTTTGAAACCTGTCTCTGCTAGTTCTGTGCACCGTTCGGTCCCCTATATTTCAAGTAACCGACCAGTATTATATGCCTTGGCCTTCAGAAACATGCTCAGTCCACACCGGTGTTGTTGAACCAGAAATGAAGCCAAACTGATCGGTGTTGTGCTGCTGACCGGACGGTTCCAGGAGGAGCTGACCGACCGGTAGTAGTAAATGATGACCGGTCGCCTTTTCATTGAAGCCGATTGGCTATATTGTTTTCATATCCGCACGTTAACGTCAGTCTATACTT
This sequence comes from Allium sativum, assembly GCA_030737875.1. Lineage (NCBI taxonomy): Eukaryota > Viridiplantae > Streptophyta > Magnoliopsida > Asparagales > Amaryllidaceae > Allium > Allium sativum. The sequence goes on along the minus strand of CM060917.1, from coordinate 37,963,859 downwards.
CTCAGTTTTGAACCGTGTTTTAATAACGGTGTTAACACTTGCCCCTCAGAGCTTGCATTTTTCTGCTTGTGAGAAATGCGGGCTTCAAAATGAACGCTGTTGTTGACAAATTTTGCATTGAGATCCTTTACGGAACTTGCATTTGCTCCTTGCCAATGCTATACTAGCATGCGAATGCTTTGATTTTGAATTCTAAAGCCTGTTGCTGACAGTGTTGTACTAATGTATGATTGCCCCAGCTTTTACTCGGGCTATTTTTACCGCTACAATCTATGATTTATTTTCTGTGCTTCTTTTCGGAGAAGTCTTCAATTATTCATGCCCCTCGCCTAGAAGGTCTTCGTTAGTCTTAATTATGGATAGAAAATTTATTGCTCAAAGTTCATATGATGATCAGTTTCAATGTTGGAAACTTCGTTGGATGCCCCGAGTTTTGGAGAGGCCGTTTTAATCCGACGTTCAGCCTTCTCTGATTGACTGAACTGACAATATAGAGTTCACTGAATGTTGATAATCTCTGATGAGGAGAGGTTATTTTCTTTAAGAAGAGGATTTTTAGATTGTTGCATTGTTTCGCAGTTCAAACTCCTGCGAGGTTTGGGTGAGGTTGCATCGATCCGCAGAGCGAACATCAGTCATCGGTCGGAGTCACTTAACTTGGTAAGTGATCGCTGCCCAATTGAGGTGCCTTGGACTCCCGCAAATTTGGTTAAGGCTATACCGATCCCCGGAGCGGGCTTTAGTCATCGGTCGGAGTCACTTAACTTGATAAGTGATCGCTGCCCGATTGAAGCATCCTGGACCTCCATGAACCATGAGGTAAGGTTTGTTTTGATCCATGGAGCGGGTGTCAGCCTTTAGTTGGAGCTCACTTACCTTTGGTAAGTAATCGTTGCCCGGCTGAAATATCCTGGACCTCCATGAACCGTGAGGTAAGGATTAGGGTTGATCCATGAAGCGGGTGTCAGCCTTCGGTCGGAGCTCACTTACCTTTGGTAAGTAATCGCTGCCCGGTTGAAACATCCTGGACCTCCATGAACCGTGAGGTAAGGATTAGGGTTGATCCATGGAGTGGGTGTCAGCCTTCGGTCGGAGCTCACTTACCTTTGGTAAGTAATTGCTGCACGGCAGAAGCATCCTGGACCTCCATGAACCGTGAGGTATAGGTTAAGGTTGATCCATGGAGCGGGTGTCAGCCTTCGGTCGGAGCTCACTTAACTTTGGTAAGCAATTGTTGCTCGGCTGAAGCATCGTGGACCTCCATGAACCATGAGGTAAGGATTAGGGTTGATCCATGGAGCGAGTGTCAGCCTTCAGTCGGAGATTACTTACCTTTGGTAAGCAATCACTGCCCAACTGAAGCATCCTGGACCTCCATGAACCGTGAGGTATAGGTTAAGGTTGATCCATGGAGCGGGTGTCAGCCTTCAGTCGGAGCTCACTTACCTTTGGTAAGAAATCGCTACCCGGCTGAAGCATCCTGGACCTCCATGAATCGTGAGGTATAGGTTAAGGTTGCATCGATCTGCAGAGCAAACGTCAGTCATCGGTCGGAGCTCACTTACCTTTGGTAAGTAATCGCTGCCCGACTGACGTGCCCTAGACTCCCGTAAACCTTTGGGGGATGAGGTTTCGAATCTAGGATTGTTTGCTGCTCTATCAAGTGTTTGACTCATCGGGACTTGCTCGATCTATCATTGAATCAGTGCTATTAGGGTTGTCTCACTTAGTCGGGTTATGAGACAGCAAGCGCTCGTTGGATGGTTGTAGATATTAGATCATCATCAACGGTCATCAGTTGATTATCAGCCTTGGCATAGTGTGAGCAGAAGCTACGTTGCTTGGACCAGATTGGTCATTTGATGTCCCTTTCCCCTGGGTAGTCGCAGAAGGATTTGCATCTTGAGAATTTTTCACATACTATTGCAAACGATTCTTCTCAATCAGCTCTTTGATAAATGATCTTAGTTGTCTGCACTCGTTAGTGTTGTGGCCTGGCTGATTATGATACCGACAAAACTTCCCAGATTTGGTCAGATGGTCATTCATACTTATCGGCCGAGGCTCTGGATAATCTTCTACATCTTTTGTGGCAAGGTATATGTTCTCAGGAGTGTCATTCAGAGGCGTTAGATTAGACGAGTCAAGAGGGCGAAACTTTTTATTAGCTTTGTTGTCGTTTCCGTCATTAGCTCGCTTTTGTCCCCGAGTATTCTTTTGATTAGGTTGAATAGTCGCTCTCTTAGGAGCTTCAAGGAGTTGGTTTCCGCCAATGATCTGAAGAGGTATAGGATTATCATCCACTCTCATGTACTTCTCTGCTTTATTATAGAACTTGTCAAGCGTAGTCGGTTCCTTCATCTTTATCCATCTTCTGAATTTGCTCGTTTTATCTATAGCATCGAGTAGAGCCATGAGGACTATACGTGGTTCCGGATTCCTTACTTCAGAAAAGGCGATATTGAATCGACCAAGGAAGGCTTTGATAGTTTCCCCTGGCTTCTGCTTCATTACTGAGAGAGTTGTAGCGTCCTTGGCTTTGGTAGCGTACAAGCAGAATTGCTCCTTGAAGTTTTTGGTTAGGTCAGAGAATTGATCGATGGATTTGGGTGGTAGCTTTGTGAACCATAATAACGCAACACCTTCTAAGTAGAGAGGAAAATACGTGCATCTTATCTCGTCGGTCGCTTTAGCTACGCTCATATGCCACTCATATTTGAATAGGAAGTAGTTGGGATCAACGAGGCCGTTGTATGGAGGGAAAGTCGGAGGATTAAATTTCTTTGGACATCCTGCTTCGAGGATCCTTTCAGTGAACGGAGTCCTATCGGGGGAGAAGTCCCATTCTCTTTCGTCGTCTTTGCTAGCTTGATTCTTTTTCAAGGCTCGTTCTATCATATCCGAAATGTATTCTTCAGTGTTATGGTGCTCTGTGAAACTGAGCTCTTTACCAAATGTCCGTCTAGGCATATGATATCGATTAGAGAGCTTAGGTGCTTTGCCTTCTCGACGAGGGGGTGCCCCCATGATAGGGTTAGCGATCTTTCGAGCATCCATTTTGGAATGATTCTTAGCTTTTGATCTCAATTCTACGATGTTAGCTTCGTCCCTGTCACTTGCCTAATCATAATCGTCTTCCATATTGTCGCTGTGGTTATGATCGGAAGCGGGCGATTTATCATTCTCTTGGAGATCCACATGCACTTTCGGAGGGGTTGGATTTGATCGAGTGTTAAGAATGGCGTCAAGTTTCTCCTTCATCATTTTAGTAGAGGCATACATTCGGCTGTTGACATTGGCAATAGTGATTTTTAATTCATTTCTAGTCACACCAGCTCCGCTTTTTGAGTTTTCACCAACTTCAAAGCGATCTGCGAGCGGTGTTTCTTCATTAGCAACATTATCGGCTTCTACCATGGTTTTACTAGCGGTCTTCTTGGATTTTTCCATGATCTCGGATAAGGCCTTGAATTTGGAAGATAACTCGTCGAGTAGCCTAGATCTTAGATTTGCGGAATCTATGGTAGAAGTAGATTTAGAACTTCAATGTGAAGGAAGGAGATGCGAACGCGGCCCCACAGCGGGCGCCAAATGTTTGCGTAAAAATTGACATAAACACCAAATGGTGCAAATGTGCACTTCACTGATTCGGAAAGATTAATATGTAGAACCGCGACCACAAAAATAAAAGCATAAAAGTAAGAACACAAAGAGATTTTTATAGTGGTTCGATTTCAATATGAATCTACGTCCACTTTTAATCAATTCTCATTATGGTGTATGAGCTTACAACATATGGACTTTCCCTCATTACATTCATTTCTCTCTTTTTTACTCTTTTTGAGATCTAATCCGTTTGAGTTCGGTCAATGGATGGAAGAAATCACAAGCTTTATGATGGTGGAAGTATCAATCCTTGATCACTTAGACGCTTTTGCATTCTTCCATGATTCCATGTGAATTTTGAGTTAGATCCAAATTTAGAGTGGATTGGATAAGATAATAAATCGCTTGAATGGTGTTGGAAAGAATTCCAATGTGGCTTGAACGAGATTCAAGGAGCTTTGATCTACTTAGAGAGAGCTTTCATGATCATTGAAATGGATTTGATCCACATGAAGTTGAAGATGTTTTGCTAAATCCATGGAAACCATTAATGAAGTGAGAATGGAGCTTGGCGGTTGAAGAAATGATTTGGCGGCCTTTCAGGGTGGAGAAAATCGGTCCCCTTTAAAGTGGGGTTGGACCTCTATTTATAGGTGTGGAGCAAGTGAGGAGGAAGCCAAAAATATGTAGTGCAGGGAACCGGTCGGTCGGCCATTTATTTACAGAAACGCCACTGAGTACAGTTAGCGACAGTTGTAAAGGGGTACCGGTCGGTCTATATATTTAGACCACCGGTCGGTCCATTTTCATGCATACCTGTCGCCTCATATATATTTTATATACCGACCGCCTGCTGCTTTCCCAATTTTATTGCATCTAAGCCACTTTGTCCTTTAGTGCAAATTCTTTTCTCTTGAGACATGTGGGTGTGCATTTTCATGTATTTGCAAGATTCATGGATTTGGGGTACAATATTTACATCTTTGCCATTTGTGTCTTTTAATGCATGGGTCTTCTGTGCTAATGCCACGTGCTCATGCTTTTCTTTACTCCTTTGTATGTTTTACTGTCCCTTTTGGGGTGCAGTTATTACAAGTATGCCACTCACATTGTCACATTTGTATTCCATCCAGCTTGTTTGTCTGCTGCACGCGCTAGCACCAACCGACCGACGCTTGGTGGAGGAGCTGACCAACCGACTGGAGGAACTGACCGACCACCTTTGGTTCTTGCATGGCACGTGCTGACGTGGCGCTTGTATTAATGTTTTAATATATACTGTAATGATTGCAAGAATGGCCCGCATTGTAACACCCCGTATGTTGAATAACTTGCGATAATATAAAACAGGGCAGAATTAAATTTTAAAATCAGAATCAGGGGAAACGGGCTATGACATTGCGTTCGTCTCGGAAAATTACGCGAAATAGAGTCCGAGTTTTCGAAAATCGGAGTCTGTATGACCCAATTAAGGCCCGAAGAAGTCTTCAGAAAATTCAAAACAGATTTGAATACAAAAATTTCACATTTCAGAAGAGGCGGGAAAATTCCCGCTAGGCAGAGGGAGTCGACCCTAGGGTCGACCCCCTCCCTAGGGGTCGACCCAGGGGTCGACACGGGGGTCGACCCCCCCCCCCTTGTCGGTCTGTGTGACCTGGGTGCACCATTTTGGCTCTTGGGCTGGGTTCTGGTGGCTTGTGACGAAATCTGACGGCTCTAACCTAATCTAGGGTTAATCTAAGGGCCTAAAACACTTAACTAATCTATAAATACACCCTAAGACTACCCTAATTCATACTAAAATTGGAGACAACGTCGTTATGCCGTCAAAATGCAACTAGAAGGAGCCACCAACAAATTAAAGAGGAAGATAGCTTCTCAAATCAACTTCTAATCAACTCTAGCAACTTAATCTTCTTCATTGAAGTGCTAATCAACAAGTTGTGAGTTTCTATAGCCTTAATGACCAATTGTTGAAATGATTATGATAGGATATAATGAGGTTATGGCTATGAATGTGGATCAATGCAAGATATGTTATCATATGCTATGTGTTAATGATGTTATGCAAGTTATATGCTATGTGTTAATGATGTTATGCTAGTTATGCAAGTTATATGCTATGTGTTCATGATGTTATGCAAGTTATGCAAGTCATATGTTATGTGATCATGATGTTATGCAAGTTATGCAAGTCATATGCTATGTGATCATGATGTTATGCAAGTTATGCAAGCCTTAGGCTATGTGTTCATGATGCTAGTTGTGCAAATCGCTATGATAAACATTAATCCATTATGACACCATGATTATGCAAGTTTGGTGTTTGATTATATGCAAGTAACATGTGCAAGTTTACACCTTTGTATAAGATGCATACATATGCAAGTTAACCCCTTTGTATGTCATACATACATATGCAAGTTTACCCCTTTGTATGACATAAGTAACTTATGCAAGTTAACCTCTTTATGACATATGTGATTCATGCAAGTTTGGGTTGATTATTTATGCTAGTTGGGTTGGATGCTATATGCATGTTGACACCTTTAAAACCCATGTTGATGCTAATGTTATGCAAGTTGAACCCATGGTATTTGTGATGAATCTTCCCTTTTATGTCATGTTAGCGAATTACGTGGGGAACGATGGGGTTAATATTCATGTTAATAAAATGGTGTGAAGTTGGTATGATTATGCATACCATAAAGTGGATGGACATAATTGAGTCAATTATGTACATCGTTGAATTTGTAATTAATTAGGGATAATTAATAAAAATTATGGGGGTGATTAATTAGGTGTAATTAATCGACTAAGACACGAGGTTGGACCCTTTTGTAGCATAAGACTGTCCGGAACCGACCGGCAAATCCAGCGGCTACAAATGATTGGCCCAATGTGAGAGGTCTTAGGCACAAACTGAATACGTGACAAGTGTAAAGACACGAGGTTAGACTCGGTTATGGCGTAAGGCTGCGCGGAACCGACCGGCAAATCCAGCTGCCATAAAAGATAGTCTAATGTGAGAGGTCTTTACAACGGTTACGTTCTTAATCAATTAAGAAACACTTAACCAGATAAGCATGTAGTAGGGCATGAGGGGTTAAGTGGGTGCCTTGGGTGGCATGTGGAAATCAAGTAAGTGCCTTGGGTGGCATGTGGAAATCTAGTGGGTTGCCTTGGGTGGCAATAGAAAATACGATTAGAATACTTAACCAAGTGGAAACATGTAATTAAACATGATTAAAGGGTTAAGTGGGATGCACTAGATAAAGTGACAAGCTTAGGTGGGTAGCTTGTGGGGGCCCATTTCAACCAGTAACCCATATGTATCTTATTGGGCTCGACCCATGCCAAGGACGGGACACGCATACCGGGCTTGACTATAAGAGGCCAAAACGGGTTAGCGGTGGCAACGCAAGTCCAACGGGTTTCATATGCGTGTGTGGACCCGGGCTAGTAGGTAAGACGTTGTTGCATCGTGTAGATATAAGCCGTGCACCATTGATTGTATCGGGTTGCCACTTTGGGGAGTGATACACCCCACTGTGGGGCCAGCACGGGTATCTACGGTAGGGAGCCGATCGAAGGGGAGTAGTGGGTACACCTAGTGGAGATAGGGGCAGACGGCACCTATGTAGTCAGCTAGGGGTACATGAGACTACTATTAAGATTACTAAGGGTACACCTAGTGGAGATAGGGGCAGACGGCATCTATGTAGTCAGCTAGAGGTACATGAAACTACTGGGAAAATTTTCTAAGTCCTTGGGTGGGATCAACCTTTAAGTAGGAATTACCCTTGGGTGGGTAGATCTGGTGTGGTGCAGTGTAGGAATTACCCTTGGGTGGGTAGATCTAGTGTGGTGCAGTGTAGTATTTATCCTTGGGTGGATAGGCGCGTCTTTACCGTTATCTTAGTTCATCCTAAGTCTAGTTGGCTGCTTAGTGTAGTCATTTATCCCCAGTCGTACCGTACTAAGTTTATATCATACCCTAATTACATTAATGATTGTGTTGTTAAAGTTATAGGGCTCACTCAGACTTATGTCTGACCCCGTTGTTTTTATCTTTTTCCCTAACCCTCTGGTTCTTAGAGTGGGCCTAGCACTAATGGGCTTTGATCAGATTGCTTTATCTATCTTTTGGAACTTGGACTGTGAAGGAAAGCCCAGCTTATCTTTTCTATTATGGCTATTAGTTATGTAGTGGGATTATGTACTTTTGTTTTATCAAGATGGATATTATGTACTTGACTCTTGTTGGTTTTGATATGTAACCAAACATGTTTACCTTCTGCTGCAATGAAATGATGTTTTAAATTTCAAGTATTACTTATATCTGTCTTGTTGTAATTTCTCTGTTCTATATTCACTTAAAATACTCCACCAAAGTTAAGGCATTCCCATAGTGAGTGACCTTAGCGGGCGTGGGGTGTTACACGTGGTATCAGAGCTTAAGGTTACCGGAACAGATAAAATTTTTAGAAAACTATTTTTCTAAAAACATTTTTGGAAGAAGTATTTTCAAAAACATGCCTTTTAAGAGAAAAGTTTTTGAAAGAAAAGCATAATCCCCAATAGCCATATATCCTTCCTTCGATTCTCCGTTTTGAATCTCTTCCTCTTTCTCATTTTGAATTGCCCCTCCGCGTATAGATGTCTTTTTAAGATAAATAAGGGCTTCCGTATGAAGGACGGAAGAACCACTTCAAGGGACTAAGACGTTTGTCGGGCTAAGAAGTTAGTCCGAGGAGGTGGAGGGCTTGTGGGTACCTTTAAGATGGACAAGGGAGGAAGGTTCAAATAGCTGTTAGGTAAATAAAGGACGAAACCTCATCGTGGCGAGAAGGTCACGAAAGGAGAATGTAAAGGAGAAGGCTAGTTGTTTTGGAGAAATAGGACACCTTATTAGGGTTGTCCAAAGAGGTAAGGACAAAGTACAGGATCTTCTGGAGGGTAGATGTATTCCCTCATGGCTGGTATACCTGATAGGGGTAGGACCATTTAGGTTGAAATTTGGTTCTCTCGATCATCCTGTTTGAACTTTATTCGACTCTGGCGCACCGCACTTGTTTATCTCGTCATCGTTAGTTGAGTCACTGCACGTAGACACCAGTCTAGTAGATGATCCCTTGGTTGTTTCAAACCCAATTGGGGGCTCCACTTATTTGTCCATGATATGTTTGGGTTTGAAGATTTCTATACTTAGCGTTGGGTTTAGATGTGATGCTTTTGTTTTGGGCTTCACGGGCTATGGGTTGATTTTGGGCATGGACTGGTTATCCAGTAATGGTGCCATTCTTGATTGTGAAAGGAGAGTTGTTAGGCTCATGACCCGTTTGGGGAACACTCTCGAGATCTCTTGTAATCCCATGGATTCTGTTATGCTAAGTTATCTTGAATCGCTTGACGCTTCGGTCGAGAGTTTGCGATCTGTTAGAGTGGTCTGAGAGTACTCGGATGTGTTTGAGGAGGTGAAGGGCTTACCTCCGAAGCAGGAGATAGACTTCTGAATATATCTGGTGGATAATGCTAAACCAGTATCTTTGCCAGTGCGCCACATGGCTCCTCGTGAGAGGAGGGAACTCCATAAGCAAGTAGGGGAGTTGCTTGAGAAGGGGTTCATAAGACGAAGTATATCGGAGTGGGGAGCTCTAGTAGTTTTTGCCACGAAGGCGGATGGGTCCCTCAGACTTTGTGTAGACTATAGAGAACTCAACGAGCTCACAAAGAAGAATATACACCCATTGCCAAGGATTGATGATCTCTTTGATCAGTTGGTTGGCGCCTCAGTGTTTTCGCAGTTGGACTTGGCCACGGGGTTTTATCAGTTGGGAGTGGCTGAGGATAGTATAGAGAAGACCGCCTTTTAGGACTCCGAATGGTTTCTATGAGTGGCTTGCGATGCCATTTGGTTTGATGAACGCCCCCGCATACTTTGTTGACTTGATGAGTAGGGTGTTCAGGGAGTACCTGAATAACTTCGTAGTGGTCTTTGTGGATGACATCTTGGTCTTTTCTAAGAGCGAAATAAGTTTTCGTATGTGCTGAATAGGTTAAGCAAAGCCAGTTATTTGATCAATGGTGGTTTTGGAGCGAGACTGGCAAGGACATCCAGAGTTGGACAAGTGCTTAATTATTTAGCCGTTTTTACTAGTATCATCTCACGTAGGTCGTCTGAATTCGAAGGAGGTATCCCTTGGGTGTTTGTCTGATATTGGTTTAGGCCTTTGGGGCTTGCACTTGGGGGATGTCGAGTTCGACTAGGATGGTCTGCGTGAGAGATGGATAGTTGTGACGATTTTGCATGGGAGGATATCCTGGTTTTCTCTAGAAGTGGAGAAAAGCATGCCCTACATCTTAGGGAAGTGTTGGAGGCTCTTCGAGCGCATAGTCTTAAGACAACAAAGGTGGATGGAGTTCCTAGCATCCCATGATTTCGAGATAGCGTATGCCCCTGGCAAGGGTAACGTGGTGGTGGACGCCTTGAGCAGAAAAAGGTTGTCCTTGAGTCCATTGTTCGTGGAACGACGAAGCTTGGAATTTATCTCGATGTTTGACTTCAGACCTTCCGTTGACTTTGTACCCGGTTTGCTAGCATCCTTAGAGGTCAGACCTACTCTTTTGGGGTGGATTGGCGAGGCACAGCGGGACGACCCACAGTTGGTTGAGTTGGTAGAGAGGCTCATAAGGGGGGAGTCGTCCAGCCATTTGAGTAGGTACACCCTAGACGATAGGGGGTGCTTGCGTAGAGATGGTAGACTTTGTGTACCGCAAGACGAGGGTTTGAGGAAGGCTATACTTGAAGATGCGTGTAATAACCCGGAAATCCTGGGCCAGTTTAAAATTTTTATTTTGGCAATTTTAGCGGATTTTGAATACTTAAAATAGATTATTTTAAATAATATCAAAGAGAAAAATGTTTTGAATATAATTCGACGTATATATTATACGTGCCGTCGTTAGAATATAAATAATTATATATAATTATAAAGGGAATTGAAAATGGCGCGGTAGTTCGATAATTCGATTTCAAACTTCAAATGAATGTACCGGGTGCAAAGCAATTCGGATTTTAGGGAAACCAAAAACATTAGGATCTAATTGACAATATCTTTCCAACGAATCCGAAAAATCAAAATTTCATAGCGGGAATCTAAAGATATGTCCAGTTGAAAATTCTGAATAGTCGCTATGGAATTCAGGCCCTTAAAAATGGAAATTTTGCAAATGACCTCGGATTTCGACGAAACCAGTTTTGTTTGATCCGCAATGTCAAATTATTGCTAGGTTTTAAATTTCTTAATTTTTCGAATCAGTATGTGAGCGTGGAAAAGGAAAACGCGTTTGACCAGTTTCAGTTGATTTTAATCGACTGGAAATTGGCCATTTTTCAAACAGTCTCAGAATTCGACGAAACTAGTTTTGTTAGGACCGTATCGTCAATACGAAGCTAGAAAATATTTTTCTGGAATTTTTCGAGTTAGTATGTGACCCCGGTAAATTGAAATGCGCGTTCAAATTCAATATATAGAGTTATATGTTGATTTTAACGGAAACTGATCGAAACGATCGAATCAACCTACGATACATATCCCATTGTGTTCGGAATGGGGGTAAAACGCTATGGACGACAGGTGGTGGGCCTCGTTTTGAGGTCGTATGTAAAAGTCAACTTTATGCAATTAAAATAATAATAAAAATAAAAATAAATATCTCCTTCCTTTAATCATTGCCCCCCCATCTTTCTCGTTTTCATTCCAGAGAGAAAAAGAAAAAGAAAAAAAAAGAGAACGAATCGCGCCCTTCCAGGCTGCGACCGCCGCCGCCACGGGTGGCCAACGCCACCGCACCTCCACCTTCGTTCGCCAGTGCCCCCTCTCTTCCCTCCTTCTCCCCGTCCGCTCCTAAATCCGCAGCCCCAATTCGATTTAAAGACCTAGCCGCCACCAACAGCAAACGGAGCACCTCCTGGACGCCACCACCGTCCGCCTAAGCCTCACCGCCCCTCTCGCCTCCAGCACCTCCTCCTCGATTCTCGAAGAACCCCTTCCCCTCCCGCTGCTTCGCTTCCCTCTCACTTCATCGACGTTCAAACCCCCTCCGAACCTTAATGCCCTGAGTCCGAGCCTGCCACCTCCCATTGCATCATCAACGCCGCCTAAAGGACCCTCACCACTGCAGATCGTCGATGCAGCCCCTCCCCCTCTTCGTTAAACAACCGTAAGTGTTTATTTCCATTTTTACTCATGTAAACGATTTAAAAATATGAACTTTGTTAGTGTAAAAATATAAAAATCAGTTTTTATATGTGAATATCATTATGAACATTCAATTTTTATAGACATGAATAACATTGGATTAATAAAAATGTGATTTTTATTAATAGATCTGATATTGTTTTTCTTAACATATATGAAATTGTTTTATAAAATATAAAAGCTAAGATTTTTAGTTTAGCAAAATAGGGTTTTCAACAAAGTGCAAAGATCATATTTTTAATGATGTAAAGGTTACATTTGTATATATGAAAGATAAGATTTTTAAGGCGATGAAGTTTGAATTTTTATCCTATGTGAAAGAAGTAATTTTTATTTTATAAAAATATAATCTTTAATATTAGGAAGGCGAAATCTTTAATATTGAAAAGGCGAAATCTTTAATATTGAAAAGGGCGAAATCTTTATATTTGATAAGGAAAGACGATATTTTGATATAAGGAAAGACGTTATTTTTATATATATAAAGTAGCGATAAAAATTTGATTCTTATATATACAAAGTAAAAATTCGATTTTTATATATTGAATAGCAAAGTAAAAATTTGATTTTTATATATTGAATAACGAAGTAAAAATTCGATTTTTACATATGTAGTGGCTACGGGCAACGAAGATGACAGAAATGCGAAAACGACGAAGACTTCTGCAAAGAAAGAGTCAAGATGATTGGATAGCTATTGGTGAGAATTTCTCACCTTTCAATTTCTTTTTCTAGTTATATGTGAAGACCCGTAACTTCCCCGTAAAGGAAAGCGTCGGATAGTTCGAGAACAACCCACAACAGAACGCATACAGAAGAACATTTCACTGTATATTACAACAATGCATCAGATTACTAGAATATACAGAGTATAAACAAATAAATATTACACAGAAATATCAGAGATTTAAATTACATTTAAATACATCGCAGCGGAAAATAATACAATACACAACTAGAAGTAGATATACGGATACAAAGCTTTCCGGATATCGTTCCAGCTGTGAACCAGGATCCTGTGAATATAAATCTGCAAAACCGAAACTACTAGCTGCCCGTATCAAAATAGGGGCACCCAGAGTTTAGGTTAAAACAATAAACTCCAGGTCAGTCATGTGAATGGTGTGAGAACTAAAACAGTTATTAATCTTTATTTTAAATCATTAGGTAAATCAAGGGACCACGCCGTATAACACGGAATGGGTTTCCTCCCAAGAATACCAGTGCATAAAACAAACAGCGCAATGCTAAATAAAGAAAAAATGAAGCTGTTATAAGACCCAGGTCCCATCACACAATGCAACGCAGTCGAGGATAGGGTTTTCCCTTATAACAGCCAAAGAATGCTTGATACGTTTAAAACAAATCATTTGATACTATTATAAGTGCATAGTGTATAAAACAACTTCAAATCATAAGTATCAATCATAGGCGGCATAAGCGCCCCATCCCACTATGTCGCCATATATAGGATATACAATCAAAACCGCAAAGTCTCGTATTTGGAAATTGGATTTCCATCTATGAACCGAGGCAAAAGATAGTCCTCAACCGATTCGAGACTGTCTAGCCCGAGCCTCAGGAACAGCCGCAACTGCCCCTTGGAGCGACAGGGCCGGTCCACACGGAGTGGATTATTATGCCTGAACAATACGTCTCCCCACCCTATGGGGTGTAAGTCTGGTCCGTCAGCTGACCAGAATGCATTCGGCCGAAACCGATATAACCGAGGCGCCTCGCAACCGCAACAACCACATAAGTCAAACTCGTCAGGGCGTGTAAAACCACTGACGCCACTTCTAGCTAGAAAGAAACGCAAGTCCTCCCTGAGGTCCGTCTCCCGTTTTTGGTTCATACCGGGTGTGAAACACGCGAGGTAAACGTTACACAAAGCTACGCCACAAAGGCCGTGCTTTGATCATCACCATAAGACTTTGCTTTTCAACAGAAGCCTTGATCATTTGCATCTTAGCATGCCACACAGGCAAACCATCCTATGCAACCGATATCAGTCACACAGAATGAAATCCGATGTCAGACACACAGTCCATTTACAAGTCCGTTCTGGGTCTGAACGAAACCGGAGGCACCTAGTACCCCGCATATCCATCGATCTCCAAGTACGTCTGGACGATCACTAACTGTTTCCATCTTCTTGGGTGTACAGCCCAATCAAGATCATCAGTTATCACCCAAACGACGTGAAGACTTCCGGTCTTCGACCATCGTCTTCATCTTCGACTTATCGTCGTATCAGTTATTCAGAATGGGATAAACCCGGTCTTCCCGAATAACTCGCGTATATTTTATAAAAGTGTTACACAAACACAACATACGCCTCATTCCAATTCATTAGTCACTAACCGTAAATTAATCAAGAGAATAATTCCCCAAATATTAACCCCGAAGGCCGAAACCAACATCAGATCAATATCCAGAAAACCATTCTGCTTGGCTAACCGACAGTTAGTTTCTAAATTTCACATTCATAGGGAAAGGTTCCCATTAATTTTATCAGAGATAAATTCTTGAATTTATTCTTTAATCTATTTTTGAATATCAATTCAAACTAGTCGGGATTAGCGAACCTTACCGAAGTAATCATTTGTTTTAATTTCCCAATCCCAACCTATTCATCCCATGAAGTAAAACTGGTAATACTTCATATCTAACACTAAAAATTCCAGAAAAATATTTTCTAGCTTCGTATTGACGATACGGTCCTAACAAAACTAGTTTCGTCGAATTCTGAGACCGTTAGAAAAATGGCCAATTTCCAGTCGATTAAAATCAACTGAAACTGGTCAAACGCGTTTTCCTTTGCCACGCTCACATATTGATTCGAAAAATTATGAAATTTGAAACCTAGCAATAACTTTACATCACGGACCCAACAAAACTGGTTTCGTCGAAATCCGAGGTCATTTGCAAAATGTCCATTTTTAAGGGCCTTATATATATAAAAATATATATAAATTCCACAGCGACTATTTCTAATTTTAAACTGGACATATCTTATCATTCCTAAGATGAAATCTCAATTTGTTAACTTCGTTACAAAGATATAGTTATACAGATTCAAATATTTCTTGTTTCGTTCAATTCTGACTTATATTGAATTATGTATATTCATTTGAAATTAGAAATTGAATTTTCGAACTACCGCGCCATTTTCTATTCCTTTTATAATTATTATATATTCTAACGACGACGTATATAATATATACGTTCGAATTATATTCAAAATAAATTTCACGTCGTTATTATTTAAAATAATTCATTTTAAATAATCAAAATTCGCTATAATTGCCAAAATAAAAATTTTAAACTGGCCCAGATTTTCCGGGTTGTTACAATCTCCCCCACTTAAAACTTTTCGTCCCCGAAAAGGAACAAAGTCGAAAGTGGTTTGATTAATCAGCTCTACGATCGATCAGGCTTCCATTCTCCAACTTTTCAGTTTCTGAGAATTTCTAAAATTTCAAAAATTTGGCTAACACCCTAAATTTTTGAAAAATTTCGCCATAACCTCCCCTGCACCGGGAGCATCGGGGAATTTCAAATAGCTTCCCCGGTCCTTCAGATCTCAAAAAGAAAAAGAAAAAGCCAAGCGGCTAGCCAATAGGCTCACAAAATCATCATCACCCAAACAAAACAGGAAATTATGTAGTAAACATGTACCTATTTGTCGGGCAAACAAATTTTATTCTTCGGCTCTAGCCTCCTTGCTATGACCTGTTCAAAAGATATACATGTATGCATGCAAATGCGACCAAATTTCAATACAGTTCAATATTCGATTTAATTAGGCATAAATGGTTCAAAATTAGCAAACAATTAAACAAACAACACAAACATCAATCAATTAGTGGATTAACGTTTCAAATTCATAATTTTGATATATAGTCAAAAATCAGATTTTTGATGCCAAATCACAACAATAGGCCCTATCTAATTTTGGTTCTCACACCAGTCAATAGGAAATATATAGATATCACACCTTCGTTACTCGAACATGAATACTAATGACGACTAGTCAATCATCAGAATCATCTTCGGGCCACTAGAGTATGATTCTATATCTATCCAGTATATTTAAAACTTCGAATACACGCGGATCAGACGTATACGCAAAATCCATATATACTGGACTGTCCAACTCAATATAAATAGATAATCAAATACGAATAATTGATTTAAATTTTCAAAACAAAAATTTGTTTTCACTTTCAAAAATCTACTCTTCACACTCGTCCTAGGATACTACTGATCCCATCTCTAACGAGTCATTCTAATTGGATATTACTAACCCAATATCTGATGAATTCTTTCGTATGGTTCTAATGTGCCTTGTTCTCTGCTTTGTAAACCAAAGCTCTGATACCAACTGTGAAGACCCGTAACTTCCCCGTAAAGGAAAGCGTCGGATAGTTCGAGAACAACCCACAACAGAACGCATACAGAAGAACATTTCACTGTATATTACAACAATGCATCAGATTACTAGAATATACAGAGTATAAACAAATAAATATTACACAGAAATATCAGAGATTTAAATTACATTTAAATACATCGCAGCGGAAAATAATACAATACACAACTAGAAGTAGATATACGGATACAAAGCTTTCCGGATATCGTTCCAGCTGTGAACCAGGATCCTGTGAATATAAATCTGCAAAACCGAAACTACTAGCTGCCCGTGTCAAAATAGGGGCACCCAGAGTTTAGGTTAAAACAATAAACTCCAGGTCAGTCATGTGACTGGTGTGAGAACTAAAACAGTTATTAATCTTTATTTTAAATCATTAGGTAAATCAAGGGACCACGCCGTATAACACGGAACGGGTTTCCTCCCAAGAATACCAGTGCATAAAACAAACAGCGCAATGCTAAATAAAGAAAAAATGAAGCTGTTATAAGACCCAGGTCCCATCACACAATGCAACGCAGTCGAGGATAGGGTTTTCCCTTATAACAGCCAAAGAATGCTTGATACGTTTAAAACAAATCATTTGATACTATTATAAGTGCATAGTGTATAAAACAACTTCAAATCATAAGTATCAATCATAGGCGGCATAAGCGCCCCATCCCACTATGTCGCCATATATAGGATATACAATCAAAACCGCAAAGTCTCGTATTTGGAAATTGGATTTCCATCTATGAACCGAGGCAAAAGATAGTCCTCAACCGATTCGAGACTGTCTAGCCCGAGCCTCAGGAACAGCCGCAACTGCCCCTTGGAGCGACAGGGCCGGTCCACACGGAGTGGATTATTATGCCTGAACAATACGTCTCCCCACCCTATGGGGTGTAAGTCTGGTCCGTCAGCCGACCAGAATGCATTCGGCCGAAACCGATATAACCGAGGCGCCTCGCAACCGCAACAACCACATAATTCAAACTCGTCAGGGCGTGTAAAACCACTGACGCCACTTCTAGCTAGAAAGAAACGCAAGTCCTCCCTGAGGTCCGTCTCCCGTTTTTGGTTCATACCGGGTGTGAAACACGCAAGGGAAAAGTTACACAAAGCTACGCCACAAAGGCCGTGCTTTGATCATCACCACAAGACTTTGCTTTTCAACAGAAGCCTTGATCATTTGCATCTTAGCATGCCACACAGGCAAACCATCCTATGCAACCGATATCAGTCACACAGAATGAAATCCGATGTCAGACACACAGTCCATTTACAAGTCCGTTCTGGGTCTGAACGAAACCGGAGGCACCTAGTACCCCACATATCCATCGATCTCCAAGTACGTCTGGACGATCACTAACTGTTTCCATCTTCTTGGGTGTACAGCCCAATCAAGATCATCAGTTATCACCCAAACGACGTGAAGACTTCCGGTCTTCGACCATCGTCTTCATCTTCGACTTATCGTCGTATCAGTTATTCAGAATGGGATAAACCCGGTCTTTCCGAATAACTCGCGTATATTTTATAAAAGTGTTACACAAACACAACATACGCCTCATTCCAATTCATTAGTCACTAACCGTAAATTAATCAAGAGAATAATTCCCCAAATATTAACCCCGAAGGCCGAAACCAACATCAGATCAATATCCAGAAAACCATTCTGCTTGGCTAACCGACAGTTAGTTTCTAAATTTCACATTCATAGGGAAAGGTTCCCATTAATTTTATCAGAGATAAATTCTTGAATTTATTCTTTAATCTATTTTTGAATATCAATTCAAACTAGTCGGGATTAGCGAACCTTACCGAAGTAATCATTTGTTTTAATTTCCCAATCCCAACCTATTCATCCCATGAAGTAAAACTGGTAATACTTCATATCTAACACTAAAAATTCCAGAAAAATATTTTCTAGCTTCGTATTGACGATACGGTCCTAACAAAACTAGTTTCGTCGAATTCTGAGACCGTTAGAAAAATGGCCAATTTCCAGTCGATTAAAATCAACTGAAACTGGTCAAACGCGTTTTCCTTTGCCACGCTCACATATTGATTCGAAAAATTATGAAATTTGAAACCTAGCAATAACTTTACATCACAGACCCAACAAAACTGGTTTCGTCTAAATCCGAGGTCATTTGCAAAATGTCCATTTTTAAGGGCCTTATATATATAAAAATATATATAAATTCCACAGCGACTATTTCTAATTTTAAACTGGACATATCTTATCATTCCTAAGATGAAATCTCAATTTGTTAACTTCGTTACAAAGATATAGTTATACAGATTCAAATATTTCTTGTTTCGTTCAATTCTGACTTATATTGAATTCTGTATATTCATTTGAAATTAGAAATCGAATTTTCGAACTACCGCGCCATTTTCTATTCCTTTTATAATTATTATATATTCTAACGACGACGTATATAATATATACGTTCGAATTATATTCAAAATAAATTTCACGTCGTTATTATTTAAAATAATTCATTTTAAATAATCAAAATTCGCTATAATTGCCAAAATAAAAATTTTAAACTGGCCCAGATTTTCCGGGTTGTTACATTATATATATATATACTAGGATGCAGACGGTGTTTAGTAGCACCCGACACAATCGTCCACAGGCCATGGACTTGTTTGTTTGGTTGCATAAATTAGTTGGATGATTTGATTTGAATTTGATTGATGTGTGAATGGCGTGGGCCTTCACTAGACCGGGGATAAGGCTAGACCTCGTCCCGTTTCTAGTATCGTGCCGTTATGCTGCCGAAATTTTCTAAAATATGTTAGAAAAATAAGAATATCATTTTATTTAAAGAATGAACTGAATAGAAATTCATATGTTAAAATAAAATGTTTTATCGTTAAAAATATAATTTTTAACGTGAATATGAATATAGTGAATGTGAATAAATAAATATTCATTTACAAACCGGACGGTTTGTTTATGTACACTGATTTGACCGACATTGATTGGGATGATAAATTTTACACATCGCCCAACTGCACAAATAAAATCTGTGTTTGATTGTTTGAAACCCCACACGGGTGTTGGGATGAAATTTGAAGTTCACTCATCCTAATTGATTAAATATGTCGATCGATTGATTGACAGGCTGTTATAAGCGTTAGATATCTATATTTGATGCTTATACAGTGTAGTGCACTTTGGTTGATGGTTGATTATTTTTCAATGCTATTATATACGTGTGATGTATGAAAATCCATATAATTAATATTATATGGTGATTGATTAGGCCTCATTCCAATTTAGAAGATAAAGAATTATATAAAATAAAGGTTCATGTGTTGACTGTACTCATCCGTTGAGATTAGTCATGTGTTGAACGAAATATTTTAATAATAAAATTTACATCTTTATCAATATAAAATAAAGGTTCATGTGTTGACTGTACTCATCCGTTGAGATTAGTCATGTGTTGAACGAAATATTTTAATAATAAAATTTACATCTTTATCAATAAAAAATAAAGGTTCATGTGTTGACTGTACTCATCCGTTGAGATTAGTCATGTGTTGAACGAAATATTTTAATAATAAAATTTACATCTTTATCAATATAAAATAAAGGTTCATGTGTTGACTGTACTCATCCGTTGAGATTAGTCATGTGTTGAACGAAATATTTTGATAATAAGAAATATTTGAAATAGAAATATTTGAAATAGAAATATTTGAAAAAGAAATATTTGAAATAGAATATTTGAAAAATAGAAATATATGAAGCCGTGTTGATTAGATTGACGCCATTTTGACGTGAACGATATTTATATCGATTTTAACGATTTCGAAATGAATTGAATTGAAAACGATTTCGAAATGAATTGAATTGAAAACTATTTCGAAATGAATTGAATTGAAAACGATTTCGAAATGAATTGAATTGAAAACGATTTCGAAATGAATTGAATTGAAAACGATTTCGAAATGAATTGAATTGAAAATGATTTCGAAATGAATTGAATTGAAAACGATTTCGAAATGAATTGAATATAAAACGATTTCGAAATCAATTGAATATATAACGAATTTGATCAAATAGAAAACCAATTTGAATTGAATCGAATAGAAAACCAATTTGAATTGAATCGAATAGAAAACCAATTTGAATTGAATCGAATAGAAAACCAATTTGAATTGAATCAAATAGAAAACGACTTTGGAATTGAATTGAATTGAAAACGAATTCAAATTGAATTGAAAGCAAATTTAAATGAAATCAAATTGAATTGAAATTTGAATTGAATAGAAATGAATTTTAAAACGAATTTATAAAGAAGAATTCAATTTTGATTTGAATTGAAATGGAAATTGAAATTGCTTTTGAAACGAATTTAAAACTATTTATATAATTCGTTTTAAATAGAAATCGACGAAAAATATATTATATATATTATATATATAATATAATGGCCTGAATAGAACGCGCCGCGCCGCGGCAGTTCGTGAATTTCGACCATTTATTTCAAACGGACATTACGGGAGATCCGACCGTCGGATTCTCCTAAAACCGGAACCGTTGGGTTCGTATCGAAAAGAGCTTTCTAACGAATATTAGAAAATTGAAATCTAACGGTTGGATTTGGAGATACGTCCAAATCAAATTCGAAAAGGTCGCTGTAAGTGCAGTTCGATGGACATTGTTGGAAATCGATTGTACGGGCCTTAATAAAATTATTAAAAATAGTAATAATTTGTGTAAAATCATAAGAAATGATTTGGGAAAAATTGGGGTGAAAAACTCCATATTTGAAAAGATAAAAATAGATTTTTATCGAAATGAACTATATTGAACTAAATTTAAAACCCGATTTGTTTTTAAATAAATAAATTAGATTTAAAAGGGGTTTTAAATAATCGGAATTCCTAATATATTTGATTTAAATTGAATTAGAATTGGAATGGGTTTATCGTGAACGGTGTTTTAAATAACACTAGTTCTTTAACCCGATAATAAATATAATGTGATTTGGGTTTGTTGTGAACTGTGTTTTAAATAACACCTAGTTCTTTAACCCAGTAAAAGGAGTTTTAACGAATCTGCAATTAGATTGAAATGTGAATCTATAATCTAAATTACCAAATTTAGAAATTGAGCGAAGATGGAGTATTACCAGTTTTGCTCCAAAGCGATAGTTAAATATTTAATTAGATTTGAACGTGAGATGGTAATTAATTTTACCGATAACACTGTGGTGTTAGATATGGAGTATTACCAGTTTTGCTTCATGGGATGAATAGGTTGGGATTGGGAAATAAAATAAATAATTACTTCGTTACGGTTCGCTAATCTCGACTAGTTTGGAAAACCATAATTTGGTTTGAAACGACATCCAAAGGAAGATTAAAGGATAAATTTTAAAGAATTTATCTTGGATAAAATTAATGGGAACCTTTCCCTAAGAATATGGATTGGAATGAGGCGTATGTTGTGTTTGTGTAACATTTGTTTTTAATATACGCGGGTTGTTCGGAAAGGCCGGGTTTATACCCATTCTGAATAACCGATTCGACGATAAGTCGAAGATGAAGACGGTGGTCGAAGACCAGAAGTCTTCACATCGTTTGGATAATTACTGACGATCCTGATTGGGCTGTACACCCAAGAGGATGGAAATAGTTGGTGGTCGTCCAGACGTACTTGGAGATGGATGGATATGCGAGGAAAGTGCCTCCGGTTTCGTTCAGACCCAGAACGGACTTGTAAATGGATTGTGTGTCTGACATTGGGTTTTATTCTGTGTTGATTGATTTCTATTAAATTTACATCTGTTTGGCGGCGGCGAATTTATTCTTTTGCTTAACGCCCTTCTCTGAGACGTACGAGCTCAGAGGTTGTATATCGATGGACATCAGTCGCATGGCATGAATTTCCTGTGTGGCACACTGAGTTGCATAGATCAAGGCTTCTGTTGAAAAGCAAAGTCTTGTGGTTGATGATCAAAGCACGGCCTTTGTGGCGTAGCTTTGTGTATAACGTGAATTCGCGAGCCTCACACCTCGGTATGAGTTAAAAACAGGATAAGGACTGCAGGGAGAGCACGACGTTTCTTTCTAGCTTTGGTGGTGTCAGTGACTTACCAGCCCTGACATTTATATACTTTTCACCTATGTGGTTGTTGGATGAGGCGCCTCGATTATAGGTCTGTAAGGACCGGGAAACGTGTGTTCAGGAATACTAATCCTCTAACGTAAGTGATGACCGGCCCTGAAGCATCCAGGGGTTGCCCAGAGTGCGTAGCCCTGGGACATTTGCTAGAGTGTCTCGAACGCGGAGAGGAGCTTGCCCCTTGCCTCGACTCATGACGGAAATCCAATTTCCAATACGTGTATTTCGGCTTTATTTGTAGAGCCTAGTATGGCGACATAGTGGGATGGGGCACTCATGCCGTCTATGATTTATATTTATGATTGAAATTGTTTTGACACTATACACTTATTATAGTATCAAATGATTTGTTTTAAGGTAAAACCCTATCCTCCGGCTTGCGTTGCATTGTGTGATGGGACCTGGGTCTTATAATAGCTTCATTTTTCGAAAAAGCATTGCGTTGTTTATTCTATGCACTGGTATTCTTGGGAGGAAACCCGTTCCGTGTTATACGGCGTGGTCCCTTGAATTACTCTCTTTTAAAATAAAGTAAAGTTTAAATAACTGTTTTAGTTCTCACACCAGTCACATGACTGACCTGGAGTTTATTGTTTTAACCTAAACTCTGGGTGCCCCTATTTTCTGCACGGGCAGCTATTAGTTTTGGTTTTGCAGATTTATATTCACAGGATCCTGGTTTACACCTGGAATGATATTCGGAAAGCTCTGTATCCGTATATCACCTTCAGTTGTGCTTTGTATTATTTTCTGCTGCTATGTAATTTATTGTAATCTCTGATATTTATCGAATGTGATTTATTCATTTATACTCTGTATATTCTTGTATTTGATGCAATTGTTGTAATAACAAGTGAAATGTTCTTTTGTCTGCGTTCTGATTTGTCCTTTTCTCAAACGATCAGGGGTTCCGAACGGTCTAGATCGGTTTAACGACTGATTCAGATCGAGCGAAATTCCAGGCCGTCACATTTGGTATCAGAGCTTTGGTTTACAGAGCTCGAGAACGAGACATATTAGAACCGAACGAAAGAATTCATCAGATATTGGATTAGTAATATCCAATTAGAATGACTCGTTAGAGATAGGATCAGTAGTATCCTAGAACGAGTGAAGAGTATATTTTTCAAATGAAAACAATTTTGTTTTGAAATTTAAATCGTTTTAAACGTATTTGATTATTTATTTATTTTGAATATGGACAATCTAGTATATAAAGGCTTTGCATATACGCGTCATGAACGTATATTCGAAGTTTTAATATATTCGATAGATATAGAGTCACACTCTAGTCGCCCGGAGATGATTCTACTGATGACTATATAGCATCAGTAGTGTGTGTTCGAGTTTCGAAGGTGTGATTTTCTATATATTTCCATTAGACTGGTGTGAGAACCAAAACTAATATAGCTAGAACACATTCTTGTGAATTGGCATCAAAAACAAGATTTTCAGTATATATATCAAATTTATGAATTTGAAAACTCTAATCCACTAATTGATTGATGTTTGTGTTGTTGGATTATTTGTTTAATAATTTTGAACCATTATGCCTAATTGCATCAAATATTGAACATTATTGAAAATTGGTCGCATTTGCTTGCATATACATATACTTACATTGAACAGGTCATAGCAAGGAGGCTAGAGCAGAGAATAAAATTTGTTTGCCCGACAAATAGGTACATGTTTACTACATAATTTACTGTTTTGTTTGGGTGATGATGATTTTATGAGCCTATTGGCTAGCCGCTTGGCTTTTTCTTTTTCTTTTTGAGATCAGAAGGCCTATATGGCAATTTCGGAATTTTCCCGTGGCTCCCGGTGCAGGGGAGGTTATGGCGAAATTTTTCGAAAATTTAGGGTGTTAGCCAAATTTTTGAAAATTTGAAAATTCTCAGAAACTGAAAAGTTGGAGAATGGAAGCCAGATCGAACGTAGAGTTGATTGATCAAACCACTTTCGACTTTGTTCCTTTTCGGGGACGAAAAGTTTTAAGTGGGGGAGATTGTAATAACCCGGAAATCCTGGGCCAGTTTAAAATTTTTATTTTGGCAATTTTAGCGGATTTTGAATATTTAAAATAGATTATTTTAAATAATATCAAAGAGAAAAATGTTTTGAATATAATTCGACGTATATATTATACGTGCCGTCGTTAGAATATAAATAATTATATATAATTATAAAGGGAATTGAAAATGGCGCGGTAGTTCGATAATTCGATTTCAAACTTCAAATGAATGTACCGGGTGCAAAGCAATTCGGATTTTAGGGAAACCAAAAACATCAGGATCTAATTGACAATATCTTTCCAACGAATCCGAAAAATCAAAATTTCATAGCGGGAATCTAAAGATATGTCCAGTTGAAAATTCTGAATAGTCGCTATGGAATTCAGGCCCTTAAAAATGGAAATTTTGCAAATGACCTCGGATTTCGACGAAACCAGTTTTGTTGGATCTGCAGTGTCAAATTATTGCTAGGTTTTAAATTTCTTAATTTTTCGAATCAGTATGTGAGCGTGGCAAAGGAAAACGCGTTTGACCAGTTTCAGTTGATTTTAATCGACTGGAAATTGGCCATTTTTCAAACAGTCTCAGAATTCGACGAAACTAGTTTTGTTAGGACCGTATCGTCAATATGAAGCTAGAAAATATTTTTCTGGAATTTTTCGAGTTAGTATGTGACCCCGGTAAATTGAAATGCGCGTTCAAATTCAATATATAGAGTTATATGTTGATTTTAACGGAAACTGATCGAAACGATCGAATCAACCTACGATACATATCCCATTGTGTTCGGAATGGGGGTAAAACGCTATGGACAACAGGTGGTGGGCCTCGTTTTGAGGTCGTATGTAAAAGTCAACTTTATGCAATTAAAATAATAATAAAAATAAAAATAAATATCTCCTTCCTTTAATCATTGCCCCCCCCATCTTTCTCGTTTTCATTCCAGAGAGAAAAAGAAAAAGAAAAAAAAAAAGAACGAATCGCGCCCTTCCAGGCTGCGACCGCCGCCGCCACGGTTGGCCAACGCCACCGCACCTCCACCTTCGTTCGCCAGTGCCCCCTCTCTTCCCTCCTTCTCCCCGTCCGCTCCTAAATCCGCAGCCCCAATTCGATTTAAAGACCTAGCCGCCACCAACAGCAAACGGAGCACCTCCTGGACGCCACCACCGTCCGCCTAAGCCTCACCGCCCCTCTCGCCTCCAGCACCTCCTCCTCGATTCTCGAAGAACCCCTTCCCCTCCCGCTGCTTCGCTTCCCTCTCACTTCATCGAAGTTCAAACCCCCTCCGAACCTTAATGCCCTGAGTCCGAGCCTGCCACCTCCCATTGCATCATCAACGCCGCCTAAAGGACCCTCACCACTGCAGATCGTCGATGCAGCCCCTCCCCCTCTTCGTTAAACAGCCGTAAGTGTTTATTTCCATTTTTACTCATGTAAACGATTTAAAAATATGAACTTTGTTAGTGTAAAAATATAAAAATCAGTTTTTATATGTGAATATCATTATGAACATTCAATTTTTATAGACATGAATAACATTGGATTAATAAAAATGTGATTTTTATTAATAGATCTGATATTGTTTTTCTTAACATATATGAAATTGTTTTATAAAATATAAAAGCTAAGATTTTTAGTTTAGCAAAATAGGGTTTTCAACAAAGTGCAAAGATCATATTTTTAATGATGTAAAGGTTACATTTGTATATATGAAAGATAAGATTTTTAAGGCGATGAAGTTTGAATTTTTATCCTATGTGAAAGAAGTAATTTTTATTTTATAAAAATATAATCTTTAATATTAGGAAGGCGAAATCTTTAATATTGAAAAGGCGAAATCTTTAATATTGAAAAGGGCGAAATCTTTATATTTGATAAGGAAAGACGATATTTTGATATAAGGAAAGACGTTATTTTTATATATATAAAGTAGCGATAAAAATTTGATTCTTATATATACAAAGTAAAAATTCGATTTTTATATATTGAATAGCAAAGTAAAAATTCGATTTTTATATATTGAATAACGAAGTAAAAATTCGATTTTTACATATGTAGTGGCTACGGGCAACGAAGATGACAGAAATGCGAAAACGACGAAGACTTCTGCAAAGAAAGAGTCAAGATGATTGGATAGCTATTGGTGAGAATTTCTCACCTTTCAATTTCTTTTTCTAGTTATATATATATACTAGGATGCAGACGGTGTTTAGTAGCACCCGACACAATCGTCCACAGACCATGGACTTGTTTGTTTGGTTGCATAAATTAGTTGGATGATTTGATTTGAATTTGATTGATGTGTGAATGGCGTGGGCCTTCACTAGACCGGGGATAAGGCTAGACCTCGTCCCGTTTCTAGTATCGTGTCGTTATGCTGCCGAAATTTTCTAAAATATGTTAGAAAAATAAGAATATCATTTTATTTAAAGAATGAACTGAATAGAAATTCATATGTTAAAATAAAATGTTTTATCGTTAAAAATATAATTTTTAACGTGAATATGAATATAGTGAATGTGAATAAATAAATATTCATTTACAAACCGGACGGTTTGTTTATGTATACTGATTTGACCGACATTGATTGGGATGATAAATTTTACACATCGCCCAACTGCACAAATAAAATCTCTGTTTGATTGTTTGAAACCCCACACGGGTGTTGGGATGAAATTTGAAGTTCACTCATCCTGATTGATTAAATATGTCGATCGATTGATTGACAGGCTGCTATAAGCGTTAGATATCTATATTTGATGCTTATACAGTGTAGTGCACTTTGGTTGATGGTTGATTATTTTTCAATGCTATTATATACATGTGATGTATGAAAATCCATGTAATTAATATTATATGGTGATTGATTAGGCCTCATTCCAATTTAGAAGATAAAGAATAATATAAAATAAAGGTTCATGTGTTGGCTGTACTCATCCGTTGAGATTAGTCATGTGTTGAATGAAATATTTTAATAATAAAATTTACATCTTTATCAATATAAAATAAAGGTTCATGTGTTGACTGTACTCATCCGTTGAGATTAGTCATGTGTTGAACGAAATATTTTGATAATAAGAAATATTTGAAATAGAAATATTTGAAATAGAA